>JALXJV020000024.1:1757552-2357552 GCA_024633595.2 Lepomis macrochirus
TAAAGACCGCTATGAGACTTTTTGCACCAGCTCAACCGAGAACTGCCTAAACACAACCAGTGGGTGGTTCTTCACAGTTTTATCTTGTGTCTTTTCCTGGAGAATTTCCAGGTCACCTCCCAGGACATATGCCTGCAAAGTATTGAATTCCTTTTCCTTCACTCAAGCTGTGTGGAATACAGAAAACAGGGAAATTATAGAAAGTAGTGTAACCATACTCCTTAGTACACTTTCTGTATAATCAATGAAACACTTGATGTTTCATTGAAATGTCACGTGACATAGAACGTAACAAAACAGAGTTTTACAGTCGAAGTCAGAGGCACGTCTCTTTACGGGGTGTCTTAAAGAGGCCTTGGATGTCTGATGCACTGGCAAGCCTTTGGGGTGGGGCACATTCATTTTTAGAGAAATGAATGAGGTGTGTAAAGAAGCCCTCGTTGTCGGCAGGATTCGAACCTGCGCTGGGAGACCCCAATGGATTTCTAGTCCATCGCCTTAACCACTCGACCACGCGACAACTGACGTCGTGCTCCAGCTGAGTGGAATACCGAATACACGTTATCAGTGAAACATTTGATGTTATTTTATTGAGCTCAATATGTTGTAACACTATTAACGTTCTGTGTTCTGCCAGTCCAATACGTGTTTTCTGTATTCAGTCGAGGACCAGGCGAGTGATGACTGTATTTGACTCTGCTCATAGGAGGACCAGGCAGGTGATGTTTATAGCTGACTATGCTCATAAGAGGACCGGGCAGGACGTGGGGCTGGTGGCAGAAGACCCTGTTGGTATAGGGATGGGCCAAAGAACCAGGCCATCCGTTGGACTCAGGAGGACAGTGCCGCTCCAGTTCTGACACTGTGGCGCAGCCGTAAATCTCCTACTCACCCTCTCGATTTTGTGGCTCCTGGAACTCTATGACTCCATGTTGATGTTCAACAGGTGCAGAAGGGAGCTCTCTTGCTTTTAGCAGGGAGTCCCTTCAGAGGGCCACCTCTTCTGTCGATGCGCGGATTTTACAGCAAAGGTCCGAGCCAGGTCGCTTTACGTATCTTTTTTACATAGGCCTGGAATGTCCGATGCAATGGCGAGGCTTGGAGGTGGAGGGTGAGGGCGAGCCGACGAGATAGGTGCTTGCTCCTTGCACAGGTTAATTAGCTCAAATAGCAGAGCGTTCGCTCAGCATGCTTGAGGTAGCCCGCTTTCTTCAGGAGAGTTTGGGGTTTTTCCGTTTGCGATAACACAATTTACGTGGCGATATGCTATGCACAAGTGGAAAGTGGCAACCTTAGCTTGCGAGAGATAGCGGAATCTATCTGCAGTACAGGTGTTTTCTTCAACGGATTGCGTGAAGACTTGAGCTTGTACTCAGTGCATGCGGAAGTGTACAGACGAGAACGTTTCTGTGGACAAACTGACCACCTTTTTCCAAAGGAGGCGGGTATATTTGTGACATGGCAGACTAAAGTAAACTATCCTGCGACGAGGATGGGATTCGAACCCACGCGTGCAGAGCACAATGGATTAGCAGTCCATCGCCTTAACCACTCGGCCACCTCGTCTGCTGCTGGCGTGATTTTGCGGTGAAAGTCGAATTGAGGCCACTTACAGTTTGTTTTGTGTAGTTTTGGAACGGCGTGGCATGGAGGGGAGGCAGAGGGGACCAGTTAGGTGCCTGCTCCTCACGCAGGGGAATTAGCTCAAATGGTAGAGCGTTCGCTTAGCATGCGAGAGGTAGCGGGATCGACGCCCGCATTCTCCAAGTGTCCTTGGGTCTGGTTGTGTTTCAGAGCAGCGGACATGATGATCGAGTTAAAGACCGCTATGAGACTTTTTGCACCAGCTCAACCGAGAACTGCCTAAACACAACCAGTGGGTGGTTCTTCAGTACAGGTGTTTTCTTCAACGGATTGCGTGAAGACTTGAGCTTGTACTCAGTGCATGCGGAAGTGTACAGACGAGAACGTTTCTGTGGACAAACTGACCACCTTTTTCCAAAGGAGGCGGGTATATTTGTGACATGGCAGACTAAAGTAAACTATCCTGCGACGAGGATGGGATTCGAACCCACGCGTGCAGAGCACAATGGATTAGCAGTCCATCGCCTTAACCACTCGGCCACCTCGTCTGCTGCTGGCGTGCTTTTGCGGTGAAAGTCGAATTGAGGCCACTTACAGTTTGTTTTGTGTAGTTTTGGAACGGCGTGGCATGGAGGGGAGGCAGAGGGGACCAGTTAGGTGCCTGCTCCTCACACAGGGGAATTAGCTCAAATGGTAGAGCCGCTTAGCATCGCGAGGTAGCGGGATCGACGCCCGCATTCTCCAAGTGTCCTTGGGTCTGGTTGTGTTTCAGAGCAGCGGACATGATGATCGAGTTAAAGACCGCTATGAGACTTTTTGCACCAGCTCAACCGAGAACTGCCTAAACACAACCAGTGGGTGGTTCTTCACAGTTTTATCTTGTGTCTTTTCCTGGAGAATTTCCAGGTCACCTCCCAGGACATATGCCTGCAAAGTATTGAATTCCTTTTCCTTCACTCAAGCTGTGTGGAATACAGAAAACAGGGAAATTATAGAAAGTAGTGTAACCATACTCCTTAGTACACTTTCTGTATAATCAATGAAACACTTGATGTTTCATTGAAATGTCACGTGACATAGAACGTAACAAATCAGAGTTTTACAGTCGAAGTCAGAGGCACGTCTCTTTACAGGGTGTCTTAAAGAGGCCTTGGATGTCTGATGCAATGGCAAGCCTTGGGGGTGGGGCACATTCATTTTTAGAGAACTGAATGAGGTGTGTAAAGAAGCCCTCGTTGTCGGCAGGATTCGAACCTGCGCTGGGAGACCCCAATGGATTTCTAGTCCATCGCCTTAACCACTCGGCCACGACAACTGACGTCGTGCTCCAGCTGAGTGGAATACCGAATACACGTTATCAGTGATCTGATGTTATTTTATTGAGCTCAATATGTTGTAACACTATTAACGTTCTGTGTTCTGCCAGTCCAATACGTGTTTTCTGTATTCAGTCGAGGACCAGGCGAGTGATGACTGTATTTGACTCTGCTCATAGGAGGACCAGGCAGGTGATGTTTATAGCTGACTATGCTCATAAGAGGACCGGGCAGGACGTGGGGCTGGTGGCAGAAGACCCTGTTGGTATAGGGATGGGCCAAAGAACCAGGCCATCCGTTGGACTCAGGAGGACAGTGCCGCTCCAGTTCTGACACTGTGGCGCAGGCGTAAATCTCCTACTCACCCTCTCGATTTTGTGGCTCCTGGAACTCTATGACTCCATGTTGATGTTCAACAGGTGCAGAAGGGAGCTCTCTTGCTTTTAGCAGGGAGTCCCTTCAGAGGGCCACCTCTTCTGTCGATCTGCCGGATTTTACAGCAAAGGTCCGAGCCAGGTAAGCTTCACGTATCTTTTACATAGGCCTGGAATGTCCGATGCAATGGCGAGGCTTGGAGGTGGAGGGTGAGGGCGAGCCGACGAGATAGGTGCTTGCTCCTTGCACAGGTTAATTAGCTCAAATAGCAGAGCGCTCGCTCAGCATGCTTGAGGTAGCCCGCTTTCTTCAGGAGAGTTTGGGGTTTTTCCGTTTGCGATAACACAATTTACGTGGCGATATGCTATGCACAAGTGGAAAGTGGCAACCTTAGCTTGCGAGAGATAGCGGAATCTATCTGCAGTACAGGTGTTTTCTTCAACGGATTGCGTGAAGACTTGAGCTTGTACTCAGTGCATGCGGAAGTGTACAGACGAGAACGTTTCTGTGGACAAACTGACCACCTTTTTCCAAAGGAGGCGGGTATATTTGTGACATGGCAGACTAAAGTAAACTATCCTGCGACGAGGATGGGATTCGAACCCACGCGTGCAGAGCACAATGGATTAGCAGTCCATCGCCTTAACCACTCGGCCACCTCGTCTGCTGCTGGCGTGATTTTGCGGTGAAAGTCGAATTGAGGCCACTTACAGTTTGTTTTGTGTAGTTTTGGAACGGCGTGGCATGGAGGGGAGGCAGAGGGGACCAGTTAGGTGCCTGCTCCTCACGCAGGGGAATTAGCTCAAATGGTAGAGCTTCGCTTAGCATGCGAGAGGTAGCGGGATCGACGCCGCGATTCTCCAAGTGTCCTTGGGTCTGGTTGTGTTTCAGAGCAGCGGACATGATGATCGAAGTTAAAGACCGCTATGAGACTTTTGCACCAGCTCAACCGAGAACTGCCTAAACACAACCAGTGGGTGGTTCTTCAGTACAGGTGTTTTCTTCAACGGATTAGCGTGAAGACTTGAGCTTGTACTCAGTGCATGCGGAAGTGTACAGACGAGAACGCTTCTGTGGACAAACTGACCACCTTTTTCCAAAGGAGGCGGGTATATTTGTGACATGGCAGACTAAAGTAAACTATCCTGCGACGAGGATGGGATTCGAACCCACGCATGCAGAGCACAATGGATTAGCAGTCCATCGCCTTAACCACTCGGCCACCTCGTCTGCTGCTGGCGTGATTTTGCGGTGAAAGTCGAATTGAGGCCACTTACAGTTTGTTTTGTGTAGTTTTGGAACAGCGTGGCATGGAGGGGAGGCAGAGGGGACCAGTTAGGTGCCTGCTCCTCACACAGGGGAATTAGCTCAAATGGTAGAGCGCTCGCTTAGCATGCGAGAGGTAGCGGGATCGACGCCCGCATTCTCCAAGTGTCCTTGGGTCTGGTTGTGTTTCAGAGCAGCGGACATGATGATCGAGTTAAAGACCGCTATGAGACTTTTTGCACCAGCTCAACCGAGAACTGCCTAAACACAACCAGTGGGTGGTTCTTCACAGTTTTATCTTGTGTCTTTTCCTGGAGAATTTCCAGGTCACCTCCCAGGACATATGCCTGCAAAGTATTGAATTCCTTTTCCTTCACTCAAGCTGTGTGGAATACAGAAAACAGGGAAATTATAGAAAGTAGTGTAACCATACTCCTTAGTACACTTTCTGTATAATCAATGAAACACTTGATGTTTCATTGAAATGTCACGTGACATAGAGCGTAACAAATCAGAGTTTTACAGTCGAAGTCAGAGGCACGTCTCTTTACGGGGTGTCTTAAAGAGGCCTTGGATGTCTGATGCACTGGCAAGCCTTTGGGGTGGGGCACATTCATTTTAGAGAAATGAATGAGGTGTGTAAAGAAGCCCTCGTTGTCGGCAGGATTCGAACCTGCGCTGGGAGACCCCAATGGATTTCTAGTCCATCGCCTTAACCACTTCGACCCACGACAACTGACGTCGTGCTCCAGCTGAGTGGAATACCGAATCTACGTTATCAGTGAAACATTTGATGTTATTTTATTGAGCTCAATATGTTGTAACACTATTAACGTTCTGTGTTCTGCCAGTCCAATACGTGTTTTCTGTATTCAGTCGAGGACCAGGCGAGTGATGACTGTATTTGACTCTGCTCATAGGAGGACCAGGCAGGTGATGTTTATAGCTGACTATGCTCATAAGAGGACCGGGCAGGGCGTGGGGCTGGTGGCAGAAGACCCTGTTGGTATAGGGATGGGCCAAAGAACCAGGCCATCCGTTGGACTCAGGAGGACAGTGCCGCTCCAGTTCTGACACTGTGGCGCAGGCGTAAATCTCCTACTCACCCTCTCGATTTTGTGGCTCCTGGAACTCTATGACTCCATGTTGATGTTCAACAGGTGCAGAAGGGAGCTCTCTTGCTTTTAGCAGGGAGTCCCTTCAGAGGGCCACCTCTTCTGTCGATCTTGCGGATTTTACAGCAAAGGTCCGAGCCAGGTCGACTACGTATCTTTTACATAGGCCTGGAATGTCCGATGCAATGGCGAGGCTTGGAGGTGGAGGGTGAGGGCGAGCCGACGAGATAGGTGCTTGCTCCTTGCACAGGTTAATTAGCTCAAATAGCAGAGCTCGCTCAGCATGCTTGAGGTAGCCCGCTTTCTTCAGGAGAGTTTGGGGTTTTTCCGTTTGCGATAACACAATTTACGTGGCGATATGCTATGCACAAGTGGAAAGTGGCAACCTTAGCTTGCGAGAGATAGCGGAATCTATCTGCAGTACAGGTGTTTTCTTCAACGGATTGCGTGAAGACTTGAGCTTGTACTCAGTGCATGCGGAAGTGTACAGGCGAGAACGTTTCTGTGGACAAACTGACCACCTTTTTCCAAAGGAGGCGGGTATATTTGTGACATGGCAGACTAAAGTAAACTATCCTGCGGCGAGGATGGGATTGAACCCAGCGTGCAGAGCACAATGGATTAGCAGTCCATCGCCTTAACCACTTCGGCCACCTCGTCTGCTGCTGGCGTGATTTTGCGGTGAAAGTCGAATTGAGGCCACTTACAGTTTGTTTTGTGTAGTTTTGGAGCAGCGTGGCATGGAGGGAGGCAGAGGGACCAGTTAGGTGCCTGCTCCTCACACAGGGGAATTAGCTCAAATGGTAGAGCTTCGCTTAGCATGCGAGAGGTGGCGGGATCGGCGCCCGCATTCTCCAAGTGTCCTTGGGTCTGGTTGTGTTTCAGAGCAGCGGACATGATGATCGAGTTAAAGACCGCTATGAGACTTTTTGCACCAGCTCAACCGAGAACTGCCTAAACACAACCAGTGGGTGGTTCTTCACAGTTTTATCTTGTGTCTTTTCCTGGAGAATTTCCAGGTCACCTCCCAGGACATATGCCTGCAAAGTATTGAATTCCTTTTCCTTCACTCAAGCTGTGTGGAATACAGAAAACAGGGAAATTATAGAAAGTAGTGTAACCATACTCCTTAGTACACTTTCTGTATAATCAATGAAACACTTGATGTTTCATTGAAATGTCACGTGACATAGAACGTAACAAATCAGAGTTTTACAGTCGAAGTCAGAGGCACGTCTCTTTACGGGGTGTCTTAAAGAGGCCTTGGATGTCTGATGCACTGGCAAGCCTTTGGGGGTGGGGCACATTCATTTTTAGAGAAATGAATGAGGTGTGTAAAGAAGCCCTCGTTGTCGGCAGGATTCGAACCTGCGCGGGGAGACCCCAATGGATTTCTAGTCCATCGCCTTAACCACTTCGGCCCACGACAACTGGCGTCGTGCTCCAGCTGAAGTGGAATACCGAATCTACGTTATCAGTGAAACATTTGATGTTATTTTATTGAGCTCAATATGTTGTAACACTATTAACGTTCTGTGTTCTGCCAGTCCAATACGTGTTTTCTGTATTCAGTCGAGGACCAGGCGAGTGATGACTGTATTTGACTCTGCTCATAGGAGGACCAGGCAGGTGATGTTTATAGCTGACTATGCTCATAAGAGGACCGGGCAGGACGTGGGGCTGGTGGCAGAAGACCCTGTTGGTATAGGGATGGGCCAAAGAACCAGGCCATCCGTTGGACTCAGGAGGACAGTGCCGCTCCAGTTCTGACACTGTGGCGCAGCCGTAAATCTCCTACTCACCCTCTCGATTTTGTGGCTCCTGGAACTCTATGACTCCATGTTGATGTTCAACAGGTGCAGAAGGGAGCTCTCTTGCTTTTAGCAGGGAGTCCCTTCAGAGGGCCACCTCTTCTGTCGATCTTGCGGATTTTACAGCAAAGGTCCGAGCCAGGTAAACTACGTATCTTTTACATAGGCCTGGAATGTCCGATGCAATGGCGAGGCTTGGAGGTGGAGGGTGAGGCGAGCCGGCGAGATAGGTGCTTGCTCCTTGCACAGGTTAATTAGCTCAAATAGCAGAGCTCGCTCAGCATGCTTGAGGTAGCCCGCTTTCTTCAGGAGAGTTTGGGGTTTTCCGTTTGCGATAACACAATTTACGTGGCGATATGCTATGCACAAGTGGAAAGTGGCAACCTTAGCTTGCGAGAGATAGCGGAATCTATCTGCAGTACAGGTGTTTTCTTCAGCGGATTAGCGTGAAGACTTGAGCTTGTACTCAGTGCATGCGGAAGTGTACAGGCGAGAACGTTTCTGTGGACAAACTGACCACCTTTTTCCAAAGGAGGCGGGTATATTTGTGACATGGCAGACTAAAGTAAACTATCCTGCGGCGAGGATGGGATTGAACCCAGCGTGCAGAGCACAATGGATTAGCAGTCCATCGCCTTAACCACTCGCCACCTCGTCTGCTGCTGGCGTGATTTTTGCGGTGAAAGTCGAATTGAGGCCACTTACAGTTTGTTTTGTGTAGTTTTGGAACGGCGTGGCATGGAGGGAGGCAGAGGGACCAGTTAGGTGCCTGCTCCTCACGCAGGGGAATTAGCTCAAATGGTAGAGCTCAGCTTAGCATCGCGAGAGGTAGCGGGATCGGCGCCCGCATTCTCCAAGTGTCCTTGGGTCTGGTTGTGTTTCAGAGCAGCGGACATGATGATCGAGTTAAAGACCGCTATGAGACTTTTTGCACCAGCTCAACCGAGAACTGCCTAAACACAACCAGTGGGTGGTTCTTCAGTACAGGTGTTTTCTTCAACGGATTGCGTGAAGACTTGAGCTTGTACTCAGTGCATGCGGAAGTGTACAGGCGAGAACGTTTCTGTGGACAAACTGACCACCTTTTCCAAAGGAGGCGGGTATATTTGTGACATGGCAGACTAAAGTAAACTATCCTGCGGCGAGGATGGGATTGAACCCAGCGTGCAGAGCACAATGGATTAGCAGTCCATCGCCTTAACCACTTCGGCCACCTCGTCTGCTGCTGGCGTTCTTTTGCGGTGAAAGTCGAATTGAGGCCACTTACAGTTTGTTTTGTGTAGTTTTGGAGCGGCGTGGCATGGAGGGAGGCAGAGGGACCAGTTAGGTGCCTGCTCCTCACACAGGGAATTAGCTCAAATGGTAGAGCTTCGCTTAGCATCGCGAGAGGTAGCGGGATCGGCGCCCGCATTCTCCAAGTGTCCTTGGGTCTGGTTGTGTTTCAGAGCAGCGGACATGATGATCGAGTTAAAGACCGCTATGAGACTTTTTGCACCAGCTCAACCGAGAACTGCCTAAACACAACCAGTGGGTGGTTCTTCACAGTTTTATCTTGTGTCTTTTCCTGGAGAATTTCCAGGTCACCTCCCAGGACATATGCCTGCAAAGTATTGAATTCCTTTTCCTTCACTCAAGCTGTGTGGAATACAGAAAACAGGGAAATTATAGAAAGTAGTGTAACCATACTCCTTAGTACACTTTCTGTATAATCAATGAAACACTTGATGTTTCATTGAAATGTCACGTGACATAGAACGTAACAAATCAGAGTTTTACAGTCGAAGTCAGAGGCACGTCTCTTTACGGGGTGTCTTAAAGAGGCCTTGGATGTCTGATGCACTGGCAAGCCTTTGGGGGTGGGGCACATTCATTTTTAGAGAAATGAATGAGGTGTGTAAAGAAGCCCTCGTTGTCGGCAGGATTCGAACCTGCGCGGGGAGACCCCAATGGATTTCTAGTCCATCGCCTTAACCACTCGGCCCACGACAACTGGCGTCGTGCTCCAGCTGAGTGGAATACCGAATACTACGTTATCAGTGAAACATTTGATGTTATTTTATTGAGCTCAATATGTTGTAACACTATTAGCGTTCTGTGTTCTGCCAGTCCAATACGTGTTTTCTGTATTCAGTCGAGGACCAGGCGAGTGATGACTGTATTTGACTCTGCTCATAGGAGGACCAGGCAGGTGATGTTTATAGCTGACTATGCTCATAAGAGGACCGGGCAGGACGTGGGGCTGGTGGCAGAAGACCCTGTTGGTATAGGGATGGGCCAAAGAACCAGGCCATCCGTTGGACTCAGGAGGACAGTGCCGCTCCAGTTCTGACACTGTGGCGCAGCCGTAAATCTCCTACTCACCCTCTCGATTTTGTGGCTCCTGGAACTCTATGACTCCATGTTGATGTTCAACAGGTGCAGAAGGGAGCTCTCTTGCTTTTAGCAGGGAGTCCCTTCAGAGGGCCACCTCTTCTGTCGATCTTGCGGATTTTACAGCAAAGGTCCGAGCCAGGTCGCTTTACGTATCTTTTTTACATAGGCCTGGAATGTCCGATGCAATGGCGAGGCTTGGAGGTGGAGGGTGAGGGCGAGCCGACGAGATAGGTGCTTGCTCCTTGCACAGGTTAATTAGCTCAAATAGCAGAGCGCTCGCTCAGCATGCTTGAGGTAGCCCGCTTTCTTCAGGAGAGTTTGGGGTTTTTCCGTTTGCGATAACACAATTTACGTGGCGATATGCTATGCACAAGTGGAAAGTGGCAACCTTAGCTTGCGAGAGATAGCGGAATCTATCTGCAGTACAGGTGTTTTCTTCAACGGATTGCGTGAAGACTTGAGCTTGTACTCAGTGCATGCGGAAGTGTACAGGCGAGAACGTTTCTGTGGACAAACTGACCACCTTTTTCCAAAGGAGGCGGGTATATTTGTGACATGGCAGACTAAAGTAAACTATCCTGCGGCGAGGATGGGATTGAACCCACGCGTGCAGAGCACAATGGATTAGCAGTCCATCGCCTTAACCACTCGGCCACCTCGTCTGCTGCTGGCGTGATTTTGCGGTGAAAGTCGAATTGAGGCCACTTACAGTTTGTTTTGTGTAGTTTTGGAACGGCGTGGCATGGAGGGGAGGCAGAGGGGACCAGTTAGGTGCCTGCTCCTCACGCAGGGGAATTAGCTCAAATGGTAGAGCGTTCGCTTAGCATGCGAGAGGTAGCGGGATCGACGCCCGCATTCTCCAAGTGTCCTTGGGTCTGGTTGTGTTTCAGAGCAGCGGACATGATGATCGAGTTAAAGACCGCTATGAGACTTTTTGCACCAGCTCAACCGAGAACTGCCTAAACACAACCAGTGGGTGGTTCTTCAGTACAGGTGTTTTCTTCAGCGGATTAGCGTGAAGACTTGAGCTTGTACTCAGTGCATGCGGAAGTGTACAGGCGAAACGTTTCTGTGGACAAACTGACCACCTTTTCCAAAGGAGGCGGGTATATTTGTGACATGGCAGACTAAAGTAAACTATCCTGCGACGAGGATGGGATTCGAACCCACGCGTGCAGAGCACAATGGATTAGCAGTCCATCGCCTTAACCACTTCGGCCACCTCGTCTGCTGCTGGCGTTCTTTTGCGGTGAAAGTCGAATTGAGGCCACTTACAGTTTGTTTTGTGTAGTTTTGGAGCAGTGGCATGGAGGGAGGCAGAGGGGACCAGTTAGGTGCCTGCTCCTCACACAGGGAATTAGCTCAAATGGTAGAGCTCGCTTAGCATCGCGAGAGGTAGCGGGATCGGCGCCCGCATTCTCCAAGTGTCCTTGGGTCTGGTTGTGTTTCAGAGCAGCGGACATGATGATCGAGTTAAAGACCGCTATGAGACTTTTTGCACCAGCTCAACCGAGAACTGCCTAAACACAACCAGTGGGTGGTTCTTCACAGTTTTATCTTGTGTCTTTTCCTGGAGAATTTCCAGGTCACCTCCCAGGACATATGCCTGCAAAGTATTGAATTCCTTTTCCTTCACTCAAGCTGTGTGGAATACAGAAAACAGGGAAATTATAGAAAGTAGTGTAACCATACTCCTTAGTACACTTTCTGTATAATCAATGAAACACTTGATGTTTCATTGAAATGTCACGTGACATAGAGCGTAACAAATCAGAGTTTTACAGTCGAAGTCAGAGGCGCGTCTCTTTACGGGGTGTCTTAAAGAGGCCTTGGATGTCTGATGCACTGGCAAGCCTTTGGGGTGGGGCACATTCATTTTAGAGAAATGAATGAGGTGTGTAAAGAAGCCCTCGTTGTCGGCAGGATTCGAACCTGCGCGGGGAGACCCCAATGGATTTCTAGTCCATCGCCTTAACCACTCGGCCCACGACAACTGGCGTCGTGCTCCAGCTGAGTGGAATACCGAATACTACGTTATCAGTGAAACATTTGATGTTATTTTATTGAGCTCAATATGTTGTAACACTATTAGCGTTCTGTGTTCTGCCAGTCCAATACGTGTTTTCTGTATTCAGTCGAGGACCAGGCGAGTGATGACTGTATTTGACTCTGCTCATAGGAGGACCAGGCAGGTGATGTTTATAGCTGACTATGCTCATAAGAGGACCGGGCAGGGCGTGGGGCTGGTGGCAGAAGACCCTGTTGGTATAGGGATGGGCCAAAGAACCAGGCCATCCGTTGGACTCAGGAGGACAGTGCCGCTCCAGTTCTGACACTGTGGCGCAGGCGTAAATCTCCTACTCACCCTCTCGATTTTGTGGCTCCTGGAACTCTATGACTCCATGTTGATGTTCAACAGGTGCAGAAGGGAGCTCTCTTGCTTTTAGCAGGAGTCCCTTCAGAGGGCCACCTCTTCTGTCGATCGCTGGATTTTACAGCAAAGGTCCGAGCCAGGTAAGCTTCATCGTATCTTTTACATAGGCCTGGAATGTCCGATGCAATGGCGAGGCTTGGAGGTGGAGGGTGAGGGCGAGCCGGCGAGATAGGTGCTTGCTCCTTGCACAGGTTAATTAGCTCAAATAGCAGAGCTCGCTCAGCATGCTTGAGGTAGCCCGCTTTCTTCAGGAGAGTTTGGGGTTTTCCGTTTGCGATAACACAATTTACGTGGCGATATGCTATGCACAAGTGGAAAGTGGCAACCTTAGCTTGCGAGAGATAGCGGAATCTATCTGCAGTACAGGTGTTTTCTTCAGCGGATTAGCGTGAAGACTTGAGCTTGTACTCAGTGCATGCGGAAGTGTACAGGCGAGAACGTTTCTGTGGACAAACTGACCACCTTTTTCCAAAGGAGGCGGGTATATTTGTGACATGGCAGACTAAAGTAAACTATCCTGCGACGAGGATGGGATTCGAACCCACGCGTGCAGAGCACAATGGATTAGCAGTCCATCGCCTTAACCACTCGGCCACCTCGTCTGCTGCTGGCGTTCTTTTGCGGTGAAAGTCGAATTGAGGCCACTTACAGTTTGTTTTGTGTAGTTTTGGAACGGCGTGGCATGGAGGGGAGGCAGAGGGGACCAGTTAGGTGCCTGCTCCTCACACAGGGAATTAGCTCAAATGGTAGAGCGTTCGCTTAGCATGCGAGAGGTAGCGGGATCGACGCCCGCATTCTCCAAGTGTCCTTGGGTCTGGTTGTGTTTCAGAGCAGCGGACATGATGATCGAGTTAAAGACCGCTATGAGACTTTTTGCACCAGCTCAACCGAGAACTGCCTAAACACAACCAGTGGGTGGTTCTTCACAGTTTTATCTTGTGTCTTTTCCTGGAGAATTTCCAGGTCACCTCCCAGGACATATGCCTGCAAAGTATTGAATTCCTTTTCCTTCACTCAAGCTGTGTGGAATACAGAAAACAGGGAAATTATAGAAAGTAGTGTAACCATACTCCTTAGTACACTTTCTGTATAATCAATGAAACACTTGATGTTTCATTGAAATGTCACGTGACATAGAACGTAACAAATCAGAGTTTTACAGTCGAAGTCAGAGGCACGTCTCTTTACGGGGTGTCTTAAAGAGGCCTTGGATGTCTGATGCACTGGCAAGCCTTTGGGGGTGGGGCACATTCATTTTTAGAGAAATGAATGAGGTGTGTAAAGAAGCCCTCGTTGTCGGCAGGATTCGAACCTGCGCTGGGAGACCCCAATGGATTTCTAGTCCATCGCCTTTAACCACTCGGCCACGACAACTGGCGTCGTGCTCCAGCTGAGTGGAATACCGAATACTACGTTATCAGTGAAACATTTGATGTTATTTTATTGAGCTCAATATGTTGTAACACTATTAACGTTCTGTGTTCTGCCAGTCCAATACGTGTTTTCTGTATTCAGTCGAGGACCAGGCGAGTGATGACTGTATTTGACTCTGCTCATAGGAGGACCAGGCAGGTGATGTTTATAGCTGACTATGCTCATAAGAGGACCGGGCAGGACGTGGGGCTGGTGGCAGAAGACCCTGTTGGTATAGGGATGGGCCAAAGAACCAGGCCATCCGTTGGACTCAGGAGGACAGTGCCGCTCCAGTTCTGACACTGTGGCGCAGGCGTAAATCTCCTACTCACCCTCTCGATTTTGTGGCTCCTGGAACTCTATGACTCCATGTTGATGTTCAACAGGTGCAGAAGGGAGCTCTCTTGCTTTTAGCAGGGAGTCCCTTCAGAGGGCCACCTCTTCTGTCGATCTTGCCGGATTTTACAGCAAAGGTCCGAGCCAGGTCGCTTTACGTATCTTTTTTACATAGGCCTGGAATGTCCGATGCAATGGCGAGGCTTGGAGGTGGAGGGTGAGGGCGAGCCGACGAGATAGGTGCTTGCTCCTTGCACAGGTTAATTAGCTCAAATAGCAGAGCGCTCGCTCAGCATGCTTGAGGTAGCCCGCTTTCTTCAGGAGAGTTTGGGGTTTTTCCGTTTGCGATAACACAATTTACGTGGCGATATGCTATGCACAAGTGGAAAGTGGCAACCTTAGCTTGCGAGAGATAGCGGAATCTATCTGCAGTACAGGTGTTTTCTTCAACGGATTGCGTGAAGACTTGAGCTTGTACTCAGTGCATGCGGAAGTGTACAGACGAGAACGTTTCTGTGGACAAACTGACCACCTTTTTCCAAAGGAGGCGGGTATATTTGTGACATGGCAGACTAAAGTAAACTATCCTGCGACGAGGATGGGATTCGAACCCACGCGTGCAGAGCACAATGGATTAGCAGTCCATCGCCTTAACCACTCGGCCACCTCGTCTGCTGCTGGCGTTCTTTTGCGGTGAAAGTCGAATTGAGGCCACTTACAGTTTGTTTTGTGTAGTTTTGGAACGGCGTGGCATGGAGGGGAGGCAGAGGGGACCAGTTAGGTGCCTGCTCCTCACACAGGGGAATTAGCTCAAATGGTAGAGCGCTCGCTTAGCATGCGAGAGGTAGCGGGATCGACGCCCGCATTCTCCAAGTGTCCTTGGGTCTGGTTGTGTTTCAGAGCAGCGGACATGATGATCGAGTTAAAGACCGCTATGAGACTTTTTGCACCAGCTCAACCGAGAACTGCCTAAACACAACCAGTGGGTGGTTCTTCACAGTTTTATCTTGTGTCTTTTCCTGGAGAATTTCCAGGTCACCTCCCAGGACATATGCCTGCAAAGTATTGAATTCCTTTTCCTTCACTCAAGCTGTGTGGAATACAGAAAACAGGGAAATTATAGAAAGTAGTGTAACCATACTCCTTAGTACACTTTCTGTATAATCAATGAAACACTTGATGTTTCATTGAAATGTCACGTGACATAGAACGTAACAAATCAGAGTTTTACAGTCGAAGTCAGAGGCACGTCTCTTTACGGGTGTCTTAAAGAGGCCTTGGATGTCTGATGCACTGGCAAGCCTTTGGGGTGGGGCACATTCATTTTAGAGAAATGAATGAGGTGTGTAAAGAAGCCCTCGTTGTCGGCAGGATTCGAACCTGCGCTGGGAGACCCCAATGGATTTCTAGTCCATCGCCTTAACCACTTCGACCACGACAACTGACGTCGTGCTCCAGCTGAGTGGAATACCGAATACACGTTATCAGTGAAACATTTGATGTTATTTTATTGAGCTCAATATGTTGTAACACTATTAACGTTCTGTGTTCTGCCAGTCCAATACGTGTTTTCTGTATTCAGTCGAGGACCAGGCGAGTGATGACTGTATTTGACTCTGCTCATAGGAGGACCAGGCAGGTGATGTTTATAGCTGACTATGCTCATAAGAGGACCGGGCAGGACGTGGGGCTGGTGGCAGAAGACCCTGTTGGTATAGGGATGGGCCAAAGAACCAGGCCATCCGTTGGACTCAGGAGGACAGTGCCGCTCCAGTTCTGACACTGTGGCGCAGGCGTAAATCTCCTACTCACCCTCTCGATTTTGTGGCTCCTGGAACTCTATGACTCCATGTTGATGTTCAACAGGTGCAGAAGGGAGCTCTCTTGCTTTTAGCAGGAGTCCCTTCAGAGGGCCACCTCTTCTGTCGATGCGCGGATTTTACAGCAAAGGTCCGAGCCAGGTCGCTTTACGTATCTTTTTTACATAGGCCTGGAATGTCCGATGCAATGGCGAGGCTTGGAGGTGGAGGGTGAGGGCGAGCCGACGAGATAGGTGCTTGCTCCTTGCACAGGTTAATTAGCTCAAATAGCAGAGCGTTCGCTCAGCATGCTTGAGGTAGCCCGCTTTCTTCAGGAGAGTTTGGGGTTTTTCCGTTTGTGATAACACAATTTATGTGGCGATATGCTATGCACAAGTGGAAAGTGGCAACCTTAGCTTGCGAGAGATAGCGGAATCTATCTGCAGTACAGGTGTTTTCTTCAACGGATTGTGTGAAGACTTGAGCTTGTACTCAGTGCATGCGGAAGTGTACCGACGAGAACGTTTCTGTGGACAAACTGACCACCTTTTTCCAAAGGAGGCGGGTATATTTGTGACATGGCAGACTAAAGTAAACTATCCTGCGACGAGGATGGGATTCCAACCCACGCGTGCAGATCACAAGGGATTAGCAGTCCATCGCCTTAACCACTCGGCCACCTCGTCTGCTGCTGGCGTGCTTTTGCAGTGAAAGTCGAATTGAGGCCACTCAGCTGGTGGTGAGTAAAAAGTGATTGGTAGGGAAAATGTAGCTGCCTTCTCTGATTGGATGCGGATGTTGTGTCGGCCAACTTCTCTAGATATTTGTCATGCAAAATATTTGGCTTGCATCGGCAATGTGTCGGGGAGCCGTTTTGATGAGTTGAGTAGTTCACACAACGACTGGCAACCGCCGATGACGGACGTTGAGCAGCAAATTGGGCTAAAAATCATGTAGTGTGAATTAGGCTTTACCTGTGGGTTAAGCTCCTCACTTGACTCCCTTGGGAAAATTAAGGGGTGGACATCTGGCCTTTCTGAAAGAAGTGGCCAGATTCCTGTTTGTTTAAGGCCTTTCCGTATTTGTTTAATTGGCTGTTTAACACGGTGAAGTACCTGTAAACAAAATTGACAGGACAGAAGCAAACATTTACACAGAGGCACTATTTTATAGGAAAGAGACCGTAGGCACAGATGTAACATGAGTTACACAGCCAACCTCCAATATAAAAACTAACAAGGTAATTTATAAAACAATTACTGCATGTGAAAGCAGCTCCTGGAACAGCCAGACATGATTGGTGGAGGTTGGAAATGGAAGATCCCAGGACAGGCAAAGATCAGTCACTTTAGTGTTTTCTTCTGCAGTGAGTTCGGCATTCTTCAGCTAAAGCAGTTACACATTCACAAAAGGTAAAAGAAATTAATAATTACCTGAAAATTTGTCACCAGGAAATCCACAAAGTCAAAAAGGTACAATAACAATAACATCTGGAGTAAATGACAGACACCAAAAGCTTTGGAAATCACAAAATGTCTCAGCACAGACACGTGACATGAAAAAAAAAAAGTGCAATTTGTAACCAAGTTACTCACCAAACCAATCGTTTCACGATGGTCAATATCAGGACAGTCCTCCAGTGTCAGAGCTGATGCTGCAGTGTCAATGCTCCCACCAGTCAATATGGTCACCACAGGCAAACTGAGTCCCGAGAAGCCGAACCCACCATGCAGGAATGCAAGAATGACCGATCATACGACCTGCCATCTCAAATAAGTTGCTTTCCCGCTGGACAGCAGCTGCAGAGGGAACCCGATGTTCTTTTTGCCCCTCAAAAAGGGTTGTAGGACTAGCAGAGCCTTAAAAACATGTTTGATCACAGTTGGACCAAAATCTGTCTTTGGTGGTTTATCTAGATTAAGTTAATAACTTAATCAATACTAACATATTGTTTATTTAAAGTAGAGTTCACATGTTAATACTATTTCCTCATTTCATAGATGAAACAGTCTCTCATTTATACAAACCTAAATTTATTCTGAAGCCAGTTTTCAATTTCTGCATGGCCATTGACAAAACATGTCTGTTGACACCATCACCCACTGCTGCATCTCCTTGGGGGAAAATAATATTTGAGATGAAAATAATCGACCAGATTATGTCAAGTAAACAGAGCATGGCTATTGTGCCAAAATTTTCTGAGTTTCTACAACAAATACAGAACAGTTAAGGTACATGGAGTCAACAGTAATAAACAAAAAAACACCAGCAATAATTCAATTCAGAGAATAACTACCTATAATGGAAAAATAAGTTACACAGTTTATTGATACCTCTCAGCCTGCACTTGAATGGAGCTGCCCAGTTCACATTATTCTGCTTATAGAATGAAATGAATGTACTGTCCTGTTCTTCTTCTGCATCAAACATGTCGAGTAATATAGAGAGGCATGGACTTTCAGAGTAACGGTTCAGTAAATCTTCTCTGAACAACTGGCATGCTTTTTGGGGGTCGACTTCATTGGCCCAGGTTGAAGCTGTAATTTACCACAAAAAAAGTTGTTAATGCAAAAGGGCTTCTAAATGGTATACTAATATCAACTTATTTCCAAAGCAAGAATAAATTTGTTTCAGCAGTGACATTTTGAAATCCCTGAAGGTTAATGTAATACTGTATATCAAGGGTAAGTACTTGAATCCATATCCCTATTTTAAATCACTTGTCAAAAGTTAATTTAACTACATTTTTGTAAAACTATGCAACACTACAGCAGTAATTGTGCATAAATTACCTGCTGACGTTTGTGGAACTTAGGATCCTGGCAATTCTTCTCCCCCCGGGGGACTGGCTGCTACGCTGGGTTGAGCACAGTTCATTCTTAGAACAGACCAAACAAATTATAATAAAAAACATTGCTTGGAAGAATGAGAAACAGCCAAATCATGAGGTAATAATTTTACTTATTTACCATCGAGATGGTCAGTGGTGCCAAATGTTTATATTAAAATTAAGACATGGAGTTAATATACAAAACTAGGTTAACTAAATGTGCTACAGAATTAATATGAATAAAAAAATGCTAATTGAGGTGCATCATTGTAATGACCAGTTATGTTTCAGTATCACCACAGACATCAGGTAGTGACAAAAGTGTCACTATTAGAAAGCCAACAGTCCCACAGAGGCAGCCAAAAACCAGTAGCTCCATTCGGATAATGTCTGACTATCAGTTACCTGAATCTATCAGACAAACTTCCCACCTGTCACCACACGGGCTTGCATGAGATGGGAGAACATCAGCTGGGTACGATGAAAGACAGATTGGGCAGACCTGCAAAAAAATGTCAATACTTTTCATACATGAAATTATAACAGTGTAATATTTTTGCATCTTACAGATTAGCGAAAGTAGATATGCTATGATCAAAAATTAGTACATGTGTCTGAGTAAAAAATAAAGTGTTTGAGATGTGTTATACCCAATTTATTTATATATCTGCAAGCATTAAATTATTCTGTACTAAAACCTCTGTTTACGTACTTTATGTGAAGAATAAAAAAAATAATGCTTTCTTACTAAATTCCAAAAGGAACAGAAAAAACAACATCTATTACCGAGGATTCATCCATGCCTATGTTGGATGAGACTGGCCGCTCAAGAACTGAACAATCATCAAGACATGTCCCAGATTCACTCTCCTAAAGAAATTTTAAAAAATTAAATATTATATATATAAAATAATAAATAAAATACTTTGAAACAGTCATTTGAAAATAATTAAAAAGTGAAATAAGACATGTTGTAATAGAGCTTACAGTTAATGCGCCATTTCATCCCTCCACATGCAATGGCAACAGCTGCAAAGGCATTTGACTGCCACATGTAATGCATTTTGACTGTGGCATCTTGGCGAACTCTACTGAATCATAGGAAAGTGGTTCAGTAGAAAGCTTCTCCTGTAGTGGAACTACAAATACTATGTTTTTCCCATTGTTAGATGCTGATTTAAGAAGCCTTGTGGAGTAATCCTCAGCGTCAGTTGGAATTATGGACAGCTTGCGAAGTCCGCTACCACCTATTTTAAAATGGAAAAATGTAAGAGTCCTTTTAAATCTTGCAGTCTCACAATCATTAATATTAAAAGTTATATTTCGTCAGGCAAACAAGTCATAGTACTGTCCTCCACAACTTGAGTGGTGGTGTGAATGGTAATTAATTGACGGACATCACATGACTAAGGTTTTGAATTGGAAAAACATTAACTATATTTTTGGTAATTGGGGATTTAGAAAAATTCTACCTGTAGACTTGAAAAACATCCAACCTCCTTGTAGGGTCTTCAGTTTAGGAAATTCCTCCTCAAGTAGAGCCACAATCTTTAAAAAATGAAATGATTCACTATTCTGCAAATGATTAACATTTTTAATCATTCTACAATATTATATACTATATGATTACCTCATCGTGTTTCAAGTGGTCTGGTATACTTAACATCCTCTTTCCAAGGCCAGCATGGGCAAGTTCTAGCTCTTCTGAGCCCTTTGGTGCGAACTGACTGGGTTCCGAAAGGACATATATATGAAAGTCTGTCCTTTTGACAATGCAAGGGGTCGAGAATTGTCGTTTTCCTCTTGGCTGATCTGTATTACAGTTTTTCACAATTGCTAAAACACATTTCTTGAAACCTCCACCCATATTCTCAAAACTTTAAACACAAACCCCAGTCTTTAAACTACATTCACAAAACCCTGACTCTTCTGGCAAAATCAAACACTTGCCTCAAAACCATGTGACCTGTGTTCAAAATCAAACAATGCATTCAAAACATTAACACAGCCAGTCAATAGGTAAAACATTACAAGCATTCTTTAGACACTACATTAAAAATTGAAAACACATCGTACAGGGAATGTAGTTACAGAAAATGTTTCATTTTTTTGCATAGAGAAAACACATCTCCCAATTCAGTTTTTTTTTACAATCGCTAACATTTTTTTCCCATTATTTCTCAGTACTGAGTTTACTTTTTCAAAACTCTCCACACTTTTGTTTGTACCAACATGCAGCTTGCACAACAGTTACAGTAATTTCACACCCAAAATGCACCAAAACTACCAAAACACTGCATAGTTGTGTCAATAAAGTTCCCATTATGTAATACAGTAAGAATGGTAACAGTATACAACAGGAAGCTATTGGGTTGCAACAGGAAAACAGGAAAAGCTTCACTGTGCTTTATCCTTGCCATCAAGAAATTCAAAATAAACTACAGTAAATGAAAATTGCAACGGAAACAAAAGTCAGCACTGTAAATGCTTGCAGCACTCCATCAGAGGATATCGCTGCACACATAGTAACATTGGCACCCCTTTGGCCTGGGACACCCACTTACTAGCTCTTTTAGCAACCAAATTTCATTCTGTTTTAGCCAAGTCCACATAGATAAAAAAACATGGGTTTGTGATGGGCTTCATGACTCTGAAAGAAATCCCCGTGTGGGGTTAGTCATTGAGTCAGTCTCAGTTTGGTCCACATAGACTTCTGCTGTGCTCACAGTCTGAAGAGTTTTGAAAAAGTGAACTCATTATTGAAAAACTTGCTTGTTAGCAATTGTAAAAAATGGTAAAAAGTATAGTAATCACATCTAAGTACAGTGAATATAGTATACTGTAAGTACTGCAAGTAATACAGTATTGAATATCTGTATATTCAAGTAAGCCCAAAGAACAAAAAAACTATAAAGGAAAAGCACATTACACTCAAAAATGTTGTGCAACTGCAAAATCAAAGTCAAAGTGTGACATTGCCACCGACGCTGGCTGGGGACTTGACCACATATTGGTTTGATCACATCATTAGAAACAAGTGTGCAGAATTATGAGTTGCTGTGTGTAAAAGATGACAGTTGTGTTGTAGTTGTGTTTAACTTTTGCTGCATGTTTTTACCATTTTGCATCACAGTGCATCACAGTGCAAAATGTGTTTTAGTGAGTGAGAATGTGTTTAGAGTTTTGCAAAAAGTGTGGAGGAGATTTGCAAACAGTGTCTTAACTACCTGAAGTTGTTTAAGGTTTTGCCTACAGAGTGACTGATTGGACAAACGGATTTAGGCCACAGAGCATTGGGTTCAAAGAATGGGGTTTAGTGTTTTAGCAATTGTGAAAAACTGTAAACATACTCGGGAACTGCCTGATGTGGGAAAAACAAAAAGAGTTGTAGGGAAACCAGATATTTTTTGGTTTTGTTTACCTACTTTTAAATAATTTAAATAATAAATGTCTCAATAAAAGTATAAAATATTCTAACACTATTTATTACTGTTACTGACACGAATATTAAATGTGACAGAAGAATATTACAGTAAAGTCAGTAAAGTGAACATGCGTCACTTAATAGACAATGCATGACACTTGATCTATGTACCGAAACTTTGTTGGACTGATTAATCTTTTCATGAGCAGCACATTTTATGTGAATTTCTGCTTTAGCAACATTCACTTAAATATTCATGCCAATTAAGCTAATTGAAATTAAATGTTTGGGACAAGCCCAGCACCTACATGGAACACCACTGGTTGTAATTGCAGCATTAGAGGAGATGGGAAAACAGACAATAGAAGAATGTGGCAAAACAAGCTCAAATATCAAACGGTTCTACATCCATGGGAGAACAGAACATTACAGAAACAGAACAGAAGACCGTAGGACTAATTGATGCATATAGACATATTCCCTGGTAATACGACGCTGAAGTTAGCTTCCGATTCGGCAGTTAAGGGAAAAGTTAAGGGGAACTTAAGTGAAAGTTAACTTACGCTACTGAGCTACCGAATCTCCGTCTTTTGCACCTCTTACTGCTGTGGAAGCTGTTATGCATTTTAGGCAAAGCCTTAATGCTGTCTGAAACACTTTTTGAGATTTGAAAAAACTTTATTTTATTTGTGAAAATGACAACAGGATGATTTTACTGCTTTTTTCGCATGAAGACCACATTAGACCAGGTCCACATCCAAAACCACCATACTAAGAGATCCCAAATCTTAGTATGGTACTCCACAGAGGTTAAAGTTTCCATCAGACATAGTTTCAGATTTGTGAAACATTTATTCAATTTGTGGAAATGCTCTAAAGGGCGATTTCACTGCTTTTTTCCATGTGTAGACCACATTAGACCAGGTCCAGATCCAAAACCACTATACCTAGAGTTCCCAAATCTGGACTAGATTGTCCCAGAGAGGCTAAAGTTTCCATCAAACATAGGTTCAGATTTGTGAAACTTTTATTCAATTTGTGAAAATGCTTTAAAGGGCGATTTCACTGCTTTTTTGACATGTAGACCACATTAGACCAGGTCCAGTTCCAAAACCACTATACCTAGAGATCTCAAATCTGGACTAGATTGTCCCAGACAGGTTAAAGTTTCTTTACAACATGGTGTTAGATTTGGGAAAAATTTATTCTGTTTGTGAAAATGAAAAAAGGATGATAATTCAATGCGTTTTTTTCACACGTCGCCTTACAGCCTTTCGAGAACGCTGTCTCTGATTGGTTAGTACTCCACTGATTAGGCTGGTTAAGGTTGTGGTTGTGATAGGATTAGGGTTAGCCAATCAGAGTCAGAGTAGGGGGCAGGATTTGAGGCAAAATGCATGTTCTTCAAATGATATTTTCTGGGAAAACATATAGTACATGTTCTGATTTTTTTTAAGTATTCCAGTTTTTAGCCTTTTCCTGTCTGCCATAAGCCTGTACCTGTTTAAACTGCTGTTGTCTTGTGTTTTCCCTGTAGACTTAGGAAACTCTGTAATTATCTTGGGTTTTGAGTCTCTGAGTCAGTCAAAGTCCAGAGCCTTCATTATGCAAATAAATAAGAATATATTAAACACATAGTTACACACTTACAGGTGTAAATGCATTGATTACTGTAATGGAATGTAACTGAGTACATTTTGTACTTTTGTTGTGGAGTATATTCACAGTGTGGTTGTACTTTTACTTAAGTAAAAGATCTGAATAATTATTTCACCTCTGATTATGTCTATGATGTGTTTATATATTATGTATTTGATATGTACTAACTAAAGACATCATCTACAGGCAGAACCTCCACTCTCAGTTACATCAAAATAAACCCAATATTAACACATTAATGCATCGATTCGCCTCATTTTTGTAGCTCCAGGTCACAGTTTGGTTTAATCTGGTTTCACTCTGTAACAAACAACAAAAAATATGTAGCACTACAGTTTATTTACTGTTATTATAAGCTTAGCATTATTGCTAACAACCTTATGCCAATACTGCCTCCACCGTGGAGTGTTTTTCCAGCTCTGCCCATCCTGCTGACTTTGCCTGAATGCATAACAAGTAGCAGGACATGAGATCGGCTGGTTTGGGCGGACAAACAGGTCTACTTCATGGTACATTACAAAGTTTCTGCAGTAGCCCAACTTAGTGAAATCGCCCTTTATAGTATTTTCACAAAAGGACTAAAAGTTTCAATAATCTAAAACTGTGTTATAAAGAAACCTTAGCCTGTGTGGAATAATTTAGTTCAGGTTTAAGAGATCTAGGTATAGTGGTTTTGGATCTGGACCTGGTCTAATGTGGTCTACAAGCGAAGAAAGCAGTGAAATTGCCCTTTAGAGCATTTTCACAAATTGAATAAAGGTTTCACAAATCTCAAAATATATTTTAAAGAAACCTTACTCTCTCTGGGTCAATATAGTCCAGATTTGAGATCTCTAGGTATAGTGGTTTTGGATCTGGACCTGGTCTAATGTGGTCTACAGATGAAAAAAGCAGTGAAATCGCCCTTTAAAGCATTTTCACAAATCTGAAACTGTGGTTGATTGAAACTTTAGCCTCAGGGGGACAATCTAGTCCAGATTTGAGAGCTCTAGGTATAGTGGTTTTGGATCTGGACCTGGTCTAATGTGGTCTTCATGCGAAAAGAGCAGTGAAATCACCCTTTTGTCATTTTCACAAATAAAATAAAGTTTTTTCAAATCTAAAAAGTGTTTCAGACAGCATTAAGGCTTTGCCTAAAATGCATAACAGCTACCACAGCAGTAATAGGTGCAAAAAACGGAGATTCGGTAGCTCAGTAACGTAAGGTTAACTTTCACTTAAGTTCCCTTTAACTTTTCCCTTAACTGCCGAATCGGAAGCTGCGAATCGAAGCTAACTTCAGCGTCGTCCTGGTAGTAGGGTTGGGTATCAGTTCGATTTTATTGAGTCAGATTGTGATTGAGCTTGTTCTTATTGACTTCCAGTCGTGATCACCCTCCCCAGGTGTTTTTACTTTTATTGTTTCATTAAACTAAGAAAGTTATTTTGTTTTACTGAACATTCTGCTTTTTCCATGAATGTCATGCTTTCACGCTAAAGGCCAATTCACACAGACGCTTTTCACATAGAGCTGCCTGTGGTGGTGAAGTCATTTCCTCTACTGTGATTTGTTGGGGCTCAACATAGAGTAGTATTGTCACTTTTGATAAATTAATTAATGTTAATTTGTTGCCATATTGCACAGTAAGGTGTCTGTAGATCCAATTTCACTGCCCAGCCAGCAGCTTTACTGTCTGAGCAAGGTAGCTGCTGGCTGCTAGTCAAAGTTACACATCACAGCCAAGCAAAGTCATTCCTATAGTTTGACCATGTATTCTTCACATGTAGCTATATCAATATATTGTTCCGTTAAGGGCATATCTGTCAAGTCAATTTGCATTCAGCCGCAACGCGAGCACGCCGGTGCGAGCAGAAAGGACTTCCATAAAGTATTTCTGATTGTGATTCATTCAATTTTAACAACTGCACTGTAGTAATGTTATAACCACAGAAGAGGCCTTCAACAGAAGGCAAAATGAAAAACAGCAGCCGACATGCAAGAAAGCTTGAACATGAACAGTCAGTTCATTTTCAATTTGGCGGTTATCCCTGCCTGCCCTGTGGTATAGTGATTAGCGTGGTAATGTTAGCACCGGCTAATGATAATGGAGGTAGGAGATTGACCGGAGCAACATTACTTCAGAATCCACTCCAGAATAAAATTAGTTTTCCAGTTCAGATTCCCAACCCTACCAGGCAGATGGCAATAGTTAGATGAGGGGCTATGGCATGTCTTTATATTTTACTAGCAAATGTAGAAATAATTAGTTAAATGTATCACCTTCTCATGGCCTGTCTCACCCTAGCATCGCTAACCGGCAGAGGAGCACTGCCTCCAGCCCTGACTGCTGCACTCTCTCTCGGTGCGTTTGGGGCCGAGGACAGCTCCCGGGCCAATAACTGCACAAATGCCCGAGCTGCTACCTCGGCTTGGGGCGATATACCCTGTCAAACTGTCACTTAGTTCACACGAATGTCAACTTTATGGAAAGATACTAACGATAGTCCTGACCCTATTAGCATGCAGAAGCGCTAGCGTAGCTCGCTAACTCAGCTCAGCTCCTAGCTTATGTTGATAGTTGCACAATTAAATCGGTTAACATTAACAATTAAACATCTCATAACAAGGGGACAACTAGCTAAGTTAAACATGTTAAGTTATACTTACCGCTCCCCTTTCGTTGCTCGAAGCCATGTTGAGGTCTCAACTGACTGAACTCAACCGCGACAGCCCGCGCCTTCAACACCTGCATTGGGGCTGTGTGAACGCATTCATGCGATTGGCTTATAAGTAAACCATCCCCCACGTGGGGTGCGTTCTTGTGATTGGCTAAAAGAATGGAGATATCTGATTGGTTGCAGATCAATCCCTGTTTAAAAAAATGCATTTGTGAGTTGAGCCAAGTCAGGGGAGTCTCAAAATCCACACACAAATGCAGTGAAGTTCACGGACCGCGAGGAGTTTGTAAATCAAGATATTTTGTGTGTGTGCATTCGAAATACATTTGTGAATCTTGTCCTGTGCATTTGTGAATCTTGTGTGCATTTGTAAATTGTGTGGATTTGTGATTTTTGTGTGTATTTCTGAATTTTGTGAGCATTTGTGAATTTTGTGTGCATTTGTCAATCTTCTGTGCATTTTTAATTTCGTGTGTGAATTTGTGAATTTTGTGTGCATTTATGTATCCTGTGTGTGTATTTACGAATCACATGTGTGCACATATGAATCCTGTGTGTGCATTTGTGAATGTAGTGTGTGCATTTCTCCTTTTAAATACATTTCCTAATTATTCTCTCTCTGTTTTTTTTTTTTTTTTTACATATTCACAAATCTTTTGAAGTCAATTACTGTGACTCATCATCTTCACTTGACTTTTATCAGCAACCACTCTTCTCAGGACTTTAAACTTTAAATTTACACAGCACTTTACTTTGTATATGACTTAAACCAAACGTCTGTTACAACATATTTAAATTCACACAGCACTTTTCTGGCTCCTGAAACTGTATGTTTGCATGTCCATGTTCCACGGGTGCAGAAGGAAGTGCTCTTGCTTGTGGCAGAGGATCCTTAGCCACAAAGACCTTCTGCGGTAGCTGTATGCCTTGCAGCAATGAGTTCCGGTCTGCTCTTTTCTGTCATACAACCTGGAAAAAGTACAAAACAAAATGTTTACCATTTCATAGAAGCACAATTGCAAAGGTTGTAGCTTAATCAAATCCTTCCTGGTTAAATTAAAAATAATGGAATATATTTACACTTCTCAAATGCAGATGTTAAAGTGAATGTAGGAAGCCAAAAAAGATATCTCACCAAGAAGACACTGTGGCGTTTTTGATAATAACTAGCACCAAGTCTGCTCCCTTATAACCCGGCTGTCTTCAAGAAGTTGCTTAATGTGACGGTAAGCTTGTACAATAGACTGTGGAATGGGCAGGGTTTTACCCTTGCAGTCTCTTGGCCTATTTCTAGCTTGAGCAAAATCCTTCAAAAGCCTGAGGGAAACACATTCTGAAGTCCTGTTGGAATCAGGTCTCTGGGCAGCCTGGCCATGGGTCATGAATAGTCTGAAAGAAAAAGACAATATTTGTATATAATAAATATCTATATCTATCTAGATATATCAATATTATACAACAGGCGGTTTTGGTTTGCTACTATGATTAGAGAGGCGTTTTATGAGGCATAGTATAATTCCACTTCACGATTTGACTATTTATAGCAGTCCACCTGTCTGAATTTGTTGCTCGTGTAATACAGCTTAAGTGTTATTAATGATAATTATGATAAATATGAATTACATAATGTGTGCATCAACTATTGGTCAGTTCACCTTTCAGCTGCTTGTTGACCAGGTACAGAGCCACTGCGTTTCCTGGAAGCTCTCCATGGCCCTGGCAAGGTCTTCTTGCTTTTCAGGGAATATTTGGAGGGAGACTTGTACAGCCGCACAATCTCAGCTGTTTCTGTGGCTAACAAAGCAGTTATTGTGCGGTTGAGGTTCATGAGGTACTCCGCCAGGTTATCAACTGCCTCCCAGCCAGGAAAACCTCTTGAATCACATCGGCTTTCCTGAAAAATGAAAAACAGCTGTTGAAGAAATAACTTACTTTGTACTTAATAGTCCTCTTAGGGGGGATTTATTTTGGGTGCAGTGTTGCTGCATTTAACAAATTTCATCCTACATTAAACAGAGTATGTAGACAGGTGACACAGTCACATAAGTCATTATTGCAAGAAAGATAAACTGTGTTTGGGCTTAGAGTACCACTCTAAACAAGTAGTCAGAAACTCTTTCTTCCAACTAAGGAATATATCCAAATTAAGAACACTGGTGTCAAAGGGTGAGTTGGAGATGATCATTCATGCTTTTATTTCCTCTCGTTTAGATTACTGTAACAGTCTTTTTACTTGTTTGAGCAAGAAGGAGCTTCACCGTCTCCAGGCTGTTCAGAACTCTGCTGCAAGACTTTTAACCCACATTAACAAAAGAGCGCACGTCACACCTGTTTTAGCAGCACTTCACATGTTACCAGTACAGTACAGAATTCAATTTAAAATCCTGGTCCTTACTTTTAGAGCCCTGCACGGTCAAGTTCCTCCCTACATCTCTGAGTTAATACAGCTGCATACTCCGACCCGTAGTCTGAGGTCATCAGGTCAGAGGCTGTTAGTGGTTCCCTACACTAATTTTAAAACCAGAGGGGATCGTTCAATCCAAGCAGTGGCAACTAGGCTGTGGAATGCTTTGCCTCCCTTTCGATGTGTGTGAATTCTGTTGATTCTTTTAAAAAGCAACTGAAGACTCTGCTATTCAAACAGGCTTTTAGTTAGATGTGGGGTTTTTTAATAGTTTTTGTTTCTATGTTTTCCATTAGTTTTTAAATTTTCTTATGCTTTGTATTGTACTTGTTGTATTGTGTTACATTTTACTGTGAAGCACTTTCTGATTTTTTATCTGTGAAAGGTGCTATACAAATAAACTTTACTTAGGTTCCAAATGGTTATTGGTAATGTTGGAGTTCCATCTGGTTTACAGAATGTATGCTGCAAGTGACATTAGCAATGCATAACCCTGTGTCTATAGTGTACAGTTGGGTAAGTTACTTCTAAAATGTAATACATTATATATTACTAGTTAGCCTACTGTCATTGGAGATTACATCTGATTTTAATGGGTATAATATTACCGTTATTTTGTAATGCGTTATATTACTGTGTTACAGCAAAAAGAAATATGTTACTGTAATTGCGTTACAATTTACCATGTAACTATACACGGTATGGGCCTGATTTACTAAAGGTTTGCGTGAGTAAAAACGTTCGCAAACGTCTCGGGTTACGTAGGTAACCCTTGTTCCCTGAGAAAGGGGAACGAGACACTGCGTCGGTGACGACACTATGGGAATGCCTTTAGGCGTGGCAGGGCTGAATGCGAATGAAAACTACTCCAATCCTATTGGCTTAGTGAGAACGGTAGCATGTGACGGCGTAACCGTAGGCGTATATAAGCACGCCGGCACATAGATACATTAGCTCTTTACTATGAAGCAAGGCACTCCAGGCGGAGAGAGGTGCGGGGAACCGACGCAGTGTCTCGTTCCCCTTTCTCGGGGAACAAGGGTTACCTACGTAACCCGAGACGTTCCCCTTCGAGGGGAACTCGAACTGCGTCGGTGACGACACTATGGGAACGAGATACCCACTATGCCGCGCCGAAAAACCCCGCCTGCCCTAGCGTGCAGGCAACCTGTGGGCATGACTAGAGAGAGAGCGCTCGGGTGCGGAGGGAAGGTCCAGACTATAAAAACGAATGAAGGTGTGAGGAGTGGCCCAGCCAGCTGCATCACAGACCTCCTGAAGAGATGCTCCAGAGAGGAGAGCCGTGGAGGCTGCCATGCCTCTCGTGGAGTGAGCCCTTACAGCCATAGGTGCAGGCAAATTGCGCACCTGATAAGCCAGGGAGATAGGCTGAACAATCCAATTGCTGATTGTATGTTTGGAAGCGGGGAGCCCAGCCTTGGGGGACCTGAAATACATCAGCAATTGGTCTGCCTTCCTCCATCGAGAGGACCTCAGAGTATATGTACTCAGTGCTCTGACAGAGCAGAGCAAATGAAGTCTCTCATCTTCTGCCGTCACATGAGGTGGAGGATGAAATGCCTGCAGTACCACGGGCCCCATTACGTTGGACTGCACCTTAGGAATGTATCCTGGAAAGGTGTGCAGGATGGCCCTCCTATTCCCTGGGGCAAACTCCAGGCATATTGCGAAGCAATTGACAAAGCCTGGAGGTCCCCCACCCTCCTCAGAGAAGTGATAGCGAGGAGAAAAGCCATCTTCAGGGTCAGGTACTTGGCCTCAGCCGACTCAAGGGGCTCGAAGGGGGCCTCAGCCAAAGCTTCGAGCACCACTGCCAGGTCCCAGGTGGGAACTCTGGGGCGAGTCGCAGGTCTCATCCTCCGGGTCCCACGGAGGAATCGTACGACCAATGGGAGCCTTCCCAGAGACCCATCCCTACAAAGGGTGTGGAAAGCTGATATAGCTGCCACATAAACCTTGAGGGTGGATGGGGAAAGGCCCGCAGAGAAGCGGTCCTGCAAAAACTCCAGCACCTGAACTACCAGGCAGGTAACTGGGTCCAGCATGCGTTCTCTGCACCATGTGGAGAAAACATTCCAGTTGATGCCGTACATCCTCCTTGTGGATGGGGCCCTGGAGCTAAGGAGTGTCTCGACTGCTCCTGTCGTTAGGCCCGTCTCTAGGTACTGCGCCCCCTCAAGGGCCAGACCCACAGCCGCCACAGGGCGGGGCAAGGGTGAAGAAGAGAGATGGCGGACCTTCCAGGAGATCCAGCAAGTCCGAGAACCACACCCGGGTTGACCAGAACGGCGCTACTAAAAGTAGTTGAATACCGTCCTGATGGACCCTCTCCAGGAGCAGAGCGACTGGGGGGAAATGCGTACAGACGTAGCCTCGGCCACGAGTGTACCACGGCGTCCAGCCCTAGTGGGGCCGGGGGTGTCAGGGAAACCACAGAGGACAGTGTGTAGTCTCTTGAGACGCAAACAGCTCCATGTCAATGGGCCCGAACCTTCCGCACAATGACTCCACCACCTCGGGGTGGAGTCTCCATTCCCCAGGCCTCAGCCCCTGTCTCGACAGCAAGTCTGCTCCCTGATTCTGAAGTCCCGGGATGAACATCATTCTGATGGACAGTAGTCTCTGCCGGGACCACAGGAGGATCTGGTGCACCAGTCTGCAAAGAGGGCGTGAGCGCAGACCCCCCTGGTGATTCAGATAGGCCACCACTGCCGTATTGTCGGACCTGACCAGAACGTGGTGACCCTGGAGTTCAGGCAGGAAGCTCCTCAGAGCCTGGAACACCGCCAGCATCTCGAGGCAATTAATGTGCCGTGACGAATGATGCTCCTGCCAGATGCCGAGCGGTCTCCCATGACCGCGCCCCATCCAGTGAGGGAAGGGTCTGTCGAAACGATTACACAGCGACAAGATGCCCCTAACTTGGGTCCCTGGGACAAGAACCAAGGCTTCTTCCACTCTGATAGGGCACGAAGACATCTGTGCGTGACATGTATCAGGCGGAACGGATTTCCCCTTGGGGAGAATCCCTTGGTCTTCAGCCACCACTGCAGGGCCCTCATGTGCAGTAGACCAGAAGGTATTAACGCTGGAAGCTGCTGCCATGAGGCCCAATATCCTGTGGAAGTGTTACCTTGTGATGGCGTGGCTTAACTTCACTCTCTTCACTGTGGTCATAATGGACTGGATACGTGCTGGAGACAGCTGTGCCTGCATCGTTCCTGAGTCCCATACCACCCCTACGAACACAGTTCTTTGGGTGGGCACCAACACACTTTTCTTCACGTTGAGCCTCAGCCCTAAACGTTGAAGATGAGCAGAACGACATCTCGATGTCGAACCGCCAACTCCCGAGACATATAGTTGAGCACTCAGATGCCCTGGAGTCTTAGAGGGGTTAGTGCTGCATCCATGCATTTGGTGAAGGTGCGAGGAGAGAGTGCTAGGCCGAAGGGAAGGACCCGGTACTGGTATGCCACGCCCCCGAAGGCAAACCTCAGGAACTTCCTGTGAGATGGACAGATGGGGACATGGAAGTACGCATCCTTGAGATCTATGGTGACAAACCAGTCTTCGGACCGGATGTGACTCACGATGGCGGGGATGGTTGAGCATCTTGAACCTGTATCTCCTCAGAGACCGGTTCAGGACCCGCAGATTCAGGATCGGGCGCAGGCCTCCGTCCTTTTTGGGGACAATGAAGTACCGGCTGTAAAAACCCGACACGCTTTCCAGCGGGGAAACGATCTCCACTGCCCCTTTCTCCAGCAGCGTGCGTACTTCCTGTCCCAGCACCGTGCGCTGCTCCGGGTGTACCTCGGTCTGGACCACCCCATTGAACCTGGGGGGACGGACCCGGAACTGCAGTCTGTATCCCTCGATGACGATACGCAGGACCCAGGGAGATATGTCTGACATGCTCCGCCAGGTCTCTGCGAAATCCGCCAGCAGGACCAACCCCATGGGGTTGGTTGCCGGTGCCTCGTGCTGGTCTTGGTGGTCTCCTGAAGCAAACTGGCAGGAAAGGAACCCCTTTAGGAACCCCTGAAGCGTCAGAACGGCAGGGGAGAGCCACCGAAGATCCACGGTGAGTGAGTCTGGATGCCGCCTGACTGCAGACCCTCGGTTGCAGGCAGTACTCAATGATGGCAGGTGCGTCCCAAACATGTAAACGGCGGGATAATGTCACCCGTTGCCATGACAGAGGGGACCTCGGTCGGCCATCATGCTCCGCCTCGCCTCTGTGAAATCGCCGGCGGAACCAACCCCTCGGGGCTGGTGGCCGGTGTTTCCTTGACGATCTCGGACGGTCTCCTGAAGCTGGCTGCCAGGAAAAGCCGCCAATGAACTGCAGTCTGGGAGCCGACCTTCTGGCTGACTGCCGGCCCTCGGGGCCAGCAGAATGGTGAAGGCTCGGTGGTGGCTAGCGCGTCCCGAGCGCCTCAACGGTGGGAAAACAGCGCTAGTCCCAGAGCGTCCTCTACCCGCAGCATCGTCCCGTAGCCGCGGCTTCTTTCTTTCCTTGATCCCCGCCGCTTGCTGTACTCCAGCAGCTGGGGAGTAGACAGCTGGGCGGAGAACGTTATCCCAAGACTTACATAACTTACATAGAAAAAAGGCTGAGTGGTTCCTCAGGAAGCGATCATCCAGTTACTACACTGATAATTTTTTACTGTGTACCGGCATAAAGCTTCCTCACAGCCTGTAGCCAATCAAGGATGAGCTTAGCCACAGCCCGCGTCACCACTTCCAGCAGCTTATCATAGTCGGTCTGCCTCGGCAACCACGGGGCATAAGCTACGGGGCGAGCATATCCTGCCGTCCTCTGAGAATAGTGCCATGTGGGACCCGCATGAGCAGGGCCTCGCAATGACCACAGCCAGCTCCCTCGAGAGCTGCTGTAGCGTGCGGCAGACCCAGACAAGTAACACACAGTTCGTGAGAATCTCCTACCGTGAGAAACCATGGGCGGAGAGGCACACATCTGCGGAACTGGTTCGACTCAGAGGACATACTGCAACTTCCAGGTGGGTATTCTTCTTTTTCTAGCCATGGACCCGGGAGCTTCACTAACAACATTAGCCAGGTGCCTGCTGAATAGAAAAAGGCTAATGTATCTATGTGCCGGCGTGCTTATATACGCCTACGGTTACGCCTTCACATGCTACCGTTCTCACTAAGCCAATAGGATTGGAGTAGTTTTCATTCGCATTCAGCCCTGCCACGCCTAAAGGCGTTCCCATAGTGTCGTCACCGACGCAGTTCGAGTTCCCCTCAAAGGGGAACTTCATATCACCAGCAAATTAGTACATAAGCTGATCTACTAACTGTGTGCAAGCAGAATGACGTCTTTAAAAAGTGCAAAATAGCACCTGTTGTTCATTTAGTACTTTTACCTTAATGAAAATGCAATTTGGGGCGTTTCAGTTTTATTGTGCAAAGTAATGGGAGGGTAACATGCAAATACATTTATTTATTACACGCAATGTGATCTAACAAACCTAGCCGTAATTTAGTGTGAGTGCAACAGCAACTGTATTTAATAGGTTTGAAAGGAAGGTGCAAACCGCCAAGTGTTGCGCAGAGATGGCTGCTGCTGTCGTTGACAGAAGGAGACAGAGCCATAATGAAAGAAGACGTAGAGAAATTAACAATATTATATATTCTATATCCAATACATAGAAATACAATTAGTTTATTTCATTTATTCGATGAACTTTATGAATGGAATTGTTTTTTGTATTTTTCTTTAGCTTTGGTTATACTGTTGAATTAACATTCATGCCAATAAAGCAAATTTCGTTTCGACCTGACTCCTTTTCTCTGTCAGATGGAAGTCTGCTGCAGTGCATGGATCACGCGTAAAATTCATCCAGCCAGACGGAACGATTACCAACAGTTTACAGCGTGCCGGTCGTACCCATTGTAGGTATCGGAGAGGGAATGGGACATTGGAGTGTACAGGGCCAGGAGATCGCGGAGCAACCGGGCACGGATCATCTGGCTGGATGAAGCATGATCTGCTGGCATTTCCTTGAGTCTGGGTCATTGCAGCACACTGTATCTGTTTCTGATTAATCTAGATTAATTTCAAAATTAATCTAGATTAAAAATGGCTCATTTGAATTCTGCCGAAGGCATTTAAATATGTGTGCGAACGGGTTTCAAGCCAGGTTTCAAGCCAGGTTTCACTTTACAAATCCAACCTTCATAATTCTTCATGACTCATTCATTGCCTACTGGCTTAACAGTCTATAATGGTCAAACAATGCAGCTATCTTCTGATCAGTCTGACATACCTTAAGCCATTCCAGGTTAATTTTCTGCCTCCGCTGTTTGAGGTCCTTGGTGAAGGCAGCCTTGAATCGCACAATATAGGCAGGATCATCATCTGAGATCTTCATTGCGTGCTGGAGATGGCACAGGGCAGGTAGAACCACAGAGCAGGATACATACTTGTCCCCACCAAGGAGCTCAGTGATGTACCTACACAGAAATACAGACACACACACAGACAGAAACAGAGCAATAGAAAAATTAATGACTGATTCATTTAACTCAGATTACACATTTTTAAAGTTCTTAATCACATTACATTTAAGTGCATGAATACTAAGTGACATTTAAAAGAACTTCTGTGCCAATTCATGAACACACTATCTTTGTAGACCATACCTGCATGGCCCCAGGAGCTTCTCTAGCTTTGCCAACTTCTCATATTCAGCATTTGTTGGGAGAACCAGATTGTGCTTCTGCTGAGACAGCGTTGTGTGCAGTGCGTCTCTGTTGCGCAACACGCGCTTTATCATCTCAAGGGTGGAATTCCACCGTGTTAGAACATCTTGCACGAGTGGCTCCTGAACTTGTCCAAGGGAGGCTTGCTGGACATTCAGCTCATCTGAGTTGGCTGGACTGTGTTTGAAATGTCCGACCACTTTACGGCACTTGGCCAGTGCACCGTCAAAACCACCTTCCTGAAGTGATTACAATAGCTCTCTGTACAACATGCGCAACACAGGGCAAATGTTCGAATGGCAGTATCCTCCCTGCTGCCACCATATTAGGAGCGCTGTCTGTTCCAATAGTGCTGATTTTGTCAGCTATCCCCCACTGATTAGCGACGTCGAGAAACTGCCTGGCACACGCTTCTGCAAAGTGACGCTGCTCTGTTTTCATCACACCTAACGGACAGACAAAGCAGATCAGAGTAAGTTCACTACTAGTAGTAAACAACTAGCAATCATCAAGAATGTGATCAATAAAACATAATGTGATGGTAATTCGTGGTGTTGTGGTAATTAATGGACTAAGTAATTAAATTTAATGATGTAATTTTAAATTACATAATGTAGCCTACCTAAAGCAAAGGAGTGAAGTTCCCAGCTGGTATCGATGAAGTGTACAGTAACGCCGAGGTAGTTATCGTTGTTGACAGATGTCCAATGGTCCCCAGTCAGTGCTACACTCTTCGCCTCTGCCATCTTCTCATCTTTTGCGGCTTTCTCTGCGGCGTGCTGGTCATGTATTCTCCTCATGATAGTTCGCCTCGCAGGTAGTTTGTAAGATGGGTCACCTGTGGCCGCCTGGAGAACAAGCCCATCATCTTCAACCACGCTGATGGGCCGGCAGCTGGTGGCAATCCACTGAGCAAGGAGATTAGTTAGCTTGGCTGATAGAGCTGTGCTGACGGGCTTGCCTCGGTTACACTCAAATATAGTAGTTTGACGACGACTCTTCCCCTGCACTACATCAGTGCTTGGCCCGGCATCTCCCGCATTAGCTAAGGAATGCTTTGCCTTTAGGTGGTATTTCAGACTAGAAGAACTCCTACAGTAAACTAATTCTGCATTGCACATGGTGCAAACAACCTTAGTTTTGTCGAGGTTTCCATTGGGAAGCTTCTTAAAAATAAACTTTCCCTGAAGCAAACCCGGTGGCTTCATACCTGCATCCATGTTAGCACGTCACGTTTGATGTGGTAATTTCTCAGTAGGCAGAAACACAGGTTCGAAGACTCGTTCTCGCGCCCTACAGTGCAATTCGGCTAGGTATACATTTGCGCTAAAATATCAAGGTGAAAGTCATCATAGCTTGCGTAGTATAGACCCAGCTCCCAACCCAACTTTGAGAATATATTAACAGCGATAATTTTTTTATCGCCCGCTAAGAGTCTCACGTTAACGCAGCACGTTAACGCCGATAACGGCCCACCACTAGTTTTTAGCAGTGGCTGCTTTCCCTCCCAACCCTCCATGGCACAAACCATTAAAATACGCAAAACCCTCATTTAAATACTGCCACCTCCATTGTGTTTGCTTCTGTTGTCATCTACGCAATAATTGTTAGTCACTCATAACAGGTATGAAAACTGCACATGCAATATTTTAGAATGCACTCGGAAATTAGTATTGTTTATTCGGGATGTTAGTAAATTGGACCCATAGTGTATAGTTACATGGTAAATTTGAACAGCCTACAGTTGAGCAGAAAATATTTGAGAAGATTGACAGCCCTAGTACATACATTCAAGTGCTATTCAGTGAAAAGCAGGACATAACACCGGGTTCGCAAGTGGAACACAGCCACAGAATAATACAGAAAGACATTAGTCTCATTACCTGGACTGATGTGCTGGGTCTACTAGAGGAATTGTCTGGACTTACAGGACTGCAAGAGACACCGCTTACATCAAAACCAGTGTCCTGGGGATTTGTGTGAGAGAGAGAGAGAGAGAAACAAATATCCTTTTGATTATTAAATTGCCTTTGTACAAAATGTATTGCTGCATAAGCACACATCATTCATAGTATATACAAATGAATAACTTTTCCTGTAGAATTTCAATGACAGATGATCAGGAAATGGTCAGATTACCAGAGATGATGTATTGGGTGAGTCGTCAGGTGGTAAAGGACTCTGAGGCGGTGCAATATCCAGCTGGTCATCACACTGGGTGGCTTCAGGTGGTCTCTCAATGAGGATGTCAGCTGCATCACTTATTTTGAGATCAAGACACTGCTCCTCCTGAACCTCTACCTGCAAGTCTGGCAGAATGATGCCAAGTTCACTGTGCCGTTGTGGATTCAGCAGATCTCCTTTGTCAGACAGTCAGCAAATACTCCACAGCAATACGCTCACCTATGTAAAGAATCATGAGGAAAAAGACGTAGTTTAATTCAGAATTGACAGGTTGCCACTGTAATGGGTGAGTGAAGACAGGTAAAGGTTTATTTGTTGACTTTATAAAAGTGTAGTCTCAAGGAAAATGCTCTCTCCTGGAGGATCTTACCGGTGGGTTTCCCAGGTAGAATAAATTCTGGAATGAGTGCACGGCCAAGGACACTGTTGCTGAGGGCATTGACGTTGGACATCAAGCGGACATCATAGATTCTTGTGTGTGACGTTTCACTCACATCCACAGCTTCATGGGCTCGGTTCATGTTCCACCTGGATCCACCCTCAAGCATGTACATCTGTGTGTGCATGGCATTACTTCTCCATCCTTGGGAAAAAAACCCCCACAAATGATTATTGAAATATTAGTTTTTTTATCTCCTCTTAGACACTTGAGACATACCAGAAAATTATAACTTAGATTGATAAGATATTTTCTGCTGCTTTGTGGGGATTGACCTGCCTGCTTTGTCCCTGTACTTTATTGCCTCTCACAGGACAACAGAAAGGCTGAACATTTAAACAATATACACATTTAAAGCCATCTACAAACACACACCCACCCAAGATAGAACTAAAAGAATGTCTAAACATTGACATTGTTACACAAATTATAGTACAGCGCCTTTTTTTGTTTGTTCAGAGTAATGATCGCAGAGGATCAAAATATTATTTTTCATAGATGTTGCTCCAAACCAGTGCAACGTTGACCTGATGGCAGTGACTGAAGTGGACTGGTGAAGGTGGTGATGGGGGTCCTGCTTAATCAAAGAGGCTGTCCTGATTACCGCCCGGGTGTACAGTTCAGATAGGGGGGCTTTGAGGTGAACCCATTATTATGCTGAGCGGATTAGTTACGTGGGAGAGTTTTGTTTTGTGTTTGATGGTGAGGGCGTTTTCAAAAATTATATTTCTATCACTATAGAATTTCTACTTACCCGGGATAAAGGTGCACTGGTGGTGATGAAAGCTTTCCACAGAGGACGACCCTCTGCCACATCTGAATACATCCAGGACCTTGTCTCCCTTTTGTAACCCAGAGCCAAGTTTGGTGTATAGTTCAACACCAGGTGGATCTTGGATGCATGGCAAGTGCTTCTGTTGCACCTCCCACACATGTTTCATGCTCTCAGGATTTATCAGGCATAATCCTGATGTGTCAGTCAGAGCCCACATGGAGTTCAGCAATCCTTCAATCAGGCTGTGTGTCTCCTCAACCCCACGAGTTCTCCTTTTGCAGTGCTTGGCAAGTTCACTGGCGCTGATGTTGGCAAGAACTTGCGCTTCCGTGGGAGCATGACCACCATGCTTTCTCTTAAGCTGTGACCTCTTCGCATCCTTGAGACGAGAGATGTCATCCTGGTCCCACTCAAAGATACAGCTTGACAACTTGGAGCAGAAGGTGCCATACAGAGGATGGTGTTCTGTTGTGAGAAGGGCAGTGAATCGCCTCATGAAGTGATAAATATCCAGTCTCACAATGGTCTTCCACGGTTTAAACCAAACAAGAACTGGGGGTCCACCTGTACACATGAACAATGACGTGACAATCATGAAAGGATGCAACATATCATATAGAATGAAGTACCTCATTACAACAACTTGAATCCTTGTTTAATTTAGGAATACATTTAAAACTACATCAAGTTAAGCATATGTTGGTAAAAGTTTACTTTTGTGCCTGTAATAAATATTACATTACAACGCAAACATTATGTAGTAGTTTTAATGATCACAATCCAGGAGGGTGGTAAAATGAAACGTGTATTGTGACTCCCTTCTGCTACATAGTAGACAATATACAGTATACAAAAAACAATCATAGAAAGGTAAAACAGAAGCAAACTATACACTATATTTACTGTACCTGTCTCGCTGCAGCAATCCCGGTCAACATAAATGACTTCTGGCTCTGGCTCCCCGGCGTCCTGGTAGCGCTTGACAATGCCTTGGCACAAGTCCTCAAGACCAGCTCCCTCACCAGTGGTTAGCACACAGTTCAGGACCAGGCCACATTCGTTGCTGATGTTTGTCATCCACGTAGCTGTGTCCGCAATGCCACCAGCAAGTTTCTTTGTGATCTATAAAAATAAATCAGTATTACAACATAAACAAACAATAAATAAAACAGATTACACAAAACACAAAAAATATAGCCGACAAAACACCCACATTTCTGCGCCTGGGGATCAATTAAGTGTTCCCTTATCAATTTTAATCAATGACCATTGATGAAACCAAAGACCTGCCTGTACCTTTTTTGTGGAGTCAAGCTTTAAGATCCTGCCGTATGTTGAGGCGATGACACCCTTCATCTCATCCAGGTGAGCAAGGATCTCATTGGCATGCACTGTTTCAAACCACTGTGCCAGAGGTAGGGGGCAAAAAGGCGGTGGTAGCTCATAGACTGCTTCCTCACACTGATATATGGAGCTTCTCCTTTTATGAAGCTCACAGTCAGACAAGTAGTCAATGGTCCGCCTTGCCCACTCCTCACTGTGAACTTCCTCCAGTGCTTTCTGTAGGTAACTGGAGCTGTTCCCTGCAGTTCGGGGTTTCAGCATTGTAACACACCTCCTGTCCAGAGCCAGCTGTGTTGTGAGAACAGCAGGGAATCGGTTTCTGTGGGCAGGATCTAGCTGTCCCAACATCTCAGTACTCCACTGACAGACGGGGATCATGCACTTACTGCATCGTGGATAGTCCCCGCCAATCAAGTAGTACCTGGTGTCAACGTCAATCACTTCCCTTGCCTTAGTGTAAATCCCAGAGTGGTGCATCTTGCTGTTACACTGATGACACTTAAGTCCTCATTGGTGCCCACAGGAACATCCTCTGCCTGAAGTAGGTCATTGGATCAGGTGGTGCAGTTGTCACCTTTGGTGGACTGGGAGGATAGAACCAGTTTTGTGAAAGCTGCTGCTTTAGCTGTCCTGTGGGTTCATAAAGGCACTGGGCAATCCACTCCCTGTCAGCTGGCTTAATGACCCGCATGAACTGCTTAGGCAAAAAACTTGGCCAATTCACCACCAATGGCCTCAGGGGGATAATATATGGCGATGTAGCGGGAGTAGGAGGTGGTGATTGTTGTGGTTGTGGAGGAGGTTGTCTCGGTTGTTGAGTAGGTTGTCTCGTTTGTGGAGGAGGTTGTCTCGGTTGTGGAGGAGTTTGTCTCGGTTGTGGAGGAGGTTGTTGTAGTGGTGGGGGTTGTTGTGGTGCATACCCGCTGGTGACTGAAAGATCATGACCTTCTGAAATATGTTCAAGAAGCCCAAGTGCACCACTGACCTTCTTCCCACACTGCTCACAACATTCCTCTACATGGAAGTCAGATAAATGCTCTGAAAATTCTTCAGCATTAACGTTCTTGCTACAAAGACAGCACTTAATCTGACAGCTTGAACTGCTGTGTGCCACGGGGCCTGCCTGCTGCGTCCCTACACTGGAGCTGCTGTGTGCCACGGGGCCTGCCTGCTGAGTCCCTGCACTGGAGCTGCTGTGTGCCACGGGGCCTGCCTGCTGCGTCCCTGCACTGGAGCTGCTCTTTGCCTCACCTGTCTGGTCACCTGACTGTGAAAAAAGAGTTAACTCTTTCCCTTTCTCTAAAAATAGGTTTAAAACATTATTGTTAATAATTTAAATTCAATCCAAACACAAGTAATGGGACATTTAATGTAGATGTTTTTAATTGCTTATTGAAAAAGCTAAAAGCTAACACAATGGCTTATGGCAACTGCCACAGATTTCAACATTAAGTATACTCATCACTTACCTTGTGATATCCACAACTGCAGGGGATTCTTCTCCCGAAGATGTCATAATACCGGACTTGTAGGTTAAGCGGCGGAGTCAACGGACAGGCGTCAATCCGCTGTATGACAGCCTTCCATTTCCTGGCCCCTGGCCGCTTACCGGTGGTAAACTTGTATTTCCCCTGCGCATACTGGTACATGATACCTGTCCAGTATCCGTCGGGTTTGCCTGTCTTTGTCATTTCTACAAATATCAGGGTACATGTCAGGGAAAACACTGAGATATTGATGATTGAGTGCTTTTTGGTGTCAGTGTCCTGTACATAAATAACTAATCTGTCTTAACTTAACATAAAATCAATAGGGAAGTGTTGGTTGCATGTTGTTTTTATATTCATAAACAAGCATTTCTTGGCTCTTTAGAGACATTATCTAGATTTTTTTGCGTACTATTCTGATGCGACCCATGTATGCACTGCTCATTCAGTTTCAATGAGAGTATTATATCATCAAATCATAATATTTTTTAATTACGTTTTTCTTTATGAATAATGATCATAGTGTGATGAATTGGTAATAAAAACATATTTTTATTTATTAAAAAAGAAAAGTTTATCCATGTCGTTTAAATGGTTGTCCACCCTGAGGAATCTGCCCCCTTTATGAAAAGGCCATCCACTTTACTGACATCAAGACAACAGTTTTTTTGTCTCTTCCGTGGCAGAAAATTCAACACTAGAATGAATGAATACAGTTCCAAAATGAATAAACAAGGTGATTTACATCAAACTGGTTGAGAGTATTTTGAGGGCTAAAGGGCACTCTACGGTGATGTTGACCCATATTAGAAAAATTATAGGCGCCCCTTTTAAAATTTCCCGCTTATTTTATTAACATTAATGTTAGCTAGCATTCGTCATCCAGGGCAGGGGTTATTACAGAGACAGGCAGCTAACGTTACTCCGGATCGTTCAGTAACGTTAATGAGATAACGTTGCATCGAGTCACAGCAACAACAACTAACGTTATTGCTAAAAAATAACGAGAGTTTGACACGTAGTTAACGGACACTTTTTTTGTTGTGTTGTTAATTATAAGAGTCTCTTTCTGGGATGCTGGCGGTGATGCACAGATGGTTGACAGCATAACTTAACATTAACTTTATCACTCTCCGTTTGTTATGTTCAATATAAAGAACAGCTTGTAAATTAATAGTTTAAGAATTCAAATTTGCTCGTAACGTTACATACCGATTTTCTTCTGTTGTCACTAAGTTAACTTGACTGTCGACAGGACATTTTTTGCTCCGCTTTCCTCTTCTTTCTGACTTTACGCGTTGACGCGGTCAGAGACGGCGCTTAAAGTCACGTGGAGCAAAAGGACCAATGGGTAAAAGGGATGTTTCCCTTTTCCCTATTGGTCCTTTTGCCCCATGTTAGGACTTGGTAGGAAAACTGTTAGGAATTGTTAGGACTTTGTTAGGACCTGTTAGGAACTGGTAGGACTTTGTTAGGAACTGGTAGGAACTGGTAGGAACAGAGTTAGCAGGCTGATCGGCGCAGGGTACGGCCACGACAACTCACGTCGTGCTCCAGCTGAGTGGAATACCGAATACACGTTATCAGTGAAACATTTGATGTTATTTTATTGAGCTCAATATGTTGTAACACTATTAACGTTCTGTGTTCTGCCAGTTCAATACGTGTTTTCTGTATTCAGTCGAGGACCAGGCGAGTGATGACTGTATTTGACTCTGCTCATAGGAGGACCAGGCAGGTGATGTTTATAGCTGACTATGCTCATAAGAGGACCGGGCAGGACGTGGGGCTGGTGGCAGAAGACCCTGTTGGTATAGGGATGGGCCAAAGAACCAGGCCATCCGTTCGACTCAGGAGGACAGTGCCGCTCCAGTTCTGACACTGTGGCGCAGGCGTAAATCTCCTACTCACCCTCTCGATTTTGTGGCTCCTGGAACTCCATGACTCCATGTTGATGTTCAACAGGTGCAGAAGGGAGCTCTCTTGCTTTTAGCAGGGAGTCCTTCAGAGGGCCAGGAGGTGTATATAAACACACCGGCACACTGTACTCATTAGTTTTTTTCTATTCAGCAGGCACTCTGGCTATAGTTGAAAGCTCCACTCCTTTATCAGTAAACAAAGCAAAAGAAAGAATCCTACCTCCGGATGTCTGGCGGAGGTTTTCGGCGGTGTGTGTTCCCGTGCCCTCGCTACATTACTGCTGGTGATACACACGAGATGTGTGTCTCCTGCCTGGGACTGCCGCACGCCCAAGCAGCTCTCAAGGGGGCTGCTTGTGACCACTGCGAGGCCATGCCCCTGAGGGTGCTTAGGTCTCGAGCGGCTCTCTTCTCGGCTGATGGTAGGATGCGCTCCCCCCGTGACTCCGGTCCCGCGGTCGCTGAGGCGTTGCGGCGGCTGCAGTCATGGGGATCCCAGTGCAATCTGGACGGTGAGGATGTCGGGACGGCTGAGGCCCTCTCCTTCCCACCCGGGAGCCCGCGTTGCGGATTCTTCTGCTGGTGAGTCGAGTTCGGGGGGGCCGCCACGCTCTGATTCCGAGGAATTAGACATTGTCAGCCTCGTGGAATAAGACTTCCGGGAAACAGCGAGCCAGTATTATCAGCCCACGCCCAGCTACGAAGAGCTGTTGGAGGTGGTAATGCGGGCGGTGGCCAGGCTCCACATAGATTGGCCGCAGGCAGCGCAGGAGCCCCGGGCTGGGAGCAAGCTGGAAGAGCGTTTCCTGCCACATCATGCGCCGCCCAGGCGCCGTCTATTGCCATTTCTCCCGGATTTGCACATCGAGTTGTGTAAATCCTGGGGCAAGCCCTTTTCGGCCAGGCTGTCGACATCCTCTCTCCAGGATTACAGCAATGTGGCCGGTACAAGAGATCGGGGCTATGACACAATGCCGCCGGTAGAAGAGCTGGCCAGCTACCTCTCACCCTCCCTGGCTTCTTCCCTGAAAAAGCCGGCGCTGCCCTCCAGACCTTGTCGGGCTAGGATGGAGGGCAGCTCCGCGTGTGGCTTAATTTGTCGGGCATCCGTCAGAAAGAAAGGGCTTTACTCCTTGATGCGCCCCTCTCTACCTCGGGCTTGTTTGGGGAAGTGGTGGATACGGTGGTCTCCCGCTTTCAGAGAATCCGGGTTTTACAGCCGGTACTTTATAGTTCCCAAGAAGGACGGGGGGCTGCGTCCCATTTTAGATCTGCGGGTTCTGAACCGTTCTCTGAGGAGATTCAGGTTCAAGATGCTCACCATCCCTGCAATTATCAGTCACATCCAGTCCGAGGATTGGTTTGTAACAATTGATCTAAAAGACGCTTATTTTCACATCGCCATCCGTCCCTCCCACAGGAAGTTCCTAAGGTTCGCCTTTGGGGGCGTGGCGTACCAGTATCGGGTTCTTCCTTTCGGCCTAGCACTCTCACCTCGCACGTTTACCAAATGCATGGATGCAGCTCTGACCCCACTGAGGCTCCAGGGCATCCACATACTGAACTATATCGACGACTGGCTCATTTTAGCCCAGTCTCGAGAGTTAGCTGTTCGGCATTGAGATGTCGTCCTTGGTCATCTTCAGTGTTTAGGGCTGAGGCTCAATGTGAAGAAGAGTGTGCTGACCACCAGTGGACCACGTTCCTAGGGGTGATATGGGACTCCAGGACGATGCGGGCCCGCCTGTCCCCTGCACGAGTCGAGTCCATGGTGTCCACCTTAAACAGGGTGAAGCTAGGTCACGCCATCACAGTGAAGCACTTTCAGAGGGTGTTAAGTCTCATGGCAGCAGCGTCCAGCATAATCCCTTCAGGCCTACTGCACATGAGACCCCTGCAGCGGTGGCTGAAAGCACCGTTGGGGCTGGATGCTATGGTGCACACATGGCAGAGGCTGCGGCTGTACGCCTTTCCCCCAATCGCTCTGCTCCCAGGGATCCTGGAGAGGTTCCGTCGGGACGGTGTCAGCCTACTGTTAGTAGCCCCGTTCTGGCCGACCAGAGTCTTGTTTTTGGACTTAATAGCGCTCCTGGATGGCCCGCCATGGCAGGTCCATCTGAGGAGAGTCCTGTTGTCCCAATCGGGGGGCGGGAACTTCCATCCTAGCCCCTCCCTGTGGCGGATATGGGTCTGGCCCCTGAGGGGGCGCAGTTCATTCAGGTGGGTCTTACAACAGGAGCAGTCGAAACCTTGCTTAGCTCCAGTGCCCCATCCACGAGATGGATGTACGACCTAAAATGGGATATTTTTTCCACCTGGTGTAGAGAACGTGCGTTGGATCCAGTTAACTGCCCGGTTATTGCGGTACTAGAGTTCCTCCAAGACCGTTTCTCTGCTGGCTTCCCCCTCCACTCTCAAGGTCTATGTGGCCGCCATTGCAGCGTGCCACGCCCCGTTGAGAGAGGGATCTCTGGGGAAACAGCCTTTGGTCGTACGTTTCCTCCGTGGAGCCCGGAGGATGAGACCAGCGACTCGCTCTAGGATTCCCACCTGGGACCTAGCAGTGGTTCTCGAGGCGTTGGTTGAGGCCCCCTTTGAGCCCTTAGAGTCAGCTGATGCCAAGCACCTAACCCTGAAAATGGCCTTTCTCCTGGCTATCACCTCTCTGAGGAGGGTGGGGGATTTCCAAGCGCTTTCAGCATCCCCTGAAAGCCTGGAGTTTGGAGTTTGCTAACTAGTATTTATTGCTGCTCTTACTAGTATGTATTGTCAGCTGTAGATCTGTATTTGATGCTCTGTTGATGCTTGTATGTTGTTCCTCAAATGGAAGTCCAACTGGATAAAAGCGTCTGCCAAATGAGTAAATGTAATGTAAATGTCTGTTAAACTGAAATTTTAGACCCAAAAAGAAGTGTACACTTCACAAGAGCAAGCCAAAAACTCACAGAGATAAAAATAAACTAGCTAATGTTTATAATTCACAAATTAGATTTTTGAACTAAGTTCACAGTCCTGCTAAATGAAGGAAAATAAGAATATGTTACTGAGCCATTGTTCATGCTGTTTAGAGCGTTGGGATCTCAACCTACTTGACAGTCCCAAAAACTACTTCACGTCAATTTCTTTCATTTTCTTATTTTATAAAATGCTGTGCTTGACGTGGATGGAGGAACTTTGCCACTCTATTTACTAGGGTTGAGCCGGATACTCAGCTGAAACGAGTATCCGGTACGGATAAAGCATTTTTGCCGAGTACGAGTAATACGAGTCAATATCTGTACTCGGATTGAAAAAAAATCGTTACTGCGTAGCTGACTGTGCTCCCTCTCTCTCTCTCTCTCTCTCTCTGCCGGTCATCGGAGATTTTTTTTAAACTGTCAGCTGGCAGTGTCTGACACTTTCTTGCTGTATTTAAAAAAATAAAGGTAGTTGTGGTATAAATAAATTACTTAAAATAATATTACAAATTAAGCTACACACACACACCTGTCCTGCTGCACCACGAACCGGGTTCAACAAACCCAGGATATGTTTTTGTTGTCTGGCTTCACTAACCCTAACAACCGCGATCGGCACCACGAAGCTTGTTATCAACTCGGTAAATTAACCCAGGGTTTCCCGATCCAGCTGGGAGCGCGTTCACATAAGCAGCAGATGACCAAACAGACATGAACAGGTCCACTGTCAGAAGAGCGTCATATTTTACTATCGAGGATTAAACTGTAACACTACAGAAATACGACAGTAGCGCACGGCTGAAACTGACACATGCAGGGAGACAGACAATCGCAGTCAGTGTGAATGTCTAAATGAACTGGCGTAGTCTATAATAATGCGTTGATAAAAAAAATATCAGCTTTCAGCTCGGCTGTGTGTTGGTTGTTTCACATTAAAAGTCTCGGGCCGTTCTCCCTCACTTTAAAAAAACTTGTCGCCACTTCAAAAATGAGATTAATTTATTTAACACACTCAAAAGTGTTCCAAACATTGTTGTAAATTAACTTCATAAAGCAGTGAAACGGAAAAATCCCTTCATGCCATAAAATGAGTTCAAAACATTTTTGAAAGACTGAATCTGAACATTTAAGCTGCTGAAAACTCACCGTCCCACCTTTTGCACCCACATATCAAAAGGTGGGACGGAACATGACTACAGTCTCTGTAGTCGGCCTTAGAAAGCTATACTAACCTAAATAGATAGACTACGTTCATATTAAAATTTATTATTTCAGTACCAAACTGCTCAGAATATTCAGCCTCACATAAGAAAAATAAAATCCATTTATTTTAACGGCTGCATCAGGCTGTGTGAAACTGACTGGGAGCAAATAAAAAATATTAAAGACATTTAAAGGCAGTAAGTAGGCTGATCCTGCTGAACTGTAAAAACCTGTAGGCAACATTAGCCTGAGGCTTTTAATCAGTCTCTGTAGGATCGCATAGTCAAGAGTTTCTCCACATCACCACTGCAAACATAAAGCAGCCTATTGGCTAAAACAGTCTGTGGGATTTCCTACAGATGGTGATGTCATTTTCCAGAGAGCTGATTGGTCAGTAGGCAGCGTTTTCAGAGAGTTAATCTCTTTTCTGGAACATAACCTGCTTGGAGCAGGTTAGCCGTTAATAAAATAATTTAAAAGTAAAAAAAGAAAGTCATGTTGAGTATGAAAAATCTTGTTCTCTTGTATAATTTCTGATTAACCCATATCAATTGCATGCTTAAAATAACATACCATTAAAGCCCCGCCCATTTCAAGACAAACCGGCCCACTTCCGGGTTAAACAGATACAGATACAGATACAGATAATGCTGTACTCGCTCATCCCTACTATTTACTGTATTCACATTGTATTATACAACCACTATCCAATTAAATCTGAGATCCCGCCTACTCATACTCAACATAAAAGTGGTCGTTTTGAGATATGCGCTCTCTTTTTTGTCTTGAACAATTCAAACTTGTATCTTAAGTTAATAGCAGGAATGTGCCCCTTTCTCTTGGGTGTTTCTTTCTAAAACAACAAGCCTTAGCATGTGGATAGAAACAAAATGTAACACAAATGTTCAATGCATGCTTAGTTAGGAAGAAGGTGCCTTCTAATTCCATCAATATGTTCATGCAGAATGCCAACATAAGAAAAATGACAAAGAGAATAGTGACAAAATAATTTTCTGTTCTTCTGATCTATAATTTTATAATTAAATGAGAAAACACTGTTCTTCTTATAGTTCCTGAAGAAACCAACAAAACAGCAGGAAGCTTCCCATATGGGGATTCCCAGGAGTTAATCTTCATCAAATTGTCTGGCTTGAGGTCTGTGTTCTAATCTGCATCTATTTTTGGGACATAGCATGTACATTGCTGGGAAGCACTTTGTAGACCCTCCATGTTGTTTAGGCTATGTAGTGCCTTTGTAATACTAATGTTTGGATAGGAAACGAGGCAGAAGAATGGTCCCAGAGGCCCTTATTATCCCTCTGAGCTCCACTTTAATGCCTCCTGTCTCTGGCACTCCGGAGCCCAACCAGAGAGAAATTAGCCCTGTAATTGACAGACAAAGAAAGTTCATCTCTGTGCTTTTTATGATAGCCGTTTGATCTCCTGTAGCTTTTCTCTCTTTTCCCTTCTCTTCACACTCCCATTCTCTGAGCAGTTTCACTTCCTCTGCTCTCGTTTGTGATCTGACTGTCTCCCTTCATTCCCCTCCAACTCTGTCTCTTTCTCTCTCTCCACCTTCCTCTTTCATCCCTCCTGTTGAGAGAGCCGTCCTATCCCTCTGCTCATCTCTTTCCCATAATTCATGGTGACAGGAAAGGTTAGATCAAGCATGGCAGAGCTCATGCTGACAGAGAGAGGAGAGTCGGGTGTCTTTTAAAGCTTTGTCGTTAATGACTATTTACAGGTTAGCACAGTTCGACAGAAAATACTGAATGCAGCTTAATCTGTGACATTAGGTAATGGCAGAGAGTTTTGGCATGTGACGATTACTGTTAAACTTACATATTTATTATAACACTGCCATCATCCAGTCATGTTCTGTGATGCAGGTTTCTTCTTTCACAGGAGTTTCATTTGGTAGTTTTAATGTCTATGGGTGTAGGTTTCATCATTTTGTCTCTTACAGGAAAAGAAAAAATGTGTTGTCTAAATGAAAAGTTTTGATCTGTTTTACTTTCCGTTCACACTGCGAAGTCAAACAGTAATACAAACATGCAGGTGAGGTGGGAGGCTGGAGGTGCAACCACATCACATTAGTGATTAATCATCTCTAATTAAGCCCAGCTGAGAAGGTTTTAGGCTTAACAAATCATGGAAGATATTTTCCTGTGTTTAAACAGGCCAGCTGAATTAAGCAAACGTGTTTTAAAGTCACATATGAATAAATTCAGATTTATATGTCCAAGTTTAGAGAGATCTGTCTCTGAGAAGTGGCTTTAACAACTGCTTCTACAAAAAAACCCAGTCAAAGATGTGAATCAAAGCTATGACAAATTCAAAATGCTTTTTTTGTTCCACTTTGGAACAAAACACAGTGGCATAATTATATAAATTAATATTACTATTAATCCAGAATTGACCCAGAATCCTAACACGAACTGATTTAAATTTCTGACTGTTATTTAAAGTTTCTACAAAGTGTAATTTATAGCTGCATATACAACAGAATTTTAAGCTCTGTGATTGGATGTTTACTTACTGTAATACACCATTAAATAGCTATAGTCAAAAATTTGATTTGATGATTTGCACCTACAATCATGGGAAGATTCTGTCCAGGGTGTACCCCGCATTTCACCCGATGTAAGATGGGATTGGCTCCAGCCCCCCGTGACCCTGTACGCAGGATAAGGATTCACGATGGATGAATGAATGGATTATGGGAAGATGATGAAATGTACATCCCATCGACCCTGGTGTCCACGGGAATGTGAAAAGTACAATTTGGGCTTACCTTAGACTTTTAAACACAGAACCAGATATTTTCATACGCAGTTCCTCATGCCCCTATTCAACTAGGAGAGTTTCTGCCTATCCATACCTTAGAATTGCTCCAACTGTCAGTCACCTGTCCCAGCTACTCTGGATAGACCTCACTGTGAACAGTTTTCAATGGAACTTCTTTCTACTAAAGAAATAGTCCCTTTAAAAATGAAATTGGAATTCTTTTGTGTTATGTGTTTTAGGAACATTGTGTCTAGAAAGAGATGCTACTCAGATTTTTTCACAAACAGCATTCCATTCCCCACCTTTAGAGAAAGAGTCTCAAAATCAAGGTGGCTAGATAGTAGAGAGGTGAGTGAAGAAATATGCTTTTCATTTTTCTTTGGGTGAACTGATCCTGTACAAGTACTAGAGACATTAGGAGGATAAAGGCTGAGAATACACAGTTAACATACCTTTGGGTCACGGTTGTTGAGATCATACTAATCAGATGAGAGGGTAACATCGAGGAAGGACGGGCACGCACAAGCCGGGCTCGCTGGATTAGAATATAACAGGCCAGTAAACAAAAACAACAGAGCTTTCATTAATTAAGGACCAAGGGGCTGGGTGGGCAGACGGATGGGCGAGGGCTGCTGAGACACTCCGAGCGTGGCACAGTGCCAGGCCTCCAACCATGCCAACCAGAACACAGCTGCCTAATGGAGCGCTGGCACTGCCGAAGGACGGGGGAGTGGAGAGAGAGGGAAAAAGAGAAATAGATAGGGGGAATTGGAGATAAAAACTAAATAATCAAGGAATTTGTAGGAGAAAAAAGGAAGAGGGAGGCATTGGCTAAAAGACAAAAGAGGAAGGAAGAAAGAGAAACAAAGTTTGCAAGGGAATTGAGAAGAGGAGGAAACAAAGGCAGATAAAAGGAGAGGGGGAGTGTGTGTGCAGAGGGAGAGATGAGATGGAGATAGAGATGGAGATTGGATGATATCCCTCTGACTCTGTTCATTAATACCGTATGATCTCCTTTCTCCGTCCTTTGTGATTTTAACACATTTCTAATTAGCAGAGAATCCTCTAAGTTGGAGCGGGAGGGAGGGAGATTGGGGAAGAGAATCATATTTATATCTGTCTTTAATAAATTCACTTTCATTTGATCTTTTTTTAAATGCACGGGCTGCTGTGCAGCGCCTCTTCTTTCCCCAGACTCTGGCAGAATGAAAGGTGGTGTAAATGCAAGGCTAATTGTTATGCTTGTAAGGAAGCTTGCACAGTAGCTAAAGTTGTTAGATTACAAAAAGTAGAGATTTTTGCAGCTTTACAAAAGAACCCTGTGATTCAAAAGAGAATTAAAGACGTAGAAATCTGGAATTACACAAACATCATAGTCTGCAGGAAATAGTGAACCGTAATGTTTCAGAGGTCAGCATTTATTATAGTTTTGTTTGACTTTACCTTAACTGCTCTATTTTGTGTCTTTGTAGTGACAATGTCACAATGTACAGCGCATGAGGGAGGCTCCCTCCACGCCTTTCACTGAGACTCTTGGCAGCTCATCTAATCAGAGTGCAATTAGACGGAGACTTCTCTGGGCGACAGAAGACTCTGATTACCCAAGAGTCACTGGGGGTATATTTAGTATCTCTACTCTTGCTCCTCTGTGGTTAGTAGTAGAGCCCTGGAGCTACGGAGCGAGCTGGTGCATAGCGGAGACATTGGAAGGCGGGACAGGCCGGACTTGGCTTGGGCACACACTCAGACTGAGTGAGGGACTTCAACTGAGCTTTAACAATCTCAAGTGGGGGGCTGTGGCTCAGGAGGTAGAGCAGGTCGTCCACTAATCCAGTCTGCATGTCAAAGTGTCCTTGGGCAAGAAACTGAACCCCAAATTGCTCCTGAAGGCTGTGCCATCGTTGTGTGAATGTGTGTGAACAATTAGTTCCTTTTTGATGTGCAGTTGGCACCATGCATGGTGGCCTCTGCCATCAGTGGATGAATGAGGTGAATGTGTTGTATAAAGCGCTTTGAGGTGCTTTATAAGTACAGTCCATTTCTACATGGTGTTGTTCAGCTCCTGACCTGAAAATGGCCTGGTTGACTTCAAAGCATGCACAGGACGACTCAGTCTTCTTCTCCTCTTTTTATTTTCTTCATTTACTTTATTTCAGTCCAGTTTTGCTTTTAGTAAAACAAATAAGAGCACTTGACAGTGACAGAGTTAATCAGGTTGATAACCTTTAAAGAAAATGTACAACGTACATAAAATGCTCTAACTTTTTAACAGCAGCTCTTTAAATTTGACATGTCCTTTACTTCTTCCCTCAAAATATATGCATTCTCTGAGTTTTAACTCAACAAACAAGGTTAACCTGATCCACACCCTCATCATCCAGCTACCCAGTGTTCCAAATTATACATATCAAATATTTCTGTGCCGGCAGCTCCTTAGTGTTCTGCTGCTCTGATCCTACACTGTTCATTGTGTTAGTCAGCATTAGACTGACATTTGACACATTGTTTAGCCTGTAAGGAGTGCCAAAAGTGCACCCTCTAATAAATGTAGCATGTAAAATTTGGTTCTGCAGCTCATGATTTGTATCCATTGCCAACAATTGTTCAGTACCAAGAAGTGTGTGATTTGTGTAGCGAGAATAGTGGGCTTGTGGATGGGCTTGAAGTGTGTCAGACTTTCATCTATTATCTATCCCTTAAATAAAGATTATGCAGCGCTGTAACAAAGTTTCTCCTTTGTGCTTTGCTTCTCAGAGACAACAGAGTCATTATTTATACAACAAGAACCTGCATGTCAGGAAACATACTATATGGTTTTAAGTGTTCAGTGAAGTCAGTCCAGGAAGTGCGATATTCTTATGAGGAGTTGGTGTAGACGGATTATTGGGCATCCAAAACACCAGGAACCAGGTTTTCTGTTGTTCCAAGGAACCATTGCACAGAATTTGCTCATTTTGACAACACTTTGGCCATGAACCTTGTTGGACTTTCATCTGCAATTTGCAAGTGACAATCATTTCCAAAACATGACACTACCACCATTTATGATCTACATTTATGAAAATATAGTGCTTTTAAATTTCTCTGCATACCTATGCAGAAAGGAGTTCATCCAACAAGTCCTCAGATATGCTAAGAACGAGACAATGAACAAAATGTGGAAGCATTTTCTGATCTTACGCTGTATCTGCCGGACAACATCATTGTCTGTACCTTCCAAAACCGTTACTAATCACTGTTGAAAATCAGTCAGCTGATCTGTTTTATGTTGTGATTAAGCTAAGGTTAATGTTCGGTTAGGTCTAGGGAAAGATCATAGTTTGGGTTGAAAAAAGTACAGGAAGCAGACAGTCATGTCCTGTGGGGTTCCAGGGTTAAGGTTCAAAATGGACAGAAAAAAACTGTAAAAGGTATATTGTAAAAGGTATGTAAAAGGTATTAACGCTGTGCAAGTATCAAAGAAACAGCCACACAAATGTCTTACACTACCCCTGAGGTGGAATATGTTATGGAAACTGGTGCTTTTAAGGGCTGTAGTTAAGGCAAATGAAGAAAAACTCCAAGGCCCTCTGAATCCATGATATAATGAAAGGTCTTTAATATTACCTGGCTGACACCATGGCTACAGGTAAAGCCTCCTGGTATATCTCTGTTTCATTTGTATTGGTTTGAATAGAATTTAGAATTTCACATGATGATTTATAACAACTGTTTTTCAGCATTATTTGGCCCATGACCTTGTTTTTAGGCTAAAATTCTCATTAGCCCAGAAATCAACGAGCTGTCAAGTTGTCATGTGAATGTAGTCTAGTCTAATCTGATTCCATCCTCCTGCTCTACTCTCTATTTAATTTGTCTACCAGAGATCTTTGCATCTCCTCTTTCAGCTCTCCCGTCTCATCAGTTGTCAGCACTTTGAGGAATAGGCCCAGGCTTTCACAGATCAAGGCAGGCATGTCAATAACCATGTCCACAGAGATGAAAGTTCCTGTGAGCTGTGCCTCATAAGTCGGTCAGGTTCAGATGTTCATAGGCATTATCAAGACAGGGTGTTGCTGTCGCTGCCAATCATTATGTGTGAACCCCACAGATCGGAGGCAACCTGAGGACCGTGATCAGAGTGTTTCACCTGTTTGACTACAACCGAGAAGGACACATCCAGCAGCACGAGTTCCGCCACATCCTGGATAACTACTGCATCCACCTGGCAGACAAGGAGTTTCAGAGGTGGGGTTTAGAGTTCCACATCTGACACAGTTTGACACAACAACTCTGTGCAGAAGCATGAAAGGCCAACACACACCACACATGGACTGGTAGACTGGACATTCAGGTAGTCAGCATCAGTTCCTGTCCCCAAAACCATACATACAAGCATAATTACTCAGTCCACGTCCCTCACGAGAAATTTATCTGCCAACATGCCAGAATATAGAGACAAATTCTATACTTAAAATGATTCTGATTTATTACAGTTTTTGATGTTTTGTCCATTATTTCTCATTTCTCTCCATCAGTATCAATCACATCGTATCCATCAAGTTAATTGCTGAGATTTGGAAAGGTGACGACAGTGCTTAAAAGAAGTCTGACAGGACAAAACAATGAGCAGTCAGGTGATCAGACAAGTGAACATTTGTCCAAGTTGAATAAACAAAGGTGAACAGTAAAATTATTACCCAAACTGTCCAACAGCCATCAGAGTTTATAGACCGATTTAAACTTAACCTGCTTTACTTACTGTAATGAGTGAGCTTATACTATTAAACAAATCTGGATCGTCTCTCTCATACACACATACACACTGTTCCACCTGAGCTGCACAGCTGAATGTCTGAACATATACATGTATAAGCATATGCATATAATCAAATTCTAATCATCCTTTTTTCACATCTGGTGTATATATGGTAATGTCAAGCAACAAGCACAGGCTGATTCCCAATATTCCTTATGGTCGTCTGTCAGCTAGGACGAGATCACTAGCACTAACTTTGTGGTCAGCCTTTGTCTCAGGATGAGAGAGAGCTAATTGACTTTTAAAACTTCAGGCCCTGCAGTCAAATCCACTCCAGAAACGCTGCTAAACTTTTTTGACGCGGCTCTAGAGGATTGTGTGTGACAGGTTCATTTTCAATGGCTTTAATTGCTTTTAGCGTCAGGACTCTCTCGCTCGCTCTGTCTGTGTGTTAGAACACATGAAGCCAAGCATAAAGCATGACTTCTTGTCTCATCTTGTCAATGACATGGATATGCTTGACATCATTAGTTTGTGAAACCGTAGCTTTTAGTTAAACATGATCATCCAGCATCTGTTTGCTTCTTCCTAGGTTGTGGAATCACTACAGTCCCAATAACAAGTCCACCATTTCCTACGAACTCTTCCTGGACAAGCTCGGCTTTGGAAACAGCCATAGCATCAAGATTGCTCCAGTCTGCACTAAGCTAGGTATGGATACAGCGGATCAGCCTGTCCTCACCAGGAAAACGGTCTTATAGGTTGACTGTGTAGCAGCTTATTATAACCCATATTTACATTTATTGTTAGTTATGGCCGTATGACAGGAGCAAAGGAGGAAGTGGGGCGATGTAGTAATAAAAACAACAAAGACAGCACAATGAGTTTGATGGAGTAAATAGGCTTAAGACTTTAGACTTTAGTTCTAAAACAGTTTTTTCCTAAAATCGTTTTGTTCCCTCATCCTAACCCAACTACAACAGTTTCACAACGTTAACCAGGAGCGCATTCAGTCTGAAAAAGGTGTGCACCATTTTGTTACAGTTACTGGGTTGAACGACATATTTCCTTGAAACAGTGTGGAACGGTGCGCAATGGGCTTGAGGTTTATAAATATATTTACCAGAAATCAAATTATATTAATCATCCAAATAAATTAACGTAACAAAAAAAACCCCACACAAATTAAAGTCTACTATCAAAAGTTATTCTAACGATTGTGTGTTTTATAGAGATGTCCAGCCGAGGGACAACGCCACCAGAGAAAGTCAAACACAGGAAGCAGAGACCAGAATCTGTTTCCAGCTCGTGTGATGCCCCGTCAGCTCTGCCACACAGGAAGCTGCAGACTCTTTTCTACGACAAGGTACAGACTTGTCTGATCAACGTTGTGTGTTTTATTCCTCCTGTTTGTATGTCACCATCTGGCCCACTCCCCTGCATTATCCTCTTTAAAGATGGAGGGGAAATTGGCTCTAAGTGGCGCGTCAGGATGCAAACGGCAGAGGGAACACTTCTAATTAAAATGTTTGCCCAGAAAAATCAGCTCCTGAGTTAGTGTGCTAATCACGGCTAATTTACGGGTAAAGGCTGCAGAGTCGAGGCTGGCTCTTCTCTTCACATCCTAGAGCTTCACTGGGATCTTCTCCATGGCAACAGAAACCAGAGATGATTCACTTCCTGTCCTTATTGAGAAGAGAAAGACAAAGCAAGAGAGAGATCAGTCTGTAAAATATAAATGTGTGTACATCAGTGTGTTCTTCTACCTGTCAGATGTGTATGAACTGTACCCCGGTGTGGCAAGCGCTGCAGGCCTTTGACACCACCCGCTCTGGCCTAGTAAAACAGGATGTACTCAGGGCAGTTCTCAGCAGCTTTATATTTCCCATGAACCCTCACTCCTTCCAGAAGATGACCAGCTGGTAGGATAAACAATATTTCAATTATTTATTTTTCTTTTGTCTTCCGTCTTTTGACCTATACATTCCCTGCCTCAACCTCCCTGCACTTCACTCTTTAAATCTTAAAATCTAGCTATCATCTATTCTGCGTAATATATTTTTTATGGGTATGTGTATATGCAGCTATGGTGTGAGAGCAACAGGGCCAGTGAGGTGGAAACACTTCTTGGGTCACTTCATGAGTTTCAAAGAAGAGGGCGACCCAAATCTTCACACCAACAGGTCAGTTAGAAATGATATCTTATTCTATATCCTATTTCACACATGGAACTCCACTACTAAGGCAAAAAGAAAAGCCAAGAGTATTTGTTGTGACAGGATGCAAACTTTGGTCTTTTGTTTGAAAGTCAGATGAATTTTACATTCACCTTCCACCCTGATCTTCCATACCCTTACCTTATGCCTTGCTAAATAAGAGGCAAACTTCTTCCTGCATTACCACTTAACTTTGGCACGAATATCCAATGCAGAATTGTCCTACATGAACGGAAAGCCTGGGGATAACGTCCATGCACATCCTTTTTACAAGGTCCATGATACCTTATTGTTTGTCTTCTGGATTTTAGTTGCCAAACAGCTTCAAAGTTATTTAATTCACAGCTGGTCAGAAGAGTTTTTTAGTCACTTAGCTGATGCTTTTAACCAGAGCGGATGTACGTTAGAGGTCGCAGGCCTCTGGAGCAACTTTCTTTGCTCACACTTTAGAGGATGTCATCGAAGTGAATGTGGATCAAATACTGCTCCCACTAGTACCGTGGCAGAACATTTTAAGAGACCTCTCTTGATCTTGAACTGGCTAATTTACAGATCATCTTACACAGAACATTACCTCCAGCTGTTAGTACCACATCAACATCCACTTCATCACTAGAAGAAAAGATTCTCCAGTATTTGAGATGCTGGTGAGGTGACGCAAGAGTTTGCGGCCGTTGTTTGGAATAACAGGGAATTAACAGCCATATACTGTATATCTACTGTGATTTGTCTTTTCCTCTCAGGGCCTTTGAGCAGCCTGCACAAGATAAAGACAGCGTGGACTTCCAGGACATAAACCCTCGACTGAAAGAGATCTTCCATCTGCTGGACATGGTAGGAGTCAGGGCTACACTGCAAAAACTAAAATCTTAGTCAGATTAATTGTCTTAATTGAAGGCAAATTATACTTGTTTTCTGTCTGACAAGATATTTCTTCTGACCAGGCGGCTTTTATGTTAGAAAATTTCAGTTGTTTCAAGTTTTTTTGCCTTAAATAGCAAGTGAAATATTCTTGTTCTGTTGGCAGATAATTTTGCTTATTTTAAGTAATTTTAATGCTTTTTTCCCTTGTTTTTGAGAGCTCAGTTTTTGCAGTGTAGGGAAGTGAATAATCGACTAAAATGGAGTGATGAATCTCCTATGTTGGACAGGAGACTGAAATGCTTTCAATCCTCTTTCTTCTTTGTACAAAAAGTGTAGTGAAAGACACGACTGAATTGATTTTGAATGTTATCAGACAGGACACAGGGGAGTAATCTCAGCAGATTGCTAAGAGACAAAGGCACATCCTCAGGTGTATGCTTTAAATATAAATGCCAGACAGCTTTACAGATGAGCCAATCATCCTCCACAGCTTTTTGATGGCCATAAACATGATTAGATGATTGCATATGGCCACTGGTTAGCCACTCAGTCACTAGCCATATGTTCGTCTGACAACCATCCCCTTCAACACGCCTCCGCATCCAGTTCTGCCTCTTTAATTTCAAATCAGTCTACTTCAGCTGGATGAAACTTTGGAGTTTGACTAAACTTTGGGGGAAGGGGGGTTGAGTTTTCCATTAATTCACAGTTATGTTTGATGTTGCTGCCGCCACTCACAAAACAAGGTAGCTTCCAAGTTTGAGGAAGTGTGTCTGTGTGTGTACGTGTGTGAAGCCTCTCCCAGATATGAATCACACATATCTATCTGCCAGAATCTCCTCCTTTCAGTGGCATGGGAGGGGAAAAAAATCCCTCCATCAACTTTTTTAATAATCTATTCAACGGTGGGAGATCAAACAAGAGTGTCCTCACTGCGCCAGCCAATAATGAGGTTTTTCACTCAGGCAGGTTCTAAGCCAACTATGGTTTTTAGACTATCTCTGGGGAAGCATTCAAGAGCTCAGAAGACTTGCTATGATTCAGTGTTTTTGTATGATTCACAATCTAACATACAAATCAGATGGATTATTGTGCAATTGTGCCAGGCCATAATTAGTACTATCATAAAATTAAAGGCACTTAAACATTGTCTAACATAACCTCAGCGAGGAGTGAACACGATAGCCTTAATATATGCACTGTTCACTGTAATCCAATATAGCCCAAGGGATTAGAGACTGTTTGTGGCATTTTGGATTTGATCTCTTACCTTTCATTTTGTAACATTTCCCCAGAGATCATTAGTAGTACATCTATAAAACGATCCTGAAGTGTGTCTTTTATATATATATCCACATGACCTTCTCCACCTTAAGACTGTTTTAAAATAAGTGTGTTAAATTATAAATGTGTTTAGTGAATCATTTTTGTGCTGCTCAACAAATATCAAAACTTTAAGTGCCATCGTCAAATAAGATTCTGACAACATCCCGGCCAGCCTGGACCTTCACCAGTTTGCTTTCAGAACCAACTGATCCACAGAGGATGCCATCTCCACTCAGCCCTCACACACCTTGAGAAAAACAACACCTACATCAGTATGCTGTTTGTGGATTTCAGCTCAGCATTCAACACAATCTCCCCATGAAATCAGCAAACTCAGCACTCTGAGCTTAAATACAACAGGCTGCAGCTGGATATTGGACTTCCTCTTCCAAGAGTTCAGAATTTCACTGGACAATCAAACTTAAAGGCAACACCTGGGCAACAAGAAACATCTGTCAGTCACATGTTCCAATAGTTTTGCTCACTTGAAAATCGGGTGGGTTCAAACAAAGGGTGATATGTCCTGAGTTGTTTAACACATCTAGATGCGAATACCACAATGAGAACTGAAATTCATTCCATATTTGCATGTATCTCTAAATCACGCATTGTTATAGCATGGTCCTTGCTAGCGAAACTTTAAATAAACACTGATCTGCCAGTTTGGAAGCGGATCCGGCCTAGAGTCAGCTGATCACTCAACCGACCAATGACTAATTTACATCGCTTACTCACTCATAGACAGACTTTTGGCCTGCTTTGTTGTGGTAGGCAAAAAACAACGGTAGTACTTTGACTAATAGTACTATAAAGTTGTCAGACACTAAATATCAATCTGAGACACTTAATAACAGACTGGACACTTAATAACAATCTGTGCCTGACAGCGGCAAAAACAAGCTCTTTAGTGGGTGTAATTTGACAAGGGGCAATTGCCTACAAGGATTACATTACAGCCCAGTTTCACTGCTGTTGACTGCTGCGTATTTGCTTAATAGAGGACCAATTTAAAAAAAACGTTACCCCTATTAGTCACATAAGTGCAAAATTTTCCAAAACAGACAATCCGAATGTCACGCTCACTGACTGTCTAGGTAAAGTCTGAAAGAAGTCAAAGTTCATACATCTTTCTCAAGCTCTTTTTTCATGTTTCATAAAAGTGCTGACAGCAGAGTGACAGTATGATGGTTTAATTCTGGGGTCGGCAACGTATTGCACACATGCCAGTGTGCGCTCACAGAGACATTTAAAGCGGCACGTGAGAAAGCAAACTCAATACGGACATATGCTGCTCCTTTGCCGAGATAATCCATCCACCTCATAGGTGTGGCATATCAAGATGCTGATCAGACAGCATGAGGATTGCACAGCTGTGCCTTAGGCTGGCCACAATAAAAGGCCACTTGAAAATGTGCAGTTCCATCACACAGCACAATTTCAAATTTTGACTCTGGGGGATGAAGTCAGGAGGAGGTTATACAGGCTTTTCACCTACGATTGTGTTCATTTGAAGCATGATGAGGCCCATACTTGACTTCTCTCCTAAAAACCTTTGGTTTGGTCATGTTTAATATGAACATCTGACATTGTAACATTATAGAAATGCTAGAAAATATGAAAAAGCATAATAGGTCCACTTTAAAAGGATTTTTAAACCCTGACCCTGCCTGATTTATCTTTGACTACTTCTGTTCAGTTCTAGCTTCAGTCCCACATTTGCCCTGACTACACTGTCTATATCAATACTTTTCAAACCACATGGATGATATCTAAAATCAGATCCCTGTGAAACAATACAATCTATACAGTTTGAAAAAGAATGCTGACATAGCTTTTCTTTCCAGAAGGAAGAAGGTTTTATCACTCGAGCAGACCTGCGACATTTGCTGGAGAGACCTGGTGGGACCTGGCCCCAAAAACCCCAGCCTCACCTTCAACGGTCACAGATCCCAGAGCTGCTCAATGCCCTGGACCCAAAAAACACCGGGGTCATCCAGCTGGCAAGCCTGGAGAGACTGACCTCTGCTCCCATCCACAGCACAGCACCACCACATTCCCCTGCTAACACCGCCAGGCCCCTGGAAGTCCTGGAGGAGACTGAAGACACTGCTGTATGCTTCTATAACCATTTGCTAGGGTGCATGTGTGTGCACACTTCCATGTAAGGCCATACATGTGTACTATGTTTCTTCCTCAGGAGGAGCAAAGAACACCAGATGAGAGGCAGACCACACAGTGTGCTGATCAAGTGTACGTGACATCTGCTTCATGGAGAACAGTGAGTGTGTTAACACTACATATTGTGATCACATATCACACATAGCGATGAGATCAAACAGAGAAAAAAAACAGAACCTGAGATCAAAAGAAAAAAGAGGGCTTAATTATTAATGTTTTGTTTGATTTGTGTGTGTCTACTATAAGCCTGTGTGTGCATTGTCTGTACTTATATATTAAGGTGGAGAATGCATCGCTGGACAAGCTGTGTGACCCTCAGCACACTGGATCCATTACACAGGAAGATCTAAGGGAGGCTGTAAGCTGCTATGGCATGTCTGTCTCAGACACACACTTTAGCAAGTAAGAAACACACTCAGACATACTTGGTGCAGAAATATAAAACTCAAGAAGAAAAAAAAGAGATGGAAGCTGTAATTTTCAGAAATACATGACCAGGAAAGTTGCAACTTCAAGAACTATAGTTACACCTTGGAGAAATCTGCAGTCTGTCGGTGGGCTAACACTGAAACAGACATTTGCAATTGCGTGCTATATTTACAAATATTTTATAAGCTAGGATTTATTTTTTTAAAATAACATAATGAGAAAGATGCTGCCATGCCTATTACAGTGGGTAGGTTTGGGTATAAAAAGCCTGTCACTGGTGTGCCTCATAGTGCCTCCACTGCTCAAATAAATGATCATTTGATTGTGTTCATTAACGTCACACCTAATTTAAAAAGTGTCAAGATTTCATCAGCTCATTATTTACAGAACATTACTGAGATGACATTGTGTTTTATCAAATTTGTAATAAGTGGAGGTCACAAAACTCCACGAAAGGCTTTAATGTAGAAAACATCTTCGTCAATTTGACAACACGTGCAACATTTAGAAAACAACGGGAGTCAGAAACCAACAACATAAACATAAATGATGATACACGGACCAGACTGCAATAACTTCTTGAGGCAACAACAAGCTTGGCAGCGTGTTTTCTAAAAGCTGCTCGTGTTGTCACATTGATGAAGATAATTTAATTTGCTTGTGTTTAATCTATTTCCATTTGTTTTCTTTTTAAAGTTGTGGTGTGTTCGCCTTTGTCAGCCACCATAACTTTATATGCTTTGTGCACCCCCCACTCCTGCTGAAATAGTGAGTACATTGCCTTAGTGCTTCTTTGTCCTCATGTTTCAGTGCAAGTATATAGTGCAAGTTCCTTATGAGGTAGTGAGAAACCTCAAATTACATTAAGTAGATACTATGGCAATTTATAATACACACCAAATATTATTTGGGTCTCAAGCTGAAAAAATTGGGAAACCCTGTGTGAGGATCAGGAGTTCAATAATTCATCATGGATGTATTTTTGGAAGTGGATACCAAGCTCAAAGATTCCGTCCAAGGAGAATTGGACATTTTAATCTCAAGAAGTTTTTTATCCTGGTTAAATAAAGGTTTGAAAAAATTGTGCACCTTGCCTATCACCTGGTGCATACGCTAAAAATGTTTAGCTAACCCATGCACTGGAGGGATCTCTCAATAGGTAGCACATTATCGACAGAACACCGGAGCTCCGGTCCTTATCTCAGAACTGAAACAGTTCAGTTCAGCTCACTGACTAGTGAAGAGAGAACGGTCAATCATGAAGGATGAGTGAGCTGACAATTTAGTTCTCGAGTGATGCCTCTTGCATCTAACAGACAAGCTTAGTGATTATCTGACAGAGTTACCTCCTGTAGTCAGCTAACCGGCTGACAGTCAGGACGGACTGGGTTTCTTCCATTGGTGAGTTTGGTTTAAAACACTGCCAATCGCCACAATATGCTAACCTTACTACATGTGTCTTTCTGTGGCACCTGTGTTTCCAAACTGAATTTAAAGAGTCATGGTTAGTGACAGGCCGACATTTGACATTTTGAGATAATCAGCACTGGCCGATACCTGCACTGATGAGGCCAATGTAAAAGAAATGTCTGGAGATACATCTGGGTACTGTCAGGGTTTGGTTTGAGTTCTGTACGTGTCCTGTTTTATTCTGAAGTTTTCTTAGTCTGGTAGTCATGTGTGGCTTGTTTCCTATTTACTTGAATATAAATGTAGAACAAATACAGCTTTCAAAAGTTAACTATTGTAGAGAAAAGTGAAGACGGAGTAAAGTCCAGGGGTCCTGAAGTAGCACAGAAAGCAGTGGTGCAAGCTGGGAGTCCAGTATGGGGAGACAGAAAGGGAAAGGCTCAGTGTTTGATCAATCAAACTGTGCTAGCTTACTGACCCCATCTCTACAGAACCTAAATATTTACTGATCACCTGACAGTGGTAAATGGTAAACCTAGGAGCTGCTCATGTGCAACTCCGATTTTGTACAAGATTCATCCCTCTGTAGCTCAAGAGCGGAGCGTACAACACATAGGCTGAAAAGAGGAGCTGCAGCAATGTGCAGTATGAGAAAAATATGTTTTTTTAAAAAGATGAAACCCTGTAAACCTGTTTTGGTACAACCCCTAATTACCTAATTAAGATTTTGAACCTGAAAATAAGCAGAATACCACCTCTCAAATGCTGTTGTATTTTCTTCCATTCATTGATCAAGGTGGATGTTGAAGATATTTTAATAGAGTGTGAGAGAAACAAGCAGCTGATTCTGAGGTCAGTAGTCTACAGGTGGACCACAGTCTAAGTTACAGGTCTAAGGAAATGTGGACTGTTTTGTTTTCTTCTAACAACAGCAATTTGTTGGCAGTTGCACCATCAGCTTATTAAATTCAGACAGTAGCCACTTTAAATAGGGTCCTTATCAACAGCTTACATATGTTTGTTTGTGTGCAAGCCGAACTACAAAGCAAAATCACACTCTGATTGAACCAATCCACCTGCAACTTATCTAGGAGAGAGAGGAATTAGACATACTTTATCACACATTTATATGAGCAGCTGGGTAGCATTTAAGTCAAGGCCTACAGAACAACTCAGTCTGGCCTAAGTGAATTACCCCCAAGCAGCGTGGATGTGACAAAATTACAAGGGCATTGGAACATGTTGGTGGGACAAGACCAATGATATTGGACCCATTCACTTTTACTGTCAACGCATTTGTCCACTTGTGGAATGCACTAATAAATTAAACTCCATTCTACAATCATTACTATCACGCTGCTGCTTTTTCAGATCCATTCCAAATGGCTCATTTAGAGTCCATATAAATTAAACTACATTCCTTGTTTTCACTGCTCGCGCCTGCTGCACTGCCGCGACACAGCGAGGTAAACAAAGCATTTTAGCATATGTGATGCTCAGATGGGTCAGTTATATGACTCTGTATAGCAGAGATATCTGACATTTTTGCTAAGCTAGCTAGCTACAGTACACTTTGCAAGCACACACATACCCTGGGAGGCTAGGCCTCGACGGTCTACCCTGGTTCTAGATGCAGATGGTGTAGATGAAGATGTAGGCGTAGGAGACACAGAGGGTGGCTCAGAGATCCCAGCTAGCAGGTCATCCTCCTAAGAGAATGTGTTAAACACTAAGAAACAGATCATAGGCCCACAGTGGTAATTTTATCATGTAATCACAGGTTCAACTGTGATTAAAATGTGTAATTAACATTAACTATGGTCCCATTCATTTAGGTGTGCCAGTGACAAGGCTGTAAACAGGGTTTAGAAATAAGTGAGGTCTGGATTTATGACAACTGAGTATTGTTGCTGACCATGTCCGTCCCTTTATGACCACAGTGTACCCATCTTCTGATGGAGACATAATGCATCATGTCACAAAGCTCAAATTATCTCAAACTGGTTACTTGAACATGAAAATGAGTTCACTGTACTCCATTGGCCTCCACAGTCACCAGATCTCAATCCAATAGAGCATCTTTGGGGTGTGGTGGAACAGGAGATTTGCATCATGGATGTGCAGCCAACAAATCTGCAGCAACTGTGTGATGCTATCATGTCAATATGGACTGAAGTCTGTGAGGAATGTTGTTGAGGAATATCTTGTTGAAAGTATGCCACGAGGAATTAAGGCAGTTCTGAAGGTAAAAGGCTGCACAACGCAAAAACGCAAAACTAAAGTGGCCGGTGATGGTAAATGACGACTGATACATATATGATATGGTGTAAATAATAAAATAAATAGTGTATCTATAGATAAATAAAGGATACATGGAACCATCATTGATTTTTTATGAATTTACACCTGTATTTACCACCTGTGTTAGTCAACATGACCACTGTGAACCCAACACTAAACCCTCCCAAGGTCCCTGAGACTTGTTTTACCTAACTCGACTTGCGACACCACAGTGAGTAGGAGACTCAACACTACAGTCCTGGCTGCCACAAACAGTTGGAAGTTGTTGATCTCTCCTTCACGTGATTATTAACTAAAATAACAAAGCTTCTTTAAAAAAACTGAAGTACTCTGAGCATCTACAATTCGGGGCACCCAGAGCGCATTAGCAGCGCTTACTGCCGTTAGAAGACAACTGAAAAAGACACATCTCACTCCAAAAAACACAGCCTGTCTGATCATGGCCTTAAGCAGTTAGACATAAATCTGATTGCCCTTACTTTTCAGTATGAAAGTTTACGTCTGTCAGTGACTCTGAAGTTATACTCACTGGTTCTGTTTAGTGCTGTGGATCAAGTTTAGTTACTCTAGTATGGAGGAGTTGAAGTTACTTATGTAGCTTCTCATTATTGGAATTAATTAACAGAGCAGGTCACAATTACCCTAACTCATGTTCAGATTTATGTTGGAGCTGCAGGATGTTTAATTTAGATGCTTTGTTCCATAACATATAATGTGCATGCCGACTCCAGGATGACACACTGACCTGTATATGTCTCATTATGTGTATGCATACGTGTGCAGTGCACTAATTTCTTTTCTGATATCAGATTTTTGTTTCTGAAATAAACCTTATTTTTAGTAAGGACAACTTGCTTACTTGAAAACAGCTCATTTGTAGTCGAGCCGTTTAATAACTCACCACTCTGAAACTCTTGCTCTAGTCCATGTTGCCAAGGTGGTCGGCAACATGTAGCCTACAGCTGAACCGAAGCTGTTTACGGGCTTCTCGCTGACCTGTCCTTCTCTGGTTCTGATTGGCTTGTAGTCCTTAACTAGGAACTGCACATGTGCAACTCCCAACAAAGATCATATATAGAGGCAAGATGTATGACTCTTGCCTCGGAGCCTTCAACACAGGGTGAAAAGAGGAGCTGCAGCAATGTACAGTTTGACAAAAATATGCCCAACGCGTGCTCACTCCCGACTCGACACATGTTGACGTTTGGTCAAGGCCCTTTGCCGTTGCCTTTTAACGACCTGGGTACCCATTTTGCGTCATTTATTGACGTTAAGGGCTCTGCGGTCAAGTTAGCAATGCTTAGCAGCAACAAATATGCAACGTCCGGTTACGTCCGGTTACACTTAACCCCTAGCGTTTCAAAACATTGCTATTTTGAAACGGAGCGTTATTAAAGTCGTGTTGTTGGGTTTGGTTTAGGCACAAAAAGTACTCAGTTGGGTTTAGACAGCAAATCTACTTGGTTAAGGTTAGGAAAAGATCATGGATTGGGTAAAAATAACTATGTAAGTTAACGACTAACTTATGTCCATAACTAACAATTTCCATAACTTTAATGTTTAATATTGACTTTTAGTTTCACACAGAGGAGAAGAACCCTGGTTCAAAGTTGGGGTTCTGGCCCCCCATCCACCCCAACCACCTCCTTACTCAGTCTTTTCTGTAAATATCATAAACCTATCCAAAGAAGGTGAAAGTCAAGGGTAAATGGACTTGGTTGAAGATACTAAAAGACGTTTTGGATAAGTGGTGGCATAGACCCCCTCCTCTGTTCAGTGACGGCTTCTCAAACCAGGTACCAGACACCTCTTTCAAACAATCCATCTTCTCTGTCTAAAATGTGCACGTGGTGGTCCTCCAACAAGTGTCCTCTGTCCTTCAGATGTAAATATGACTTGGATGACTGAGAATATTCACAGACATCATAAACCTACCTTTACCGTCAATAACCGACACTACTTTCCCCCAGTACGTTGAACTGTGACAATATCCTAACCCCCTAACCCATCAAATTTCTATGAATTTTTGCTTCTTGAAGCGTGGAAGTAGGATGATTTGCTCTGCTCTGTGGTTTTGGGTGGTCATTTAGACTTGTGCATGCAGACTCTTGTCTACAGCCCTGACTACATCATCTTTCATTTATGGTGCACTTCTGTGCTGCTCTGAACAATCTGCCCTACAGGCCAAGCACATCACCTCAGTTGGCTCTGCAGCCAGTCAGTGGGCATCAGTATCCTTCAGGCATGCAGGTCGCTTCAGAGACCTGCACCATCCTGGGCAATGTTTTCCAGAGGATGCGATCGAGGTTAGAGCAACGCCACAGAAGCTTGACTGACTGCATCCAGGCCGTCACGCACAGCTCTGACGGGACACTGTCAGAGACAGATGTATGGAAGGTGTGTGGGACACAAACAAAAGCTACACAATAATCTGTACAGTATAGATATACATATGTAGTGTTTGTGTATTTATAATTTGTACTAAAATTTATTTTAAAAGCTGAATGCCATTCTACTGTATTTACATCTTTTATGCAGTCTGACTCATAGGAAGTGAACTGTTGGTACAAGCCAAATGGCTGAAAAGTAAAGCTAACCTAGAAGTGCCAAAAATAGCAGTTTATTATATGGCCACTTATTTTCCATAGTCAATCCCAATAGACCAGATGTTAAAATGCCCAACTTTACAGCAGAAATAAACATGTTTACAGCCTGATACATAAAATGGTTTTGGTCTCTTATCTGCTGTCTGCTAGCCGTCACCTCAGCTGATTCCGTCACCTCACTAAGGTTGACATCATCTTGTGCAGTTTGGAGATTTTTTCATGTAAACATCAGACAAATAATATGGCTCGGTGTGCAGTTAAGTGTTCTAACAGACCGTCCATTTTCAGTGAATGAAATAGTAGGAATGTTATTTTATGGAATGTTACTGTAAGTTAGCAATAATTAGCAGGCATCTGTGTCTGCACTTACTATACATGGTTAGTAAGCTTAGCTCATTAACTAGCTCACTAGCCAGCTTCAAGCAACGTCAAGCTGTGCTAACGATGCTACCTTAATGAGAGTGTATGCTAGCCACAGATATTAAACAGGTATGCACCAAAGTTTTGAACAAAGGTTGTCTTTGTGTGATTGGAAAATAAAGATCCACCTCGTTAGTTAGCTGATGTCATGCAAAATTAATGTTAATGCCAGATGGACAATGTAATGTCCATATGTACTGTCCATATGTAATGGACAATGTTAACATGAAGTAAAAGCTAGATTTGGCTATGTACTGTGAAGGAAGAGGAAGGACCTGCTGTTCAAGTCATACAATATGTACTTGTGTAACCTTTCAATATTCATGTTTTCTTAGATGCAAGATATGATTTTAATTTGTTAAATTCTAGGATTAAAAGTACATTCTTAAAAGCTGTCATTCATCAGTTTCCTATGTTTATTGGAAATATAGTGGTGATCAAAACTTTTACCAAAATATGATTGATGAGTTAATAGTTATAATATTTTAAAATATTAAGATGGTATTTATAGATTAACATTTTTATATCTTCAAAACCATGTCAGGATCTGGTGCTAGGTTCAAGGCTCCTTAGTTATCTTTGAGTAGAAGGCAGAAAGTGAAAAAATTCCCTCGTACACAGAAATAAACTGCATAATTATTTGTCAACATTTCAGTCTTCTGAACTTTCGCATACCGAGGTCAGAAGACCGAAACATTGTGTGGGAGTATGTTCACTTTCTACTTATGCTAGAGTTCTCTCCCTTGGCAAATGGTTCCACTTTATTGTTAGATGTTTTATCGTTGTATGATTTTCTTGTCCTTTTAAATGACCATCAGAATATGAAATCCATTTTCAGTGTGGAATACAGTATATGTAGATATAGTGTAGATATACAGTATATAGAATTTATTTGCAATAAATTCTATATACTGTATATCTACACTCCTTTTGTGGAGTGAATATGGTGAATAAACCATGTTTTTTTAAATGTACATAAAACACAAATATGGACAACAGTTAAAACTAAATGTGAAAGTAAACACATTTTTTCTAATAAAAAACAGATCGGGCCTGCGCAAGTAGTAACAGCTATGCCTGGCATGGGCCTAAAGGGCTCCAGTGAAAAGGGGATAAAGGGAGGGAGTGTAGGGATGAGGAGGAGCAGCGGTGGTAATGGTGTTATGACTACAGATGTTATTTTTTAGCAAATATGTCAGAGCCATGTTTAGGCACATTCAAAACCAGTGACAGGGCCATCTGTAAGCAGTTCACTGCGTTAAAACATGCAGTTTCCCCTAGGTGTGAAATGAACTCCATCGTTCAAAAACAGTGCAGGACTGTCATGTCTAACGTGAGTGTTCTGGATCCTCGGAGTAGAAAAAGAAAGCGAGAAGGCCTTTCCACATCAGTCCCCCAGCACTGTCACATCCGGCACGCTTCCCAAGGTCTCTGCAGCTCTCTGGGCACCATGTTAGACATAGCATTGTCACCAATGATCCCCACTGCGGTTATGGAAAGAAAATAAATGAGTGTAATAAATGCTTCAGGTAATGAAAAATATAAAGCAATCTATAAAAGGTGTTTTTTTTGTTGATAATACTATTATGTCACATCTGTAGGAGAAAAGGGAACAAGGGAGCAACCCTTCAAAATAAATATGGATGACCGTCTATATTTTCAATCTAATATCAGCTGTCTGCAAAGTAAATTGCAGTTTATGCTGTGTGGCTATGACCTCAACAAGGACCCATCACTGAAAGAAATAAACATCTTGCAACAAATATAAAAGTGCCTTTCTTTCTCAACAGTCATATTCAACATAATAATGCCGCTGCTGATAGTGGTACTCAAATCAAAAACCAAATTCAAAATAGCGTTTGGGGGAATTACGAGCTTTATTGTAAGCCGTTATGCACCGATGCATCCACACTGAGAGTCAAACTTTAGATTTTTGAATTTCTTGTTTGGTAATATTTCTTTATTGGCAATCTAAGGTATGTACCTATCTTTCATGTCAGAATGATAGTGGGTCATGAGTTCAGGGTTCTTAACAACATGTCATGCATAGAAAATCTGAGCAAAGGGCGTGGGGACATGTGATATGCGTGAACCTTTGCACAAGCAGATAGGCAAAGCAGAGAGAGAAGTAGAGCGTACTGAGGGTGAGAACTCTTAGTAGAAAACACAAATACCCAAATGTAAAAGAGGCTGCAATGTCTATAATTAGATCCTAAAAATAAAAGCTACACATGGTGCTCGATACAAGCTGTCTGAATCGATGTTCCTGTTTGTTAAATGTTCAGCAAAGGGCATCAGTTTGGATCTATGAATCATCACATCACTCTACCTCACTACCTGAGCCTCACAATATTCACTTCGGTCCTATTATGTCTCACCCACTCGAGATTCTAACTAATGTTGACTGTGCTGCTACACTGGATCATTTTTTCAGCTTTTTTGAGAGGATAATTCTGATTTATTACCACTTGGTCCTTATTTTCATTATCAATTACTTAAATGATTAATCAATTATTTAAATTGTTGTTAATTAATTTGTCAAGAGAACAATTGTTGTATTGACTAATAATTTCAGCACTACCTGATAAAACTGATACTGGATTTTTATGGTTAATAGAGTTGTCAATATTTGAGAAGAATGCGATTATAATATATTGCGTGATATTCCCTTAAATTTGGTTATGAAAGAATTGTGACCAAAATATGTACTGCAGCTCAGTTTTAGTTTTACCCATCCACATTCAGTTGCCACTTTATGGTCTCCTCCCTTACACTAATGCAGTGCGATGCAATGGCTGAAAAAAATTGAATTAACCATCACAAACATACAATATTTTTGCTATAGTTTTAAACTGTATGTCTGTTATCTTTAACAAATGTCAGTTATCAGCAGTAAACATGCTGTGTAGATGGGAACTATGGCCAAACGTTATAGTAACCCAGAGTTATTCTTTAAGAGCTAAAGTCTACAGTATACTATGTGTACACAGTGAGGTCCTGTATGTGTATTTTAATTGCTAAATAGAAACAAATCCTTCAATAATATAGTGGAATTGTGTCATGGTAAAGTCATGTCGCAGTAAAAAGAAACATTAATTGTGTTCTTAAAGAAAAATGCTCATTTATTGTCCATTTGAAATACGGCACTGTGTGACAGAAGGGCAAGAGAAGTCATCCCACCGGGATTTGAACTCAGGTGTACAGGGAACCAAAAACGCAGTTTGACCACAACACCAAACACCCAGGCCTGTTGGCATGACTGTCGCAGCGCAAACTCAACTGTAGTGACGGTGGTCTGCCCTCCCCTGTACAAGGGCAGACCATTTTGCGCTTCATGCATACAGGCATCCATCACATCTCCTGCCCACCGTACTTCTCTCATTCCAGGGTCTCCCCCACCCACTAGTGCTTCACCCTTCTCTTGGGTCCCTCACACACACACACACACACACACACACACACACACACACACACACACACACACACACACACACACACACACACACACACACACACACACACACACACAGGGGTCCACCAACCCTTAGGGTCCCTCATACACTTTACACACTGGGTAGGCCTCAGACAATCTCACGGCAAGCCACCAAATGTAACGGAGAGGCAAGAGCAATCGCCCCACCCGTATTTGACCTCAGGTCTACAGGGTAGCAAACATGCAACTTGACTGCAACGCCAAAGAGCCAGGCTTGGTATGGCATGGTATGGTTGGTAAGGCAGTCGCAGCACATACTCAAACATAGTGACGGTGGTCCGTCACACACAGTAGATGCATACATAAAATCAGACACATATGTCTATATATTTGACTTTGTTTCTTTGATTTGCTTTTAACATTTTAAATCTTTCACAGTTGGTCAGTGACGGATACAGGTCAAATGTGCTCGTGAATCTGTTGTGCTTTAGTGAGAATGAGTGTGGTTCTGACTCTGAGAAGTCAATGCAGCCTGGCCTGAGAATGCCAAACCAGTTGCGCTTTGTCTCTGTTTGCTCCCAGATACTAGAGGACAGCTGGGTCACCTTAGACGATGCAAATTTCAAGAAGTTCACTGAACTACTGGGCTGCAGGGATGGACGGATCGAATGCTCAGTGTTCCTGGCGAAGTATGAGGGTGAGTTAGAACATCTTGACCAGAGGCGTCAGCAATCCCATCAGTTCTGCATGGCAGTGTTTTCAATGCTTAAAGAGAGATTTTAAAAATCCCTTCCCACTCCCCACCAGGCTCCTGTCCCCCTCCACTCCATCTTGCCTTGCATCCAAACTCCTACCCCACCCACGGTGATCAAACATAAGCCCCCTGCTTCCTGTAAAATGATGTCTTTCTTAGCACATGAGCCATTGGAGAAATCATCCTGGATTATAAATAGAGTAAGAGTGAGCCTCTTCGTCTCTCATTAGCAGAGTGAAAAAGCACACACAGACTCCGAATCGCACTCATTTTTGCTTGTTTGGGCTAATTATGTGCTTTGGAAGCAGAAAACAGAGCAGCAGGGCATCACACTAATTTGTATCCTCTAAAAAAAGAAGAAACACAGTAGAAAGAATAACAAAATAGAGAAGAATCATTAAACAAAACCGGGACGTAAAGTTAGTCATGTTTGCAAGGCATACAAAAGGAGTTTTCCCAGATTTAGTGTGTTTCTAATTGAATGTAAATTAGGTCAGGCAGTTAAATGGCCGGTGTGCTTTCCAGACATGAAGGGCATTCTGTGGAGTGTGGAAAAACACAAATAAATCACAAAATGGAACAAAAATTCCAATTTGTTTGGTATAATTCCCTCACAAAGAGTAGGAATTTAGGGGAACCTGTTCATGTTTATTTAGGGACAACAATGCGCACTTGTTTAATTATCATCTGCAGTCCCTGGCAGGTTGACGGCATATATATATAACATTCAAAGAAAACATAGAATAAGCACAGAGAAACAGTGACATTACCACCACCCAGATTATGACACCATGTTTGTTCGTCCAGTAGCCGCTGTTTAGATGTGGATGTGTCGTTCACAAACAAAATGATCAACCATTCGTGAGGTTTTACTCAAACACATCGTTTTCTGTCCACCATTTATGGTTTTATCCACTTAATTACATCAGTTTATTGTGTCCCTGATGAAAAGACCAAATATTTGACATCTCCTGTCCCCATGGTTTCTGCAGAGGCCACAGTCAGCGACAGAGAGCAGGGCTCTGAGTGTCATGGTGATAAAGCTGAGGTCGACCCCCTGCTGTCTTGTGCTGAGCAGTGCCTGGCTGCTATGAAGACCAGGATCAAGATCATTCATGGGGTAAGGAAGATGTTTGCAGGAAATCTTTCTAACCTGCTTAAAAAAATTAGAAATCAGCAATGCAGCATTCAGCAGCTTAAATAACCTTAATCCTTTTTGTTTTTATTCAACAATAAGGATGTCTTTAAAAGAATGATGTGAATTCACTGTTTTTCCCTTAAAGTTATAATCCTTAAAATTTTCATTTCATCAAAACCCATTTTGGTATTTTCTACCTTTACACGAGAGATAAAAAGCAAGTAAGGAGAGAGAGAGATGGGGAACGACACACAGCAAAGGTCCCCGGGTGGATGTTCATGGTCGGGGTTTTCAGCACTTAGGCCCCATTGCTGGCATTGTTTTAGTGATAACCATTCTATGGATCTGTTTTCTGCATTTATCTTTCTGTTTTCTCATTGTTACTGGTGGAGTCCACCTTTCCTGTGTTGGATTCAAACCTCATACTTTACAGGAAACGATGCATGGAACTACTGGATGTGAGGATGAAAGCTGACACTGGGCATCTGTCACATAATTAAATTATGAGTTCATAATTATTCTGTCAGACAACAGTTTTGGTAGTACTTTACAATACGGTACACAAAGTTTTGAGTAGTCACTAAGGAAAGAGTGAGGAATGAATCAGGAACAACCTTCTGATTATTGATTTGTTAATAAGTAGTTCCAGAATAACTCTGATTTGATGACAGTGTAGTAGAGCAGCCTTGGAGATACTATTACTCTATTACTACTCTGTGTCTGAGTCTCTGTCCCTGTCTAGCACTTGCTGTTATTAACAGTAACAACAGGTGTCACCAGGACTAAAGTCTTAAAGGTTCCTGTGGAGTTTTTAAGGTTTACTATACTAGCACTACAGAGCTTTTTATATCAGTAGGTCCCTGTTTTGTTTTTCCCATTCATGCATGAGGATGAGGACATACTGTACATGCATGCATGTGTGCACGTGGGTGACGCAATGCAGAGCCCTGCCCAAGGTTTCACACTGTTCCACTGAACTACAGGTAGCAGTAATGCGCAGAAATATGCAGCAATGTGCCAAAAAGACAGAGAAGAATCCTGCTAGCAAGTACACATAAATCAAAAAGAGATGGACTCTAAAACACTTGAACACTTGGCTTTGCAAATATTTTATAAAACATTACATTTTTAGAGCTAAAGTTAGAAACACTGACACAACTTGTGTTTATTTACAGGAAAACTCCACAGTGCACCTTTAGACATAACGTCTTGGAATGTGAAATCTCTAAGTCAATCATCACACAGTACACACATCTATTCCATCAATGAATGTCTCTGTTTTGAGAACCCAATCTCTTCCCATCAGGACAACCTGACAGCGTTCTGCCTGATGGACAGGAAACATAAAGGTGTGGTCAACTGCCATGATTTCAAAAAGCTGTACAACAGCCTGAGATTTTTCTGCAACGAGGGAGAGTACCAGCGGCTGCTGGATCTGATTGGCTTGCATCCCGGCGGCAACCTCAACTACACCGAATTTGTTGATGTTGTTGAAAATAATGGCAAACGCAAACAAGGAACACAAAGAGCTAGTTTGTGAGTCTGATATGTTCATTTTTACTCGTGTTTGGCAACTTTGAAGGACGCTGGCTCTTTAGTGTGCTTCTATGTTTGTTTTCTGTCTCTCCTGACAGACAAGAGCAGCTCCATGAACTCCTGGCCTGTGAAGCACGCCACAAGTGGGCAGACATGTCAAAGGTCAGCGACATATACAGAGGCACTCATAGAATGATTCTGTACATGATGCTGAGATCTGTACCTGTACCTGTTTCCCGTCAGGTGCTGTGCCAGTTTGACACAGATAGTCAGGGTTGGATCCATAAAAAGAGCTTGAGGGAATTTCTCTTCACCTATGCTCTTCCCATGAGGTCTGACGAGTTTGACCGGCTTTGGTTGAGGTAAGAGATACCCAGCCGAAGCATCACGATCACCACATCATGCAGTGCTCTTGTCTGCGCCAGCCACAGTTTTTAACTTCATTTTGACAGGTATGACCCAGAGCAGCGGGGCTGTGTAGCGGTCTGTGACTTCCTGGAAAAGCTGGGGATTTATGATGAAGGGGAACTCAGGCCTCTGAGCCAGAAGCTGAATCGAGCTGTTGCCCAACCTGACAGACATGTTTCCTCTGATGCTGCCTCGCTGGAATGTATAGAGTAAGTGTAGAAGGGTACTGTTTGTGACAGCTTCTCTGTCAGCCAGGTCATAGTCGGAGGAGTGACAATGCCAGTGGTCATTCAGATTTTAATCTAGTAAACAGCCAGGAGCACTAATGAACCAAGTGGTTTCCATCACTTTGACAAGTCTACAGAGGTTAAACAGAACTGAAGAAGCTTCTTGAAGTATCTTCTACCAAGCCCAGCTGCCCTTGATTTCAACTCACCTTGAATAAGGGAACTGTGTGCAATTTTACATTATCCATCTTTCCATTCTCCATTCTCGCTTCTCCAGGTCTAGGTCTGTAGCTCAGGTGTTCTTCTCCTTAGCCATATTATCCAGCTCTCCCTGGGGGATCCCAAAGCTTTCCCAGGCCAGATAGGATATTGAATCTCTCCAGCATGCTCTGGCACAGTGGCACATGCATGGAATACCTAAAATGACACCTTTTCGACAAAAACTGACTTTTGTAAATGAGCTTAATTTCATTTAATATCATTCATTTCATTTGAAATAAAAAAAGTGAACATTTTAATCACTTTTTAAAATGATTTCAGAAATTATTGGTTCATTTATATATTACACACTATATTCATATAGTTATATATTAATGTCTTTTGTATTCATTAATATCAAACACTTCCATACATTAAAGGTCTCTGATTTGTTTTAGATTCTTCAACCCACAATATTTATTGAGGAAGCAGATTTTCACAAATAGCCTAACAACAACAAAAAATAAACTAAACAATATAAACAAACATTTTCATTAAGCTTGATATGAAAAAATGGAGATTTATTTAATGGACCTGAAACACACATTTTCACATAATTATAAATTGCATGCCATCATTAAAGCAAATAAACACAAAAATAGTATTTCGGTGATTTTAAACCTTTAAACTTTAATTGCCTTAATTCACTTTCAAACTAAATGAGGTTCAGTAACAGACAGAATACACATAATACACAATATACACCGTTTGTATGGTTTCCTCAATGACTCAGGCAGAGCACATGCCCTAATTGTATATGACTATATTTATATATTGATATTTAGAGATGTTTGTTTTCTGAACAAGCTTTGCTCTGGATCCCAGAGTGTCAATACATTTCAATACTGCATATGCTGTTATTTTACTCTCCTAAATTAGCTTCATACCCCAGGGGGTTTTGGATAAACAAACATTTAAGCCCTGTGTAGAAACATTTTGCACATGCTGTGATTATTATTGAGCCATTATTAAAATATGCCATGCAACAGGGCTTAGTAATTTCCACCAATCTGTGGAAGCTGTACAATATGGCAATATACACTGAACAAAATTATAAACGCAACACTTTTGTTTATGCCAGCAATATATGTCCTCTAAACAGAAATACGTCACTGAAAACGGGTATAACAGTGTGTATCATGTTCACATCATGAGCTCTTGTCCACAGACAGACTCTGCAGGAGAACTATGAGGGGTTGAGCGACTGCCTGGCTCGCCTGGCAACAAGGAGTGATGGTAAAGTGACAGTGGAGGAGCTGCTGGGCCTGTTACACACCTACAACTGCTTCGTCCAGAGAGAGCAACTTGTAAATCATTTGCGCAGGTCAGCTCCATCTTTTAAATTCTCTGTAGAAACATATATCAGCACTGATATTAAAGACAATCTTACCACAATGAAAGAAATACATTGGGGTCTGTGTATTTTTTTCATATGCAGATTTTATTTGATGTCATTTGAAATATGGCTTTGCGAATGAAGAACGTAGTTTTAGAGTTTACTGTTTATGAGTATGAGGTGCTTCAGACTTTTTAAAATTCTGTAATAGTAACGTAATATTAAAATAAGCACGCAAACAACTGATCTTTGATTTAACGATACTGGCAGACAGTGTTGGACAAGTTACTCAGAAACTGAAATAAGTTACTTTTTACTTATTACACCTTAAAAATGTAATACTATTACTTTACTTATTACTGGGTGTTACATTGCATCAAAACCGAAACCTGTCAACCTCATGGTGGTGCTGGAGCAAAGGCCAGGGAGTTGCCAAAGTCTGCTTGTCCGTGCTAAATTTCTTGACAGCCTGGCCAGTAGTGTGACTTAAAAGTTCAGTGTGTATTTAGTGGCATCAAGTGGCGAGGCTATGAATTGCAACCAACAGTCTAGTCTACCGCTCCCCCGACCCTCCACTTTCAAGGAGCCTAGGAAAGCTACGGTGGCTGGCACCGGACAAAAGGTGTTGTCGCCTGGGACAGCAGAGAGTAGCAGTCAAGAAATGGGGTTTCTTTAGTTATATTTATTAAAGAAATTATATTTACTTAATTATTCAGTAGAACCATATGTTCTTATGACTTGGCCACTGACAGATAAGATGGAAAATGTAAGCCACGTGTGTGTGAAACACTGTCACTGTTTCTGCACCACAGTCCATTATAATCCACATGATAGATGAAGTTTAGAGAAAGTTTTTCTGCAGCAATGCTTTATTTTGAGTTGAATTGACAGCTTTTAATTTGAAAACGTTGAGTGACATTTAAAAAGAGCCTGTAGCCTCCTTGGCACACCTCTGAAAGAGCCGTCAGAAAACGTGATTCCACTCTGTCTGGAAATATTGGGGAAATGGAAAAGCGGATGCGGATCAAACGCCAGAGCGCGCACACACACAGCACATGCTTTACTGTATGTGAAACAGTCACTTCAAAAATGAATTTGCTGAAGAGGGGAAAAATAATTCTCCCGACATGGGATCAAACGCGCAACCTTCTAGGTGAGATGCTGTATATTTTTACTTCTTCTTCTTCGAACATACGTGTTCATTCTAGAGATGAGAGTCTACACTACCAGAATTGGACCTTTAAGACTGCACTTCTTAATTTACATCATTCAGTGTGAAACCAACTGTCCGTGTTGCACTTTCTCCCTCATTTTTCTGTAGGCTCAACGTTTCCATGGATGATAAGAGGCTATCTTACATGGATTTCCTGTCTGCATTTGACCATAAAGCAGAGAAGTGTGAGCCTCCTCCTGTTTCCCCTGATGCTGTGTGTCAGATAGAGTCTTTGTCCGGCCTCAGTCCAAGCGTGGCTGTGGCTAGGATGCAAGAACTAGTTACTGTTTCAGCACCTCATCTGTATAAGGTGAAGCCTTCAACCACATGCTTCATTTTTCTCTGTCATGAGTTTCACTTTCAGCTCATCGGCTCATCGGCTCACCAGCTCTCTGTGGCTCTTTCTGTTCTTCAGGCATTCTCGGCCTTTGACCGGAGTGGCACAGGCATGGTCAAAGCTCTGGAATTTCGTCAGGTGCTGGAGAACTTTTGTGCCCGCCTATCAGACAAACAGTACAAATACATGCTGACCAAACTGGAGCTGGACTGTGAGAACTGCACTGTTAACTGGAAGGATTTCCTCCACAAGTTTCAATCACAGAGCCCGCTGGTAAGACAAGAAGTTTCCAAAGATACTTAACATTTTCCCCAACATTTTGGGAAATGTCCTTCTTTGCTTTCTTTCCAGTGAGAAGATTGATTATAATCTCATGTCTGTGAGTTAAGTACAAAGCAGAGGAAAGGATGGAGTTAGCCTAGCTTAGCATGAAGACTGGAAACGGCAATACTGGCTCTGTGAAAAATAAGCTTAAAATGTGACAAATACATCAGCCTCAGCTGTAATCTGTGTGTTTAGCACTAATTAGCAAATCTTAGCACGCTAACATGGTGAACATGGTCACCATTATACCTGCTTAGCATCTACATTTCAGCATTGTCATTTTGAACGTGTAAGCCTATGTACAGTCTCAAAGCATAGACTCTTACCCTTGTTATGTTAAGTTGGGCTTTCCACATCCTGAATCCAGATTTGTACACACAGACCTGATATAGATATCTATCTGTTCCTCTCATAAGTGTATTGCCCCAAAATGGTGAACCATTCCTTTAGTTCCACGTCATCCCTACCTATATGCCTCACACAGAGCATGTTTGTGTCTTTCTTCTGTTCATAATGCTGTAGATATCAGCAGAGAGGTCCATGAGTTGGACATGGGAGAAAGGGACTAAAACCAGATCTATCCAGACCAAGACCTCCGAAAGAACAGAGCAACTGCAGCAGATCCAGGAAGTTGCCTCAGGTCATTCGTATGAAATCGCCAAAGAGCTGATGAATTTATACCCCTCCAACAGCACTACAGTCTCAAAAGAGCAGTTCAGAAAGCTTTGTGATCACCACTGTTTGAGACTCACAAATGATCAGGTAAAGCCAGAAAACTGTTCACCACTGTTTATAAACCTTTATAAATCGGAGAATTCACAGAAGAGACATTCAGAAGAGAATAAGCACATTTTCAACAACTCTCCCAGTGCTTCCAAGCTGAAAGCACACATACTGGCATCATTCCATGGTTACAAATGAGGAGATGAATCTGAGTTTTGGCACATTCCATTCTTCTTCGTCTGATATGTTTTCTTTAATTATTCTAATCAAAATCGAATTTATCTTTGCTGATAATTATTGACTGTGTGAGAAAGTTAGTCATCTGTAAAGCCAATTTACGTACTGGGTGTATCTCTCTTTCCGGTATTAGTCCCCTGCAGTTTGGATGATTATGTGTGTGTTTCCTTTTGCTTCTCAGTTTGAGTGTATGTGGAGTCAGATGCCTGTGAATGAGCAGAAGAAGCTGCTGTGCAGAAAGTTTCTGTGGCACTTTGGAGCTTTGGGCAGGACCCCCCACACAAAGGGAGCGGGTCCCACCAACAACGTCCCATCGCCTTCCCCTGAGCACGGAGAAACAGTCTCAGCAACAATATCTTGTTGCCCAGAGACCACAGGTGCCATTCTGCAACGCACTAAGGTACAGCACATGACAGATATACCTGAATACCGCAGCATGATCTGTGATGCGTGAAAACACCAGCTGCTTATTATTACAAATTACTGAATTACTTTCGCGCCTCAATCCTGTGTGCAGAAAAGCTTAAATTATATGTTGGAGAGAAAAGATCACAAAAAAGTATAATTGTATATGTGTATTTGCTATTATCCACACGAGCACACAATAACCTCTCTTATGCAGTTTCACTTGTTCAGTCCCTGTCATATTCCAGCTCTGTGCCCTGACTGTGTTGAAGCCCTATGCAAGATTTGAAATTGGCGACCCCCAGTTCAGGTTGACAATTCAAAATAAAAAAAATCAATGGAATATAACACAGTAAGGCTCTCAGGCATTCTGTAGCTATTGCTTTTAAATAGCCTATGTTTTCTGCTATGGATCAACTTTTCACTTGTAATAAAATCCCTGATGAGTGAGTACACATTAGCTTTCCCTCCTGTTTTGAGTCTCTGTTTTGGTAAGTAACCTCTTTAACAGTGTGCATGTGTCACCTTTTCACCTCAATGAGAAATTAATTCATTTAAATTCAGTTAGAAACTCCTGGATTTTAATAGCTCCTAGGTTTTCTGCTCACGTTTAACTTTTCTGCCCATTCAGAAGCTCTCTCACATATCTGTGTTCTCTGACAGAAAAAAGTCCCAATATTACAAGACCCCATTTAATGATAATTCATATTTAGATGTCTGCCTTATACTGTCTTCTGCATTACATTATTGCTCTGCTGGTAGGCTACCCTCTTTAGACCATTTGACCGACACAGTGTGGAACTGCATGCTGGATGTGAGGCTGAAACCAACCGAAACCAAAACTGATCTGGCAGAAATGTCACCACAAATCCACACGATATCTCCGATAAAGTGCAGCTCACTGCCCCAAACAGAGGCTGTGCTTCAGTTTTTAGATGTTTATACTGCAAAACTCTACAAGTTACGTTACTCACAACTGATTACTATCACGCCGTGTGCTGGTGTGCCATCAGCTGGGCTGAGCTGATTTGCGCCAAATCAATACTTTTCTGTTTAGGCAACCTCTGACATTTTGCACCCTAGGCAACCACCTATGACGCCCATGCCACTGACTTACAAGCCCTTTGACTATTAACAGTGTCTTTCCGACTTACCTCTGTTCTGTGCGTTCTTCAAGTTTTCTTGAGTGTTACAGTGAGGCACAATATCAGTCAGCTAATAAAGTACACAGAGCAGGAAATGTAAGAGTTGGAAAATGATTGTAACTGAATGAGAGAGGTTATTATTGTGCGTTCATGTGGAATACACAAGTCCATTTATTGAGCAGAGAACAGATTTTTGTTAGCTCAAATGAAATTATTTTTTCTACAAAATATAATTCATGTGTCTACAAAAAACCTTTATGTGTGCTCAAAGTGTCCCACTGTGCGCTCAGAAGCGAGGCACAAATATAATGCCACTGCAAACATGCATTAAAAAATCAACGGGGTCTGTGTCAGACCAATCACTGAGCTATGCTGAGTGGCAGAGATGATGATGAGATTCGTCAGCTTTCAAAACTCTGTGAAACTGTGTGAACAACTATTTAAAGAGGTGTTAAGGTGTGTGCAGACTGAATGTGAAGAGGATTTCAGAGGTGGTGGCATAGCCTGTAAAGACATGCAACGATTTCTCTGGGGCAAAGAAGCATCGTAAGAGCTGAAAAGTGACAATGTAGGTTTTATGACACCACCAATTCATGAAGGTACAGAGTCAAGTTAAAAAAGGGGAGTGACACTAGAGACATAGGAGGGAAAAATCAGGAAGCTGAGGAGTTCATTAGAGGTTTTGTAATCAGTTACTGTTGAGGCCTCTGCACGCATGCCCTCTTCGTATGTTGCTACCTAGCAACAGCTACATGTCTGTACAGTCAGTGGTTAACTGTTTGTGGCAAATAAACACAGACTGCAAAAACACTCCTTAAATGGGACATATTATGCTTTCCCTCATATATAAAATGTTACAATGTCAGATGTTCATACTAAACTTGGCCAACGTTTCAAATAATGGGGTAAACGTATGTAAAAGTAATCCCTGTGAGCAGAAAGCTCAGGCTTCAGACTGCTGTGAATAAAACTAGCTTTTAGAGCTCGACCGATTTTTCGGCATGCCAATATAATCTCTCTAGTATAATTACATTACACTTAGCTGACACTTTTATCCAAAGTGACTTACAATACATGTCAGAGGTCACATGGCTCTGGAGCAACTAGGGGTTAAGTGTCTTGCTCAGGGACACAATGGTGGATGGGTAAAAGTGGGAATTGAACCCGGGTCTCTCACACCAAAGGCAGGTGTCTTATCCATTGCACAATCTCCACCCCTTATATGATAAAAAAGGATATTTTTGAACTGTGAATCATGCAAAGCTGCTCTAATGAAATTCCAGAATAAAAATATAGAACTGGAAATCACAATAATAGTCCCCTTTAAAGTCATTTTGAAAAAGAGTTTATATTTTGGAGATATTTGATGTTTCCAGTGGAGTCTGTTTTAATAGTTTGAAGATTGAAAGCAAAGACCAGTTACAGTTGAGTGGAGTGTTACTTTGCATGTATGCATCGGTATGCATAGCCACATGGGTCCATGATGTCAATTTTGTGAGGAAAACAACAAAATCAGCAAACGGAGACACGTGCATGTCCTCTGTCCATGTTATTTGTCATGTAAGGCGTAAGAAAAGTTTTTATTTAGAGAACAAAATTGAAATGTCGGTCAGTCACTGTGCAGCCTATGTGAAAATGTGTATAAGCAATTTCAAATTCTGGGCTGATGTTTCAAGGCTTTAGGCACAGCATATGTCACATTTTCAGCTTAGAAACTTTAAAAAATGATATGCTGACAAAGACTGCTGTGGCCAATTATGTACTGTGATGATTTTAAAACAGACTTTTCATCTTTGCTGGTGATTCTATAACTAATGTCAAGAATATTCCCTAATTAGGTGTGATACTACAGATGTGAAAATGCTTATGAACTTATTTAGCTTTGTTTCTGAAAAATGACCGTATCTTTTTCAAAAATGAAGTGAAACTGCATAGAAAGCCAGACTCCACTCCCATGTCCACTGTGTCCACACAGAGCCGAATGGGAGCAGCACTTTAGCAGAGAGTAGGTCGCCTGTTTTTTGGCAGCTCACAGAACAAAATCAATGTACATGTATAAAATAGAAGAATATACACTTGAAGCGTAAAATTACTTGTGCCATAATGGAGGTTTTCCGCAGCCTGTGCAGACAGCTGGAATGATTAAAAGCAAAGAATACCTGTTCTTAAACTTGTATGGGACTAACTTAACATGACACTTTTCTTTAGTGTAGTTGTGCCTCTCTCTTGACCTCCCCTCATTTGTCTCCTAGTCTGCCCCCCAGTGCACCTCCAGGCATCCTGTCTCAGTGGGAAGGCCGGGAACAGGAAGCCCGCTGGGCAGCATGGAGAGGAGGCTGCGTGGGGCGGTACAGCGCTGCTGGAAGGAGATCCAGAGGAGCTGTATCAAGGAAGATCCACAACAACGGGGACACATCAGCACAACCTCCTTCCTGGGTGAGCAGCAAACCCCACACTATCAAAAATGAGGAGGGCTGCCAACTTTTCAATTTATATTGGAGGGAGATTTGGCATTGCTGGGGTTGGTGTATTTTATGAGTAGGCCTGTTTTATGGCGAATGATCAATTTTGGACACCACGCCATGGACACGCTTGGACAGTTCTCCAAAAACTCACTGTTTGCTCAACTTTTAATTGTTAATGGGTTTAGACTGCACAGCACAAATTGGAAGTCGGTCAGACTAAATCCCTAGAAGGAGTTTCTTAAAGTACGGAGTGTGTAAATGATCCAAAAATGATCGTAAAATTCAAAAAAGCCGACTTCCTGTTAGGTTTAGTGCATCGCTCCAATGTTGGTATGATGATCTGAGGGACCTGGAATAGTGATAAAATGTTAGAGGATCAGAGATACAGTATAAGATGGAGCCAGTCCATGAAATGATCCTTTAAATCAACTCTGTATTTAACTGGTAACCAGTGAAGAGCTGCCAATATTGTGGAGATGTGGTCACTCTTTCTTGTACCAGTCAACAATCTAGCAGCTGCTTTCTGACCAAGCTGCAATTGTGATAATGATGAGTGACAATTGCCAAAATACAAGGAAGTGCAGTAATCAGTGGTTTTTCACCTCAGTTGAGTTGGTGCCAAATAATATGACTTCTGTCTTATTCTCATTAAGTTGGAGAAATTTTTTAGCCATCCAACGCTGTATATCATTAAGACAGTTAAAAATGGACTACAAGGACTTTGAATCACCTAGTGTTAGTGGAACATACAGCTGTGCATCATCTGGAAACAGTGGTATAATATATTATGTTTATGGAGAATCGAGCCCAAGGGCAGCATATACAAAGAAAAGAAAATTGGCCCCAGGATTGAACCATGAGGTACTCCACAGCTGATTGCTGCTGAAGAGGAAGAAATGTTACCAATGTAAACAGAAAAGGTTCTTTTTTTCAAGTAGGAGTGAGACCACTGTAGAGCAACACCCTGGATACCAACTCCTTGCTGGAGGTGATCCAGAGGACGTTTTCTTGTATCTAGTAAATATTAGATACATTTGTTGGTGTTGCATCAGCTGGGCAGAGTTGATTCGCTCCACGAGTTGAGGTTATCAGTTATACATGTGTTTTTCACTGCGTGAGAAAATGTGTTGCGTGAGAGCTTGTGAAAAATGTCAATCGAGTGAGAGTTGGCTGCTCTGTATGTCACACTGAGTTACATGCTAACACTAACGAGTGACGTGTGTTACAGAGATCCTCCAGTCTCTCAGCATCAGTATAACTCGGGAGCAGTTTGAACATCTGGCTGCGAACTTTGACATCCTGAATAATGGCTGTGTTATATATCACAACTTCTTTCATCACTTCGTCCTGAACCTAAAACCAGCAGAGGCCTGGAGGCCTTTTGGTCGACATAAACTCCCTCCTCCTACAACACTGGTAACATTTTATTTGTTGTTCTTCATGAAATAAGCTCCCATGAGACAATATGTGTAATCCAAGCACTGCTAACTGCGAACTAGCAGTCAGCTGTAACAGATTAAACAGCTTAAAAACTGCAAGTGCCCATAGATTTTTTAGGAGCTAAATGCTGTGGTCCTTATTTTGCTATCAAAAGACCAATGCATTTTTTTACACTGTGTTTGTCCTAAATGATTGTGTACACAGGCTCATCTAATTTGGGCTAATTAATTATTTCAGGAATAAGGAAGGTTGTTAGGTAACTTTTTAATATGGCACTAATGGCTTTATTAATGGTCAAAAATCTTACTTTAATTTACTAGTGCTTTATAGACAAGGGCACACAAAGTCTGTATAGGAGCTGTTTGCACATGTTTATCTGGCCTAGAGTAAAACACAGAGCATGCACAGTAAAAAGGACCATGTGCCAAAGATCAGTGGTGCACAAGCAAGTTTCAGAATTGCCACCAGCATACCTATGTGCATGTTGACCAGCACACTGATAACCCAGTCAGTTAAGAATGACACAGGCACACACGAGTTTGTAAGCCTTTAATAATATCAAACTAATTGTGATTTCAGCTGGATTTTAAAATGAAAAAAAAAAAGATTTTCTAATTTTTGTTTTTTTCCTCCTCCACTTTGTTTCCATGGTGTAATACTGTCCATGACTGAGTAATCAAATGACTTAGTGTGCATGTTAGCATTCGGAAATGTACTTTTCCCTCATGCATCCGTGCGAACACAGTCATCACAGTTGGAGTTAAGCATGAAATTGGGACACAGGGTATGTGCTTTCAGCTAAACATCCCCATGCTGAGCAGCACATTAACACATTTCAGATTAACTCTGCTGTCCCGATCCTTTTCTCTGTTTAAGGTCTGATCTATTGTAGTTTTATTGGCTGCACGTTTAAATTGGGTTACAGTAAAGTGGGGGGTTGGGGGTGGCGCTGGAATGTGAGGGGGCGGTGATGGGCGACGGGTTGCCAGATTGTGTAAACTCAGCAGGGACCTCCCACCCTCAGGCACTTAACTATCGCCTCCCATGACAAGCAAATTGGGCACGTTTGGTGAATTGCGGTGCTTTTTGGCATGGGGAGGTGTATATGAAGCTTTGAACAATGACACACGGGTGGGCATGTTCTAAAAGGACCCCCACTGAGCGACTGAGACGAGCCCCAAGCTTCAACGGAGCGTGTGGGTGAGGACCTAATCTGGCAACCCACGAGCTGCAACCTTCCAAAGCAACTTCGGAATCACAAAAAACAGCATTGTCTAAACCAAACCCACCATCTGTGTAAAATTGCAGAGACCCCCTGCATCTTATCTGATGCGATGGTGTGTCTGTACATGAGTTTATACACAAAACCTCTTTATCTGATCACAGCAACACAAAAAAACCCACTTTGTTCTCAGTCCCAGCTTGTCGAGAAGCGAAATATTAACAATAATGTGGGGGTTCTTACCTTTTTTTGTTGTCCACGTTTTCCTGTTTGGGCCTTGGACCTGCATGGTCTGGGCTGGTTCAGATGAGCCAGGGTGTTCTGAGCAAAGACTGCGTGGAGGTCATGCTGAGGATCTATGATATGGTTCGCTCCTCCTGGACCTCCATCAGACGTTGCTTCCTGATGTTTGACCGCACACGCACAGGAATCGTCTCCGTGCAGGACTTCAGGAAGGTGAGGTCAGCTAAAACACACCACCCGGCAGACCCCCACCTGCTCTACAGCATCTGAGCGCTCTCATACACTCCAAGTGAACTGGTTCTTTATGAATTATTGATGGGACAGTTTGAGCTCCACTTGTGTCTCTTCTATCTATCAACATGTCTGACGGAGAATGATGGAGAGTGACTGGAAATCCTTGAAGCTCAAGCTTGCAAAGCCACACACACACACACACACACACACACACACACACACACACACACACACACACACACACACACACACACACACACACACACACACACACACACACCTGTTCACTTGACAGTCAATCAGTAATTTTAATTGTTTAATTAAGTTGAAGGTTGAAACAAGACCATACTGACATTTTGGCCCAGGAGAACAGCAGCTGACACTTCTGTTTTATTGTACTGGCTATTTACCTGCTGTAAAATTTACTGAAGACAGAGCTAATCAATAGAAACAATTAGCAACCTGGTTAGAGATCTAGACATCTCCTAACCCCCACCTAATACACGAGGACACACACAAATGTGCACACATATGCACTCCAACTTTTGCTGTTGTTGCCCTGTAGGTGCTGCGCCATTTCAGCGTGAATCTGTCGGAGGAGGAGTTCTTCCACCTCTGCTCTTATTTTGACGCCAACTCCACAGAGAAGATCTGCTACAACAACTTCCTTTGGCCATTTATTCACTGACCTTCATTCAAATGGCTACAGCTGCATCAGAAAAAATGGGCTAAACTATCAACTGGGCAAAATTTTTAGCTTTAGCTCTCAGCTTTAGTGTTAAGCTTTTTTGTAATTTCATTCATGGTTTTATAAAATGCACTATAAAAAGCAAAATTTATCTAGAAATGGTGGCTTTTGCATCTTTACCTGTCTGAAATCCTCTGCAAATCTAGCATAACATTAACTAGTCATTATTAACTAACAGCCTGGCATGCTTCTGAACTACAGTATGTTCCATGTTGGGAATTCAGCACCTCAAAGTTTTTTTGTGATTAAACAAATTGCGATGTTTCACAGCGTTAAAGGTTCAGTGGTGTAAAAAGACTTTACATAATAAAGGTGTATGTTTTTGTTAACTTAGAATGAGCCATTTCTATCTACATGCACCACGGATCCTCTTACATGGACGTCCCCATGTCGCAAAGAAGAAGTAACATTACAAGTAACATTATTATAATTATTATTATTATTATTATTATTATTATTATTATTATTAGTAGTAGTAGTAGTAGTAGTAGTAGTAGTAGTAATATTAGTAAACTTATTTATTAGAATTAAGAAGAGAAGTGAAATTTGGAACACATATTATTTAGCACAAGAGCCGACAGAGCGTGTCAGCCACCATAGCTTCCCCTGTGTACTTGGAAAGTGAGGGGTGAGCAGTGACTGATGTTGTATTCATGTGGTGTCGGAATATTCAGGATCTTTTTTTCCTCCTTAAGTATTTATCGCCGAAGGAGAAATAAAGTGTACACGGGACATAGAACTTTGATTTGTGCAAATCACGTATTGGATATATATCATATTTTGCACACATGTAATTTGTAATATGGTTACAACAGCAGTTAGTTTGCTGTCCATATAGTGTACTAGATGTCTGCGTGTTGTTTATATGCCCTGATAATGCTAATACTAATGCTAATCCTAGACATCTTCGTAGTAGCGTCCATTGTTATTCCATATTCTGACTTAAGAGCACATGAACACACACTGTAGTTGGAAAAACGACTTCACAACTCATGTGCATGAGCATGTTACTGCACCATGAGTCACTGCTTTTAAATATGAAAAGCTTTATAATATTATAAAGCTTTAAATATTAAGGTAAAAGTATTTAAAAGAAATCCCCATGAGCCAAAACCTCAGATATCCCCCTGTTTTGAACGCTCTGTTTTAACCTGTTTTTTCTACTAACGGCTCGGTGTCATTCCGAGCCAGATTTACATATATGGTCATTTGCTGCAGGCAGAGAATGCTGGCCACGCCCACAAAGGAACATGAAGCCCCATCCCTGCAGCAACCTGGTAAACACGTAAGACAATGACCAATCAGAGGACACTGGGCTTTGAGAGGGGGGCCTTAAAGAGACTGGAGGATATACAGTTTGTTTCAGACAGAGGCTGAAATGAGAGTCTACATGAAGGGCCAGTATAAGACAGAATTTTTTTTTCACTTTGAATCATGCAAAACTGCCATAGAGGAGTCACAGAACTACAATATAGGGCTGGAAATGCAGTATATATAATAGGTCTCCTTTAAAAAGCAGCGCCAAGGGGTCTTGAGCAAGCATATGTGAGTTGGGAGTGACAATGCGTTGCAGAAAAAGATATTATGAAGATTTTTATTCAAATGTTGCCAAACTCTGACTGGCTCATGGAAATAGGTGACACCATCTTATTCCAGCTAAATCCCACCCACTTGGAACCAGAAACAGAAAATAGTGTGTTCATGTCACTCATAGTAGGTAAGTTTAAGTCTGAAGCGCCTTTCAAGAGTGACAATCTTATTCTTGCTGAGCTTCAGTTTAACCTCTTAAATCATATTCATGAATGTAGCTAAGTAGCTGGCTGGCTCTTTCGCAAGATGGTGTCCCCACTCTTATTCCTGCCGGTTTAGCTCTGATGGATCAACTCTTTCCTTAAATGGGCGAAACAGTTGTTAATAGTGTAATGCCAGTTCCGTTAGAATGACCAAACAAGTCTGAGAAGTGGGCAGTGGTCCCTCGGTCTGGAAGCAGGATCACGACAGAGCACACCCAGCAGTGATTCTGGGAGGAAACTTAACTAGAGAAGCCACCGCCTGGTTACATTGGTTACATTCCTCTTTAAGGCCCAGTGTCGAGGACCACTTTTAGTAAATTTAATACCTAAGTTATTTTTAACTTACATGGTGCATATTTTTAACATTACATTTGTGGAAGCGGAGCCCACGGCTCATTTTAGCCCCTCAGCCTCTTGGTGTGTTTATCGGGCCCTAGCAGCAAGATTTCAAACTAAATACATTCATTGAAGGAACTGATGACTGAACAACATGAACAAATAAAGACTAACAATCCCTGTCTTCTCCACTTACTGTTCCCTGACTATTTGACATTGATTTGTGTTCCAAAGCCAATCAAATAAAGGCCCTTCTAGTGATGCTGACGAACAGGGTGCATCCTTTGTTTAGATGGGAGGTGTATGAAGTGAGATGGATGGCGTGTAGATAGAGCAGACGTCTGTCATTCATTCAGAAAAAAAAACCCTACGACAGCAAGATACACAATAGCACTCAGAGAGGAGAGAACATTTGCGGGGAGCTCATTATCTGAGGAAGCTAAGAGAAGGACGTAAATGGAAAAGGGATGATCAGAAGTGAAAAAAGAGAGCTCAGGATTGAGGTTGGAGAGGCAGAGTGAGAAAAAAGAGGGAGGGAACTGGAGGAAGACAACAGTATATGAAAGCTAGGTGTATTAATGGCAAAGTAAAAAGCCGTCTATGAATAAATTACCCGGTCTCCCCTGGGATTACTAATGTAATTATTTGAACGAGGTTCATTAGAATGTGCAGAGGTGTGGAAAACCTGCGGAACAAAATGGGAGACAGAGAAGGAGCGACGAGGGTTTAGCTACTGGAAATTAACTTCCTGCTCTGGGCTCGATAATTGATACAAGACACAAGATACCTTTGATTTGGAACAAAGGGAAGAAGCAGGACGAAAAAAGTTTCCTCACCACCTCTAATTTTCTTTCTCTGGAACAAGAAATAAATGAGAGGAGAGACAGAAGGGAGAAGCGAGGATGGAAATAAGGACGCATGATCCACCTTTCACAGATGATCTTTTATTCAATCTGTGAATAATCTCTCAGAACCAGCAGAATCCTCATGGTTTTAAGAAAGGTACTTCACATTTTTAGAATTGTCTCCAGGAGCAACACAGTAACATTTTGCAGCTGTTGAGTCTTCATTTTCTTGTTTTACAGTTTAAAAAAAAAGTAAAAGTCCTCAACAACAATAACAAAATACAATACCATATGAACACTTTAATTCCAAAATGTTATAATTCCATTTAAAAAAAAGACCTGAAGTTAATGACCATTGTTTTGTATTGTTGAAATATAGAGGACCCAGCCAAGAGAAAGTGTTACTAAGGACACACGTTACTGACAGTCCTATAGAAACTACTACAGCAGTCTGCTTTCAAGTTGGAACTGTCAATCATTCGGCCTGTGTAGGCGTGCCATTTTTCAAACAGTGGATATCTCATTTTGGAAAAAAAAAAATTCATATGCAGATTGTCTGAGTAGCAGAAGTCATTAACTTCTTTAAGCATGCCTCAAGAAATAAATCAAGAACTAGTACAGCACTTTTTTTTCTTGGAGAAAACAGAAACACATAACACATCTACTGAAGCAGAAGAGCATCAAAGTGAGACATCTAAATGAGGACTGGAACTGGAGAGTCAGGCCAGACAGCTTTTTATGAAACTTAGAGATAAAAGCTCCTCCCATCTTTTGCTTTTTAATAGTTCCCTTAATTTTCTTTCTTGAAACATTTTTTACTTCATAGACTTTTATTAAGTTTGTGTATTAATTCAAACTAAAACACAACCATCAAACTATAACTGCCAACCCTGATCTAAAGTCTCCCCACTCCATGCCTAAAGTCCTGGTTCTCTGAAGAGGATCATGATGATGGATTATTTAAGCATTCAACAAAGAGCCATTACTTGTTCTTCTGATCCAACAAAACCAGTTCACTAACTGGTTTTACTAACTGCAAGTGGGACACTTGCTACGGAGAAAATGGTGTCATTGTTTGTTAAAAACAGTCAAGGTGTTGAGCAGAGATCATTTTACCTGCAATATAACATAAATTCTCAAACACCTTATAGCAGCTGCAAGGGCATAAACTCTACCTTCCTAGTATGCTTTTAATGTAAAATTTCTGCAGGAAGTACATTATCTCCACAGCGATAGGACCACAGTAGAAACACTATCAGAATATATTTTTACTTTATTTGTTTGGCCATCTATGTTTCTGTTTGATGAAATCAAAAACCTGAGCAAAGTGACCGTTGTGTCTTTCTTGAGTCTGCTCATAATATTCATTATTAGCCATCAAATCTAAAACCCTTTTACCCAGTCTGCACATGCTACAACATTAGCCATTAGAGGTCAACACTTTACTTACACCTGGTACCACTTGCAGTTAAGTAACTAGTGGAACCTGCCCCGACAGTTAATGCCAGCATAAGCTGTATCTTTACATACACCTAACTACCATAGTTAAAGTATACCACTTGTTGGAGCTATCTGTTTTATGCTCATACGGTAACAGAGAATAGTTTTAGTGCTGTATTCACCAATTTGACATTTACCACATTTTAAAAAGGGCTGCAAATACATGATAATAAACACATTGAATTTTTGATTTTGAAAATCCATCAAAAGTTGGAAATTTTTTAAGGAAAGTTAAGGTTATTACAATCATCTATGTGTCAAAATATCTTGAGAAAGTTGAATTTAAATCATTTATCCTAGTGGTTTTATCCTAACGTCTTCTGTATGTTAAAGGACTTTCATGTGCTTACTGTTACATTGTCAAATATGATTTCTCTATTTGCTTGTGTTTTGTTAATTTACCTGTGTTTTATTAAGCTGCATACTTTCTACATCCTGTGCTCTAAATTCTAAACCTAGTCCTAACCCTAAACGTTTCCCTTGAAGATGTGAGGATAGGCAAATTGACAGACTTTCAAATTGCTCCACATAACATTAGCATAACACATACAGACACTCAGCCTTCAGTGCGCACGCACCTCCCAGCACTATCCACAGACACGTGATTCTGCTGCTCTTTCCTCTTTTGTCCATTTGGAAACATTAAGACATCAGCCGGCACGATGAACACTGATGTGCTAAAGAAGCAATAGTGAAGCTAGAGTAAACTGCAGCCCCAGGGAACTTTCCAACATAATGTTGGAGAGCAGGGAGATCAAAGCGTGACGTGGTCTTGTTATGCTACGCACATTCAGACTTGCTGAGACCACCGTATCCAGAAAATAGAGCAAAGGGGGGGAAAAGGAAGAGCTCTTCTTTTCAAAACAGACAAACTGCTAAGGGACATGAAAGAGTTAATAATCACCAAATGGAGAGAAGAAAACACCATAAGCATTTACATTTCTAAGAAATAAACCAAATGAAATGCACACATTTCTGGACACAAATACTGACACTTTTTTTTTTTTGAAAAGCATAGCAACAACTTGGAAAGTTTTTTTCTTTACATTGGCAGAGAACATTTACAAAGACCAGTTACAGTACATGTAGTTACAGTTTTACTCCTCTTGAAAAAGGATAAAATGTTCTCTCTCTCCCACGAATAACACGAGGGAGCATCCGTGAAACAACCACCCTGCTGACTTAGCATGACTGTATAGTGTTAGCATGTAGCGCCTGATACCTGCTGTCCCGTCCAAGTCCAAAAAGCCTGACCATCAAAAAAAAAATAGCGAAAGGGGAAGTACACGTAAGTAGAGGAGAGGAAAAAAGAAAGAAAAGGGACTGTGCGTTGTTTCCTCACGGTTCAGAGGCTTATGAGGCCTGTAATGAGGCCCAGGGGAGCGGGGTCAACATGTCTGACACTCTCACACAGCCTCTTGCTGCCCTCACACATTTGCTTTGATCTCTCTCTCTCTCTCTCTCTCTCTCTCTCTCTCTCACACACACACACACACACGAACACACACACTGTCAAAAAAAATGGGGGGGGGGGTCTGTTAAATTTTATCGGTCAAATGTGGCTTAGCCTAAACTCTCCTTTAGACGAGGCGTTGTTTCACTTAAGTCCAAATGTTTACAGTCCATTTAAATGGCATTAGGGTGTCTCTTTTGTCTCTGAGAGCCACATCAGATTGTCAGTGCAGTTAAAGAGGACACAGACAAATGTCCATTTGTCCATTTGCAAAAGCGTCTCTCCGCTCGTCCATTGCTTTTAGACTCAGTGTTGAGATGAAGAAATAATGGCACATAAAATAACATAGCGTGAGGGAGCGTCCATCCCTCACTTAGGCATGTACCACATGTGTCGCGTCAACGCACGCCCGTGTTGTATTTACAGAATTCAGTTCGTTCTGGCCCCAGACCTCACCTACCTTTCCTGGCCCCTTTCTCCTGATTGGCCGTATATGTTTGGGGCTGAGCTTTCTCTAGTCATGTGGTCCTGGGGTTTGGAAGGTCAAAGACGATGGGCGGGTTCATGGGCAAGAAGTTGACAGTGCAGGCTGAGGCGTTGATGAAATTCGTGGTGCCATCAGTCATCATGCCGTAACCTGGGGAGAAGTGAAAAAGGTGAACTCACAACGTTTCCAAACCACACAATAGGGAGTGTCTCTGAGTGTCACTCTGTCACAGGGGTGCATTAGCTTAAATACATTTTCCATTCAGAAAAAGGAGAAAGCGTTTTTGGTGTTTGTGTAGAGCTGACTTTTGTTGGAGAGTTAGAGTGATGGGCTTACTTTGTATATTTACCATGACTTATTAGTGTTATAAAGTTATTTTTCAAAATGAGCCATTACAGGTAAATAGCATAAAACATTTATTATAAATTTGATTAATTTGATTATTAGACATCAACACAAATTCTTTGCATCAATTCTTCGTTTAATCTGTCTAACGATGTGGCGCACTGTTTTGCACGGACAATTTTTACTGTCACACATCGCGCTTACTCTGTGATCAAGTGAACACAACATGCTGACACGATGCAGCTGTTTGCAAAGTGGAGGAAGAGAGAGAAAATAGCGAGGGACAAAGAAGAAAGTGTCCAACGTATGGGATTATTTCAAGCTAAAAGAAAACAACCACTCTGTAATGTTACCGTGGATATCACCATGAAACATTCCAAGTGGATTACTTACATTAGGCATCTCATGAAAAATGCTCTAATTTGCATGTATTTTATGAACCGAAATCTGAAAACTGGATTAAGTCAGATTCAAAATGATTATTTATTTTGTTGACATAGTAAACTCAAAGGAGGGAATTTTTGATATCTCTTTGTATTACTCCATAAGTTAGAAAATACTGTCAACGGTAATAAAAAAAATAAGACTAGAAAGTTTGGTAAGTGCTACTGAAATGGAGATTTCAGGCTCAGAGTATGAGAAAAAAACTAATTTAACAAAAGCTTTTAAAGATAAGTATTGTAAAATTCCATACATTTTTACTGAAAATCAATATTTACAGACCTAATACCTAATGAAATCCTTAACAAGAACAACAATATAGAACATCTAAATCAAACACACAAACAAACTGTAGTGAAATAAACAAAGAATTGTATATTTTGGATGTTATCTTTCCAGTGGTCTGGAAGAAGACATGTTATGGAAGAAAAACTCAAATGCATTAAAAAAAACAACCAATGTCTTTGCCTGCTGTGTCTCACCTTAACTGATTTCTTTGGCCACTTGAGGGCAGCAGAACAAGATATAAACATGACATATAATCACCATTTAAAGTTAGTGTGGCAACCATGTTAGCAAAACAGCTTATTTCTACCTCCAGCGGTAACAGAGCAGCATGATCGTTCATTTGAAGTGCTGTTGGTGTCACCTGATCAGTGTGAGTCAAGTCAAGTCACCGCTTTATAGCTCTGTTTTGGTCTCCACCAGGTTCTGGGGTAAATATCTAGCTGCTAAATGCTCCACTGTGTTCTCCAGCTAGTCTCTAACTGTGTCTGTCTGCTGCTGAGCGGGTCCTGTACTGCGTCAGAGCTTTTTCACTGAAAACACTTACTGCCAGAAACCAGTTGGATGAGATCAATCAGACTGAAGCAGAAATTATGGGGCGTGAAACTTAAAACAAAGAGAGCTGACGGGAACTGCACAGTTCAGTGGTAATTCTTCGTGAGCCTGTTTAATCCATTGTTCATGTAAAAATATTGATTGGTGCAGCTTTACAAATATCTGACACTGTCAAACCGCTGTGCAGTTTGGTTGTGCTGCTCCCGGGGAGCAACTGAGCAACAAACACAGTAGGGGATTTAAGTACAAACAATCATTTTTTAAAAATGAAAAAATCATTCATAATTAAAGATTTCTTTATTTATTTAGTGAATTCCATTTTTAAATTTTTAATTTGAGTTTTCAGTATAATGACATTCTTTTTTTATTGATTTTTCACCAACCCTGCATTAAACTCTCACCAGGGGCACAACATTTGCATCACCATTTTTCAATTATGCGTGTGCTTTTCGCTGCAGCATTACTGCTGTCAGTACTGTGTTGTCATCACCGTCTCATCGAAGATAGACCAAAGTTGTCTTATAACTCATTATTTCTCTCTCTCTCTCTCAGCAAATTTGACACCTGCCTTTCTCAGATGTTAGCTTTCAGCCAGGCATTCCTGTGCTGCAGTAGTTCTAAATCAGGTCCGGCACCTATTTGTATACATTTCCATTTTCTCCTCCAGTATCTTCTGCCTCTAAAAGGAACACCTTAATATAAAGGGCAGGAACCTGAATACAGTTTTTTTATTAGACTTAATTTTGACTTTTTTATTGCTTACTCCTTACTTTAGTCTCCCCAAAAGCGATGCAAATCTTTAGTAAATATCCACTAATATATGATTAAATGATCAAATGAAATCAGAGGAAGGTTTCTCAGAACACAGAGATAATTTCTTGGATAGGCGAACGAGAAACACCAGAGTGTATATAAGCACTTAGTATCACAGTGCATCTTCATTTCCAAATTGCGAGAATCCAGTTTGAACAAATGCATGCATGAGTGCGTGACACTAACACCACTACAGCTAAAAAATCTCTGCTCAAACAGCACTTTGGATCAACGTTTCTTCCAAATGGCAGATGTAGAAGTGTTACCATTTTGTCACGGCTAAGTTAACTACCGTCTCTTCAAAAGTACTACAATTTAACTTTGCACTATCCGTGATTTTTCACTTTCACCATCTCTTGGAACAGAACTCTGCATGTCTGTGTCGGTCCTTTCAGATTTGCAGTACATGGATACAGAATACAGTGATGATTCATTTCTCTCTCTCTGAGTCCTCACATTAATGACGAGAGCTGCTTTCAGCCTCTTTCTCTCGTTATTAAATCTGATCTAGTTTCTAATCTGGCTCTCCCTGATGGGGGACCGCTGCTCCAGGGGCTCAGCCCTGACCTGATAACCCTGAAAAAAAGCAGTCCTCGGTCCAGGGAGACGGCCTCTCTGCCCTTGCTGGCCTGGATGAAATGCTGATAGGGATGTGGCTGCTCAACTTCCCTCTAATATACACTTTAAATATTTTGTTCAAGAAAACTATTGAAAAGTATCTCTTTATTCTCTATTGTTACATGGCTGATTTATATAATAAGGTAAAAATGTTTTGGTTTTAAAATATGAAAATATGTGTAAAATAACTGCAGCCTTCAGCATGTGATAAGGTAAACAACCACATATATTGTAATTTAGCTTCTTCTTCTTCAGTTGGATACTAAATATGATAGGATTGCATCCTATGATTTTTTTAGGTCATCAGGATTTATGTGAGCCCAAACATGTGTAAACTGTGTTCTGTAAATAAAAACGGGGGAAATTAGTTTATATATAGAGCACATCCCTGATTAAATCTTATTGCAAATGTGTGTATACATCTGTGGGCATGTAACTGGATGCACTTACGTTATTCTGATATGAACTTGTAATGTGTTCTGAACAGACACAAACCGCATTGAATTTGTGAAGTTAATGGAGTCATTACCACTGGGTGGGGAGGAGACATTTTCAAAATCCTATTTTAGTCACCATCATGTCTTTTTTTAATTCGTCAACTAAAAGACCACTAAACTGCGTCTTCTTCCTGTCCAACCAACAGCTGATCAAAATACTCAATCGCCCTTAGACGGGTGCGCTTACAGCATTTAAGCTTTGCAGGCAGTAGCAAGTGATTTAGACTTCTTTTAGCCCCAGAGTTTGCCTCTCAGGTAACGTGCTACATGCTACCCTGCATTTTTGGTGGAGTTGTTTGGGCTGTATGCAGCTTGCCTTCAAGAGGCAAAAATCATTTAGCAACATTTTGCTGTTCTTGTGTACGGAAGGTTTCAGGCACTAGAGCTGCTCAGTCAAATATAATCCAGTTAAACCCAGAGCTATTTGTATTAAATATGGAAATAAAACATTATTTAGAAATTTTTAATGTTAATTGTTGATACAATAAAATACCAGGTCTATTTCAAGAAGATAATTACAGGTTTTTGTTGACTTAGTGCATTATAATGCAGTAGGGTATGTGCATGTTTTGGGATTGTTATTATGGTGTTCACAAAAATCAATCATAATTAATCATAATTTATTATTTACTAAATGATATGAATGAATATATAAATAGCTTTTAATATTTTGTCAAAAGAATTCAAATTTTTTTCCTTGCAAACCATCTTTATGTCACCTGGCTCTCCGCTCATTACATCTCCTAGTTCTTAAAGGAAATCATTCTCTTTTTATTCCACCTGGACCAACCAGCTGACACCCTTTGGACTTACTTTTTTTCATGTCACTTTACAATGTTGATAAAATTATTTATGTACTTAATGAAAACCAACACATGGAAAACCGCATGTGCCCCTTTTGTAACCACAGTACAGTGTTTCACAAGCACATGGACGTACCTTCATGAATGTGACCGAACACATGTAATTTGGGCTGGACTCTTCTCTGGACTGTGTTGAGCAGCTCCATGCACCCGACACGCTGCATCTTTTTCGGGACCCAGTCCAGGAAACCTGCACACAGTGACGTGCAAATCAGACACACCTCACGCTAAACGCTGTTACTCACAGAAAAGCACCAGATTGGAATGAGATACTGAGGTGGAGTATCTGGGTAGGTAGGCTATAGCTCAGTGTTCTTATTTCACATTGTTAAATCTAGTCTTTATGTATCCATCAGTCCAACTGAACTATTTTCCAAGGAATATTAAGTGGGAACAAAATGATTACCCATGTAATCCTTACTTTGATTAACTGTCAGTTAGACAGTAATGATCCTGTGGGATGATTTCAGTTATGTTGCACACACAACAGTGAGATGTTGATATTTTTTTTATTTCCATGGCTGAATGTGTCTCACTGATGTTTACAAAGTTCATCTCCCTTCAAAAAGCGATACATCACATTTTAGAACGAAGCTTTTCATTTCAGACTTTTCGTCTTATGGCAAACTGCACATCGCAGCACAAAAAACAGTCTTAGAAAGCAGCCATAGAAAATAAAGATCAATCACAGCCACACACAGATGCAGACTTCACAGTGTGTGTGACAAGGATGAAGCATGGAGTGTATATGATTTAGTGGCTGCTCCGCCAGGAAGGATGCTGCTGACGCTGAGTTAATAAAAGCATCAAGTAGAAGAAATAAGATGACTGAGAAGCTCATTCTTCCATCTTCCCTGCCTTCTGCTCTGCCAGACAGGAATAAGAAAGTAAATACAAAGGAAAAGAGAGAAAAGTGAACAAATGGTCAAACGAGGTAAGAAACTGAAACAAGAATAAAGGTCCAGCTAGCATTGTTCGATATATATCAGTTGTTTTGTCTAAAAATTGTTAGACCAAAAAAACCATCCTTTCATCCTCCGGGGAACAGAGGAGCGGGAAGTTCTACTGTGCACAGTTGCAATTAAAGTCTATAATACTGTGCAGCAACTAACGCTTCACGGAAGACCAGTTATCTTCAGATATCTTCCGACCTAAATGATGGACAGATGAAGTCTCAAGTCGTTAAGAGCAAGTCCATGTCAAGTCTCTAGTCGTTAAGGGCAACTCCAAGTCAAGTCTCAAGTCGTTAAGAGCAGGTCAAAGTCAAATCCCAAGTCTTAAGTGTATTACTAAGTATATGTATTCATCTGAGGTCAAGCCTCATCAGTTTTGTGCCTTTGTCTTGTCAAGTAAACAAAGTCTCAAGGCAGACGATCCCAAGTTGAATCATAAGTCCTGACTTTAGAGACTCAAGTCTCACGTCTCCAGCCCTAAGATCCAACAGATGCAATATTTAACTTAATTCCACACAACAGCAATTTGAATTTAAAGACAAAGAGTAAATCCTAGCCCCAGACCAAATTATTTAAAAGTTTATGCTTGTGATGAGTGGCCAGTAGCGAGTCTCATGATTTGCAGCTTTTAGAAGGTATTGATTGGGGCAAAAGGGAAAAAACAATCTTTAAGGGAAAGGGAAAAGACACTCTTTAAGATTCTTTAGACATTCTTTTTTCCTTTACCAAATGGATCACTAAAAATCTACAAAGGAAGAGTTAATGTACTCTCTTATACTTAACACAGTTCTCAGTTATCATGTTCTCAGCTTGCAGTCGATCAGACATGTTCGTAAAGTGATACAGTCTGACTACCTTGTTCTCTAAATGGCTCTACCTGTAAAACCCCCATACTTTTAGTATCAGTTAGGTATAAAATGCCTTTAAACTGTAAGCGTATTCTTTACAAGCCTTGGGAGATGGTGGCTGTGAAGTGAGAAGTTACGAGGGCTTTTTGTGTCTCGGGGTATTTTGCTCTAATGTGCCGCTTGTTTCAAAGCAGCTGCTGCATTGGGCACTGAGCCTGTTTTCCTCTTTTTGTCTCACTTTCTCTCTTTCTCTCTGCTGTTAACTTCTTCCTCACAGCCAGATAAAGAAGCCATATTTTTCCTCTCTAGCTGCAGATCTGCCATTTTATCGCGCCTCATAAAAGACGGACGCTTTGTCGCAGTGCGAAACGTCTCGTTCACACTCCTTTTTCCATCGGTCATTTCTCCCTCTTTTGAATAATATTTCAAAAATGGATGGTCTTTTCTTGGCCCTTTAAAGAAACCAGTTTTTGTCCACACTTTTGTTCTCCATTCCTATTTTCCTTTATTATCCTTACTCTCTCATGACATTCCCTCTAGACTTATTGTGTGTGTGTGTGTGCGTGTGTGTGTCTCATGCATTAGTAGCCTGCTGTAGCTGCTCCATATGCCGGTGGCTTACGAGCAGATAGCTGGAGACACTTCGCTAAGCTGAATGGAAAATAAACGGCCGTGTTTGCAGCCGAGACGCAGACACAGAAATCAATCACACACACTCGTCTGAACACCACAGCTGCAGCGGGAGATGAGGTGTGAAAGTGTGTGCGCGAGAGCGAGAGTCAGAGTCAGAGAGAGAGAGAGAGAGAGAGTGTGTGTGTGTGTGTGTGTGTGTGTGTGTGTGTGTGAGACAGAAGCGTGTGTACAGGATGTCAGTCAGCTTGTAAGCCAGCATCTGTGTTTGTTCTCTCTCTTGCGTCGTTTGTGTGTAATGAGGGTGTGTTTGAGGATGAAAACAAGTATGTAGAAGCTGGAAGGTGATCACTAAGAGGGCTAATAATCTGACTTTTTGAGTCACTCCCTTCACCCTTCATTCATCCACTCAAGACGACAACGATGCACCAGCGCCACTTCCTCTGTCATTTCGGAAGAAAATAAACAAATGAACCATTTACAGAGAGTGTGTTTGTGATGACTGGTGTAAAAGCTGTGGATTGATGTGCACAAATATCGGTATGTTGGTTATGTGGTTTGAATGAATATGTATGAGTTGGTTTATTCACATACAGTACTTGTACAACCACTGAAGTCATGTCCTCTGTGCTTTAATTGCAATATCCAAGTCCACCTGGGGACCACTGTTGCATGTCACCCCCCATTTCTCTTTCCCCTCACTGTCATCCCTTTACTGTATAATATCTAAACAAACATGATGAGTATTTTATAATAAGCTGATGGCAAGGTTATTATAGTTTTGGATTTTTCATTAGTTTTTATTTTTATTTCGTTTTGACTGTTTGTATTCAATTTCAGTTTAGTTTTAATTAGTTTTTAATGTGAATTTGCTAGTTTAGTTTAGTTTTTATTTTTTTTTTGAAAATGCTTCGTTTTAGTTGAGTTTTTATTAGTTTTAGTGTTAGTTTTAGTTTTTGTCGCTGCACGACGCCAAGCTCAGTTCAGTTTAGTTCAGTCCAGTTTAGTTTATTCACAAAACATTAAAATACAAGTACAATCATTATAAATAATGCAGATTCATATCACCTCAAAATGTAGACTTCAGGCCTATGAAATAAATAAATAAATGAAAACAGGGACTTTTACTCTTTCATTTTAGTTATATTTAGTTAGTTTTGCAAACCTACAATATAGTTTTAGTAAGTTATCATTTTTTTGTGAAGCCTCGTTTTTTTAATTTCAATTAACGACAGTGTTTTTTCACATCTAGCCCTTGTTATTTCGTTCATCTTTGTTTACGATAATTACCTTGGCTGATGCTCGTGTTTCTAGACTCAGTGTATTTGGATGTGACTTTAGATCAGTAAATAAAGTAATAAATAAAAAGACAGAGAGCCAAATTTACTTTTGGGCCTGTTTTACATGTAGTGTAAATCACAGTTTGTGTTTCATTTATCAGTATCAAGTCCAAGGTGCATCTGCAATGGTCACTTTTGTGGGGAGAAGGAAAACAAGACATAAACATAGTGCTACTGGATGTTCAGGGTGGTTGTAGAGGGAAAAGAAACACTGATCATCAGATTAGGTTATTAATAATGAACACAGTATTTGATTACTGTAATGTAAACAAATATGTGACAGAGTTCTGGTTTGTATTCATCAAACCTAAATTTGAACCATCAGTGAACTGTAAAATCATTACAGGCTGTGAATGCTTGTTGCTATCTTTTGATAAGACAATTAGAGTGCACGTTTGGCCGCATTTAGCTCAGTATAACGTCCACAGCCACACCATCTGCTGCATTGGACCTGCTGCTCCGGCTCTCTCTATCTCTTTCTGCCAGTTGCTGTGGCTTGTGTATATTTTCTGCATGTTTGATTTGTATTACTATTTAGATTATAGAGATGATAGTATAATAGTTTTATCAGTAGTACTGTGAGTAACAGTTTTTCTCAGGCGGAGTCAATGTTTTGGGTTCAGGATCATTACATTATCATTTCTTTTCAGAGTTAACTGCACATACTGAGCTCTCCTCCACTCAGTGCGTTGTTGAGAGCAGTACCAGGTAGGGCTGTTGCAATAACCGCAAAATTGCCAATAAGCCACAAAAAATCAATAAGCCTACCGCAAAAAACGCAGTAGGCAGAGGATGGGAAGCACAGCAACAACCACAATGTTCATAGTGTACACTTCAGGACGTGTTAAATTAATAAATTAGTGCTTCAAAAGTTCCACAAATCGACCGCCGTGGGCTGTACGTGACCTTCAAACGATTGGCTAACGTTAGGTGTGAAAGAGACTCGGTCAAACTACAAAAATGAGTTTGCTTGGCAACATTATTGACCATCACCCAGCAGCTAGCTTGCTCCGACCATAAAGTTGCTGTTAGCGACTCACTGTGCTGTGAGGTGACAGACAGACACTGACATGGCACCAAATTACTTCATTGATAAAAAAGGCGATAATACCGCAACGTATTACCGCGGTGGGAAATTACTTCAGCGCGACAGCCCTAGTACCAGGATCAGCCCAGAAACTGACTTTATAAAAAGCTGCTTTCTGAATAAGTCAGATGTTGCCACACATTTATTAAAAACTCTGCAGTTCATTTGCACTCTCTACACTTTTAGGAAATTTGCTTCCAATAAGCCCCAATCCATAAAATATGTTTCTAGAAGTGTGGAGAAGGATTTGAAATGGCATATAGGCCTCCATGTTGGGAAATGAAATAAACAAAACAATCTATAAACTAATGGCCATGTTTATTTGTGTACACATTATTGAAACAGTGCATCCTTTCATTGTGCTTATGTGTGCTCATGTACATACAGTATGTGTGTTTTATAATGTTTGTGTATGTGTGTCTTACCCAGTGGGGGGCAGTGTGTGACCAGTATGTCTGTGTTGTCGGGGATCTGGTTCCACTTGTCCAGCAGAGCCTGACCCCGCGGCAGGTTGAAGCCCCAGCCGTAGTACCAGGGCTGCCTGCAGAGACACACACACACACACACACACACGCACACACACACACAAAGAAAGAGAGAAAAACAGACGGTTAGGTTAATACACTCACTGTCAGATGTACAGACAACATCCTGTGCAATGTTTTGAACCTAAAATTAATCTCCCAGCAGCAGTCACGTCATACATCTCACTCTCTCTCCTATCCTCGCTGTTAACCTAATCATAATTAATAATACTGGTTATTAAAAATTAAAATGAGATTAGAGTAGAAGGTGACACAGAACATAAGACATTCACATTCCACTCATGTGTAACAGTGGCCAGAATGAGAACACAAAAGCAAACAGCAGAAGCTGCAGTGTAAGTGTATTTATGGTGTGATGCTTTCAAATGTTTTTCCTGTTTAAAATGAATCTTGAATAGGACGCTGGCATGTGAGGAGGAATTACTAAAAAATGTCCATGTGAGGGGTGAACTATTTGTAATTTTGAAAGTGGTGGCATGTACAGGCAATATGACGCGACGTCATGTTGTGAGGAGAGTCTCTTTTTTGTTCTGATCAGAATAACTGCACGTGAGTCTTCCTGTACAACCGAGGTGCTTAAACTTTTGACGATGCATCGATGCTGTACCTTGTTGGTACCACCATAGTTTGAACTAACATGTTGTCATATTATGCTTAAATATGCCGATTGTGGCCTATATTACGTGACATTATTATGCTAACTTACTATTTAGGCTTTTCATATTATCGTTGTATACCAGCAATAACAAGAAAATCACCAATAGTATTAATAATATCAACAATATTAATTATAACCTAATCATTTTATTTAGCCTAAATATAGCCTGTAACTTTTTTAAGAGCAATAACAACATTTTAGAAGAAAACATTAAGAACTATTAGCAATTACAAAACATTTAGTAACATAGGCTTAATCTGTAAGTAGCTTCATTTCAACACTTTAACAATATTATGAATCCAATGGCCACAAACAACTTTAAGGTTTTGAGAATAGCTCAGTGTGATAAGTGGTTGAGATTGAGAATGTTCTCTGTTGACACAGACACGGGTTCAAATCCAGTGAGTTTGTTGTAATGGCAACGAAAGCTCTCAGGGAGTTATTCATTACAGTACTTTCATAAATTTTATACTTTATCCCTTTTTATATTTATATTTGTAATGAAAACGAGAGAACAGCCATCCTCCTCAGAGGCCTAGAAATGTATAGCTGAAGGTAATATTAAAAGTCTTGTCTTTACATTCTTTGCTTTGTCCTTTAACCTCTGTACTGGGTGACTAATATTAAATTAAGTTATTGTGAACATTGTGTGAGTAATCTGTGAGAAAAACACCTGCTGTTTGTAGATGGTCTACACTAAGATACTGAATCAGTGCAACCCTACCCATGACTCGACAACTACATTTTAAAAAAAACTTCACCTGAAATATGTTTATACAGCAGGATTATTATTACCAGGAACATTCCCTGCTTCCACATTACATCTACCTCATCCAACACTGTAGCATCTGCTATCTGTGACGTAGTCACCATGAACTAAGCTTCTAACCACAGATGCTTTTGGGAAACGCAATAGGTAAGCTCTATCCGGGACGCTGCCAGACATTTATAAAGGAGCAATGTGTGTAAAGACAGAAAGTAGTGTGTAGCTGTGTTAGAAAAAGAAATGGAATAAAAAATAATCTGGTCTTCAATCAAGTTTTGATTGAATTTATGGCAACGTTATCGCTTTGCATCAGAATTAGTGCTCAGGACCAGTGCTTAATATACACTTTAGTGAAGTCAATAATGTTTTTTGTTGTTTACAGTGGACAATCAGATTATTATACTGTTCAGGAACAAGACCACGCTTCTCTCTCACTAATCCAACCTCCCGTGCTCCACTCATTTCATCCATATACTATAAGCTCATCAAACCCCTCTATATCTGTGTTCTCAGTTCTGACCCCCCTCCCCAAAACCCTGTTTCTCTCCTCTTTCAAAGGGCAGCACCATGGCCTCACAGCAAGAAGGTCCTGGGTCCAGACCTCACTCAGCCCAGGCCTTTATATGCGGAGTTTGCGAGTTCTCCCCGTGTTTGAGAGGGTTTTCCCACAGGTGCTCTGGTTTCCTCCTACCATCAAAGACTTGCATGCTAAAATTCTTATTTCAGCCAAAGTTCCTTCTACCGTAGGAACCACAGCGGAATCATGAAGCAAGATGCTTATAGAGCCGTGTCTTCTTGCCGCTCTGCCAGATGAACCCCCTTCATCCTTACCTTCTCAACCCCTTTATCCCTCCCCTTCAAACCCTCACTCCTTTCCTTCCTGAACCTTCTTGCAAAAACCAAAACTCACACAAATGCTGACTGTCAAATCGTATTGAAGCTGACACATAATATTGACACTTTTTTCTGTTTTCTTAACAGGACTTGATTGTGCTTTTCTAACTGTAACCTTGTGAATTTGCTGCCAGGAGTGATTCATGGTGACAAAAACTGCAGGAACACAAGACAGAGTGCAAAGACCATGAATCCAGCGTGGCCTCTCACTTCTGTCAGCCTTCCTCCTTTTAGTGTCTAAACACGTGGTTTAACCTTTAAGATGAGAAGCTGCCCGGGGGGCTTATGAAGAGCACTCAGGCTAGTGAAGGATGAGGGGAGGACTCAACCAGATCCAGAGAAGGGGGGTGGGGTGAGCACAAAGTTATATTAAACAGCTCCTTGATCACAGTAACACCCTGGAACGCTCCACGACAGAAAGAGACGAGAGAAATGAGAAAAGAAGAGAAGGAGAAGAAGAAGAGGAGAGCCTTGATGGCTGGGGCTCGTGTCCCTTACTTTGATAGGGGACGCCTCGGCCGTGAGTGATGGAGAAGAAATTAACATGTCACTTACAATCTGTACTCCGATCCATCTTCCTCTCCAATGCTTGTGTGTGTGTGTGTGTGTGTGCGAACGTAGGCGACGCCGTGCAACCGGCTTTTTTTAAATTGCAGGGTGCAGTCACTCGAAACGCCAACTTTATCGCCATGGCCGCTGCCAGTGCTCAGTGGAACGTCAGATGAGGATTTTTTAGAATCATTTCCTGAGCGCGTGTGTGTGTGTGTGTGTGACTGCAGGGACAGATGGGGAGACAGGAAGACAGGCCTGAAGATGGGCAGAAATACATGTCACACATACACCGTCTCCTTGTCCGTCTCTCTAATTAAGAAAGCTAAAAATGGGACTCCGGGGTCACCAGCACAGGGAGGGGTGGTCAAGCACATGTGGCTGTGCATCATGGGAAATCACGTCCTATTTCAGCTGTAGTCCACACGATTAAAATTCCATCACATCCTGAACATCAGAGACTAAATATTTCTGACGAATGATCTGACGCTGTCCATGAACACAGTTTCAATAATTTACCCTGCGAATATTAAAACATTTAGTCTGGCCTTAGCATATTAATAGGGCCTGTGGAATGTAATATTCATGTCCATCTTAACATGGACCTCTCAATTAAAATCAAATGAGCTCGTCGGTGCGATTGATGCTCCTGATTCTCTCAGCGTGAATGGAGGGATGAAGAGAGAGCGACGGAGGAGAGGAGAGAGGTTTCCCCTGATAATGACCAACGGATGGTGCTTCATCCTAACAGAGTGATAGATGAGGAGAGGAGAGGCTTGGATAGATGGAGAAAGCAGCAAGTCAACTTAAAGGAGCCATATTGTACTATGACTCATGTACAGTTAACATTACTCACAACCATTTTTCAGAGCACTTTCAGTATTTAGATGGATTTTTATCCTCCAGGCAGCTATTGTTTAATTTCCTTTCAGTTTCCTATGAAAATCAACTCCATCAACTTGACGAGACTCAAGTTTACTCCTTCCGTACTACTGCACTGCACTTTTTACTCTCTTCTTAACTGAGACTGTAATCGCCTTCCAAATGACAGTATCGATCATGCGTTCACATGTTGAGTCAACCTATGTTCATGTTTACCTGAGAAGCAAACTCTTGTGTGGTCACAAGAAATGGTCATTTCATTTGTCGCATGCTCCGTGTGCAAAAGGTGGATGGTTGGTGCCAGAATTTTGAAGGCAGCGGTTTCTTTGAACAAACTTTTCCTAAGCACAATTAAATAGATTGAACCCTGTGGAGTTTTTCACTTGCAGCGCTACAGAGCAGTGTTTTGGAGTTGTTCTTTGCAAGCATTCTGTGATTGAACAATGTTGCATGAGTCCCTGTCATAACTTCTGAAAATATACTTTCTGAAATTAAAAACTTTGCATTTTTTTTATATCTAATTTTGGAAGAAAAAAAAAATCATAGGCTTTCCTGAAGTTTGTCATCCAGTAAACCTAAAACAGTAATGATCCAGTCTATCATTTTGTCAACGGAGGATTACAGTGTCCTTTAGAAAGTACTGCAGCTTGCTTTAATTTTGGGACATCAATCATGCTGTTACAGAAAGCGTCACTCCTTTTCAAATGGTTTATATCTCATTTTCTGCCTCTTCATGGAGTCCACCGTGCCAGGAATACGTCTCCATGCCGACTGTAGGCGTCTTCATCACAGTTGCTAAAAAGAGATTATCTCGCACAAGGTACTGCCCGTCGCCTCTCTCCGTGAGAGACCCACTCCTGTGTCTGCTGAGCAATCCTGAGACTAACTGAATGTAACTCCATGGATAATATCCCTGCTCCAGAATTAGGATGTTTTTATCAGGTAAGGGATTAGAATGGTACAAGTGATTTGTATTAACTCAGAGGAGGAGAACTTGGCGAAGTGTGGAGCATAGTAAAGATTCTGTTAATGTGCTGGGCTGGTATTTGTTATGGATCTTAAAAAAGGAGAAAACAGATGTTTGTGTTAAAGCGCTCAATCCCCAGGCACATCTTCAGGCAGCACAGTGAGAGAAAAACAACAGCGTTCAAAACATTACTCATTCCTTTCAGCACCATCACACACACACACACACACACACACACACACACACACTGATACACACACACTCTGAGTTGCAAAAGTCAAACTTAAATGGATTGTAGGATTTAACACAAACTGGGCAAACTCTCTTAAGTCTTTGAGTTTGCATGTATGTGTGCATTTGTGTGTGCATGTCTAACTAACAAAGGCCCACCGACAACAGTGGAGAAATGAGTGAATTCCTCTGCTGAGGGCTGTGAACCATGCCTGCCTCTCCCTTTTTCCTCATTCTCCCACTTCTTGCTCTCCCCGCTCACCACATCTCTGTCTGCTTTTGACATATTACTTCATCGCTCTCTTTCCCCGTCTCACTCCCCCTCATGCTCCTCGTTAGTGGGGGAAACGACCAGCCCGCTCTCTGAGAGGCTCCCATCAGTGCTGGATAGAGAATCTTTTTAAACCATAAAGGTGTTCTGAGGTCCAGCAGGGAAGAGAGAGGCAGAGTTTGGAGACATGTCAGGAGTAAGGAGCAATGGTATCCCACTAGAGTATCCACCAAAATGTGTACTTTCAAGTTCAAAAAGCTGGCACTAATTTTTTTTTCACATATTGGGATGGTACAGTGGATAAGACACCTTTTGTGTGGGAGACCTGGTTTTTTCATTCCAACCGCAACATCCTATATTGTGTACCTGAGCAAGACTCCTGACTCCTAACTTCTCCAGAGGCGTGCGGCCTCTGATAGAAATTGTAAGTCAGTTTGGATAAAAAATTTTTTATTATATTTCCTTAGTTAAACTTGCATAAATACATTTTGGGGGCAGCACAACAAGCAGTAGAGAAAACAGTGACATATTGTTGCCTTATAAAGTAAAGTAAAGTTGATGTGCTAACAGTTAGGCTAGGTTAGGTTTGGTTAGCAAACAGTTGCACATGGCCACCTGCTGGCTGGCAACACGGATGTTAAGAGCGGTGTTTGGCCCTTTGATTGTAGCTTTTCAAAAATGTGAAGAGTCAAAAATGTGAAGAGTCAAATGTGAAGTTGTATCTCGCTCTGTGTGTGGGTAATCAGATTCCTAAATGTGTAAAATCATCTAAATGCGTAAGGAAATTTGTGAATGTGTGCAGGAATCTGCAAATGTATATTCAGAATCCGTGTTTATCACATTTGTGAAAAAAAATGAAAAATCCAAATCTATATCAAGATTTGCAAGTTTGTTGACATTTGCAAATTGGTAAATGTGTATTTAAATTTGAATGATGGCTGAAAAGAATTTTTGCACAAAAAAAAAATCATCAGTTACAACTCAGGCAGGCCTCTTAGTTGTCTTTTTACAGATGACCTCTGCTACATTTCTGCTGTGGCAGAGACCTGCAACATGCCTGTGGAGATTTGTCTGTGTGCCTCAGTAGCTATAAAGCCGACACACCACTACTGATTGTGGCTGCAGTTGTCCCAGTGCAAGGCAGACTACAATGGAATACTGGAGGGAAAATTCTAGGTTAACTGCAACTCTCATGGTGCAATTTAAAATGAAACATTCAATCACCAAGTTTAAAATTCTGTCACATGGGCCGGTAACTCTGGGCATGAGCAGCAAAGCTGAGATCCTACCAGTGGCTCTGGCAGCTAGCGGCGGCCTGTGGCAGGCGAGAGGGACACGTTCGACAGTTGAGAGATGCCTCCCTCGACTCGCTGTCAACAAGTGCGGGACGTGCATTCCCTGGGAAAACCCACAGGAGAGAAAGAAGTGTGCATTGTTTGTTGTCACAATGTGCCGCTGCAGTGCCACGGGCTGCCAGCGCCACTGGGAGGAGCTCGACTTTGCTTCTCTTGCCCACAGTTACCTGCTTATTTTAAACTTGCTTAAAGGTGAGAGCAACAGACAGGAAGTCAAAAAAGTACTGACAGACGGACTAACACATGGGTTTTGGTCTTTTTATGGGATTTGTTGATAATGAAAAAAAATTGAGTAAAGCCAGCCTTATCATATAAACGTTAGGGTTTTGCAGGAAATAAAAGGAAATAAGGATTAAAGAGGATTACTGTAAGGGTCCATGTGTAACACAGGCCTCCCTTGTGCTAATCACTACATGCACTGATGCAGTGAAAACACCCAACCGTGATCACCTCTCCTACATTTAATTAACTACTCACGACTTAACGACCCTAATAGCAGCCTGGGAAGCAGGATGGGGGAGTGGAGCACGGCTCCAGTCTGCACACACACACGCCACACACACATTTGTGAAATGATGCTTCTTCTGTGTTTGACATGCAGCGCATACAGTCTGTGGTTATTTGCAAATACGCATGCCTATTTATCTATGTTTTCCCCGCAGATTTTTTTCCCATACTTCCGCTGCCTGACATCTAAGTCTTTACATCCTTGGACCTCCACTACAATGTGGAGGTCCAACAATGTGGAGGTTTCCAAATGGGGGGCATTTGGAAACCTCACTGGGGAACATTGTAAATTCAAAATGCACAGTGGGGAGGCAGCTGCTCTCCTGGCAGCAGCTGTGTGGCCATTAGCTCCAGTCACATTCATGCAGGTGTAGAGAGCAGGCTTTAGAACTGGACAGTTCTACTATACACTGATGCTGTTTGCTGCCGCAGCTCCCCCCACCACCCCAACTTCTTCCTTATGTGTTATTTTTATTTATGGTCATACATGCTTATTGAGCTCTCTCAGCAATTCTTTTTTGTTAATTAAATTGTACTTGTCAGAGTCTTTTTAATGTGAGATAAATTTTACTCTTACTTGGAAACATTTTTAGCAAAAAAACCCCATTATTTTTACATTTACATTGTAATTTAATTTATTTATTAAGAGGCCTAAAGAGGCAGGTGGTCAGCTGATCCCAGGTCTGCTTGCACTCTGTTATCATACTGCGGCCATGCCTCCACATGACCGTTCTGAGCAGCATAATGGCTGAAGCTTTCAAATAGCGCATGTGTGAGTGGTGTGCATTTAATTTGCTCATTGGTGTAGAATGCGGGGGGCTCACACCAGAGATGTGGCTGTGATGGGATCTGGGACTTGGGACATCTGTCTTGGACTGATTAAAGTCTAAGGACACTGTTACGTGTTGACACTCTTATTTTTACTTTGTGACTTACAGACATGGTCTGTAATGGACATGCATGCAATTTGCTGATTTATTTGCCAAAATCTAATAAACTAAAGGAGCCTAGCGAAGTGTGTAAAGTTTCTTTATTTATTGGTGTGCTTAATAGTATATTACAAGCATAGTATAGCAATGTGGCATGTTATCTATCCAGGAAATGATGACTTGTCATTTCATCACAAATAAATACAGATGTACGTTGACTTTTTCACCTGAGGAAGTCCATCTGTGGCTGGAATAATTCCAGAACATCTCTCATATCCATATCAAATGAAAGACTTGGGCAAAAAGACAATTTGTGCCTGCATTTTTTTCTTTTAGCTACTCACTATTAAAAATTTACTCAAGTAAATACTTTTGTACTGTAACAGGTAGTCATGTAGTTATTTTGATGAGTAGTATTTTTGTACAGTTTTTGGCTTTTCTGAAATGTGACTGTGTAACCATTTGGTATAAATGGTCAAATCGTTGACATTAACCCCTCAATGATTCATTCATCAAGATTTTGAGGTGCAACCAAAACCTACATACAATGACAATAGTTTATTACATGTAATGACAACTTCTTTTTTTTTGAAATGTTGGACTGTGGATCAGTCCAACACTTTGGTCCAGACTGAAAAATCTATCTATCTGTAACTTTTTGATAAATTGGCTTGATGTTTCATACAGACATTCATGTTCCCCAGATGCGTAATACTAATGCCTCTGGTGATCATTCATTTCATCTATCCATCCATCCAGTACCTATACTTGCTCATCCTGTACAGGGTTGTGGGGAGATGGGAGCCAGTCCCAGCTGGCATTGGTTAGGTCGGCAATTCATCACAGGACACATTTAATCCAGCGCCAAAATTTAAATCTGTCCTGTATTTTAATTTATTACCAAATACCTAACCTCAACAGTGCTTCTCTAACAAAGACCAATAAAGATATGGATTTGAAATAGTTTATTGTATATTATGGATGGAGGAGAGCTGAGATGATGTAGGAGGGATAGATTAGGGGTCCGGAGGAAGGGATGAGGTATGAAGGGATAAAGGAATAGGGGGATGAGGGATGAGGGTAGAGGGATGAAGGGATGAGGGGAAAAATCAGTGTTGTAGATAGATGGAGGAGAGTCTGAACATGGTTCGAGGCTGGTGGCAATTGTTTGAAATTCTGGAATCAATGGTGAGAAAGTGAGGCTCAGATGATGAACTGGTGCTGGGCCAAATTCAGGGTGAGGCAATGCATGAACTGCATTACAAGTAGACAATATGACTATCCTTTATTAATGATGTCTTCAACTGCGCTGAAAGGCTAGGCGAGATGGGGTACCACAGAGGGAGCACTGCACTGGCGACAAATATGCGGCAGTAAATTTCATTGTGTGTCCCAGTTGTGTTCATTGAACTGCTAAAAATGGGCTACAGCTTCAAAGTCAACATGGACATGGATTTGGTAGAAACAACAACTTTTAGAGGCCAATGCCAGATTTATAATGATGGTCATGTATTCATCAATTTCCAGCTGGCAGGTACGAAATAGTGAACGGAGAGAAAGCATAAGCGAACTCATAAGTGTGTGGGAGTATGTTCTGTGGAAGGGGTGCGTGTTCAGGTAGTGGTTCCCTTCAAGGAATCTTTCAGTGGGAGGTTAGTGAAGGAAAAGCATTATAAGATCTGTTATCATTTACAATCTCTTTGCGTAGACTAGCTGGAACTGAAGTATGGTAGATGAAAGAGTTAGAATGACAATTGGGAGGATTAGCCATTGACAGTGTGAAGTTGGTGATTGCCTGTTGGCTGGAAGGGGTTGAAAGGGAACACCGGAATTAAATATGGAAAGAACCTGCTGCTGTGATGGCTGTGGGGGTTTGCTGGGCTCTGGATCCATGCAGAAGGCTCCAGCTGACATGAGCTGCTGGGACAAATGAAGTCAGGGAAGACCCTGATATCCCAGTGCCAGTGCATTAAATGTGGGATAAGAAACACACATACGTCATAGGAAGGGGTGAAGAAGTAAATGGATGGCTGTTAGGCTGTAGGTGTGGTCTGGTATCATGGTGGGTTAGAGCATTGGTGGGGTGAATTGGGGCCTTGGTGGCATTGCATGTTGTTTGGGCATCTGGATCTTGAGCATGTCAGGGAAGGGCATCTGAAAGGAGCGACATCCCGAAGACGGGATCTTCCCTTGGAGCTGCTTCCCTTGGAAGGCGAAGGTCTGAGTACGTTGGAGTTATCAGAGGATGAAGGCTCAGAGTGCCCAAAAATATTGCTAAGCACAATTGAGGTTGCCTACAAAGTTTGATGTTAGGAGATGGAGAGGACTTAAGGAGTTTGCTGAATTTCTCCAAACAGATCGCTATTTGAAGAGTTTAAGAAGGAGCTCCTGGTCCATGGTTCAAGGTAAGCATGTTCTGTACTAGTCTGTCAGAGGTGATCTGAAAACTGAGTCAGTGGGGAAGGTTACCGGTACATTGAGTGTCAATGAACATTAACACGTGTCAAAATAACACAAAACTAAAATTTACTGTTTTTGTTCATGAAGTCACCAGTCTGTCATTAGGAAGAACACAATAACTGTGGATATGTAGGTAAGTCATGATCTTTTATCTCATTTTTATTTTATTCATGTCATCAGTGCAGTATCACATCTGTCAAATCTCTCCGCCGTGGCTGCCTGAAGCTACACTTTCCCTGTCCTCGCGACTGTAACGTCCACTAACCACAAGAAAACAAAAAGTGGAAAAGAGTACAACGAGTGTTACTTTGTGCCTGTAACAACGCTGTTGACACAAACCCCTGCTGGAGCAAGAGAACTATACACGAACACGAACAATCAGTATTTATTGTTTAATTAGGCTACAATCAAAACACACGTTAGGTCTAATTTTTCGGGACAAGCCGGAAAGGATTTTTCGGGACGTCTGGGTCCCTACGTGGAATCGTCCATATACTTGCTCATCCTAGATGTGAGATGTGTCTCAAAGTGAGAACTGCCATTAAAAAGGAAATCCCATTCGAAACTTTGGTTAGGAAGACTTTGACCAGGTGCCTTAACCAACAACTGAACAGCTGCTTTATTGATCTGAAGTAATTATAAAGTCAGTTATAAAAGGTCCACATTACTGTTGTCTTACTGACAGCCACAAGTAATTGGGAGTTGCACTGTAAACATTATACACTTGTAGCTGCAGCGCTTAAGAAGATCTACTTGACAGAAGTTTAGTCCTTGAATGCCTAGATCAGCAACTGTGAGGAGTGCATTACTAAAGGCAATGGTCCCTAAAAACACCTCTCTCACCTGATGATGACAGAGAAGACAATTTAAAGCAAAGTCAAGTAATCAAAACACAAGACAACAAAAAATCAAAACACAAGATTAAATTGATGTTCCTCGTTTTGGCTTATGATTCAGAACAACAGCGGTTTTCACAGAAGCAAGATGTGAAGGTGGCGTGTTTGAAAAGAAGAGGCTCCCGCGGCCTTGCTTCCCGCTCTCGCCATCCTCTCTCCCCTCCCACACAATGGGATTAGCGGCACACATCTCTGCAAATTTGACAGTTAAAAACCCACTAGACAAAGCAACGCTTGCGGACACATACAGGCGTTTCCGCAGAGACAAAATGTGCCTGTGTGCTTCGCCACTCACATAGCCTGTGGTGGTACATGGCAAGCATGTGAGAGTTTGACTCGGTCGGCCCACTCAGCACAGCGGGGTGCCAAGTAAAAGAGACACAGAGAGGGAACAAGTTGTTTTATATGTTGCAAAGAGACCGTTCACTTCAATTTAATTATTTTTCGTGTTTCAAAACCACTGCAGACGCACGCTACTCCATTCCCCGTTTGTGTACAGACTTTGATGCTTAACCGTGGACCAGCGCACATGCGAGTCAGCCCACCATGCAGGGCTGATCCTCACAGCAGGAATACAGGGGTGCCACATAGAGGACGAGAGACAGAGACGAGAGATGAGGAGAGAGAGGGTGAAAGCGAGAAGCAGGGTAGGGGATGCAAAAGACAAACTTCAAATTTGATACAGCAAATAAGACAAGATGGAGAGATTAAGAGGCATAGTTATTGGTGGAGGTATGATAAGGGAGATGAAGAATAGAGGAAGAGGGAGGAGGGACAGAAGCAGTGAAGGAGTGAGTTAGGGACAGATAGAGTGATGAAGGAGGGAAGAAGACCGCTGGAAGGCAGAGTATATCTGACTTTGACAATAAGGAGGATTAGAGATGTGACAGAGACTAGCCTACAGCGCCCTTCTAACTGTCACTGTGTGTGTGCGTGAGTGTGTATTGTGTTGTCCTAACACAACCTCACTCCATCCATCCCTAACTCACCACTTATCTTACTTTCCTCTACAGACATGCTGTACACTACCTTGGGTTCAGAGTCTGAGATTAACCTTGTTATGTTTTGTCTGCCTCTTTTAAAATGTATGCGCTAAATGAAGGAATAACATTCAGCTCGTTTAGGCATGATTTAATGGAAATTTACACAAAAACCTTACATGTCCCCACTTTAAACAACAATCATTAACAACCAGGTACTTCAAAGGTACCGAAGACAAGAAACACAAAGCACACAAGAACCTGAAGTTCACCACAGTGTATTACACAGTTAGCTCGCAATACAAAACCCACAGTTAGACCACCAATGAATCCTGAGTCCTTATCTCAGGTCAGATCTCAACAGGAGTCCATTTCTCAACAAGAACCGTCTCTGTGGACTTACCTGCTGTGGTCCAGCCGGTGCAGCTGGCAAGCTAACCGACTGTCACTCAGGACAGACTGGGCCCCTTTCACTGGTGGGTTTGGCCACAGATATTCCCTGAGTAGGAACAGGCTAACCTCACTACATGTGTCTTTCTGTTTTATTTTACCGGCCACTGGCAACAATTTATCAGCATTGGGTCCAAATGACTGCCTGCCTCTGCACACTCTGCCTGTGCACTCAGTGTCCATTTCTGTTTTGGAGGAGAGGCTTTGGAGAAAGGTGTGAAGGGAGGGGTGGGGGGTTTTTTTGGTTGGATACTTTCAAAATGTAGCTGTCTCTTGCTGGTTCTTCACTGTTGCCTACGCCAGCTTTAACAAGTCATGAGGAAGATGATGAGAAGGGTGTTGGATTTGAGGTGCACTGCTCCTTCAGTCTGCCCTTCCTGTGGCCTTGGTTCTACCTGTGTGGCGGTGACTGTGTCTTCACCCCCACACCTCTCTGCAGAGAGGCAGATTGGAGACATGTTGGCCCTCAGCATGATTTATGTAGCTCACAGCAGGTCCCAGGACACACACACACACACACACACACACACACACACACACACACCGCGGTCATGCAACATTATAATCAGAGATAATGTGTGTTATGAGCTTCTCTTACCTAAAGTAACTCTGTGTGTGCGAGTGTGTGTGTGTGCGTGTGAGACAGAGAGACGCTCTCTGTAATGGTGTAATTGCAGGTAAGCATAAGGTAGCAGAAGGATTAGAAGATTTTTGCCAGAGATCTAATTTGCACAAAGTACTAAATACAGTCTTCACTTGGCTGATACACTAGCAACATGCAAACGCGTGCACACACACACACTCACACACACACACACACACACACACACACACACACACACACACACACACACACACACACACACACACACACACACTCAGTACAAGGCCCACTTGGGTTTAGTTTGCTTGTGTGTGTCCAAGGATCCTGTGAATTCTGGACAAGGACACTGTGGCATCACAGAGCCCATCTGTGGGACACAGAGTGGGGACATCTGTCCATTTGACACACACACACGCACACAACACACACACACACACACACACACACACACACACACACACACACACACACACAGACTGAGCGGACTTCATCAAGGAAACAGTGAGGGGACAGAGAAACGCTACACGAGAGCGTTTCCTTGGATGTGAGTGAGTGTGTGTGAGTGTAAGGCCTGGAGTGTATGCTCTGCACAAGCCTGTCTGCTCATAGCTGTGCTCATTCACAGCTTTCACACTCATCACAAACATTACACACACATACACACACACACACACACACACACTACTGATGATGTAGACATTCCCTGAGTGTGACTACTGTCTCACTATTTATGTGATGAACTCGTAGACTGTACATAAAGACTGACGACATGTCAGCATGACATCATAAACCCCGCACCCTCCATGTTAACAGACGGGAAATGGGCCAAACTATAAAGCACATACATTTTTCCCAAAGATGGTTTCTGTCGTTTGATGTTTGTTGAAGTGTTTTTTTTTCTGATAAGTTTGGTTTGAGTGGGTTTGGTTATTTGATGCCATAAAAAGATGAGTTTCACGCAAGAGGCAACCTCTGGGTCTGAAAAGTTAAGCCAATGCGGACATGCCTTATATTTACATTCTTTCAAATGGATAATTAACCTCCTTCTCGTCTGATTTATTAACTCAGTAGAGTGACTGACAACCATGGGAACCTGTCAATCAGGATAGAGGCCATTCATTTCCGCTGCACTGTGAACATTTAACAAGCCGGAAACTTGTTTTTGGGTGCTGTCTGTGTTTTCATCTAAGAGCTTTGACTTTCTGTGTTTTAAGTTTATTCAAAGTTAACTATAATATTTTGGTCGCCTAAAAATGTTACAGTTAGCGACTTAGAAAAAATATATATGTTGGAGCTTGCACTTTCTTAAGTGTCTTGCTCAGGAACACATTGTTGGATGAGTCTCAGTGGGAATCGGATCTAGGCCTCCCACACCAAAGACATGTGTCTTACCCACTGCTCCATCGCCAGACACGGTCACTTCTGGTTCCAAAAAAACAAGATGGCGAGGGCCAAACTGCCAAACTGGAGGCTTCAAAACGGTAGTCCACAAACCAACTGCTAGCACCATGCTGGCTACCTTAATTTCTTAAAGTAGTTGTACTGTATACCAGACAGACAGATGCTGTATAATGATGCAAAATGATGATTTACTGCATATAATTATGCAAGATCATGATTATTTTTATGATAAATTGATATGTTGTTTAGTCTATAACAGAACTGTAACGGAGAGACAAAGATCATGTGTGAGGTGAAACGGACAAATGCATGCAAGTGTTCTAAAGAAAATAGGAAGAAACTTGAGATTTTGAACCCTTAGTTTGTGTTAACAGTGACACCAGATTCAATGAGTGCAATGACATGGCACTCACTAATTAACTTCCAGTGTAAGGTCATTATTTCAAAAGTAATAATGGCCAAAACTATGAAAATAAGACTTTGTTTTTCAGATTTATTCTTCTAACAAATAAATGATTGAATATTCTGTCAGCACAAACACTCTCCAGCTGAAAACAATTTGTGAATAATCTGTCTTCCTCTTCTCGAACAGCACAGATGCCATTCCCCAAGTGATCGCTGTCACTGGTAGCCGCCTCCTCCTGAAACTGCATCGCCATCACACCAACTTTCTCTCATTTACCCAGTCTGTCCATCCATCTACAGTGTGCATCTATCCATCCATCCATCCCCAAGGCTATGAAATCTGCTTGTTTGCTGAAACACTGAAATATCACACCTCAAGGCCTGCATTAATTACACACTCACAAACACACACACACACACACGCTGCGCACACACACACACACACACACACACACACACACACACACACACACACACACACACACACACCTGGCAAGTCTCAGTCTCCTTGTTCTTTGCCACTTTTAATAAGAAAAAGTCTGCCATCGTAGAAAGAGGGAAGGATGGGAGGGGTGGGGGGTAGAAAAGAAGAAAATGGAAGAGAGGCAGGCTTTAGGGATGAGGAACACTGGGCCAGCAGACAAAGAGAAAGACGCAGAGCAAGCAGTGAAGGAAAAGGAAGAGGGGTGAAAATAAAATGAAAGGAGAGACAACACTGCCAAACAAAGACATGAGGAGTGAAAGCAAAGACAGGCACAGAGAGGAAAAAGTGGGATATAGCAGGACAAGCAAAGGCAAGGAATCATACACAGGATTAGTGACAGATGAATAGTTGAGTCCCCTGTTCCTGCTCTCCTCTGCTTTTCTGACACTCACTCCCCGCTTCTCTCCACCTTTTTCCATCACCAGACGCCTGTGCTCTCTAATCTAGCCTGATGTCACGAGAGCCTAAACTGATTTCAGCCCTCCAGGGAAAGAGGCTTTCATGTCATACTCCCTTAAGGTAAGATGATATGGTCCTGCAGGGAGTGTGATCTAACTATTTGTTGATTTAGTATTGAACTGTAGACAGCGACAGAGCCCTCACATCACACATACACTGAATCAAATAATGAAGTTTTCATGACTGCAGCATCACATCAGACCGGAGATTCTAGATGTCCCATGCATCATTTAAACACATGTAATCCATCTCTTTCTTTTAATCTCTGGAAAATGTTTGTTCTTGACTGGAATATAAAATGATGCTCTGTGGGTTTGAACAAAGCTGGAGTGCACAATGCTCAGTTTACAATGGTGGATGTGTTTCGAAGGCTCTGTAAGGTTTTAAAGGTTGGTGAGAGTAAAAAAGGACATTCATTTTTGCTTTTTCTCAAAATAGAGCTGACTTTTGTTCATACAGATGGTTTTAGAGCCTCACACAGGAAGTTATTCAGTATACGCTAGAGAGCACCTGGGGCAATTATGAGCTGCTGGGCCCCTGTGTGCTACTACGTAGGGCCCTTGAACTCTCCTTGATATTTAACTACAAAAGCTACTAGTCGGTGCTTTGGGCAGTAGTTAAATTGGATTATATTATTTTAGGCAAAATCAGATTTACAGTAATTAATGCAGAAAACACCAATGCCTGTTTAAACAGACATAGTTTAGGATACATATATTCAATCGAGTCCTCCAATTAAACAACAGAAGATCATTTGTAACTGCCCCTCAGAACAACACTTTGCAGTGTTTTCTGATCCAACCCCTTTCAGCAGAAATGACATAGTTTCTCTGTGCTGTCACTAGAAGACAGTCTCAGTATTTCCTACACTAATGCAACAACCCAACTGCTCTTTTGCACCATCCATTTGATGTGATAAATTCAAGCTACTGATAAAACTAACACACCTCTTGCACGTGTACAATGTACAATGTAATGGTGGGGTATAATGGTAGGTAGTGGTTAATGTGAAAACAGTGTCGGGCAAGTACTGTGAAACAACCACAGAAAATGTTGGCAGTGTTAGCTAATGAGTGCCTGACTTTTGTAAATTTTATCAAAAAGATAAAGAAAGACATTCTTTGGCACTTTTCAAGGGATCGTGATCATCTCTCTGATAAAGCGGAAAGAGGGAGTGCAGACAAGACAACAATCAGGACTGACAGGAAAGAACTGCTTGCTGGTGTAAAAAAAAAAAAAACTCTGTTGGAGCTATATAGTTACACAGTTCAGTTTGGGCGTATGAGCAAAAAGAAGAAATAGATGGATTCACACGCAACTGGAAAAAAAAACAACTAAAATATTCATGGACTTAAAGTAGATTTTTTGGCCTAATTAAGGTGACCCACCTTAATCGAGTCACCACAATGGCCCTTAAAATGTCCTTTAGTGGCCCAAAGTTTCAATTCTATTAGTACAAACCGTTTGACATACAGTAAGAATGGAGCTTTCAGCGGCCCCAAGGCAGTTGGTGATCTCCACAGTAGATCTATCGCTGACTGTAGGACGGGTCTGTAATTTATATTCCACCAGTCAGCAAAAGGAGTAGCAGATGCAGTTATAATTATAATAGTGATTTTCATACAGCAATCCTCTAAATGGGATCAACTCGTCATTTAAATTATTTACTTTTTAATTAATTACTTATTTGAGGACCACTTATATTTGAATAGGTTCAGCCATGCCATACCATTGTACTGAAAAGGACGGGGTTCCCCACAGACCTTTCAGGATGCAAATTGTCCTGTTTTGGTTGAGATAAGACAAAAAGTAAAAAGTAAGACAGCTGCATGAAAGCAAAAGAAGTGAGGCGTCAGTTTGGACTCACAGAGATGAATTACCACCATGCGCCTTTTAATCAAGCACTTTGAAGGCTGTCCTTTCATTCATCCATTCATTTACCTTTATGTCTTCATTTAATTAGTCAATTCCAGCAGCATTCAAGGATACTGAAGGCCCTGTCACGGAGCCACGTCATGTGGCTTTAGTAAAAGTGTTCAGGATTACCTGATCTGATGAAGCCAACCTGTTGAAAAATGTTTGACTCATAAATCTTTTGCCTTCATTGCAGATTGCCACCCTCCACAATCTCCAGCTCATCTCATGCATCTTGTAAGTGTTCCATTTTACAGCACAATCCAAGACGTGAACACAACTGCCTGAATCACTGTAAACGATCCCAGCAAAGTCACAAACGCCACATAGAAACACTCTCAGCACACGCCACGTGACGTCGCCGTCCATTTCTGCCGACAAGATTTACTGTCAGGAAACAAGAAAGTAACAAGCACATGCTGTAGGAAAATGCTTTGTGACGCTCCCCAGAGCAGCCCCCCCCCCCCCCCTCCCCCTCCATACACACACCACACCACTCAACAACAACACCCCCAATCTGCTGGGCTCGGTGGCGGGAGAGAACTGGGATGTGACAAATCAGCCGGGACCCTGGCAGTCAACTTCATGCCCGGCGATAATGAGCTCCCGCCGGAGACGACTCTCACAGGGAGGGAACGGCGACGTGGAAAAAACGTTAACGATGCGCTAATCGGCCAAAGTGGAGTGTGTAAAGAATTTTGAAAAGAACAAAAAAATTGAAGTTATTTTCTCAAGGAGGTGTGAAATGTTTGGATAGAAGGAGGGGGAGAGACTGATCTGAAGACAGGCAGATGGGCGGACAAACATAACCAGGAGGAGGGGATGAGCACGGGAGTCTCTGCGGAGGCTCGGAGTGTGTGCTGGATGTGCAGGGGATGAGGACGGGCTGCATCAGAGCACATGGTTTCAGTGCTGCGTAAGCCTCCCTCTGTACAGCAGGTGGAGGCTGAAGTGTGTGTGTGTGTGTGTGTGTGCTTGCAGAGCAGGTGGGTGAGTTGATGTGTCATTTGGAGATGCCTGGTGCCTTACAGTTGACAAAGGAGGTCTAATTCAAGCCTGCGAGTGTGGTGGAAGAAAAAAGTGTGTGGGTGAGGGCAGTGAATTTGGCCTGTGCTTACTACTGAGTACTGTCACTGCATACTTACAGCTTAGAACTGATTGTAGGTACACTTCTCTACAAGCCTCACAGACACATGAAGTCCAGCTGGTCAATACAAACTTTAAAACAAGTTCAATTCATTGCAGCCTCTCTCGGGCAAAACCAATAAGTCCTCCAAATTAAACAACAAAATACTTTGTTGCTCATGCCCTCTACAAAAACGCATAGATGCATTTTGTCTGTAAGATTCTCAGGCAACCAGGTCATAGTTATGCAAGGTGGGTTAGTAGGTTTAGGCACAAACATGACTTGGTTCCATTTAGGTTCCAACTGTGGTAAATGATTGCTTGTTTAAAGACTAACTTGAAAGTAGGCTTAAAAGCATTGTTTTGTTGCCTTGTTGCCTCTGACCACAGCCAGCACTCCTGTGGCCACATGCAACACTGATGTCGTGGGGTGCTGGACCGTATATTATATTTCATAAATGTGTATTAAAGTCTTCTGACATTAGAGAATTTGTGCTTTTTTCAGTTGAGGCGTACATTCATTTCATTCATCCACTTTTATCCAAAGCGCCTTACGATTACTATATAACATGTCAGAGGTAGCATGCCTCGGGAGCAACTAAGTGAACACATTGGTGGACGTGTCGCACTGGGAACTGAGTGCTGGTCTCCCACACCAAAGGCATGTGTCTTATCCGCTGCGCCGTCGCCACCCCCGTTCTTGAACACTAACGCAGATAAAAACACAATAGAGATAACACTTGTTATCGTTGTGTTTTTATGTTCCATCATTGGCTCAGGTTAATGTGACTTCGGGTGTTTTCACACCCGTATTTGGGTTTATTTGCGCCGGACCATGGGAAGTGATACATAGCTATCGTTTAGTTCTGGTGTGCTTCATGTTCACACTGACTACAAATAAAGCAAGAGCTGTGAGCTTAAAATCCTACTCACAAAGTCACAAAGAACTGATTATTGGTTGAGACTGTAACTAGAAGTCATATCTCATAAATAATGACAAACAAGTATCTTGTTCCACATTATGGGATGATAATCAAAGTCTGCTGGCTAGTTATCCCTCCTTAAATATTTGTTGTAGGACACAAGGTCAATATATTTCTGATTACTGATACTAACTGTATCAAGGAAGACACTCATGTGCATGTTATCATTGTTACCAAATAATCTTGCATAAATATATGCAGTACATTGCAGATTGAGGGTCTGCTTTTCCATTGGGTGAGCAGATTGAATTCTTTGGCTTAAATTTATTTAATTAAAATCATATTTCTACTTTCACAAAATCCCGTGGTTGGTCTGCTTTGCTTTCACACCACAAACAAAATGCACTAATTGTAAGTGCACCTTCCCAAGAAGCATCACTTCGGTTGTTTAGTTCGTAAGTTTGATTGACAGCTTTCACACCAGACTTACCAAACCAGCAGGAGATGTAATCTTTGCAACTGATGAGATGTGATTTTTACTTTCCCAAGCTGATGTATTGCTCAGGTATTGTTTTGACACAGCACTCTTGCCTTTCATTCTTTCTCCAACATTTGAATTTTGCAGTTGACTAAGAGACACTGATGCACAGTCCGTATTCTAACAAAGGGAAAATGCCTCAGGAACTAAAATGCCATTTCACTGGTTCTCACTGTCTCCAATTTTCTGCCTTCAAACAAACCTCCATTAGGTTCCCTACCTTTTCTTGTTGTGTCGGACTGTAGCATGTAACATTTTACGCAACCCCCCCCTCCCACACACACACACAATTCCTTACTGTTAGTGTAGGCATAATGATGGACCATTTAACTCGCATTTAGAAGCGCTTGGGGAAGCACATTTGTCCTTTCCTGTTCTAAATAATGACCAATTACCAGGGAGTGTGAGGAGGGCCTCAGCATCGGCTGAGATGGTTAAGACAGCAGAATAGCTGTCATGGGTGGGAGGCTGGGGGTTGGACAGTTGGGTTTATGCCTCTAATTGGAGGCAGATTTCACACTGATATTTCTGATGATGCTGCAGCATGAGGGATAGAGAAAGAGAGAAATGGGGGAGGGGGCTGAGCAAGAAAAAAGACATACAGTGGGAGATGAGGAAAGTGGAGTGAGAGATGATAAAGAAACTGAAAGAGGGAGGATGTCATGAAGAGGGGTGAGAAGAGAGAAAGAGAAAGAGAGTACAGGCCCCGCTGCTGTTTGTCTTACAGGGATAATATTCCACCAAAGTCTAATACTGTCCATAAAAGCTTTTTTTCTCTTTCCTCCCGCAATCTACCCCCCCTCATTTCAGAGTGATAGTTGCCTTGGCAACCGTGGCAAATCTTTCTTTTCTCAAACAGATGTCCCATTTAGTTGGAAATTAGAATGTGTAAAAAACCCACGAGACGCAAATTATTTCAAAGTTCTCCGGTGGAGAGAAGGAAACGAGGGGCCGGGGAGAGGAAAAGAAAGACAGAAAGAAAACCGAAAAAAAGGAGGGAGAACCTCCCTCCTCTTGTCTTCTCTCCTCGCCTCCTGTCTTTTGCGCTGAATTGTGGAGATTAGCCAGATCATCCAGAGCTTGTGGCATGTTCGGGGGAAGTGGAAGAGGTATTGCGGCTGGTTGGGTGGCCAGCGGGATGGAAGGATCCGTGGCAGGGTGGCTCCCACTCCTGCATCCAGGATAGGGTGGGGGCAAGTGGCAAGAACTGTAAGCCCAGTGCCAGCATGGCAGAAGGGACACACTGCAGTGTGTGGTGCACCGAGCTGCCCTCGAGGGAAGGATAGAGCTTTCCTGTGGTCCCTGCATGTTGCAGAAAATATCCTGACAGCCTTGTTTAAATGAACCTTTAACCTTTAAATCTGAACAATTTCCATTCCTTGTTTCAATGCAAATAATCTTGTGCAAGACAATATGCAACATAACTACATATTTAAAGTTGTTTTATATCAGAATCAATAATCATTTTTGAAAAATAACTCTTGCTATTTAGGTGAGATAATAGCTCTTGTTTCAAATGCAAATCAGTTTTTGAAAAAAAAAACTCATTATAAAAGATTATTTGATCAGAATTTTAAAAATGCACCCCAAGCAATTCAATAAAAAAGAAACTGGCTGGGACAAGTGATTAAATGGAAAACAATGCAACATGCTTCTGAGACATTTCCAGCAGTGCCATACCGGAAATAGTGGAGCATTGACGTTCAGCAATCAGCAGGGAGAAAGTCATCATAGCAGACGCAGAGAGAGACCAATCGCACCACAGACAGGAGTCCAGACAGACCAAAACATGTAATGCAGCCACAAGATATGCTGGATCTATCTCAAGGCCAAGGAAGATTCCTATTCAGGTAGCATTTAAGAAGGATATCCAATCTTTAAGATACCATGTTGCTGCAGTTTTATTTTACAAAGTGAGAACAACTTTACTTTTATCCATGATTTTTCCATCTATGGTGTCAAATCCAAAATGTTTCCTCACATAACCTCAGATACTTTGGCAACACAATGATCTATTTACTACAGCACACTAGTTTTCTCCATTTTGCATTGATAAAGGAAGCAACAATAGCCTCTAATTTACATCAATTAAATATGATGATAAAAGCTTAGTTCAAATTTTAAATTAAAAGTGACAGCCCTAGTAGGAAGAGACTGGCAAAGTGACAACAACGTCACAAGGGAGAGCAGGACTGACTGGTCGTTAGACGCTGATGCAAAACACCTGGGAGGTTTCAGGAAAGCTAGTGGAGATATTCAGTTTTGCCATGCCAACACAATCCCAAAAGGGTGACTTGTTTAATTTGGGAATGTTGCCATCAAACCTTTTACTCATAAAATAAAACCTAAATTGCCCACATCAAGAGAGAACAGAGAAGCTGAAGACAGAAAAGGCCCATACCTGCTCAAACAGCTCACATCTTCGACTTCTGATAACTTCAACTTGACCAGGGAAACACAATGCGCTCATGAGACAAACACAAATTTACAAGTCGTATGGGCTTTGGTTGTTGGCCCGTTAAGTGGCAACCCGTTCTCATTGTCACATATGGAAGCTTGGTCAAGACCCTTTGGTGTCATTTTTTATTAAGTATTATATGCAGGGATGGAAATTAACACCCGCCACCCGCCAAATCCAAGGGGATTTTCCATTTGGTGGCCAAATGTTGGAGGGCTACCCGCCAATGTGGCGGGCAAAAAGAATATCCGCATTTATATCGTATTCGCTTCTTCATTCTGAACAAAAGTTTTCTGCTTTATCCATTTATGTGAAAAGGCCTTTATCCCGCAGTCATGTGTGCTTTCACATAGCAGTCCAGCTTTACAGGATCAAGCCGCTGTGGCTTTTCACAAACAGATCGTTCTGTCTTTCTGTCTTGTGTCACCAACTTTCCCTGTTCAGAGGCGGATCAAATCTGCTCCATACCTTTCATAAAATGCAGCAAGCTGGCAGATTTGGCGAAATACCCCTGTGAAATAAGGCAGCGTGAACGCTAGTGTTAGAAGCTAATTACAAAATTATTTGTACTAGGAGTGTTTTTAGCTTTTAGCTGGTTGTTGGTGGTCCAGTAAGTGTCTGACACGCTGTCAGATATTCTAATGGTCCCGCTGTCCTCCCCAGAGATCAAGGAGAATGATCCATAGACTGTAAAAACAATATTCCTACAAAAGCTGTGATGCTGTGGCACCAGAACTCTGTCAGAACCAGGAGGCCAGACAAAGGTGAAATTTAAGTTGAATGATTAATAAGCAGTCTGACTATGTGTGGCCCTGTGATGGACTGGCGACCTGTCCAGGGTGTACCAACTGGGATTGGCTCCAGCCCCCCGCAATCCTGTACGCAGGATAAGCAGTTAATGATGGTTTTAAAACCTACTGGGCAATAAGCTAGTTAGGCTGTGTGTTGGAGATCAGTAATTCACTTGAAATAAGTTAAATGGTTTAATGAGGGTTAGGGTTAAGGGGTGCCAAAAATAATTGTGACTAGTCAACTAATCAAATAAATTAACAGATTAGTCGACTACGAAAATAATCATTACTTGCAGCCCTACTATGACACACTCAAAACAAATTTAAACTGATTTGTCTGAGAGTGCAAAGTTATGAGATTAGCTTTTATGCTCAATTATTTGCACAACATAAACCTCTGACTGTTTTTTCCTTGTCTTGTATCAAGTAGACAGTAGAATCAGTGTTGTCAGCTAACTCCCAAGTTAAGGCCAATTTTCGCCATTTACATTTAACAAACTCCTCCTTGAGAGTTAAACTGATTGACTTCAAATTTTCCCTGTCTGTGAGTTTTTGTCGAAGGGCATGCCATTGAAAACTCCATGAAATGCCATGAAACGTTGTTATAACTAGTTGTTATAACCTCAATGTGCATGCTCACACCTGCACTGAATTTGACATATTGGATGAGAGTCCTGTCCTGAACACAACCATGTGACAATATTCACCATCCAAAGGCATAGCGCCATTTACAAGTTTTACTCTATGATGTACTAGTCCTAGCAAGGTGAGCCAATCCACCTCAAAACAGTCTCAGAAGACCATTAAGACGTTGTGAAACTTGGGAGTTTTGATAAACAGCAGGTCTGTGGTGTTGAATTTTGATGCTTCGCCATGAAACAATAAGTTGTTATAACTTCACTGTACATGCTTATATTTCAACCAGATTTCACATGTTTGATAAGGGTCAAGCCCTAAACACATCTTCAGGCCAATATTCACTCATACTCATTGCGCCACCTAGTGGCAGCAAATGTGACACTTGAACAGTGCAACCCCTGTGCCCTATTCACCCAGATGCACAAAACCTTTGTGGCACATGTATCATCCCAAGGCACACAAAAAAGCCTCACTGCCATACCTAAAACCCAGCAGGAAGTCAACTATTTCGATTTGAATGTGCGATTTCATCCATTTACAACAGGAAGTAAGCCATCTGTCCATCCATCATCAACCGGCTGACATTGGGTGAAAGGCGGTGTACACCCTGGACAGGTAGCCAGTCCATCGCAGGGCCATATGTAGACAAACAACAACTCACTCACACATTCATACCTAAGGACAATTCTAGATACACCAATTAACCTAGCCTGCATGTCTTTGGAAGCCGGAGCACCCGGAGAGAAACCACGTGGACATGGGGAGAACATGCAAACTCCACACAGAAAGGCCGGGAGGAAGTAAGCCCTTTGTGCCAAATCGTTTGATTTACATGGCATTTTCACGGCGTGGTCCACCTATGGCATACACTGCACCACTAGCGTGACACACCCCGGTGCTCAACACAACACGAGGGCTCGCCCAGTGCTGCTTGCAACATGACTTATTGTCTTAATAACTTGACAGTGGAGCTCTGAACATCTACGAATGAGTCTTAAAGAGTGCGTCATGACCAAGTGTCCATATTTGAGGAATTAGGAGTGAGAAAGTATTGTACAGTATGTGAAATGAACATTTATATAATAACGTGGATACAAACAGTACCAAAGAGTAAATTACACTTCACCATAAAATATCACCTGCAATTACAATAAAATATTCCTAACATTGTCAGAGTATGCAGATGCGTGATTGTCAATATTCCCTGTAAAGAAAATATGTGAGAAAATGTCCTTGAATTGTTGTATATCAGCTTGGCATCTTGCTTGAAAGGCTTATTTAATGTTTAATGTTAAGTTAATCTACCTTCTTTTACAATGAACACATTTGGTTGTGCAAAATTGCTACAATAAAAGAACCTGGATTGAGAGGAAGCATAATTATCTTAGTTGCTCGTTTCAAGTGTGTGAATACAAAGACGTGTGACTTCATAGCGTGGACACCTTTTGCAGCGTCCCTGGCATCCTGACTCTGTGGTCAACCACCGAACATAACCGCTCACTGATGAACTGGTGAGACGGAAAGAAGAAGAGGTGGAGCGCTGTGTGTGAGTGTGTAGAGGCGAGAAGAGAGAGGCTGAGGCGAGGAGGAACATAAGGACAGAATCACTTTGATTCAGTTTTTTTTCCTTGACAATGCCACATGCCTCGGGGAGGGAAGGCATGTGTGAAATGGAGGAAATTGCCCCGTAGCATACCATAACACACAAGCACACACACATGCTGACACCCGCACACATGGAAGTCCTGCCCCTGGAGGCCATTTAACAGGTAATTTAAAGAGAAATCCCTCCAGGGAAAATAACACAATAAATGTCCTCTCGTCTGCTCTTCCTCCCTCCATAACTGTTTATTCAGCTACAGGGTTGTAGACTGGCAGCACTTACAGAAATTGGAGAGGAGTAGGAAGGGAAAAAAGGGGGATAAAAGAGAAGCGGGCGGGGGTGTGGAGAAAAGATGTGTGAGAGGGTGGGAAAGTGACAAGTGTTAAAAGTAGGCCATTTTTTTTTCTTCATTCCTCTACCAACCCCCTTAAGTAGCCGTTTATTAATGTTCAGTGTTCGTAGGCTACTTTATTTGGGTCCTGTGGGAATGTAAGGGCTATGGGGATAGAGATGGGAGATGGAGGAATGAAGGTATAGAGTAGGGGAGGGGATGGGGGGAGAGGAGAGGACAGGGCCCAAAGGGTTTGAGAGTCTCACAGTGAATCAGATGTTAATTTAGTGTGGGCTCTGGTGAGGAGGCCTGGAAAAGAAAACTCCCAAATGTACATCTCTCTGTCTTATTACATCTTTACAGGAGCACTGCATGTTATAGCCCATTGACTACAAACCATGCATACATTACATTACTGCAGACAGTATTCCAAAGCATCCCACATGTTTTTAGATTGATTTCCTTCCTTCCAGCCACTGGTTTCAGTTCATTTCTGTAGACTATGGAAATAAACTCAGAATAACTTGCCAATAAACCTGCAAGAGGTATTCACCAGGAGTGGGAAGGCGGGAGTATTTGTCAGGAGGTAGAGCGGGTCGTCCACTAATCAGCATTTTGGCAGTTCAATCCCCCGGTCCGACTGGAGCTTTTCCTCAGTGGATGGAGTTTGCTCAGTTGCCATGAGGAAAATTCAGTCATCATAAGATCTTTTTCATGAGACTAAATGGAGTTGACTTAGCTCTAGAAATGCACTACTTTGACGTGTGCCAGTACAGTGATGTTAAAGGGTGTAAAAAGGTTTTTATGGCTGTATAATATTACGTAATGTACACCTTTGCCTCTAGTAAAGGCAAACACAAAAGGTCACTTCTCAGGAAGTATTTCTTTTAAGTCTGCTGCAAAAATGCAACCTTTTCAAAGCAAGAATTACCTGGAATCATTTTTCACAGCATCTGTATTTGTTTATGTGTTGTCTAGATTTGAATTGCAGTGTTTTAGCAGCCATTTTTCATATCTTGGGAGTCAGACTGTCCTTGAATGAACCAACAAGGACTGTTCTTCAAAATGGTCCTGTTTACAACCACATTACCACATGATGTCCGTGTAAAACAAAGCACACTAAATGCTCTCTCTGATGGATTAGCTAGCTACCTAAGTTTTTGCAGTTCATTTTCATAGCATCCTGAAATGATGTTAAACCAATGGCTGCCTGGTAGGAAGGAAATCAGCCTAAAACATGGTTCGCAGTAATGTAAACATTACACATAATGTGACATTTAAGAAGTTGGATTTGTCACTCATTCAGTCTTTTTCTCCATCTTTACAAACTTCTCCTTCTCTTAAGTGTTTCCTCGTCAGAGGGAGAACAAAGCAAACTCCAACAGCTCAGAGAAGAGAAAGAAGGTCAAATTACCTTCATGCCATCTCCAACATCATTAGACTGATTATCATTAAAGGAAAAGCTTTGTGTGCCGCCACTGCATTTTACCTCTCCTTTTCTACCCCGCCCCCATTCTCCCTCCTTTTACTTTCACTGGGGCAATGAAAAGAAGCAAGTTAATTAAAGTCGGCGAGAGTCCCTTCCATTTCTTGCTCATCAGCGAAGACAAGCCATCAAACGAAGCGCAGGTATTCCATTTCTGTCAAATGAGAGAGTGGAGGAAGAGGAGATGGAGGAAGAGAGGGAGGAAGAAGACGAGGCTGGGGACAGAGAAGAGGAGGAGGCCTCTCTTCATCTCTTTAGTTTTTGATGAGCTTTCTTAATTGGGCCACTATAGAAGGAGAAGTGAATCCTCAATAATTAAAAAATCTAATTAAGGAGTCTTTTGCATCTCCGTCCTTAATTATTCCATGCGGAGCAGTGGGGAGCGATACATTTCTGCTGTTTTCATTTAAAGAAGAAAAAAGGGTCTCTCGCTTTCTCTCCCCCGTCGCTCCACGTTAATCCCCCATCAACAAACAGACTACTTTGTCTCTCTCGCCGTCTCCCCTGCCTGTCTTACATTAGTCAGAGACTATCATTATAAACATTTTAAAGAGATTTAACCCATTATTACCAGCGTTAGTACACCACTTTTCTGCCACACTCCTCATCTGCCCCCTGCCTGTCTTCTCTCTCTTCAACCCACTGAGTCAACCTTCCTGCCGAAGTTCAACAGAAAAAGTACTCAAAGACAAGACGATACTTGAAGAAAACAACTCTTAACCAATAACCCGTCCTCCCCGAAGTTAGACTTATATCTTGACCCCACTAAACATCCCCAAAGGATTTGGATTTATGTCCCTAACCTGATTAGTTTCAATGTTATCAGGGTTGCCCCTAGAATTCAGTTATTTGAGCCAAATATTCTCTTAAAAAAATAATGTTTTACATGTTTGCAGTCGCCTTGAAAACAGGATACATTTTCAAAGGATAGTGATATTTTATATATTTTTTTCCCATGAAAAGACTAAAAAACAGAAATGAATGTAAATACTGTGTGTGAAATCTCTTCTTCCTCTGAGCCATAGAGCTCCATTGGTGTCCAGAAAGTATTGAACCCATCAGTGAGTGACATGTTCCTTCATCACCATGAATTCTGACTCAGTCTCACACACCATCCTGCTGGCCCAAATACTAGAACACCTTATGTGCATTCATCCGCCGCTGAAAATAGTCCCCAGCAAATGCAAATTTCATCGTGTTTGTCTGATGAGATAGATAAATAGATAGATAGATAGATAGATAGATAGATAGATAGATAGATAGATAGATAGATAGATAGATAGATAGATAGATAGATAGATAGATAGATACTTTATGTATCCCGAAGGAAATTCAAGTATCCAGTTGCATACGAAACATGCATACATTGAACATACATTAAGCCTATATTAAAATAGAATTAAAATTAAAATAACTTATCACACACAGTAGCCACAATAAAACAGTGCAAAATCAGTAAACAGTGCAAATGGAGTATAGATGGAGGTAAGTGGAGGAAATTGTTCTTTTATCTATTGTCCTCCCTGCCATGACTGGGAGCTGTTGTACAGTCTGATGGCCAGGGGGACGAAAGAGTTTTTAAATCTGTTGGTGGAGCTGGGCTGGGACAGCAGTCTGCCACTGAACACACGCCTCTGCCCGATGAAGGTGTTATGCTGTGGGCGTTGTCCATTATGGACAGCAGTTTGTCCAGGGTCCTTCTTTCTGCCACTGTCACTAGAGAGTCCAGCTCTGAGCCCACCACTGAGCCAGCTCTCCTCACCAGTCTGTCCAGTTGACCGGCATCTCTCTTCTTGCTGCTTCCTCCCCAGCAAGTTACAGCATAAAAGAGGACGCTGGCCACCACAGACTGGTAAAACATCTGCAGTAGTTTTTTGCAGATGTTGAAGGACCCCAGCCTTCTCAGGAAGTACAGACGGCTCTGCTCTATCCTGTGGAGAGTGTCCATATTTTCTGTCCAGTCCAGCTTGTCATCCAGATGCAGCCCCAGATATTTGTAAGTCCTGACCACCTCCACATCGACCCCCTCGATGGACACAGGTCGGAGATGTGGTTTCTTCCTTCTGAAGTCCACCACCATCTCCTTGGTCTTGGAGGTGTTCAGCTTCAGATGGTTGGTCCTGCACCACTTCACAAAGTCCACTACCAGGCTCCTGTACTCCTCCTCCGGTCCATCCTTGATGCAGCCAACTATCACAGTATCGTTTGAGTTTTTCTGCATGTGGCAGAGCCCGGTGTTAAACTGGAAGTCAGATGTGTACAAGGTGAAGAGGACGGGAGAGACCACGGTCCCCTGTGGTGCTCCGGTGCTGCTGACCACAGTGTATGACGTGTGGCCCTTCAGTCTGACGTACTGTGGTCTCTCTGTGAGGTAGTCCGTGATCCATGTCACTACGCATGGGTCCACCCTCATCTCTGTCAGTTTGTCTCTCAGCAGGAGCGGCCAGATGGTGTCAAAGGCGCTGGAGAAATCAAAGAACGCCACTGGTCTGAAGTCACCTGGCTTCCTCAGGTGTTTTTTCTTGGGAACCGGGATGAGACATGAAGTCCTCCAGAGCACTGGGACCCTCTCCAGCTGTAGGCTCAGGTTGAAGACATGCTGGAATGGCTCCCCCAGTTCAGCAGAACAGGCTTTAAGCATCTTTGGACACACTCTGTCCGGGCCTGCTGCTTTCCTTGGACGGAGGTTACCTTGGTGATGGTGGTGGGGAGGGGCGTGGAACAGTCCATGTGTGTGGAAGGCGGGGGTGGTCTGCAGTCTGAGGTGGTGATGGACATGGTGGTGGCATTGGGGGAGGTGATGGACATGGGGGTGTGAAGTGGGCCATCACTGGTTGTGGGAGCTGGAGTATCAAACCTGTTAAAAACAGGTTTCGCTGGTTTGCTCTCCCAGAATCCCCACCACCTGCCATACTGCTGGTTTTCATGCCATCCCAGACCTCCCTCATGTTGTTGTGCTGCAGCTTCCGTTCAACCTTCCTTCTGTAGACCTCCTTCGCCACTCTCAGGTGGATCTTGAGTTCTCCCTGTACGCGCTTCAGCTCCTCTCTGTCACCGCCCTTGAATGCCCTCTTCTTCCTGTTCAGGATGTCCTTGACATTACTGGTGATCCAGGGCTTGTTGTTTGGGAAGCAGCGTACTGTTCTGATGGGGACCATAACGTCCATGCAAAAGTTCAGGTAGTCAGTAGTGCAGTGTGTAACCCCTCGATGTCCTCACCATGTGCCTCCTGCAGGACACTTCAGTCAGTACATTCAAAGCAGTCTCTCAGAGCCTCCTCTGCCTCAGGAGACCATTTCCTGAAGGAGCGTTTGGTCGTGGACTGTTTCTGGATCTGTGGTTTGTACTGTGGCGTGAGCAGGACCAGGTTATGATCAGACTTTCCCAGTGGGGGCAAAGCAGTGGCAATGTAAGCTTCCCTCACGTTGGCATACAGGAGGTCTAAAGTCCTGTTCTTCCTGGTGGTGCAGCTTACAAACTAGTGAAAGTCTGACAGTGTGGAGTCTAGTGTCACGTGGTTGAAATCCCCGGAGATGGCGATGGATGCGTCTGGATGTTGTGTTTGCAGTCTCCCGATGGTGGCATGAATTATGTCAGGCAGAGGCAACAGGGGGCAACAGAGAGGCAGGCAGGCAGAGACAACAAAGGGGAACAAAAAGGCAGACAGGCAGTGTGATAACTGGGAGAACAGACGGAACACTTGACATGAAGACATGGGGCAGAATAAATAACCAATACAGACAGAACACATGTAACAAAATACCAGACAAGCACTGACCAACTATAACACAAGGATAGGGGCAAGGACATGGAACAAAAACCCAGACTCCCCAACAAGACACACAGACAGGACTGAACCCCAGACACAGAGTAACCAAAATCAAAACACCGAGAAGGCATGGCCAAAATAATAAAACACAGACAAGCTCTGGAGTGAAAGCAGCTTCTCCCTTGAATAAACAAGTTGTCCACGGCTTTGTTGTCCGTAAAAAGTAATTGTATAAATAGGATATATAAAGTTTTATACAGCTAGTGTTATATAAAGAGTTGACGTTAAAGTTTAAAAAACACACTTAAAGTGTTAAAAAACACACGACACGTACGGAGCTACTGAATCAGTGTCCTGCTTGCGCTGTAAAGCTACAGTAAGCAACTGTTTTAGGAAATTACTGAGCCTTTTTCAAAAATGAAACTATCCATTTGTAGATTTGAATGGGCCTGGGGCGGACTGCCAGATAGATAAGGAATATTCTTGACAAATCAAGTCATAATGACACATGACCTCGGCCTGCCAAAATTTCAATTAAATAGAATTGTTTTTGTGAACTTACCCTGAATTTAGAAGTTTAGCGTTAAAGGCAAATCCAAAGTTCAGTGAAGTTGGAGAGTATTAAGAGAGTAAGGCTTTCATCAAACTGACTCGGGCCCTGTGTCAAAACACACTGCTCCATTATTCATTTGAATGAGGTCAGTCTGGCAACAAGTTGCTCAAACTCAATCAAATTCATGCAAAAGCACATTCCTGGTAGATTTTTTTGTAAATTAAAACCTGCATCTCTGCGCTTTACCTCATGGTCTTGACAAAAAGATAAAAGAATGGCCCTGTGATAACTTTTTCAGAGAGTGATCTGACTGCGTATGTGAATGCCTGTCACACTCCCACCACCGACAGCCTTTCTTGTTTTTAGACAGAGAAGTTTTAGATCTGAACCCCCAAGGCCCAAGCCCCAGGTTCACTCTATCGGCCCTTTTTCACCACATGGTACCAACTCGACTCGCCTTGACTCTACTCACCTTTATTTTCCATTGGTGAAAAGTTGTACCTGGTATGTGGTACTTGAAAAAAAGACTTAAGTTAAGTGAGTCGGTTAAGTGAGTGTCTACGGAAAGAATGAACTGTGTACTGCAGGGGTCAATAGGGGTCTGAAGCAACGGTTTGCCCTGTGGCCCTGTAGCAGCTTAATTTGGGCTGTATATGTACTTTTCAGTATCTTAAAATCAACCAATATGTCAAGTGTGAAGATTTTATTGTACTGTAAGAATGCTACAGGACTAGACCTTATGCAATACCCTTATGCAATACCTTCAATTTCAATGTAATGCATGCACTTTGTTTAAAGAAGAATGACTGTGATAAAGGCTTTTGTTTGAGGAGATGTTTTCACTCCTCTTCCTATCAGTATGAGTCCATTCTTAATTGGCTGCTGATGAACAAATTGCACAGAGCGAGAAGCGCATACTCATGGCTGTGTTTGTGCTCGCAGAGGAGCAGATCCATAAATGTGCAAAGCTGCGTGTCCCGGCCATGCAGCTCATTATTAATAATGACTCAGATGTAATCTGCCGAGGTTGCCAGATTGGTTTCTGCTGCCGAGAATCTTAGTTGCTAAATTATGAGTAGAGAGTAGTTCTGAGATACAGAGCATCCAAGATCTGTGATACCAGCTGGTGAAACTATTATGTACTTTCTGTGTGAATATTTAATTTCAAAAGTTGATTTTTTTATAGCAATATTCAGTCCAGTAATAGAAAGATTGAGCTCACTTTTAATTAATAAATGAGCGACAGATAATACCTTATAATTATATGCTTACAAAATGGAACATTAATGTTGGAATGTTCTCGTCTATATTGAACATTAGTTTCTCCATCTGAACTAGTAATTCACAGTCAGACTGAGTCCTATGATGTTACAAGTGAACAAATGTGCAGCAGATGATGTTTTTGCACTTAACTTTCTAAAAACCAGTGAAACAAAGGGTGATACACTGCGAACAACTGGAAATCTTTTACCCTATTGGCATTCATTATTTGTTCATAGTGTAAGAAAAATAATATCCACTTGCTGGGGGAGTAAATGTAAGACATTTTCTTTGGTGGAGGAAGTTGGCGCCCCAATAAAAAAGAAAGCTTAAATATGGCCACAGAACATTTTTGCGAGCATTGCTTAGCTCCTGTTTACTGTTATTTCTGGAAACGATTCTGACTTGCTGGACTGAATTTGTTTAGCAAATAATTCAAAGCCTCTGCACTCTCATACACTTAATTGATGTTGTATTTCTAAATTAGGTGTGTACAATGGAGACAATAGAATGGCAGCTTTTGTTTATTTTGCATTAGACTTGCAGGTGTGCCGCAGTTCCAATAACAATTGAATTTATAGGCTAACAAAGTCAAAGATCTTAAAATGCATGGTGATTTACATAACAAACACTACCACAGCTCCGCTGTGCCTACATACTGAAAATACTCATATAAAAACCATTTCATCCAAATAATAACTGGGTAACTGGCTCACACAAATACAGGGAGGGAATAAGTAGAGAGAAGATTTAAAACTCTAAAAATGGCAACATAGATATTAATATAATAATGGCGACATAGTGTACAGGCGGTTGTAAGTTGACTGAAACAATTGGTATATTTCTTCAATAGTCATGAATAACATCAAGATAACTGCTCAAAGTGTGCTGAAGTGCTGTACAGACTGTAAAGCCACTTGAGGCTTTAATTTGTGATATTGGGCTGTATAAATAAAATTGATTTGACTCGACACTGAAACATTTTACTATTTGAGACAAAGATGTATGGTAAGTCATCCTGATTGATTTGAAATTTGCAGTATCATGCCATGCAGCATTTAAGGAGGAACAAACGGAAGGACTATATGTCCTACTTATAGTATACAAGGAGTACTATACAAATTTTCTGTGTTTGTAATTACTTTTTGATACACTTAATAATGTCACTTTCACAACACACCACACACTCTACTCCTACTACTGTAGCATGGAATTAGGACGAACAACAGTTTTAAGATAGATGATAAGTGATTTTAGTGTGACTTCAGAAGCTAAACAAACATCAAATCCATCTCAGGATGACAACATCAAAACTTTCCAGTCATTGAGTTGCTTGTCAGTCAGTATATCTTCATGTTTATTCCTTTTGGTTTGTTTGGAGACAGGAACTGGACAAAGAACTAAGATGCAACAGTGTAAAAGTTTTTTCCCCTGAACAAAATGAACCAAACTATCGACTGCAAGCAAACAAACACATCAGCTGAGAACTTTATGTGCTGCCTCACCCAGTCAGAGAGTGAGGAAGAGGAGCAGTCTAGTCATGGTGAGATGTAAAGGAAGTAGTTGAAGTTAAATGGTTCCCATTGTAACCTCTAAGCCACACACAAGTCACATGCACAAACATTAAGTCACATGGGTCTACCCTTCATAATTCTGTTTCCGGTTCCTCTGTTTTGCTTTCCACCGCGGCTCTCTATGAGTGTAACTGTATGTATGTCTGCAGGTTCTCTGCAGTATTAGACCCAGGCGTGCGATGGACTGGAAGAGTCCACTAAGAGGCACACAACATCAGAACATCAGACTACCTCTGTGGGGGAGAGAGAGGGAGAGAACAACGAGACGATGTAATAAGAGTAGGGGATGTCAGAAGGAATGAGTAAATGGCCCATAAAGCCAGATGGATAGAGGGATGGAGGAGGAAGAAGAGATGGGAAGTGATAACGACAGTGGCAGACAACAAGAAGGAGAATGAGAGGAGGTGAAAGAAATGAAGAAACAGAGAGCCAATCACAACACAGAAAATGGGAATAGAAAGGGGCACTAAGGCTGTGTTATGGGATGTACGGGTTCCAATAGCCACATTCCATTTTGGATCCGGTTTCAGCTCTGAAAAATACCCAGATTCACAAAGCTCCTACAAGTCTTGGGTCGAACCTTTTGTCTTTCCTTTATCCTTTATTTTTTTAAAAAATGTAAATACTCCGTATTTGTATAGCAGCTTTCGCTTTTTACACTAACTTCACCATCCACACACTGAGCCCAAGTGCTCAAACAGAAACTAACATTCACACACTGGCGGAACAGCCGCCAGGGGCAATTCCGGGTTCAGTATCTTGCCCAAGGACACTTTGACCCGCAGCCTGAGGGAGCCGGGGATTGAACCGCCAAGCTTCTGATTGTACGCACTGAGACTTTGACCTGAAGATAGTGCTGGATGAAAATTCAGAACATAACCAGTTAATCCAGTTCATCTTGAGGGGAACATGAATCTGTGTACCAAATTTGATGGCAATGCATTGAACAGTTGGGGAGACAGTTCACTCAAAACCACATGTCAACCTTATGGTGGCAATAGAAGAAAAGTCAGCGGATCAACAAAGTGTTTCCGTTTCATCCTCTGGAATATCTGGACAGAACTGACTGGGAAACCATCCAAGAGCTGTTGAGATATTTCCGTCTGTATTCATTTCTTGTTAGGTCTGATTCCAGACTTACAGACAGATGGACAAGCTGCACCTAATCAGGTGGTCAGATAGTCAGCTGGATAGCACCCCAGGGTGGTGGAGGTGATGGTGATAGTGGTTGTGGTGATGGTGGGGGGCTTGTAGTCCATGGGCCATAAGGCAGTACCAGCCTATGGTGACAAAGCCATGGTGACATAGTGAGGTCTCTTCATTTACATGCAGATGCCATCAAATTATTAGGGAGGTGAGGGGCAGGGGTTAAGAAAGAGAGTGACGGAGGGACTATGGGGGAACAGGGGAGATAGGACTGAAGTGATGGAGGACGGAAATGGAAGGAAGCAGAAAATGATAGATAAAGGAGGTAAGGAAGGAAGGAGGGAAGAGGGGAGCAGGCAGTGCGAGGGGGTGGGGGGCACACAGAGCTTCCAGCTGGAGCCCCTCTGTGCTGCAGGAACACACCCCGAGGCTCTCACACACACACACACACACACACATACACACACACACACACACACACACACAGCATTCAGTCCAAGGCAAGTGAGAGCACACACGGGTGCAAACACTCACAGCAGAGCACACATTCACACATTCAGACAGAGATATTCTTACGCACACACACACACACACACACACACACAGACACACACACACTCGTCACCTCATGTGCCCATTACACCAGCCAGGGCCAGCCGGTGCATCTGAATAAAATCATCTCTTCCATGTCTGTCTCGTTCTTTCCATCCATCACCACCTTTTCCCCCTTTCCTCATCTCTCCTTTGTCTCTTGGGTTGTCTAATTCTTCTTTTCCATCTCCATCCTGCACCACCATCACCTCAGGCAGCTCTCTGCAATGGCCAGAGCAATAAACTCAGGGACCCTGCTATCACAGCAAACCAATTATCCAGCACCAGAGGAACACACAAACACGCTCAGACACTGCCCTACAGAACCTGTCGCTAAAATACACACACAAAGCTGATCTCGGTTCACCGCACACACATGCATGTGTTCACACACGCAGAAATAGAAAGCAATGCAAATCAAATCTAAATAAATAAAATGAATGATTCATTTCAGTAATTCAAAGATGGACAGATTAAATTAACGGTTTGCTTAACCCTCCCAAAATATGTGGACACAAGTGCGTTATCTTTTATGTTTGAAGCTAGTTCAGCAAGCCAGAAATGGATTATTATATGAAGGCAGAATGTGCACACTGTTTGGCATCTTGACTCTGATCTCGGCCCTCCCCAGGGGGAAGCACTGAGCTCAGTACAACAGGGAGTGGTAATCACTTTCCTAACCAGGGTGGACTCAGAGCCTGCAAGTGGAGTTTATGAAATTCTATATGAACACCTCCATGATCAAAAGGGGGCATTGAATTTATTTTTCAGGAGTATGTCATTTATATGTCGCAGCAGACTTAAGTTGACCGCCTGAAAAAGCTCCCAGCCTTTGCTTGATTTGTTCACAATAAAATCACATCTGAATGCATGCGCACCTAACTGGAACTTTCATGTATGGGATGATGCATCAGGATACTCCATTGTCTGATTTGCCACGCTCAAAGCACATCTGTCTTCAAGACATTTCAAGTATGTGCTATTTGGGCATCAAATGTTGACTTCTAGAGGGAATTCTTTTCAGGAGTTAGTTAGGGTATATGTTCTTGCATCTGAACACATCTGCACTCCAGGCACAGACATGTGGATTCCCCAACAATGGCTTAAATTGCTACCAAAAAGTGTCATTGACCGTTCCTCCCATACAGGCAGCACAAGATATTTCTGTAATGATGTTCTTCACACTCAAAAAAAAAAAAAAAAAGCTGCACTTGGGGCCACCCGACCTTGAAAAACAAGGCCAAAATAAATGACATAAATTGGAAATGAAGGTGAAACCTCAACCAAGAACTTTTTTAACTTGTGTGCAGATCAGTAGTAGGGCTTACTCACCACGGAGAGCCGTAGATCCGGAAGCCCCGCACTGTGACCTCAGAATCTTGCAGGTAGATGCAGTTGGTGAGCAGCGACTGGACGTTCTCGTAATTCTCCGGCTTCAGCTTGGAGGCAGAGGGGAAGTAGTAGAAGTCCTGCTTGATCAGGTCAGCCATAAACTCCTGGTCAAAGGTCAACTCGTGGTTTCCAGCAATTACTATCTTGATGTCGTAGGGCAGGGTGCCTGGCAGGGGAGGAGAAGGGGGGGGGGTGGGAAGCAACAGAAAGGAGGGAGGGAGAGAAGAAAAGAACAGGAGAAAGGTAAGAAGAAGGCAGCAAAATGAAGGAAAAGGTGGTAGTGATAGGCAGAGATGTGGAGAGGAGGCAAAATTTCAGGTCAGATGAAGAGTGACAAAGCCAGAAAATGAGGTGGCACAAAGATAAATTATGAGTGGGAAGAGAGAGGGGGGTAGAAGAAAAGACAGGAGGGGAGGAAGAGAAGAAGTGTAAATGAGGAGAAAGGAGGTGGAAGTGGTAAAGGAAAGAGAGAAAGGATTAAGAAAAGGATGTAAAATGAAGGACAGGTAGAGGAGGAAATAGAAAATGGAAGGAGACATCAGGATATAGATAGGGATGATGAAGAGACAGGAGATGTAGGGGAGGGGGTGAGAGAAAGGAAATGAAGGAAAGAGGGGTGGCAGACAGAGTGGGGAGGGACAGGGAGAAGAGGGAAAATTGAGGACGACATGAAACCCATCCCAGACGGCTTGGCATTCACATGCGACAAGGCTTTCTCATTGTTTCCCTCTCCATTTCTAGCAAATCTGTACATCTGTCTTAGCTTCCCTCCATCAGTCAAGGTCTCAACCCAGTGCACTGCTGTCTTCTGTTTATGGAAGCATAGCTGAACGCATCCATCAGGGAATCTTTATCTGGAGGAATGATCAGGATGGAAAGCAGAAAGAGCGATCATTGTGAAGTTTACGATGCAGAATATTAAACATTTACCGACTACGGCAACCGCTGCTGCATCTTTCCCCCTTTCTCTCTTTTCATCCTCTTCTGCTCAAACACCCGCTCTTTCACATCAGCCCCTATTTTCTTCTCCGTCTCAATGGCTTTAATTGGCTATTCAGAGCCCAACACAGCGGGGCCCACGATCGATCTGCGCCCATCAAACCCAGCGGCGGCCGGCCCTTTCACAAATCTACATGAAGTTTTCAAAGCTCTGCTGACGAAACAGAGAGCCAACTCTGACAAACATGCGGGGGTCTGCTTTGTCAGGTAGAGCGGATGACAGAGAGTTCAGTCACCACGGCTTCTTTTTTTAAAAATATTACTGCCAGGATGGTGTGGCATGCAGCTGAGCATACCGGTTTGTGTGTCACTTTCCCTCGTGTGCGCGAGTTTGCATGCATCTGTGCATGCACGTGTCATGTTAGTGAAAAGGAGTAATTAAACTGAGCTTTAGAAGAGGCTGACAGCCCGGCGACGGCTCTGTCATAACAGCCAATCACAGCCCGATGACAGAAAGAGAGAAAGAGTGGGGGGATAGAAGGAGGGAGAGGAAGGAGAGAGCGACAGAAATACTTTAGGAAGCCCAAAAATCCTTGAGTGTGAAGGAGGAATAATAACAAGATGAAAGCAGCTGTCAAAGAGTGCCCATCTATGCAGTTTGGGCCGGGGCCGCCCCCTCTCCCCAACACAGCTCCCATTTGTTTGGCAGAAGGGCTTGTGTTTAGTTGTCAAGCTGACACCAAAAAAGCCCCGTAAATGAGAGGCTGCCCCTCCACAGAGACACACATACACACACGCCACCGCACAATCAGAAGATGTTTTAGATTCCTTTTTGTCAGACTTTGGCATTTGAAGTAGCTCAGCCATCCCTGGATAAACCAAGGTTGAAGGAAGACTACCAAATAAAATTTTCATCATTATTTATGTCTCATGCTAAGTGTTGAAGGTACTGGGGCTGTCTACTTACAGCTGTAAAAAAAAAAAAAAAAAATGTAGCCTGCACTGTGGGTCCTTGAATCCAAAATTGATTTGTCTCTCACAAGTATTGAGAAATATAGGTGGGGAAATGCAGAAATATTCAAGTAAACATTACACTTTTGGATCATGTGTAACTTAATTGGCAGAAAAAATGTAAATCACTTTGCATGAAATTCTATCGTAAATTTGAATGCATTGCACGGTACAGATTTATCAGACAACACATATTTTCTCTGCAGCCGTAATGACGACTGTGATAGTTTCGGGAGCTAACCAGGAAAGGAGCCAAGTGGCCACATGGGAGCACAGACTCTACCTGGAGACTTGTTAAGCTGGTTGTTTCAGTCTTTGAAGACTGGAGCAGCCTGAGTGTGATGTAATAGATGAAAACTGGACTGACCAGAGAGTGCACGCATAGCACAAATGCTAAGTATATATGAAAAATGAATGAAGTAAGGTCAAGCAGAAGCTACCATTCATCTTTAATCTTTAAGCTCTGACCTGTAATATTTCTTTTCTACTCCAAGTAAGGTAGGGAAACTTTCTCTGAGGTGGCATGCTTTACATCCAACAGTAAAACTTGGGGTACCTTTATCTGCAGATAAACATAAAGAAATGTAATGATTCAAATGGAATCATCAAGCTGAGGAAGAATGAAAGCTGCTTTGGATGAGGTCATCAGCTAAATGCATAAACTGTATGTGTAGCCATGCATTTGTGTGTGTGTGTGTGTGTGTGTGTGTGTGTGTGTGAGCCTGAGGGAAGAGAAATTTAAATAAAAATACTTTTCAATAAATAAACACTATCTGTGTCTCCTCAGATATTCTGCAACGTGAGCAGTTTTTCACCCATGAAGTTTGATGGCCAACTGTAAACTGAGAGAAATAAATCACATGGAGAAATATAAAACTCCACCAGCTGGACACAAATACCTCACCATCCTCCTACACACACACACACACACACACACACACACACACACACACACACACACACACACACACACACACACACACACACACTTAGCAGAATTAAATTTCAATTTCATGGATGAATTTTTTAAGTTTTCCCCAGAAAAAAAGCTGCAAGTGACAATATGAGAATACCAACTAAGCTGCACTTTAAATCTTTAAATTGGACTAAAAGCAGCCAGTTTGTGCATATGTTTATTGCAGGAATTTTCTGTCCCAGGCAACAGCTCAATGAAAAAAATAACAACAATCCAAAAAAGAAATTCAACAATGCAGTCTCTTATTGTGCAGGTCCACAAAGAACAAATCCTTCACAAAAAGACAATTTCTGCATCAAATGAGAGTGGATGTGTTGCTTCTGTGACAAAAGACAGAGAAGAAAAGGGGGGAGGATGCGGGTGGAAGTGTGTGAGTGTGCAGGGGGGGCATCTAAACATTTGGGGAGACATTCCCCCACAACACGCGGGCCGCTCTTTGTCACCCTGCCATCTTTTGTCTTTGAATTCAAAAGGCTCCTTTAAAGCAGCAAATAGTTTTAATTTGTCGGTGGGAGAATCAGCAGCGGCTCAGGACGGACGGCCACCTTGTGTTCTGCCGCATCAAAAAAAAACCAAACAAACAAAAGAATAAGAAAAAACAGTCAGCAAGTGAGCAAGGGGGCGTGCAAAGATTCAAGGAAAACTGGACAGCGCAAGCTGACAGCGAGGCTGCTTTCAGGAGTGGAAACAGCTGGACTTCAGTCTTTTCTTCTGTCCCTTCATCCTTTTATTCCTCTCTGGTTATTTTTCAATCCCTTCTCGCTCAGTCTCTACTCTTTCGTCAAGCGCCTGCCCCACTAAAGTCTTTACATCCCAGACCCTCTCTCTGTCTGTCACCACAAAAACCTCCATCCTCCCATGAGCTCCACAAGGCGGCAGGTATGTACATGATCCTGGAGCTCTGTGCTTAAGCATGCATATGATTTTGTTTGTGTGTGTGTGTGTGTGTGGATACATAACACTGGCTACAGTATCTGTATGTCTGTGGACTCCCACCCCCGCCACAGGAAATCTTCCGGAGTTCAGCCACCATTGTTCCAACGCTGCAATGGGTGGTCTGCTCTTTGAAGAGGAAAATCCCTGCTCTGCCCAAAGCTCTGGCATGTACAGGGGGATTACTGCCCATTGTGCATACATGTGTGTGCATTATTATGTGTGTTTGTGTGCATGCAGAAACAAAAACGCCAGAAATGTCCTGCCTGCCAAGACAAACTTAATTTCTAACTGTGTGTATGTGCGTAGATACCTAGTAGCCAAAATGTCCTGCCAAATAACTTAATACGAAAGTGTGTGTTTGTATGTGTGTGTGTGTGTGTGTAGAATGTCTATGAGTGTGTATGCAGTTGCAGAAAACAGGGGCCAAATACTTCCTGCCAACCCAAAATGCTTAAATTAATACCAGTGTGTGTGTCAGTATGAGCGAATGCATGTTCACAAGAAGGATTTGCCAGAACTTTCTGTTCAAATGTTAAAGGAAAAGTTCAGTTTGTTACAACTGAAATCTTATTTTTCATTGCGTAGAAGCCATTTTTGTGTGTGTCCACTTACCTACATTCCAAAAACCCAACAATATTGTATTTCAACATCTTTCACTGTTATCAGGCAGGCCAAATTTTCATTCATTTTTCTTTTTTGCATCACTTGATAATTTTTACATCTCATTAGTATTTTGTAAGCTTTAGAACAGGTGAGGCAGGTGAGGCAAAAGTGGTGATCCACTTCCTAAGTCTGATTTAAATTGTTTTCTGTTCTCTGTTTATGACCTAAGAACAGGCCAAGCTATGAAAACAGTGCATCACTAAATAAACCTAAAAGCATTCATGTGACTTCCAGGTGACTTCATACACTCCTAACACAACATACTGTACATACATGTTAGCGAGTTATGTAAGATTACTGTCAATGTCTTTCTTTTGGCTAGAAATGTATTTTAATCAACGTGTCACCAGGAACGCCTTTGGTTTTTTATTGTGCTGTCCTTACTGGATTGAGCTGAACGTCTGTCGGACGCCCTTTTTCTATGTATTCCTGTCGTTCATGCTGAAAGCCCTGCGTGGAAACGGTTGATTAATGAAGCTGAAATGTGGAGTTATCTAGGTAGCGGTGGCAGCTGGCTGGAGGGAGCTCGGCAGGGAGCTGGAAGGTTCTGGTGAGATACAGGGCTGCACGATTTGGAGAACAAGTCATATTGCAAGTGACTGTGACTGGTGCATTGTGGCTTGCATTGTGGGATTATAGTCAGATACATGTTAAATATTATTTCATTTCATATCATGCACAAACCTGGCACATTGCACATATTTGTTGTTAATTGTTTTAAATGTGCTTTAAACAATTTAAATATCTGCGACGTTGTTCTTTCTCTGCAAATAGTTGTGTTATGTTTCTCTATTCTTTTTATTATTCTTATATGACTTGCATTGGTTATTCCATATATTTATATATTTCTACATATATTTATGCCAACTGTATGTTTGTCTACGTGTAGCACCTTATCACCAAAGCAAATTCCTTGTATGTGTAAAACACTACTTGGCAATAAAAGCTCCTTCTGATTCTGATTTTGTCCTGATACACCAGCAGCACCAACTTTATAACAATAACTTTAGTAAAACAGATGTAAAACAGAACAAGGGGGGCGTGTTGCTATCAGGAGGAGGCGGCCAGAAGGAGCCCATATTGGCACACTGGCATCCTGACTCTGGTTAAATCTACATCTGTCCACTGCAGAGGCTCTATCTACAACCTGGAGGAGGAACTACATGAGTGTATTAGTATGATATTATAACATTAAACAAAAAGTATAATTTTCAATATATTGTTTGAATGACATTAATATATTAATTACTATATATATATTCATTATAATTTCATATAATAGTTTACTATTTTATAGTTGAATATTAAATCCAGTTAAAGCTGTTTCATTTTTGTGGGTTGTTTTTATTCTTTAAATAATTGTGCAAGATAAATGCTCTACATCGGTTTCTAATTTGTTAATGCTACATATTAACTTGCCAATATTCCTACTGTTCAACATTGTTAAGTTTACAATAGTGTGTCAGACTTTATTAACGTCCCGCCCCATCCAGGCTGTGATTGGTCATTTGACGAAAAGTGACACAGACAAGCACAAGTTGAACAACAACAACAGGCACCGACGCGATAACGTTAAATGGCCAGCGAACCAAACCCAAACCTTCCTCATATTCTCTCTGTTTTCTTCTGTATGACCGCTTCAGCTGCATTCGACACATCTCTGTCTCTGTCACAGGACGCGGTGCTCCGGTGGTCAGTCCGACTAGGTTTTGAACAATTAGTGGCAGGGCGGGGGAGGTTACGGTAGGCTGTTGTCTCTCTAGGTTGCAATTGCGATTAATCGTAAAGCCTTGGTAAGAAACCAGAAAATCCTTACACAACAGAAACTACTTGCTGTTGGTTATACTGTGTCATTTCCAGTGATGAAACATCGAAATATCACAATAGAAAACGTGTACAAACAGAGGAAGACAGTGCTCACCCATCTTTAATTTGAGCGGTAACTTCTCCAGTCTGATCAGGAGCACACAGCTAATAGATGCTGTTTGTTTACATGATGTAACAGAAGTGCATATTTAACAGATTCAGTTTGGACAGAGAGTGTCTGATTGAGGTAGGACACGGTGTTGTACTTCCTGTGTCCCCGTAGCTGTAAGAGTCAGCGTCACACAAATTTCACCACCGTCATGGTCCTGTGCAGATATCCACTTACACTCCGAATGTATGACCATGCAGACTGTGCACAGTGGCCGCACCACCTGTCTGCACCTGTCAGAACAAACCTAATGTAGCAGCCATAAACGCAACCATATGCATGCCAGTTCTCCACCGTGTACGTGTAAATAAAACATCGGTGAAGATCAGGACAACCCTTAGATCAGCCAAACTGGAACGGAAAACAAAGGCTTAAGGTAAAAGCAGTTTATTAATAATACTGTTCAATTACAAGTAAAAGTCCTGCTTTCCAAATTTTAGGAGGACAAGGAAAAGTATGTAAATATTAGATGAAAACTATTTAAAGTATGAAAACGCCATGTCAGATGCGCTTGTAGTTTCCTTTCTGACCGTCTGACTGCTCCTGTTTGCTGCCACGCGGCAATTTGTTATGGCAGTGGAAGAAAATAAGACCCAAGTTATTTTAAACCAGAATTATTCTTTAATATCAACGTCTGTTTTTGTGTTTGTTGCAAGCATAAATGCCTGTGCGTGTTTGTGTGTATAGACCCCACCAGCTTATGTACGTCTTCTTTCGGTATAGAACATAGTGAGATTATGGCTCCAGTTCAGCTTTAGCCGGCCTTTATCTCCGCCTGCTTCAACAAAAATGCAATAATTCAAAGAGAAGCTTCAAAAGCAACAGCGCTGATGTTCAAAGACAGACAAGCTAAAGACTCAGCTCGGATCGTCGTAATTCCTTTACAGCATGTGTGTGTGTATGAGTCAGGCGGGGAAGGCTTGGATGTGAGAGAGGAATGTGTCACGTGAAAAAGGGAAAAGGAGAGAGGTGAGGAAGGCAACACACCAGCAACAAGGTGGAGATGGATGATGGAGGAAGAACAGCAGCGTGGCTTCTGCTTTCTCACCTCGGCCTAAACTTAATACTCACTCGTTTCATTAAACTCACCACCCACACACTGCTGCGTCTCATCACACACACACACACGCGGTCAGACGCAAAACAAAGACAGCCAGCAATTATGAGACGGTGTACACAAACACCACCTACTGAGCAACGCATCCAAAACACACATTTTATCTGAGTACAGCAGCACTTCCTAACACTTCACAATGTCCTGACTGAACATAATGCATTACACACACACACACACACACACACACAAACACACAGAAACAGTGACAAAGACAGATACAGCGCATCATCAAGCAGCCTCGTAGGTGGTCTCTCTCTTCTCTTTCTCCCTCCTACACTCCATCTCTGTCTCTTTCATCCTGTCTGCTCCACTTCCACGTTCAGTGTGACGACGTCGCCTCCAGGAGAAAGTGGTTGAAGATTAAGCTGCAACTTTCAGGACCAGCGACGTGGGCTTCTGATGAATGTGGATGAGTGAAATGACTGGCCACTCGCCATCTGTCCCATGTCTGCTTTTTAAACTTGATTGCTACTGACGTCTGCAGTCTCAGGCTACACCGCAGAACACACCTTTATTTTTTGGTGAAAGCTAGTTCATCACACAGAAACGCAGGTGCGACTGTTTTGAAAGCAGCCCCAAGTTGATGTGCTTGAGGTTTGAGGATTTGTGAGTTTTTGTATTTTCCCCTCCCCCCCCCTCTATTTTGGTGCTGACCCTCAAATGGAGGGTGCAGGCACTCATACAGTATGTCTCCTCTGATATGCACGAGTGTCCTTGAACACAATAACAAGGCAGAGTTTTTATAATGAGATATGGTCACAATGCTACTTTGACAAAACGTGGCAAGTGTTCCAGTTTTCACTGTGATCACCAATCTCAATCCAATTCCAAGTGCTAGCTGATTTTCATGCTGTTATGAAATGAGCTGAAACTGGAACTGGCTGCTGGGAAAGAATTACTTTATCTCAAAACAAAATAATCAGCAGGGGGGTGTAATTTATGGACTAAAACATGCAAACCAGACCTACATTTTAAGAACTCAGAGCTGCACATATCAATGTTTTTATATAACCAAACGGTCAAATGACTATGTGTAATATAACTTTAATGCTGGTCATTAGAGACCAACAATTAATAATACAGATGCACTGATCGATTGACTGGTGACTGGAATTGGCTGATTGTCTGCTTCGGTCATGACTGTTGACCGGGACGATCAGTGACACATATACTATTCTCTCCTGGTCACAATATCACATGATGCGCTGTACGATGTTTCACACTGTGCGCACAGCAGCACAGACAGTAACTGACAGACACATGCTAAAACATGTCGTCGGTGTGGAAGACACAATGCATAAGTCCAAAATAAGCTGTGTTTCCCACATAGACTTTACTTGGGCGGATCGCCCAGGTTTATGGCCGCCACAGTAGGCTATATTTGGCAAACCCATTTTAGCATTTTGCAGAGAAACACAGAGACGTTATCTACATTAGTAGACATGGACAGAGTGGATATTTCACAAGCACAGTCCAGGTGAAGCAACAGTAAACACCTAATCTGGAGCACTTTTTTAATATGTTTGAGAGAGAGAAGGTCCTGTAACCTGTTGCAGTTTTAAAATGTTTTTTAACAGGTCAGTTGTATGGATGGCAGGAAGAATAACCAGTGCTTAGCGGTTGCTGATGGGGAATTTTCCATTAAAGATGCAAGCAAGTCAGCAGGAAACCAACTTTTAAAATGTTTTCTGAGTGGAGTTCGAATTGAGATGGGCTATGCTATGCTAACCTGTTCAAAGTAAAGTACAATGATAGCTGGAATAAAGTTACACACATTTTCTGAACTCACCAGGTAGTTCAACTTCCTCGCTTCCTCACTGCTGTACATTATTACTATTTCTCCTTATGTATTCAATATAGTGATGAGTGTCTGCACTGTCTGAATTCTACCAAAAGTAGAACAAGAAGATCTGCGGCGCTGTTTGTTCGCTTTCAGCTACTGTAGAAACATGACGATGCAACGTTGCGACATCCACGGAAGGGGGAGCCCGTGGTTATGTAGATATAAACGTCTCATTCTAAGGTAATACAAACATAATGGTTTATTGTGTAATATCTACACACTACTGAAAACATAGTTATGGATCTTATATTGCATTTCTGTTGATATATCCTCAGAAATATTACACACTGGACCTTTAAAGAAAAGTAACAAAAATGTGTTTATGCTGTTAATTACAGTTTAGAAAAATCGGAAATTGGAATGGGCCAGGAAAAATGCAATCGCTGCAAAAATAATGATCAGTCTTTCCCTCTCCTTGACAAAGTTTTTACCTAACCTAACATTTTATAAACATTTTAACTGAGCAGAATCTCGGTATCACAGGAAGGTTCTGTCTGGGGATCAGGTTTCTTTTCCTTCGTCTTTGTTCACTTGTTACAGTTAAACAACAGCTGTTATTGCAGAGAGGTTGTACAATGGCAGATTGCTGTTGTAATGGGTTGACACATTTATTTGACCAATCTTGACTGACAGCTCGGCTGCTTATGCCTGAAAATACTGAACCCATGACAATGGCTTACATTACATTTCTATATTTCTTTGACTGTAGTTTGTGTCTAAGATAATATCACTGCAATAGCATGTAAAATATACTTTTGGTAGTCGAAACTTTCATCAATTTTGAGATTTAAAAACAACACAGCAAAACAAATATTTTACTGCAATACTGTTGGTCTGTTCCCTTTTGGGCCTTTTTGTTTTATTCTGAACAGCAGATTAAAGTATTCTCCAAATTTTTCAATGTTTCTGTGGTCTCTGAGGCAGTGAGACTGCGAACTGTGTTGCAGTGCTGGTGGCTAAACATGGCGACGACAAAGTGTTTGACATCCTCCTCCTCCTTTCTGCTCTTTGTTTAACTCTGTAACTGCATGGCCTCTGTTTGTTCTGTCTGTTTTTGCTTGAAAGAGAAGACTACTGTTTAATTCAGCAACAGTTTGTGTACAGCAAGTTACATGCACTGACGCTGACCCAGAAAACCAATCCGACACAGAGAAAGAGAGAGAAAAGGAAAATTACGAGAAAGACATCTATCATTTCATAAGCGATATTTCCTCAGAGGCTTTCCTCTCTTCCAAATGTTTTCTGTACTTGGAGGGGTAAAAAGAAAAGAACTTGGTTGAAAGAAAAAAGTGGAGATCTTTCCTAAGACCATTTTCACATCCCATTGCATCTTTTTCCCTCCCTCATGCTCAAACACTCAGACACACAGACACACACACAAGGAACGCAGTCTTTCAAGTGTGCGAATAGATGACACAAAAGCAGTGAGGGACAGATGGGAAACGGTTTGCTTAAATTTACAGTCACTTGAAATTCTGTTGAGTTTTCCAATGTTAAAAACCATAAAGGAGTGTCAAACTTCCTCGTTATGCTCTCCTCCAGCAGCCCTCACCACTGCTGGGTAAACATAAGAGAGGAGAGTGAAGAAAAAAGGATGGGAAGGAAGGCAAGCGGAGAGAGGGAGAGAATGAGAATGAAGGGAAATGAGGCTTAGGGGAGGAAGAAGAAATGAGAGAGCGAGAGGGAGGTAAAAGGAAGGTGGCAGGAGGACTGAGGGAACAGGGAAGGAGGAAGGAAGGACAGAAGAAAGGGAGCGATGGAGGAGAGAAGAAGAGCGTGCCAGAAAAAGACAGCAGTCATGAAAGTTTAATGCCCTCGCTGTTACCAAGCTAAAGGGAGCAAGCTGGGAGGAGAACGAGGGAAACTGAAGAGATGAAGAGAAGGTCGGGGGGGGGGGCAACACCTGATGGAGGATGGAGATGGACGGGCAGAAAACACACACACACACACACACACAAACAAATGCAGAGCAGAAGACACACTCTCCCTCTTCAGGGCAAAGAAAAAAACACACTCACATTTAAAGTGCCTACACGGCAATCGCATCATGGTCGTCACTTATCTATTATTCAGCAGTAAAGGGGAACAGAGCAGAGCAGGCGCTAAATAAAGACTTGTAGCAGAGATGTTAAAGACTGTAGACCTCGCAATCCAGCATCAGAGAGAGAGGCCTGTGTTGGTTTTTATGAGGGGACATTGAGACAGACTCTGAATACCAAGATAAAAGTTAGGGTCACTTTGGTTTCAGTGGTCTCTCCTGTCCTCCTGAACGGTCATTATTTTTACCTTCAAAATGCTCTTAAAGCTGCACCAGTTAGGAGGTTTTCTATTAACCTTGCACAAATGACTACATGTGATGTAAAAGGTATCTCATGTAGTGACAAAACCACCCATCTCTGCAGCTCCCATCCATTTTACAAAGCCTTTCAGCGTGTTTTATCTAATTATTTTGGTTTTGTGTTCCGAAATTCTGCTGTCATGAAGCCTTTGCACAGCAGCAGCAGCACCAACAGGAACCCGTTTGCAGCAAGAATGCAATTGTTTGCTAACACAATCAGTTTAACAATTTTTTTTTTTTGGCCACAAAAAAGTGGCAAAAATTCAAATACAGCAGTTTGAATGTCTCAACACCAATTGTCTTGATGGTAGTTTTAAAACAAATAAATGCTAATGTTTCTCCATCTGTGCTGAATGTGCCATTTTTAGCTTGAAGTATAAAGTAATTCTCTGCTATTCTCCTCCATATGTGATTATATATTATATATTTAAATCCACCAAGGCTTTTGTTTCACCACACCACATATTTCATGTTACCATTTATTTCTTGTGTTACGTTAATAGGGCATTATAGACACTATTAGGGTATTTTTATTATTATATTTTAATATGAAATATGTAAAGCATAATTCAAGCTTTTATTTATTTCATTTGGTCACACGTTAAAATCAATCAGTTGACTGTTTCTTTAAACTGTATGGATTTCAGAAACTTAAGGGATTACTGTTTGAAGTCATAATTGTCATAATTAAAAGCTAAATGGGAGTGTACCTTTATGTAAAATTATCTATCATGGAAATAAAGTAAACACCCTAATGACCTAACACAAGAAATGCATGGTAACATGAAACATGTGGAGTTGTGAAAAAATTAGTTTGGATGTCTTAGCCTAAGTTTATATAAATATATTGTCTTTATAGTAGTATCCCTTTAATATTCGATACATTCTCTGGATGGAGACTGATCTCACAGATTAAGGGGAAAAGACAGAAGAACACTGCAAATAGCCAGTTGGTTGTCAGTTTGTCAAAACTTTTGTTTTCCTAAAATGAACCAGTCTGTGATCTGCCTGTTATGTGTTTGTGCGGCTATCTCAAGGTGTGGAATCTCTGGCTAGTAAGAAAGAAAGACCCCAAAGATGACTTCTGTCAGGGTTTGTGTATAGCCCAAGTCCCCTAAGGTTGCTTTAATAATATTTATCACTAATCTCTGGGTTAAAAATCATATGGAAAAAACAAGCTCCAATCAAAAATATGAAGTGGTTTTGGTAATAAGGGCGCCCCCCCCCACCCACACACATCTGAGAATGGCAGCTTCTCTCTAAACCATTCAGAAAGTGGTGTCCCCGAAAGTGGGTGTTCTGTCATCCGACCCCAAAGGTGGCCTAAGCACGTATGTGTGTGTGTGTGTGTGTGTGTGTGTGTGCGTGTGTGACGTATCCATATTGGACTAAAGTTGAGACAGAGACAGACAGAGGGGGCGACACACAGAAGGAGAGAGCGAGAGAACAAAGCCTTTAAGAATTAAAGCTGCTCCTCTCTTGACCCCGAGTCGACTCCGGAGTACAATGAGATCCATATTTAAACACAACATTCACTGCAGTATATTCCCGCTCCGCTCTGCCAGCTCACGCTATCACACGGCATGAATAAAGACGCCACTCAAGTCTACAGCCAGGGCAGCGTGCACACACAAACAAACACGCACACAAAAAGGAGTGTTGGCTCGGCTTACGAAATCCACATGGATGCGTGTTGGTGTGTGTGTGTGCTCAGATCCACAAGTGTGTGCTGGAAGCCTGATCAAAGAGGCCATTATTGGAGGCAATTGGACTGAAGTGCTGCTGCTCACAAGCTTGAGATCTGCCCTTCGCCCTCGCTAACCCTTCTTTCCCCTCCCTTTCTCTTTCTGAGTCTCTCCCCTCTGTCTCCCCTCTCACCTGTCCCGTGTAATCAGCCACCAACCACCAGCGATCCAGCACTCGCGTCTGCACCAACGGCAGCTTTTCACCACAGCCTACAGTCGCTCTTTTTAGCTATCAATGCTCTTCATGCTGGGTGCTCAGAACACACACACATACACACAAACACACAGGCATTATCCATAAAGATTATGAGGCAAACAAACACCAATAGAAACACATACTTTAAAATAGTTGATTTATGATTAATTCGCCAGTTTTTGGCTCTATTCTCATGTTCTACCTCCGTAACTACAGAGTATTTGTAGGCTACATGAAATGTCTGTTGAACAGGTTTAAATGCTAGAGAGGTTTTGATTTTAGGATTTTTTAGAAGGCCACTGGTTTCCATTTATTTTTGTACAGAATAAAAATCACTTTGCAAACTATGGAAATCTTGAAACTTGTTTGACTTGTGTAATCATCAAAATTGTCATCATTAAAGGCTGCTTTCATTCGTGTTACATTACCACTGTATGGTCAAACAGTTCAGGTCCAACTGGATTTAAAAAGTCTCCACTGCATTACGTGACAGCTATAGTGAAACTTTGACAGACTGGGTGTTAACACTAACATTCAAAAAAACTTTGTTCGTAATTTTCTGTATCATTGTCATTATCATTTCTATATCACATCAAATAGACCAAGAAACAATCTGTGAAAACAACTGTGCAACTGTGTTGTCTTGTACTCCACAAAACTAAAGCACAAGGCAACATCACATTTACTCCAATCTAGATTCCACCCTGTATCCAGCCATCCATCCATCGTCAACCGCTTATCTGCGTACAAGGTCGCGGGGGGGTTGGGGCCTATCCCAGCTGGCATAGGGCGAAAGGCGGGGTACACCCTGGACAGGTCGCCAGTACATCGCAGGGCCACAAATAGACAGACAACCACTCACACTCACATTCAAACCTAAGGACAATTTAGAGACACCAATTAACCCAGCCTGCATGTCTTTGGATGGTGGGAGGAAGCCGGAGCACCCGGAGAGAAGATTCCACCCTGTATCAAGGCATAAAAAACAGAAGTCTAGTCTTTGTGACCCCCACAGGTGCTTGAGCACTTTACCCACCATTAGAGAAGAAATATCAGTCTGTGAGTTGAAAAGCAATGAATTGTTCATCAAAACTGTGTTTGATTAATTTGATAGATTTATTAAATGATATAGTGACTTACTGTTTTACAAACTGACTGACAGAAGTGAAATGACTCACACAAAGCTAACATTTTTGTTGTCTTTAATGGACAAATCCCCAAACACAAATACAAGAAGTGTGGAGGGACCAAACATAGCAAGGAACTGACTTGTGCAAAATCATAAAGTGAGTGACAGCTGGACCTGCATGGATCACCATGACAACAGCAGAAGTTTGGCAGTCTTCAGGGCTGTGAGCTGTGAGTTGACCCAGGTAAGACAGCCTTCCTCTAGAGAGAAGCACGGCCTATCTCTCCTCTCCTCTCTAGCCTTTTAAACCTCCACCTCCTCACTTTCATTTCCAGCTCCTCTCCTTTCCTTTCTTCCTGCATGAATTTCATCTCCCCCCTTTTTCCTCTCTTCTCCTTGCCCCCCCCCCCCCTTGCAGCGTTCACTATCCCTGACAAAGCCTTGAGCGGGTGCCAGCGCCCCCCCCCCAGAGCCGACTCACTTCCTGCTAAAAATAAGAGCAGATCGCAGAGACCTGCCACCAAGGCCTGGAAATGGAGACAGGGTTTGGAGAGTGTGGAAAAAGAGAGAGGAAAACAGCGCTGAAAGAAAGAGGTGATGGAGATGGAAGAATGAGTTTGAAGGATAAAGAAAGAGAGAGGGAGAGAAAAGAGACAAAAAGAGAAACAAACAAAAACTGAAGGATACACGATAAACAAAATATGAAATAAAATAGGAAGATAAAGAAAAGATTGGAACAAGATTCCTCTGGAGAAAAGATTAAAGAATAAAAAGTTTTGGAGAAGATAAAATTACCTGGCCGAGGCTCAGTTTGTACAGACTCCTTCGAAATGAATACGCCAAATCTGTAAATCTGCTCTGCACACACTAAACAGCAGGAGTTCCATTCATCTACAGAATGAGACGGTGTGTGTGTGTGTGTGTGCGTGTGTGTGGTGTGTGTGTGTGGGAGACAGTGACGGGGAGCAGGAGAGAATGAAAAGAGAGAGAAAGAATAGGAATAGCCAGATTATAAATATTTATATGAGCAGACGAGAGGAAGAGTAATAGATGGCAGAGTTGCAGGGGAGAAGGAAGTAACAGCAGAGGAGAGGAGGAAGGGATGGAGAGAGGAGAGGCTGACTTCAGAGGCAGCAGCAGGCGCGTTTGGCTCGGTTTATCTTTTCTTTCCCGTCTCTCCCGTTGCCTCTCTCGCCGCTGGAGTGCGGGCTAGCGGATTTGCAGCTCTCGCTCCCTGCAGCTCGCGTGCGAGGAGGGGAAGGACAACAAGTTCTCCCCCTTATCGCCCCCCTCTCCACCTCCCCCCGCACCCCCCCCCCGCCTCAGCGGAAGAGACGGACCCATAAAGGCCCACGCACCCTCTAACAGGCTTCTGCCGTTCCCGGCGAGGGTTGTGCCGGTGTTGATGATGGCGGTGACAATGATGGTGCTGATAGCACGGTTGCTCTATTCGCTCACACTGATTCAACAGTCACTTCATTCCAGTTTCCAACAGATATCCCGCAGCGATGATAAGACTTACACTTGCTCCCAACTCAGCACAGAGATAAAATGCCTCCAGTGGAGGCTGGTGATGCAGAAAGTCAAAGGAGACACGCCTGAGCTCGGTAATGCTCTTACACTGCTTCTGCTTGGCAAAAGAACATGGCTCAGTGTACTGTAGAAATAACATGTTATATTTACTCATTACTGTAATGAAGTGGGGTTTTGGGGGTTTTGTGGTATTGATCTTCACTACATTTCAATTGGCCTCCGTTACAGAGTAAAAATGTGAATGCTCTATATTTGTATAGGGCTTTTCAACCACTCAAGGCACTGTTACATTACACAGAAGAGCTCAAACAGAACTAACATTCACACACTAGTGAAACAGCCACCAGGGGCAATTCAAGGTTCAGTATCTTGGCCAAGGACACTTCGACATGCAGCCTGGAGGAAGTGGGGAGTGAACCTCCGATCTTTCGGCTAACAGGCAACCTGCTATACCTCCTGAGCCACAGCCGCCCGTGACAACAGAAGAGAAGAAAGGGGGGGCTAACATTAGTAACACTGCGTGAGAGGCAGGGTACACCCTAGACAGGGGTGAGAGCACCTTTGAGCAGGATGCCCAACAATTCAAAAGCAATTCACTTCAAGTGGGAAATAAATCTGCTGGTGTTGTTCACCTGATGTTCATGAGCTCTCCTGTGGTGAGAGGGCCCCAGGTGTCACTGCAGAAAACTAAGTTTACAACCAAAACAAGACAAAACCTCACCAACCAAAACACAGAGGCACCCATGCACGGCGTCATCTTGGAGACTGAAAGAAAGCTGATTCTATAGAGCGGCAGTTAGAGAATGTAAATACATTAACTGGCAGTGGAGTGAGGATCATCCACTCCTTCGGGCTTCTGGAAGGCCAAGATATTACCTTCATTTGCCTGGTTTGTTTCAGTGGATTGTTCGTGTTGTTTCCAGATAAAAAGGTGCTATTTGTGCTAAACTACACAGACAGGGACTGGGACGTCTCTGTAGTCTCTGTCAGAGTTGAGAGGAGTGTTACACACACCAGACTCACACCACACCACATCGCACGTAAAGGACCATACTGTGGGTTTTGCATATTTATCACCAAGGCCTTCTTTACATTACTGCGGTCTGTTGGGCACAGCATGGGCTTTTTGTTAGATTTCTTTCTTTCCAGGTTTCATTTTCAGTATGCTATGAAAATCAACTTGCAGAGACTTTCTGTGCATCAAAATAAAGATTCAGTCAACTTTATGGTTTTGTTACAGTTATCTTTGTGTCATAATGCAGTCATGTGCAAAAAGCACTTTAAAAACTCCTTTGTGGTGTGTTCAGGGATCCTCCTCAAAGACTTGAGAATCAGTGGCCACAAAGCATTCTGCATTCATTAGCTCTGTTGTCAAAAAACGGAACACAGAAGACAAACAATAAGCAGACTGTGAAATATTGCTGCTTCTTACAGTAGGCTACATTTTTTTAAAAAGCTGTTCAGTAGTCGATTCAAATCTCCTTGAACTCACAAACAAGGAAGAAAAGACTCAAATCTATTCAGGTCCAGGTATCATCTGATAATCCATAATTCATTTGTAATTTAAAAACTTTAAAAAAAAATCTTGTATAAAAACAGAGAAAGGCTTTTGGCAATTCCTTTGATCATTATTCCTTTTAGAATTGAAGAATGAAGAGTGTGTACATCAAGTTCGTAATTTCGCTCAAAACCAAAAACGAAAGTCACTCAGTCTATTTGTTTTTTTGTGTCCAAACGAAAACTGGGGAAAAACAAGTTTAAAAAATGATCCAAATTTAGGTTTCGCAAATACCTTTTTTCAGATCTCTTATGGGACAGAACGGTGGACGTATGAAAAACTCAAAAGAATAGTAGTCCTATGTGACGTGTTGTTAGCAAGGTTATTATACTTAACTGAAACTAACCTAAAAACTAAAACTAGGTGTCAACAAACATTTAAGGCAACTGAAATAAAAATAACAAATGAAAAATACAAAACTGTAATAACTGGTTGGGAGAATAAAGCATTTGCAAGACTATATTGATGACCTGATTTAGATAACGTTGGTGTGAAAGGTAGCTTAGGATAGTAATGAGTTATTTTAGTTATTATTATTGTTGTTGTTATTATTTAATTAATATTTTTAGTTTGGTAACACTTGGCCATGTGGAAGCTCAACCAGCAGAGGTCACTCTACCCCCTGCTGAGCTGCCCAGAGGCAAAACTGTTGGCCTACACATCAAATCAAAATTGATAATAACTATTCTGACTGTTTATGTCAAGGAGTAGCTCTGCTGCAACAGGAAGTTATTCACTGCGTTTGCCAATGGGTGTGCAGAGCTCCACCTGACTTCAACTCTTTCAATGTCGCAATCACTCTTAAAACCTCGCCAAGCTCCCACAGTCTACTGTCACACCTTCTGTTCCAAAACAAATCTGCTCAGTTTATACTTTTTATTTTCCTTTGACATTTTAAGAACTTACATTTCCCGGTGTAATATACTGTATTGTGTTTTAAATATGTAACTATATTAAATATTTCAAATGCAGCCCTTCTTATTGTTTTTCTCATTCTCATGTACTTATCCGTGAATCCTGCTGAGGGTTATTGTGAGTAAAAAGCAGCTCAAATCTTTTGCTGCCCTTCTTAGGTTTAATTCTGTTTGATTGTGCTATTTAACCATTATTATTAAAACTGAGTAATTCAGTTTTTTCCTTAATCTCACTGACACTCAGTCCAGGACAACCTGCGGCTCACCTCCCCGGATTTCCCTGGGGGATCTGAGTCTGTGCAGGGTTTAAGGACTGATGATAACAGCAAGGTTAGCTGCAGTCGAATATAAATGGAATTGCCAAAACCATAAACTGACCGTTTTTGTTTTTTGTTTTTGAAGAAATAACACATTTAAGGTATTTTTGCTTTTAAGTTACAAATAAATCATGGATTTTTTCAGAATATCCACACCTATTCAGTAAAGGAGGAAATCAATTTACAAATGTCTATATGTAACTTTAAAGAATTCTTCCTTTTTCTAGTTAAACTTTCAGCATCCAGAGTGAGTAAATTTAGCCTGCCACTGACCCCAGGTGTATTAATAGATAATCACAAGGGGACCCAGTTACAGAGAACAGGCTCATGACCTGCTCTGGATCCAGAACCACAACTTTCAAAAATGCTGACCTAGCCAGTCGTTGAACTTCTTGACCTCAGAGGGCAGTCCCAGCTCAGTGAAGTCTCCGGCGTGGATGAACACGTCCCCGTACGGCATCTGGATGGCATCAGTGCGGGAGTGAGTGTCTGAGATACACACGAAGCGGGTGTAGCCCGGAGGCTTTGGCGTGTCATGGGGCATCGGGTCCACCCTGAACCAAGGAAGAAGAACAGAAGACAAAAAAAGTTAAGGGAGAGAGGAAGGGAAAAGGGGTCACTGCAGCTGTTGGTTCTCTTAAACAATAGAGCAGAAAGAGACACAGCGCTGTATGCAAAGTCTGTGGTAAGAGGATGACAATGAAAGAAGTTTGAAATAGTATCCAGCAGAAAATCATCCCCACAGACTGAGGCAGAGGAGGAAACAAGAGACATAGCGAGAAGAGAGAGCGAGAGGCCACAATAAAAGTGCAGCGCTGACAGAGACAGAAAGAGAAATGTGCAGAGATAAGAAAAAGAATAAAGCGCAGATATAGAAAAAGAGCGGAGTCCTGTGGGATTTCCAGCGAGTGTGCAGATCCACAGGGTCTCCAGGGGGAAGAGGGGAGATGGTGAATAACCGTGGCCCACTTTAGTGAGCTCTACTCCAGGTACGACAACACCCAGCCCTGCCTCCTCCTCCTATCCCGCCACGAGAGAGAAAGCGATGAGGGGAAGTGGGAAAGGAGATGCATGTAGGACAGCCGGTAAGAAGTGTGAGTCACAAAGTAATGAAATTCAGAAGGGGGTTCATGAAAATTTCCACTATTGAGTATACAGAAATGTAAGGAAATGTAAGTGATGCTTTATGAAACCCTGCAGAGAAATTCTCTCCCTTAGCAAGTATTTAACTGTGTTTAATATTGTCATGCCACTCCGCTGCTCAACAGGAATACTGTTCAAATTGATTCTTTTCGCTTTTACGTTTCCGTTCAGTCTTAAGTTTCTGTCAAAGAAATCAAAACTTTGTGGACAGATGTTTCGCATTAAAAGCCTTCATGTAGCTCAAAGATTTGCTGGTTAGGTCTGACCCATGTGGCACATAATAGTACATTGACAATCCTTTATTGTTCAAGCTGGCTAGAGATTCTGACATTATTTGAACACAGGCTTCTGTTTGAGAACTTTAGTGGGCTATGAAAAGTAAATCCTGTTCAAAGTGTGTTCCTTTGTATTTTTCTTGGCTTTGCCTCAAAATAGTCATTTATTACAATCAACTCTTAAAACTACAACCAACTCTGCTCTAATCTATAATTAGGCTGTTGTTAGTTAGCATGTTTTTGGCTAATGGTGTTAGTATGCTTTGTTGATTTCTCAGATGAGATAGCCAGTTTATTTGATGGCTAGTTAACTTAGTGTGTTGTTTTTATGCTGGTTAGCTTAGCATGCTAGTTTGCCTGTTATGTTTTTGACTGATTTGGTGTTACCATGCTAGGAAGATTAACGTAGTACCTGAGGATCACTTGGTGGGTTGAGAGCATCAAACTGCTGGTAACAGCAATATGCTAGTTAGCTGGACATGTTTGCTGGTTGTTGTTAGCTAGCGTGTTGTTAGATGATTATGGTTTGGTGATGTTGCAGTAGACAAAGGTGAATGCAAGAAACTTTCTCCTATTGGAGCTCAACAGTACACTAAAATATGTTTTTGAAAACATTTGGTAGCAAGAAATGGGCAATTCAGTTACAGAATGTTTATACATATTTGATAAGCATTGCCTAGTTTTAGAGTTTGCTGTGAGTTTTATGAGCCTGGTGTGCTGCATTGGACAAGCTTGTTTGCAAGTTAAAAACTAGTTGTGTTTATGCAAATTCAGATACGGTGAATGGTCAGTGAATTCACCCAAGCATATCCCCATCATGCAGTGCTCCTGTAGGATCGCCTGCTCTCCATTAAAAAATGAATAGGATCCGTCAACTTCCAGTGTGTCTTTAACTCACACACAATTTCTTATTGAATGTTTACATTTCCACTTGCAGTGGTTCAAATGGCATACTTCCTCTCTGTCCAAGTCAGCTATTAATGTGCAACATCTACAGGAAGTGTGAAGGTTTCATCAACACGATCAATAAACTGACAAAGTAGAATAAGGTGTGTTAATTAGTTACCGAGACCAGTATTTCTGTTAAACTCAGAGCAGTGGCATGTACGTCACAGACTCTTGTAGCCTACTGATGGAATTAGTGCACTGAAAATGTACGTTTTGCTGAGTTTATTAAAATAGCAGGTAAACACAGAGGAAGAGTTGAGTTTGCAATAATAGCAAACAGCAGCCACAGCAAATTAATAGAGGAAACAGAGGGAAGCAGGAAAGTTAGAAGTCAAGGCCTGCCTCTAACATAAGACTCTCTCAGAGAAGCATCCATGGACTGAATACAGCTGTGGTGAAATCCAATTGCTATTTTGTTTACCCCAACCTGGGCGGTCTGATTTAATGGTTAGTGACAGAGCAGCATTCAGGGTCTTGCTCAGATCCAGGTATCCCACACTCACATGGGCGTCAAATCAATTTCAGAAACTTTAAAGCCAACATTGGTGAAATTCAAAGTTGGGCGTCACAGGGCTAAGTCTTGACAGTAAGTCAAAATGACCCAGCCGCTCCCGCCTCTACCAGCGGTAGTTACCCGCACAGACAGTAGCCTCTTTCACACATAGATCAAACAATAGCAGCGGAAAGAATGTCCGCCAATACACCCTTATTCACTTATTCAAAATATTGCAGCATAATCCCATAGCCACATAGCCATCCGGATTTCCGGGTTAGATTGTGAAAAAAAGCCTGTGACTTGTAACACAACAGCTATGAAATACCACACGTTTCCACATGCCGGCTGTGGCTTTTCACAGACATCATTTTGGCGCAGAGGTTGATCAAATCTGATCCCCCTGTCCTGCTCTGTACCTTTCATCCAGCCCAGCATATTGGCATAAAAATGCTGGAAAATAAGGTAGTATGAAAGAGCCTAGTGTAGCAGAGAGAGGAGAAAAAGGACAGGAGGAGGGGAGGGACTGATAGGACTGATGTTCAAGTTCTTCATTATTTCTAAATATCACTCAGTATTCTGATGTTAGATATTGAGTTTATATAGTGACTTTTCTGTTGTAAACTTTACTGTTGCTGCTCTACAAACAACATTTGGTTTTGACTATCATTATTTGTTTATTTATCATAAGTCATATCGTCATCGCAATATTGAACGTTATCGCACATCTCAGATTTTCCTCACATCATGCAGGCCTACCTCATGCCCTTGTTGGATTTGGTCAAGTGGCTTTTTTCTACGATGGCTGACGTGCAAAGCAGTCAAAGGCTTCGCTACAATTCACTAAAGCCAAAGATAAGGAGGAAGTGAAATGCTGTTTATGTTCCAAGTTAATTTCTTTCCTGTATGTCATTGGGTGACATATGGGGTGTTGGCCTGACCCTGCTGCTGAAAAGAATCCTAGAGGAAACAGTGCTATTTGAGAACTGCTAGCGTTTTAAACTTTCTCTGACTGGGTTAAAAAGAACAAGCCAAACAGAGACTTACCGAACACCACATTTTTCTCATTTCATTTTCTCAAATCAAAAAATTCTAGATGTTCAGTTTAAAGACTTGACCTTTTAGCGTAACACCTTCTTTCATCTTTTGTCTCTGGTTGAAAGTTGCTTCACCTGAAGGAATAGTTCAACATTTTCTTTCTGAGAGTAAGATGAGAAGACTGATATCAATCTCATATCTGTATGTTAAGTTACTAGCTGGAATCATAATGTGGTTAGCCCAGCTTAGTGTTGGTTGACTTTGTGCTAATCTAAGCTAACAACGTTCAGCTCTGTAATTAACACACAGACACAATATTGATATACATTTTTCGTAATATGTGGGAGAGATTTGGAATGTGCAAGTTCTGAATGTGCAGAAAGTTTTGCAAACATGAGCAGAAAACCTGCCGAAACACAGGAGCTATTAAAGTCCAGGGGTTTATAACGGAATTAAACTGAACTCATTGCGACTTTAAAGGGGTTCCTTTCCCAAACAAAAGACAGATCAGGGAAGACTAACTCATCCATGCCTGTGTGCTGACTCAGCAGGGATGATATTACATGAGAAAAAGGATCTACAAGAGAAAATGCATATTTGAAAACAATACAGAAAGCGTGAGAGCCTGACTACATTATAATCTTGTATAGTTTTAGATTTTGAAATGAAGGAAATGAAGTGTTCACAAATAATCCTCATTTTCATATAATAAAAAATCTTGTCTCGTCTCCATTTCGTGAACCAAATATCGTGTCTTGTGAGTGTCTCATCACACCCCTACCTTATACACATGAACAATATCCCTATTTTTATCCTGGAGAAGCCATCCCATGCATAAACACGCTAACCAACATTCATATAGGAGTCCCTATCAGGCCCATTATCAGCAGGATCAACCCACATCCGCTATAATATTGCTAAAGAACTGTCCCAACACGCTTGGTTGACAACAAGTTGGGGGATTCTACAGACAGAAGCATGGCTGTGCCATGGGCTCACCAGTTTCCCTGACTGCGGCCAACATCTACATGGAAGAAGTAAAAAGCAAGGAACGTCTTTAGAGGAGCAGCACTGAGCCATTGGTACAGATATGTGAACAATATGGATCAAAATTTAAACCCAGGAAGTACAAGCCTTCACAGAACACATCAGCTAGGTTGACAAGTCCAAACTAGAGGATGTCATCAACAGTTTGGCCTCTTGGACTGTGCCGAACACATTAAAATACACAGGAAACCCAACCCAACTCTCACCAACCACTGGAGCATAAGCTAGGGGTTTTCAGAACCCGGCACCACTGAGCTGATAACATACAAACAAGTGCCCAAGCCCAAGAGAATAAGCATCATCACCTAAAGGATGAACTTAAAGATTTTCGATATCTAAACTGGACCTTTGTCAAAACAGCCAAGATCCAGGAAGAACACCAACAAGACAAGTGTAGAGGAAAAGAAGAATAAACACACCAGCACTGTGATTCTATACGTGTGTGAAAGACAGACGTGTCTATCAAAGAAACTCAACATACCTTGTGTTTTTTAAACCCAGCAATATGCTCAGACAAAGACTGGTTCACCCAAAAGACCACAAACTTAAACACAAGAAAAGCAATCAGGTGTATGCTATCCCATGCAGTGAGAATTTTACAGACCTGTATATTGGGGAAACTAAACAAGCACTACACCAACGCATAGCTCCACACTGGAAAAAAACTCACCAAGTCAAGACTCAGCAGTTTACTTACATTTGAAGGACACTCCTTCAAGGAAAACAGTGTTCATAATCTGGATTGGTAAGGCCAGATGGTTTGAAAGAGGAGTGTAATGGGTCATTTACACAAGAATTTAGAAAACATCTCTCAACAGGGACAAGGTTTGCGACACCACTTATCTCAACCTACCAAGGTGTCCTTTCATCTCTTGCCAGGAGACCGTACCAACTCTTTCATTTTGCCTCAATGCCAACAACGGTCGTTCAGACCTGGCCTCAGGTGACTCTAACAACCATAACAATGGTCCTTACAACAGCACGGAGAACTTACAAACCAAGTGGTGTCCCTCACACGATAACAACGCCATAGAAATTCAATTCCAGTAAGTTAGAACTGAAGAAGCCTCTTGGATGATCAAGTAAGTCCAATTGCCCTTGATCTTAACCTTCCCTGTATGGTGAGAATGCATGGGGAAATGATCAGAGGAAATGTAAGCCAAAAAGTCATTAAAATGAAATGTTCTAAATGTCTAAATGGCAGCAGTATTCATTTTAATTAGCCACCCTGCTGCATTGGAATGTACATAAGCTTGTTTCTTATTCTACTCACATGTGGACGTGTGGTGGCTGGAAGCGTCCCTGGTTGATGTTGTAGAAGGTGAAAGCCTGAGTGGGGTTGGTGCTATACTCATCCACTTCCACCGCTGTCCTGCTGCCACGCTGTGCGTGCGACTGAGTCTGGGACTGCTGCCGCCTTGCTGCCATAATCTCTGACAAGGTGAAGGCCATGGCACTGGGGACCGGAAGCAGAGCGGGCGCAGGTGAGTGAGGTGTCAGGTTGGGGAGTTTAGCTGCTTTTGTTTTTACTTTAGGATAGTCCCAGTCTGAGGAGTGGTTGTTAGAGGCGTCTTGACAGGCTCAAACCCTCACTGAGCTCACAATCACAGTGAGCTGAGGAGAGAACATCACCTTCTCCCTTCTGCTTTTCTTTTTCACTGCAGCTCCTCTTACACCTGAGAAGAACACAACAGAGCAGAGCTGACATGAAGGGTGTGTGGTAAAGATGGGAATTCAGAGAAAGGTGAAACAATCAGTTAACTGATAAAAACAAAATTCTTGCTTTCATAATCACTTAAGCCAAACATTTTATGTTTCAGCTTCTGAAATTGAAGAATTTTATATTTATATTTATTTTACTGTATGTTATTGTAAACAGAATATTTTGACACTTTACAGATTAAACTTAATTTCATACAAATGTAAAAAAAATAGTAGAGATCAGGTTACAAACCCTCTGACTCCTAAGAATCATTTAGCTTTGACACCATCGATTTTTCAATGTTTGTCCATTTTTACAGTCACACTCTCAGTGTTCAGCCACGGAAAGGAAAAGCACGTATAGTTGCCTTTTGCCAAACTGGGTAAGGCTACAAATAACAATTATTTTCATTTGTTGGTTTTATCCAACCATCAGTTCGACACCAGAAGATATTAAATTTCCCACCACAGAAAATAAAGAAAAGCAGCAAATCATCAATTTTGCAAAGCTGGAACTCAGGAGTGTTTGGTATTTTTTCTTTAAAAATTGATTGAGTAATGTATTAATCAACTAAACATTTCTGGGCTACAACTAACTATTTTCAATCAATCAATGAATCAATCAATCAATGAATCAATCAATCAATGAATCAATCAATCATTTTGTTCAGACTTAACTAAAAAAAATTGAAATACTGGCTTAATAGAAGGCATGGGGTAGCCCCATGACATATCTCCCCAGTCAAGTTATGAGAGTGCAAGGTCTTCAAAATGTTTAATATGTCTGACCAACAGGTCATGAAAGATATTCAATAATAGAGAAAATCACCAAATCATCACATTTGAGAAACTGGAACCACAGAATATTTGCCATTTTTGTTTGATCAAACTACTATCAATTAACCAATGATCAAAATAACCCTAACCCTCAATTTCATCAAAGTTCTTGAACACCATAATGACAGGTGTGTAAGAAGCTCTCAGCTGGTCACTATTACACAGTTCTTCAACAGTGTGTCAGCCCATAGACCTTCATCGGTACATTCAGTTAACAAAACATCACCCGATTGTGTAAACTCAGCATACACGTCTACCTATTTGCACAATGCAGAATTAATGCAGAGCACCAATCTGGTAATATTCAGTGCTAATCTTTTTTTTCATATTAACATCTGTATAATTCACTGCATGGAACTGACTGGGATCAGTCTTTTTTTAAGTAGACTGTGCTTGTATAGCATCGTTTCTTCTTCTTCAGACATGTCACATTCACCACATTCATACACTGATGGCAGAGGCTGCCATGCAAGGTGCCAAATACTTCTGAGAATGGAACAGTCGCACACACTCACACACAACGTGTGATGGCACATTGGGAGCAATATGGGGTTTAGTATCTTGCCCAAGGACACCTTGACATGCAGACTGGAGGATCCACCACTGATCTTCTGATTAGTGGACGACCCGCTCCACTTCCTGAACTACAGCCACGAGCCACAGCCACCTGTACTACAGCGCACGATGGTGTGTTGGTGATGAAGTGCAGCCGCACTGTCATTCACGAGAAAATATTGTTTTTTGGAAAATTTGTTTCCTTTAGTCACATCATTAACAGACACAATATAATAATAGTATTGCTATAACTATACAAATCAGTTAAAGCAAAATCAACTAATAAAATGGTTTTAAATTTATTTATTTATTTATTTATGCATTTTTAGTATACGGTACATATTAGTAATACAGGCCTTAAAAGATAACTTTAAAAAAAAAGCAGTATCTTAATTATTGATTTATTTAATTATAAATCTTACTGTGTATATTAGGCCTCCTCTACAACAGTCTGAGCAAAAACCTCCATAGCCTGCAGGAAAAAAAATGAATGTAAAAGGCAAAGGCATGCAAAACCTTGCCTATTAGGAAGGTGTGAGGCACACCAGTATGCTTAAACATTAGCTGGCAATGCATTCCATTAAATGACAGAACTATGTTGTTTCTGAAAGCGTAGAGGCGAGTGCAAAATGCCCTCCAGTTGCCATAGTACAAGTGCATCTGTTAGCTTACGTTAAATCTGATATTTTAATCTAACACAGTCTCACAGGCTGCCTGAACTCAGCATCCTCACTTTGAATAAGAAGCTAAATGAAAAACAGATGTTATGCAGAATGTTAGTCAGGCTACAAATTGTTGCTCAAATGCTCGAATGATTTATTCATTACAATTGTTCTTCAGTTTTTGCTCCCTTTGTGCCTTGTTTCCTGTATATGATGTTATGTACAGTGTTTTATTTTCATTAGATTTTTGCTCAAGAGAAATAAAATAATAAAATCCTTTCAGTCCTTGTCCCTGGTGTGTGAGGCCTGCATGTGTGTCGTCCATTAGAGCTGGATTTAGCTGTGCAGCTCATTCTTAGTGGGAGAGAGTGGAGCCGATGAGAGGTGCTGAGATGACGGGGATGCTGGGAAATGGAGGTGATAATTTGGGGACAGGCAGCTTTGGCAAAGTCCGACTGGACCACTGTGCGATGTCGCCGTGCCTTCCTCGATTCCTCATTCACTGCAACCTCACACGCTGACAGTACACTGACGTGACAGATACACACTTCACACTTCACACCGCGGTTGTTTGTCACGGGCAAATCCCAGCATGCTCTGTAGATGTGTTTCTAGAGTGCATACATTACATGTGTGTTGCGTGTGCGCATAGGTTGATGTGTATGCAGGCCTGTGCATGCATATTTAAATGTGTTTCCGTTATCATGAATGTGACACTGACACTGCCAGTGCGAGACAGAAAGATGCATTAGCAGATGCTGTGAGATTATAACACGTTGGGCTCAAATGCAGTTTTCTAGATTACATAGGTCAACTGAATCTTCACATCGCAAACTTTAATAGCACCCATTGTCCACTCTCAACCCTTATTTTATTTACTCTGTCTAAAATAAAAAGGGTTATTTATTCCTTAAATGTGTTAGATAATTCCACCCTGAGTATCTGACTACAGCTGGGGTTTGATAACATTTTATTAAATCTGAACCCTTTCAAATGTATTATTTAAAAAAAAAAAATCTATTTATCTATTCTATCTATATTCTTTCCTCTCATGTAGTTTTGTGCTTTCTCGTCCGTCTCTTGGTGGACATTTCTTGTCTCTCTGTGGTCATTTTGAGTCTTTTCTGGCTTTGTTTTGCATCACTATGCAAAGCGATGTTATGCTATGTCCTTTCTGGACATTTCAGAAAGTCTGTTTTTGGTCGTTTGGCATCTCTTTGTGGACATTCTATATAAATAAAATAAAATTGAATTGAATTGAAATTGAATTCCACGTCTTCGTGGTTGTTTTGCGTGTCTTTGTGCTCATGTTGAGCCACTGTAGTCTCTTTGCAGTTTCTATGTAGTTGTTTTATGTCTCTTTGAGGTCATTATGCTTCTTTGTAGTTGTCTATGCAATAAGAAATGTTCACAGTCACTTCGAACTGGCTTTCGTCCAGGGGTCCCTGACGCCTTGGGCCCTTGGACATGTTCCCCATACGCCCATTCATTTATCCATTCATGGGAAAGTCTGCCCCTGCATTTGTATGATTTATTACATCAAGACTACAAATACACACAAGACAGAATTGACAAGAAGAAATGGAGAAACATAATAATAGATAAGTTTAATTACTTGTTTAATGAAATATATGGGTTGACTGTTCTGATGTAGTTTGTATGATGTTTTGGCAATATTGTTGTTAAACATTCATGCCATTTGAATTGAACTGATAGGTGAGCCAGCGTGATGCAGTCAGGAGGAGGCTATGATGTAAGGCGTTTTGCCTCAACTTAGATTGTGGCCATTTGGAAAAAGGTATTGTAAGGTATATAGATATAATTTCAAAAGAGATATAAAATTAGACAATACCATTTATGGCGATATAGTTTGATGTTGCGTTAATATATGTTATATAAGTCCTGCCAGCGTTTCCTCCTCTGTCTCACTCACCGCTCAGCCCCGCCCTCTGTGTGTATGCGCAGCCCCTTTCTCACAGACTCTCTAACAACATGGAGACAGACATACTACCGGTCGACACTGCCTGGCTTGTAAAAGGAAAACCAACGTTCAGGCAGTGTTTCCCACACATACACTTTACTTGGGCGGGCAGCCCAGCTATATTAAGGGCCGTCTAGGTATATTTGGCAACCTGTTTTGCAGAGAAACAGAGTTGTTATTACGTTACAAGTCACGGACATGGTGGATCCTTTACAACGCGAACCAGGTAAAGCGACAGTGAACACACCAGTGCGAATGTCATTTGTTAGCTACCGCGTTATTTCTGCTTTGATAGGCTACATGGTTAACAAGTCTCCACATGCAGTGCTGTGAACGGAACGGTCCAGAAGACAAGTTCAGTTTTTTTTAATAATATAGCATACTACTGATGGAGAAGGTCACCGGAGCAGACATACAGGGAGAGAGAGACGGAAAAAAACGAGGCACTCTGATGTGTTTGCAGCAGAGGTACGTCAGGTTTGAGTGTGAGGAAAAGAGAACAAAAGGGAAAGGAGCCAGACAGCGATAGTGAGCAAACAAATAAGATGGAGAATGGAGTGCAATTAAGATGGTGAAATAAAACACAGACTACTACACACCGACACCCCCCCCCCACAAGCCCACTTAGCAGAAAATACTGAAATATATATTATATCGGGATTCAGCCTAAAAATACTGGGATATGATTTTTGGCCAGATCGCCCAGCCCTATGCTAAATCCATCAGCCATCCACGTTTAAAACACACTCAATCTGGATATCTAGGTGCACAGTTGCACTTGTAGAATTCTCTATAGAACATAGAACATATTTGCAATTGTATCAACCATATTAGCTTAATGTTTTACTACAATAATCCTGCATTTAATTTATTTATTTACAATATATATATATATATATATATATATATATATATATATATATATATATATATATATATATATATATATATATATATATATATACCTTTTATTCTCAGAGATGGGTCAAAAAAGATGAAGAGCTTCCACACACTTGAGTCTGCCCAGTCTTTTTAATACATTCACAAACTTTTGGTCAGAGACTATCCATGAAATCTTCAGTGGAGTGAAGACGTCGCCTAAGTCAACAGACCTGGCTTTTTGAAAAAAAATTTAATAGCATGGTCGAGCACTGCTAGTGGTCAGCAGAAAAAAGAAATGTACAGTCAGTTTTCTTCTGAGTGCTGACCCTCCAGGAATGACAGGTTTTTAAAATCATATTCAAGAGTAAAGCGTAGATTAGGATTTATGATGTTTACTGAATTTACAAACTCAATTAATTGACTATTCAGTTGGAAAAGGCAGAGCACATCGTCCAGCTATCTGAACCACTTCAAAATTTTGGAATAAAAATTTAAACTGTGCACATAGAAGCCATCATAAAGGTTTGCACCTGTGCCCTATACTTGTAGAAAGAACTCACTCTTTAAGTTAAACCAGATGAAAAGGGTTGGAATCAGAAGACTTATTTTCCATGTCAGGAATTTGTTTTAATTCAGACTTGGCAAGAAAGCTTATGTAACATGCATTATCTTTTAATGTGCAAAACCTTTAATGAGCAGTAGTCTCTGTTCATAGCCCACAGTTGGTCATGACTCCACACAGACTTTATGGACATGATGTTTCAGGGGATTTTTGGGATTTTAGTCTCCTATTGAAATGACTGAGTCTGAGTCTGCAAGGAGAGATGTAAATGACACTAGTCTCCCAGAGGCTCCAGCTTAGGAGCCCCTGAATCTTATGGGCTCCTAGTCTGTTCAGTACTTCATCTACCGAGAACAGAAGAGAAGAGAAGAGAAGAGAAGAGAAGAGAAGAGAAGAGAAGAGAAGAGAAGAGAAGAGAAGAGAAGAGGAACAAAGCCCTGTGCAGCACCAGTATGGACCAACAGTCACACAGATACAGCTGGTAGAGTACTGTCCTGTACGGTTTGTTTGCAGCCTGTAGAGCTGATAACTGCAGAAACAGAAGAGAGGCTGTCTGATTTATGCTCTCTCCACTTGGGCTTAACCTCGTACAAGCGGACCTCTCAGACTGTGAGGTGTTCTTCTCTACTTATTCGCTCATTTTCTGCTACATATGGACACACACAGAAAATTAAAGTGCATCTAAGTGTGGCGCTGTATTACTGAATCTGTTTTATGCATAGCCTGGAGATCTTAAGAGCGTGAGCTGGCTCTGTGAAATATGGTGAACTCAGAATCTATATATCAGATTAAACTAAGATGGAAAAATCATCTAAGAATAATTAAAAACAAACGCTTTTTGGAACATTTATCATTTCACTTTGTACTATACCTTACTTTTACTAACTACTTTTTTAGCCAGGCTTAATTCACACACACAGTTGTAGGAATTGAAATTAAATCCATCCATTCCTGTTAAAGCTCTATGCACATTTTGTGGTCATTTTTCTCCAGAAGGTTCTGCAGTCCGCGCTCGGTTTAACTGAACTATAACAAAACTTTTTGCCATTTCGTCCCACAGGCTGTGCCAACTGTCCCTTGGAAGCTCCGGTAAGCTGAGACTTTGCCCTTTGGATGTGGTGCTGCCGAAATCTGATCTAACATAATAGCGTTCTGGTAAGCCCTGCTGGAAAGCGTTATATCTGGGGACATGAACGCATGTGTGTATTAAACTCTCGACTACTCGGGCCACGCAGAACCCGCATCGCATGAGAAAACCAACACATTCAGGTAGATTAAGCCGGCAATGCGCAGCGCTGTGCGGATTGGATGCAAATTTCTGCTCCGGTCTTGAATGAAGAAGAGACACATCTGCAGAAATGCACCTAGTAGAACAAGAAGTAGAAGAATCAACCCACCTTTTCTTGTGGTCAGCTGCAGTGAGGCTGCTTGGTGATGGATGTGGAGAGAGGACGGTGTCTGCGCTGTGAGAGACGCGCTGGTCAGTTTGAATGCGCACCCCGTGGTGCACCGGTGGAACGTCGTAGAGAGATCGGTTTCCCCCCCCTCTCTCTCTCTCTCTCTCTCTCTCTCTCTCAGTCCTGCCCACCGTATTTCCCGTTGAGCGGTACAATGAGGTGGGAGGGAGGACCGAGAGCTGCTGCGCGGCTCCACAGCTCATTCACAAAGAAAAATATCACGGCTCCCACTGGGGCCACCAGGGCCATGTCCAGGATTTTATTAATAGTTTATTGAGGTCATGAGTGTATTCCATTTCCCCACTGCAACCCCACCACCCATAAGAAACATTTGACAAACGTCCATGTTTGTGAAACTTCTGTTCATTTTTTAAAAATCTTCTTATGATGATTTTAAAGGCTATTTCAACCCAAAATACTACCATGATAGCTAAACTATCATCCTTATTGGGACTTTAGGAGGTCCTAATGTGCAAATAAATGCAATGTGAAAAGTCCTTCTATGTTAACATACATGAATGATAAAAGACTCAGGCTTTTTGTTGCTATTGATTGACTAATTGATTATTAGACTAATTGTTTCAGCTCTAGTCTTACATTACAGTATAATTTTCATTTGGTGTACTGCAAATATCTCAATCTTAACAAGTCATTTAGGAGGCTATTTAGTCCTTAAATTGTAATTTTCTGAAGACAAGCACAGAGTCTGCCAGTTGAGTGATATACTTGTTACAAATACAACTTTCTAGAGTTCTGTGTCATTTTGTTGGTGTTAGTGCAGGGATCTGTCTATTCTCTCATCTTATGATATTAGGCCTGAAGCTATTTTCTCAAAACCCCTGGTAGAGAGACATTATAGAGAGACGAGACAGAATTTTGTTCTTGATTTGAGAAAAACAAGTTGAAGGATGATCGTGACAATGGACAGATTAGGCCCCATGCAGCCACAGAAGACACATGAAGGGCCCCACCTTCTACCTATAGTACCAAAGGACCCCCTATCTTCCCCTGATCTCATTCTCCATCTTTTTCCATGTATGGTTATGCAGCTGCTAAGTGCTGCTATTGGTTGAGAATCGTTCCTGAACCTTTGTGTGTTTGTATTGGAGATTAAAAACATGGTTTAAATCTTGGAGAAGTACATACTTCTGTACTTTTACATAAGTGAAGTATTATATATAAGCAAAATCTATTGAAAGTACCAAAAGTAAAAGTACTTGTTCTGTAATAAAATGCGTTGTGGCGGATATATTATTATATCGATCATTAAATTGTTAATACTAATGCACCAAAGTTAGAGAAGCATTTTCCTGTTGAAGAAGCTTGCTGTGGAGCTAATTACATACAGTCAGGTAGTTGTTCCTAACTTAGGGATCGGGCCCCTACAATGGATCAATCTGAGGGTGAGTGAGAATATACATGGGGGTTTAATCTTTTCTCTAATCTTTGCCTTTTTGCATGAGATGTTGGGTAATTTGTATAGCTACTGAAATGAACACGTGATAAGTTTAAAGGGGCAATGTCTCTTTTACAAGGGGCCCAAATCTAGACACAGTTTCTTTGTAAGGTATCACAAACAAAAAAGGTTGGGAAGCACTGTTATTGTACATGATATATTTTCTTAAAGAAAAGCCATTCTGTGGACAAATGTGTTGGCATTGCTTCAAATAGTTTAAGGCTATTGTCCTGTGCTTTTGTATTATGTTGGAAAATAACTGGCCAGAGATATGAAAAAAGTCAGCCTTGGTATAGCGGGTAATCCATATTAAAGCAATAAAGATCTAAAGCATCTTTAGGATGTTAAATATCAGGGCATCATTGCTTTTGACTCAGCATTATTACTTTGAAATGAGAAACATTTGCTCTATTTGTGGGCCTCCCTGACCAATTGGGCACCTGGGCTTGTAAATATGACACTCTGAAATTTGCAGTATGTCCTCATACCTAAATGAGAAAACAGGCCTATTGTCAGTGACTCCAAAAATTACATTTATGATGTTGGAAAAGACAAGTCCAATGACAGGCGTGCTGGACCTTAAGGACATTACATAAGTCATATGATGTTCAACACGTGGTTAACATGAAAAAGTCACAGTTTTGTTAGGTTTAGGCAACAAAATTACTTGGATAGATTCAGGAAATGGTCGTGGTTTGGGTTAAAATAAATTCATTACGTAAGTCACGTGACATAAGTAGCCTAAGCCACATGGCTTGACTCACGGGACATAAGTTACCTTCGTAATGTTGTTTATCTTAAAAATTTAAATAGTTTCACACAGGACTTGAAACCCATTCTCCTGGGTGAAAGTCCAGAATTTCTTAGACCCTCTTTATACTATGTCACCTGGCGTCATTTGCTCCTGTTATACATAGTCATACATCAATTTGATCAGGACATGGAATCCTCTTTGGTTTGATATTCAAAACAAACAGATAAATAAATTGTATTGTATTAGTAAACCTCTATAAGCTCCAGCCTCTTAAATCTTTATGTTTGAACTGAAATGAAAAAAAGAATTCACTTCCCATCATTTATTGGCCATGTAAAGGATAAACAGCTGAATTACAGCATTACAGCATATCACCACCTCTGCTCCTGTTCATCACCAGGTAATTGGACTGGGATTTAGGCTGGTAATGAGCTAAACAAATAGACCACAATCTGGAGCTCAAACACATGCATCCATAATAACACCATGCTCAAACTTAAGAGTGGAAGCTTCTGCGTCTGAAGTTAGAGTGAGTACGCCATCTGCTGCCCACATATGGTCAATTTGTCAATTAATAAAATCTTCTGTGTAGGACTCAGTTTTTCTTTCTATGTTCAGCACCTGCAGGGGTGGCGAGGTATAAAAATGTAAAAACAAAATGGTAAAAATTGACAAAAAATGTTAAAGTTTATTTCTACAAGATTTAAATAACCTGTCACATAAGTACATTGCATTCATTATTTCAAGAAAACTATCCTCAATGTTGCGGCCCTAGAGCCGTGGGTCCTGTGTTTTGTTTTGTGCATCTTTCTCCTCCAGGTACTGGCCTGCCCCCTCCAGCCTTGCAGCTGCAACCAGTAATGGGCAGCAGTTGCACCTAATTCCCCAATCAGTACCTGGAGGATAAGAGAGCTGGGAGCAGTAAGTAGGCTATGTGGCTTGTCTTGGGTGGTCAGCTTATGTGGCTGCTGACCAGTGGGTCAGATGGCGGTGCTTGGGTGCAGCAGGAGTGGAGCTTTGGGCTCGCATACTCCCTTGGAAGAGGGAGGGCGTTAAATGTGTTTTGGCTAAAACCTAAATCACCACCTTTTGTTAAGTAGTCAAGTTCTTTGTGTTTGCCTCTCTTCTGTACCTCTTTATCTATTTGTTTGCACATAATCTGTTTCCTGTTCTTTAGACCCAGTTTTTTGGAATGTCCTCAAAAGTGTTCCATTTATAAATAATTTCAGTTAATTTTTTCCCTTAATCAGATTAAAACTTCTGAGACACAAATGGTTTATTTTGACACGAGGAATCCACCTAACATAGTCTGCTGGTTTCAAAATCAATTTTCATGTGTTTTCTGCTGTGGCCAAAGTGCACAAAACTGATCAGACACCAAATATGTCAAGTTTGGTGCATGTTTGACAAACAAAAAGACCTTTAAACATCTGGATGTATGAACAGAAGCTGCAATAGGCATTCAAAACGTGAATTATGCTGTAAGTCGTGTCAATTTTATTTAAATTGCCTAAAAATCTAATATTTTTCCTTAAAAAATCTGTACAGCATACTCTATTCTCAGACCATCTGTTCAGGGGAAAACTGGAAGAAAACTCAGGAAGAGCAACAAAGAAGAGACTGCTCTTCCAGGTCTGAAAGACATGAAAAAGATGTTGTCTGTACTGAATAATAATAAAAAATTACACACATGCCTTTGGTGGGAGAGACCCAGGTTCAATCCCCCACCATTGCATTTCAACACGTATAGCAATTGTGGGTTGCTTTGGATAAAAGCTGAATAGATATATGAATAGATATAAAGAGTAAATGGAGACGCAAAACTGTCATCCTGTAGATTATAATGCAACTAAATATCTTCAATGCACCTGGAATACAGAAAACAGCAGTAAGTCAGTGTTTTTCATTTTAAATGTATATTGGTGTGTTTGTTGTTATTATTATCTAGCTAAAAGCTAATAACTGATTTGAGTGATATGAGTTACGCAGCTGATCAGAGCTGGAGCTGAGCTTTCTTTAGAGTGGTCAGACTGTGATGTAGGATGGCATGACCGATATCTGGAAGGCAATAACTGCAGCCATGTACAGTGATTACAGAGCGATTTATGTCGTGATACAAGCTCATTTAGATGCTTGGTGTTTGGTGTGGATCTAAATGGTTGGTTTGAGCTTCTAGCGGAGCCTAGCTTCACAGAGGTGTAGCATGGATAGGGTGACAAAATACTAGGATTGTCCATGGATTTCCCATTTGCATTTTGAGGCGCAAATCGCGTGCTGTCCCCGGTACCAGGGGAGTTGGTGTTCAAAAGGTTTAAAACAAAGACTCCATTTCACACAAAGAGGGAGAAGAGACAAATACACCATTCACACAGAGGGAGAAGAGACGAGGGGGTGGTGGAGCAGTGGATAAGACACATGCCTTTGGTGTGAGAGACCCAGGTTCAATCCCCCACTGTGACCCATCCACCATGTGTCCCTGAGCAAGACACTTAAACGGTTGTTGCTCCAGAGGCGTGCAACCTCTGACCTGTAAGTCGCTTTGGATAAAAACGTCAGCTAAATGAATAAATGTAAATGTAAATGGAAACCTTTCACTCAGAGGGCAAATAGAATAGACAAAATCACCACAAAGGGACAAAGTCACTATAGATGACACCTTCCACACAGAGAAAGAAGAGACAGGGACACCTTCCACACAGAGGAAGAGCAGACACGGACACCATTCACAGAACAGAGCAAAAGAGGACTACATTCATGCAGAGGAAGAGGAGACAGGGACACCATTACACAGAGGAAGATCAGACAGACACCTTTCACACAGAAGGAGAAGAGACAAAGACATCGGTCACACAAAGGGAGAGGACACAGAGAAAACATACACGGAGGAAAAGAAACGGGCCGTATTACAGAAAGTTCCCATCTTAAGTCTTAAGTTAAGATAGGAAGAGTCTAAGGTAGGATTTTTCTCAATTTGGTATTACAGAAGCAAATCCTAACTAACTTTTATCTCAGGGTAGAAAATCCTAAATACTTGATCCAACATCGGTCATCAACTTTTATGTCTGTTACTTATATAAGTATATATATCTATATATGAGAATTCTGTGCTGCATCCTAGTTTATCCTGCTTCCTCTAACTGATTATACCTGTTTGCTGCAGTACTTGCAGATACTACTCACTCACTACTCCCTATATAGGCATATTGAACATCTTTGAGCCCTTTGGCCTTAAAGGTTAGGAAATTTTAAATTAAAATTACATAAATAACTGCACAAGCTTAGCTTCGCTTCAACGGTTTCTGATCCACTCTATACCAAGTGCTGAATAAAACCATTTGCACTCTCTTTGTCAGGGGGAGTCACCTATGTCCTCAATGTTCTTTCCCTCCTTGTTTGTTGTCCACCCAAATCGCAAGGGACATAAACTGACCCAGATTTGATGGTTCCTCCTATTCGATTAATTAATCCTTGACACTATCAACAAGAGATCCACACCATTGGATGTTATTCCAGCCCCTCTCTACAACAAAAACCTGGAATTTAATGGTCTGTTCCGCCACTCTGCAGAGGTCATAATGGAGAGAGAAGAGACGTCTGGCTGCTGCCTTACAGAGTGGTCAAAAACCTTCCTCAGCTCCAGGATTGAAGGCAGCATAGGAGAAGCAAACAGAGCAGAGGACAGCTCCCTTTAGTGAGCCAAGCAGGTAGCAGATGCATATAGGCTCAGAGGCATAGGTGTACGGCAGATATTTGAAAACTAATGAACGCTGGACCAGGAAAGCACAGCACATTGTTGGGTCTGGGCATGGAGGACTCCCTCTGTGTTTCCTATGTTCAAACTTGTTGCCAGATCATATTGTTACAGCGAAGATAGCGAGACACAGAAAGACAAGAGGCTAGAGCTACTGTATAATTTGAAAGGTGACTTTATTACTTCAGCATTGAGAGGGAAAACTAAGAAGGACACTGCTGGAGACGTGGACTGGAGCTGAGCAGATGAAACTGAGGGGGGAGCAGAAATAGGGAGCTTGTGGTTATTTGTGTATTGTATTGTAATAACAGCTGGTTGTGACGGACAGTGTTCAGATTCATCCTTCACTGTCCACCTTATTAATGTAAAACAGCCCTACTGTATATGCACCAGAATAATCTGGTAATTGAACCAACCAGTTGTGGTTTTGTCACATGTTTGTCTTCCAGTCAGCCCATGTTCTTTCTTTATCATTTCATACCCAGTGAACTTTCAGCAGAATGACAACTGATGGAGGGAAGGCAACAAGATAGTGAGGGGAGAGTAATCAGTACCAGGATCTGGCACAGTCGCATTTGCCTGCAGATGCTGGCAGCGGATTGGATGCCCTGGAAAGATCTTGTAGGAAATATCAGATCTGCCTGTCAAATATGATTAATGACCACCAGAAAATCATTTGAGCAGTTTCAGAAATATTAACAAGCTGTGAATGCCATCATTAAAGGAAACTGCCACTGTCAGTCAGAGTTATAGGCTATTTTCACCTGGGTGAATATACTTACACTGATATTCTAATCCAAACTCGTATAATTGTTTTGTGGATGTCTTAATGCAAACATGACAGTAATAAAATAAAAACCCAAGAAAGAGGACACAGGTGCATCAATAAAGTTTATGACAGGTTTATTTCCGAGAGCAGACTTTCTCTTTTTCGGGTGTCAGGTTATCAACAGGGAGGAGAGTGTCATGTAATGCTGCAGCGATATAAAAAACACCAGCGCAGGCACAACAAAAAACAAAAACTTTGACACAATCAAATGAAGGTGTCGTATTTTGATGGATTATTTTACTCTACTCAATGGAGGAGGCACAGACACTCATTTGTGCCATTAATATAACTTCATTTGAAGTGATGTTAGAATGCCAATCGAGTAAAAAAAAACATTTATTTGCTCATTTCAAATATGTAATACTTGATTAGTTTGAATTACTGCATTAAGCTTTGTGGCTGGTGAGACACTGCATGTGTGTCTATATATTGGCTGGCTGCCACTGCTTGAGAGAAAAGTTACAAACCACCCCTACTTTCTAACCTCTGCACAGCTGGCCAATCACTGTGTGAAGTGGTGGGATTGTAAATTGTAAGTGTTGGAAAGTCCCACAGCAACCCCAATCCTGCCATCCGAAAAGGCGTGTGTGTGTGTGTGTTTTAGCAGTTTTACCAAGTTTAGTAAGTAAAGGTAGTTATCAAACAGAGGGGACATGTAAATTTTGGAATTTACATGTTTTCCTACCACAAAACTCTAACAAAACTAACAAAAACCACTCCTGCAAAGACACACATTTGAGACGGTTTATTGCTTATAATGGAGCTGAGATAGGATTGGACAAAAAGAATGGATTGAGGGTCCGGAGAGAGGGGAGAGGGTTGAGGGATGATGGGTAGGGGTTGAGGTATGGTGGATGAAGGGTTGAGGGGAAGACAGGTGAGAGATGAAGGGTTGAGGAGAGGAACTGGATCCGTAACTACTGGATGCAGAAGTGATGAGGAGACTGGTGTCGCCCCCAAAAGAACTTCAGGTGAAAAGGTGTGTGTGGGCATTTCTAATGTTGTTTAGATTGTTGCGAATGTAAGTGAGGTATACTGGTGAGGACCAGCACCCAGGATTTTGATTATGTTTTCTGGGATTCCCTGCCTGGAGGCAGTGGAGGCGGCTTCGATGCTGAATAAATGCCTGAAGCACAGTACGGGGGATATTCCAGAGGATCTTGGGTGGAAAGCATAGCTGGCTAGTCTCGAATCCATGTATAGATGTATGGGTTCACACGAACTGAGGTAAGAATTGAGTTGGAAGAGGTAGATGGGTTGCGGTAGACCGGATTGGTTGGTTTTGCTGCATTTGAGGTGATAAATGAGTGTTTCTGTGGATTGTATGGAAATGTCGGCCATGGTAGAGCGTCAACGAGGATGGTAGTGGAGGCTGGAGGTGGTGAACAGCGCAGGAAGCCAAAAAAATGCCAGTAGAAGCATGGATTCTAGGACTCTGTCCGCGTACGGAGTCAGATAACCAGATCAGAGGGTCTGGATGCAGCAGGCTTAGAGGTCTGAAGTAAGCAGTAGACGTTTGGCAAGGGATGTGGTTCGACCTTGCAAAGGCCTTTGGTTAGCATGCTAATGTGTGAGTGGGATATAGCCGGGAAAGGTGCCCCTCTGGACAATTTGGTGAAGTTGATTCCACTGATGTAGACATGTGCACCATGTACACTCAGAAAGTCATTAGCAGGCGCTCTAGCCTGGCGTTAGTTAAAGATGGTCGCTGAAAAGGATGGGACTCGAGTAAGAAAGGGTCAGCCATAATGTTTTTGTGGCCTGGGATGTGGGAGGCTCGGATGATGAATTGGTGGTGTGCTGAAACCAAAGTGAGCCTTCGCATCAATTGCATTATGTCTAGGCATCGGGAACATCCACAGTTAACTATTTCTACAACTGTACTATTGTCGAAGAAGATTGCAGTGGTTTTCTTGGACCATTTGGACACCCAAAGAATGGCTGTGATAATGACTGGGTAAATTTTGTAAATGGTGGAAGAAGGAGATAGAGCTGAGAATTCGGGCGGTCATTCTGCTGAGAACTGCTGCCGTATTAGCCACCAAAGCTGACAGAGGGGGCAGCATCAAAAAACAGTCTGTTTTTTGAGCGGCAAATCAATGCTGTCGTTAAGAATAGTTTCTTCCATCTTAGATCAATATCTAAATTGAAATCTATCCTTTCTTTTGATGATATGGAGAAGGTTGTTCATGCTTTTGTGTCATCCCGTTTGGCTTATTGTAATGTTTTGTATCTGGGTGTGAGTCAGGCTTCTCTCTCCTGTTTGCAGCTCGTTCAGAACTCAGCTGCCAGACTTTTAACGGGTACTAAGAAGAGAGAGCACATTACTCCGGTGTTAATTAAATTACATTGGTTGCCCATACGATACAGAATTCAATACAAAGCATTGTTGTATGTTTTTAAGTCTCTGCATGGCCTAGCACCGGAGTATGTTACTGATTTAATCAGCCACTGTCAATCCAGTAGATCTCTGCGCTCAAATGAGCAATTGCTTCTCGTGGTTCCGCGATCCCGTATAAAATGTAAAGGTGATTGGGCTTTCTCTGTTGCTGCTCCTAGGCTCTGGAATGATGTTCCTCTGTCTGTAAAAACTTGTTCTTTTTGTCTTGTTTTTATTTTCTCTTTTATACTTTCTGTACAGCACTCTGGTTCCACTTGTGGTGTTGAAAGTGCTCTATAAATAAAGTTGAGTTGAGTTGAGTTGAGTTGAGCATTTGTGAAGAGCTGAATGTCTTCAGGCTTGGTGACGTGGTCATAATGGAAGGAGGAGATGACGTTCCAGGATAAAAGGAAATGGTGTCACAGTTTTAGCTCCATCTTTTATGCAACATCTAGCGCGATGTGGTCATGGAGAGATGGGACAGAGGCAGCTATGGAAAGGAGATGCGTGAGAAAGGATCGACCTTGTGGGATGATCCGGTTGACATATGTGGCCTAGTAGTGAGAGAAATTGGCATTTGGTGTAATGGTGGGCCGGAAGGAAATTGGAAATTAGTAAGAAAATATGGTGGATTTTCTCAGAAGGCAAGGATGCCTGGAGTAATAGTGGAGTCGAGGGTGATGCCCAGGAACTCCAGTGATGTGTTGGGGCCTTCTGTTTTCTCTGGGGAGAGAGGGACTCCAAAATTCATGAAATGCAGAGTCCGGGTGTTGAGGCCACGTGATGGTGGTGAAGGTAAGGATGAATGTGGTATGGCTTTGAAGCCTGGGTGGAAGCCATGTGTGAAGCCCTGTATGAGGTAATTGACAAATTGATGATCTGGGTAATTCTGTCAGGCTGTGGCTAGTGCTTGGATTTGAGTGGGGGTGTTGAGATACTCACACATGCTAGGCTTGGTTGGGTTGTGGGGACAGGTTGTTCTGGCGTGGGCTCCGCCACAGAAAGAGAATGTGTGAAGGAATATGCTAATCAAAGTGGAGCAGTCTAGATTATTAAAATTGTCTGGAATCAACTGGAAGAGGACTGGTCTTCCTTTTTTGTCCAAACCTTGGACTGGTCGTGGGAAACAGTTGGGTTTTTAAAGAGTGGAGCTGGGGTGCAAGGCCCAGAGACCCAGAGGGTGCATGCTGAGGCCGGATGTGAAGGTTCCTGTTTAAGGAGGGTCATGCTGCAAATACGTGCAAATAAAACTTGGTCTAGAGTGCCCCAGTATGTCCCTTGGTTGAATGCATCCAGCAGCTTTGGATGAAAAGAGGACATGATAGGTGTAAAAACTGTTGCTGCCGAACTGCAAGACCAGGTCCAGGATCAGGGACAAGAAGATGTTGCGTTTTCTTTGTCGCGGTACAAAGATCGGGTAGGAAGAGCTCAAAGAGGTGGAATTATGCTCATTTTCAGCTTCAAAATCCTATTTAGGTCTTGTACCAGAACAGGTTTACATGGTTTTAATTTTTCAAAAAAACACCATATTTTTTGTCATGCTGTACATTGCTGTAGCTTCTCTTTTCACCCTTTGTTGAATGCTTCGCTGTGACATCACAGAGATGAAAGGGAAATGGCTGGACTACAAACCAGCCGTTTACAGTCAGTTCAGAGCAGAGTTTTCTGTGGGAGATGGGAACTCCCTTTGGGTTGGACTTTGGGCTTTTTCACTTTGCAAACCATAATACCACCTCTTTAACTTCAACAGGGAGAGCAGTTTGCAGTTCTCTGGGAATAAGCAGGTTGTGTGAGGACGGGTTAATTAGTGAAGCCAGGTCAATGTGGTTACTGGCGAGGGTGACAGGGGATGGTTGGATTGGGGCCGAAACTGATGTTTCTCTGGTTGAGTTCTTGTTTGAGCCAGACGGCTGTCCACTTGGAAAGGTTTGGAGTGGCGGGACAGTCAGAGTGTTGGCTCGGCGGCGAATGACAGGTGATCGTGGCTGCGTGCTTGGAGTGCTGAAGCCAGGATCTCCCCCCTAAAGGTGCTGGGAGGCGAAGGCCAGACAATGTTGGAATTCTCAGAGATTGTGGACTGAGAGCGCGGGGGAATATGAATGGCTGAACGCAACCGATGTTTCAGACGAGATTGTTTGGGAGAAGAATCTTTCTGACGTTGTATGGTCCTCAAACATATTGCTGTCTGATGAATTATGAAGGAGTTCTGGGTCCATTCTTAGAGGTATGTGATTTTGTTTGTTTGGTTTTTTTGGTAGGAAGTTAGTCACGGCTCATAAGAAAGTTGTGTCAAGGGGAGGTGAACGGAAAAGATGCGTACGTACTTGGTGTGCGGATATGGGATGAGTTCAAGGCGTGGTCTTAGTTCCTGAATCTAGTTTATAAAACTTCATTTTTAGTTTTTGTTGTTTTGTGAATTAACAAAAACAACCAAAGCTTTTGACCAGAAGGAAATAACAAACAGTGACCAAAAAAACCCACCAGTCTTATGCCCCCTCATAGTTTATCGTGGCAATGGATTAATAAACAGCTTACCAGTCTCCAGAGAAGTTTAATGGTTGAATTCTTGACTGATTCCTGGAATAATATAACAAAAAGACTTGCCAGGCTTCTGGGGACAGACGCGTATCCGAGTTGAACTCTGACTTTTACACTGGGCAAATGGCTTACAGGGGTCGTCAGGTGTGCTGACGTGCTGAAGTGCAATGTCTCATTTCTGTTTCAGGTACTTGTGTGTTGGTAGCATGTTTTGCTGCTTTAACTAAATACTAGTTAAATTTGTTAGATATGTCATTACAGAAGCTAACTACTCATTTTTACAGTAGTTCTGCACAGTTCTTTCCATCTTCTTCGTGTGGAGAACCTGCAGCCTGCTAACATGATTTGCTTCATAAGTCTTCTACTGAAGCAACGGTCATAATCTGTCATCTGCTATTTTAACAGGAAAAGGTGAGCAACAAGCTGGATTCACCAGTGTTCTTGATACTAATGAATGTCAGTTAGGTAGGTGAGCACACAGGAACAGTGTATATATCCTGAAAGCAGAGCAGTTCATATGGGATATCTCCCCTCCCTTCTCCTTCAACAAAGAAAGAGAATATGTATGGGGAAAAATCCTCCTGGTGTGGATGATGATGGGTGTTTCTGATGCAGCATCCAGATCTGCTGCACAGATTGTGTCACTTTAAGATAAGAGCAGTATTAGCAGTGTCAGCAAAATTTTCCAGAAGCGTACTTCAGGCCAATTGTGTGTAACAGCACATACAGCCAAATCTGAGGAAAGATAAGACATATGAGCACATTCAAGCCGCTCCAATGGATCCTCTTTGCCTGTTTCACTGTGGATGAGAAGATTGTACATGGACACACAAAGGAGACAACTTGAGCCAGTTTTCTGCAACTGTTTTATTTAATTTGTTCAGTACTGGAGTTTAATAGACCAAACAATGGCACAACACTGCGTTACAGTTTCTCTCTTTGGGTACAACCGACTAACACAAACGTTAAAATTATTCCTCTACAAATTGGACTAAAGCACATTCATACACATTCTTTCTATATCACAGGCGCCCAGCACAAAAACCCAATGGTCACATTCACACTTACTGCACACACATTCATTCTTACAATCTTTCTCTCTCACACACATTCATGATAAAATACATTCTCAGGAAAAAAAACAGTCAATTATACATTTTAGAGCATTTCATATTGTTTTGTTCATAACACTCATATTGAAGAGTGGCCACCTCAAACAGGAAGTAGGCCATACCATAGCATGTCTGTGTCAGCTATTTGGCAAGACCTGGAACAAAACCTAATGACAGCTTTTATTCTGGGAAACTGGCTGACCTCACTAACATTTGGGGTCATGTTTGATTATCAACAAATAAAAATATATGTTTTTAAAATGATTTCCCATTTTGGTATTGGTTCTCTCAACTAACTATAATATCTTAACTATGCCCATTTCAGTAATATGCAGGAACATATTTGTGGTTTTGCTTGCTTCAGCCCATTACAAATACATGACAGACAATTTTTTGACCTTCTAGCCATATTGGCAGACTTGAAAAAATAAAAAAGAACTAAATGTGGACGTTATTAGGGTCTGAGGTACCAGGGCCTATGGCTGCTGGCAATGAAAGTCCCAGAAACCTAATTTTGCTAAGAATATTGGTTTTTCTGCCAGTAGAATGCATTTTTGAGGGGCTTAGCATGCCTGATAAATTTGCACACATCTCAGACAAAGTTCTTAGTTTTGGGCATTTTGAGGGGCTCTAAAAAAATCATGCCATGTTTGGGATAAAGTTGCTAAAAACTTTTTAGCCTTCAAACAGTTAGGATTGCTCAAAGACTCACAAAATTTGGCACACTTGTCAGAAGGGTTGCTTTTTTGTCTGATATGGTTCTGGGGCAAGGGTATGAAAAATGGTTGGTTGGTCCCTTAAAAAATGTTTTTACAAAAAAATAAAAGGCAGTGACAAATAGAAAAGTCTCCAGCTTTGATTTAAAAGAACTGAGCCTTTCTGCAGACGTGCAGTTTTCTGGGAGTTCCAGATGTAGGGAGCATAAATTTGGACACTGCCTTTAGTTTTGACTCTGAGGACAGAAAGCAGACCTGTCTCAGATGACCTGAGAGGATGGATGGTTCATAGATGGACCTGGATGGTTCATAACGAAGCAGAAGATCAGAAATGTATTTTGGCCCTAAACCGTTCAGTGATTTCAAACAACAGCAGTATTTTAAAATCAGTTCTCTGACAGGAAGCCAGTGTATAGAACATCTGCACTGGAACATATATTGTCACCACTTCGACCAAGTGTGGAATGTATATCAGTAAACCTCCTACTATTCCTGTAAAATTTAACAACTAAAACGTTTATTCAAGTCATACCCAAAGTAAATTGAATGCGGTTCTTGAACCATGTAAAATAAATGCATGGTTTTGGGCATTGCAGAAAGGTAACACTTGCAAGTGTCTAACCCAACATTCAGAATCACTGTAAGTGCTACTGGAATTATTTTAAGTTAGAACACACTAAAAGAAATATGTTTTTGTTTCCACTTGAACATATTTGCAACCCCATGCATGCAGAAAACTATAGCTAACACTGTGGGGCCACAGACTGAAGCCTTAGCTAGACCAAATTTAAAATTTCTAGCAAAACCACACAAAATGAATACTTTACACAGGTTTTTCTAAGGATATTTTATTATTAATTGTTTATTATTAAGTCTTTTATTGAACCCCTTGGCGGCAAGGGCCTGCTTCTGCATCACTCCGTATTAGCCGGTAGCTTTACGCAGATGTTTCTTTAGGTCATGAATGATCTAATTGGAGTTAAATTTTACTGACTACACGAAGAGCCAGTTATCTGCAAAATTGGTTGTAATTGGCTCTGCCTACCCATGAAATAATAGGGGCTGGCACTTCCTTATAGCATGGGCTCTTGTTGGCTATTGTAGGCTGTGGACAGGACATGTCATCGTCTATTAGGTGGTATTAGGTGTCAACCGAAAGGTCAGATTTCAGCAGCCATTTTTAAATGTTGTTATTACATTTATCATGAAATATAAGCCACGTCCGCCAGCAAACATGAGATGATGAAGCAGTCCGGGAGAATTTATTGATGGAATAATGTGTTTTGGACTATATGTTTTTACTGGATTGGCTCGTCTGGATCTTTGACAACATAACACGACTGTTTGTGGTCGGTATATAATCAATCGGTGGATTACTCTGAGGCTTCATAGGTGAATCCCGTCAATTTTGATTGTAGGTGGGTGATCTGACAGAGGTGCTGATTGAACCCACTGTATTGATTGTATCTTGGTTTGCATTAGCTGAATCACAAGGATTTTAGCTTTCCAATGGGCATCTTATGAGTATGAACTTAAACATGGCAGTCGTGTGCACATACCCAAATCAGCAGACTGATTTTTACAGTGTACTGAAATGAACTGAAACCAATTGCTGCCTGGAAAGAGGAAAACTTGATCTTTTATTTGGAAAATATTAACAATTATAAATTACTTTTAAGTTAATGGGCTAAAACACGCAAAACCTCTAGTATGGACCTTTAATCACTGGGCTTAGATAAACCCTACATTAGCACTTAACTCCCTCATCAAAGACTAGAAACTTTGTCTTTTTCTAAATGACACTGTTAACAAGAGTTTACCAATGAGAACGAGCTTTAACAACTGTAATATGCATTTTTAGTATTTGTCTGGGGAAGCTCGCTTCTTTATGAACAACATAACACACAAACTTTGTTGGCTTACAGTGGAAGCTGCAAGCTCTACGGACACACAGACACTCGATTGTATCCCTGCCACTACATTCACCACCAGTCATACCATACACGTTTTTCAACTCCACTTGCATTGTGCAGATATAGAGCCCATCTTCAATATGCGGTATAGGATTTCATAGACATATTAGTACCAATGGGAATGACACAGAAACATTTATTTGGGTTATAAAATAAAAGCATAGTATATACACTATACTTTCTATTTAATGGAAAGAAATTGCATCTGGGTGAATGCAGATATTTTAGAAACAGGCTGTTATAGTAGCTGTTGTAGTAACTGTAGTAGCATGTATGTAAAGCCATCATACAAGAAGCCTTTATGATGATGCTTCTTCTCTCTGGCAGCGATAGGACATGTTTGAGGGAGAAAGCAGGACTTGGCAGTGAAAACACAGACACACTGTAGTGGTGGTGGCAACTCTTAGTGATCCAATGCTCATGCTGTCTTTACTCTGTGCGCATTAGTTTTCCAAACAGTCTCTGCTTTTGAGATGCTGTAGCTCGCTGTGTGCGTAAATGGGGCTTGACGCTACTGTAACTGAAAGATGTTGGGTGACTGCAAGATGCAGAGTGGGAACATAACAGGAGACACAGATGTCTTTCTCTCATCGCCGCCACATGTGGCACATTTCAAAACAACACAAAAACAAATACGATCTTTTTTTTCCTACAGTTTAAAATATAAAATTCAAGTGCAATTAAAGTTCCAAATATTAGCTACATCACATACATTTCTCTCTAAAGTAACAATCTGTTACTTACAGGTAGTTTATCTCATCTTGTTATATATATTTTTTATCATCAAAAATTACAATATAGACTTTCTGATTCACCCCATTTAATCTTTCCCTGTGCTCCAACAGATAAATGATCCACTGAAGTGGAATGGTTTAGATTTCCCCACTTTAACATTTTTTTTTCCCAAATCATTTTCCATGTTAAAATAGGTTTTAAGTGCACCTCATCTCTGTCTCGTGCACATCAGGGCCAATGAAGAAATCCAATTCAGGATACATCCATGTACACTGTGTGGGACAACACATCTTAGCACATCAACGCCCGTGTATGCCCACACAAACATACACGTCTTACACATTTGTGTACATCATATCTAAGTGGGCTTCTGCAAGTTCTGACATGTTCAGTATAAATATTATAAAAACAAACAACACAGAAAACAAAGCAGAGCAAAATAAAATGAGAGAGGTGGAGAATGTGAAAGGAAGTTTGCAGGAAAAAAGCTGTGAATGAAAGTGCAGAAATCTAGGAATGGTTGGGAGAGAAGGAGACAGAGGATATAGTGTGCAGAAATACGGTTTGACCGATATATTGGTTTGGTGATACTGGCCTTTTACTAAATACCGGGAGTACCACTTTATGATAATATGTACTTAAGAGACTTTAGGTTTGCAGAATTGTTAACTTTTTCATGCTTTACATATTGCTTATACACAATTTCAAGGGATGTAGGGGACATATTGGGAAATTTACTTTCTTTAAGAAGTAACCACAAACTATAACATCCCTGGTTAAAGTTTGGCCTTTCTCTCTCCCTCATTTCCTGTCATCTCTCTACTGGTGCTATCTAATACACAAATTGCCCCAAAAAACTATTTTAAAAAGCTATTGGATGTTCACTGCCAGTGTAGCTTGATTTGATTTTAAGCTAATAGACAAACCAAGTTAGCTTTACAGAGAATATACACAAACCAAAGGGACACTTCACTTAAACATGGGCTCACACCTCTGTACAGCACATTCCTGGTCTGTAAAGCTTTAATGAATAATTAAAAAACCAATAGCAGCCATTAAGGCCAAAATATCAACCAGTCACCACTGATCTGATACAGATTCTTCCCCTGATTACAGCTAGGGATGTAGTAGGGTAGTAGAACATGCAATGTAAATGTATTTTATTTGTAAAATTTACTGATTTTATATATTGTTCAGTAACCATTTTGTTAATCAATTATAACAGCTAATAAAACATTTAATATGCAGTTCAAATTATTAGCTTTAGCTGTGTAAATTCTTGTTGTTCTTCTCAGTGACAACAGTTAATAATGTTCACCATGAAAAAGATATAACAGCTTGTAACTGTAATTAACCTTAGACAAAGGGCATAAAGGTCAGCTATACTGTGTCTAAGCATGTCTCTGTAGTCCTATATTTATAGGGGGATTTTGTTGGGAAACAATTCTGTATTCAATTTTCCATTAGAACATGCATCACCAATATTGGCAGATATTGCACTTTCAGTGATGTAGCCTACAGGTGGTGTGAGCCACCCTGCCTAAAACACTCAATACTTGTACATGTTTGGTATAAAATGGTCGAATTTAAAAAACAATATATATACACACACAGTATCTTCTGCTACATTATAAAAAATATCATTGCAGGCCTTACAAAAACCCATATCGGTCAAACCTTATACAAGAGGCTGCACTAACTGAAGGGAAGGATGTCTGTTAGTGATGTACTACTAATTAAAGGGGTCAAAGATGGGGAAAGGCATCATCTGATAAATACAGGAAGTGAAGATGGTTTAGTCATAGAACGGGTACATCAAGGGGAGAAGTGGGGGGGGCTTTAGCAGGATAGTGGAGAGGCCTTGTCTATTTGTATGGCCGTAGGAACCTGGTGACTTTGGAGCGCAGCAGCTTGATGAAGGAGCGAGGAAACATCTCTTTGGACTCCTGTGCTGTGTACCTGAAGTAGTTCTGGGGATGGGCCAGCACATCAAACAGAGCCTTTATCAGCTTCTTGTCCTGTAGGGAGGACACAAGGGCAAAGAATGTCATCCCACTGAACCAATCACACACAGTAAGGATTTTTACAGTCTGTTTTTTTTTGAATGGTAAACGTCATTTCTAAGAATCAAACAAAGAATCAAAGTACTGTACAACCATACAGCTGGTAATGTACTGTATCCTTAAATACCTTCAGTATCTCCTGGTGGTTCTCAGAAGCGTAGAGCCTGCCATCTCGCACTATGTCCTCTATCAGCTGCTGGTAGTCCTCTGGAGCACAACAATAAACAGTAAAAGGATGGAAGGCACAATACACAGAGTTTATAGAGTCTTGTTGAGTGAAGGTAGATGTCAGCATACAAGTCACTAATAACAAATAATTATTCAGGATTCACAAGTAAATATTGTGAGTATTTTAATTTTTTAATTTTCAGGAACTCACTCATGGCAGCATGTGAGATTAGCTCCAACTCAACTGTCTGAACTGTTTTGCCGAAGATGACTCACCATCATAGGTGACATATGGTACTTGGAAGCCTTTTCCACTGTTACCCTCGTTGGACTTAAACTGAATCCAGAGCTTGCGAGAGCGAGAGGTGAAGGCGATGGGTCGCTCATAGGTCTGACATGTCTCATAGGTGGTGATGGAGGTGGGGAGGGCTGGAGGAATAGTACAAACACGTTAGAATTGTGATTTTCCACATCCATCGACTTTTTAGGACTAAGGGCGTTTTTAAACTTGTAGTTCATTTGCTCTGGTCCAAATAAGTGGATTAGTTGATAAACTTGTTGCATTGCCCCCCCGATTCGGTTTATTTTCACATTGGGAAAAAATTAAACAAACCAAAATACAACCCTAAAAGCCACATGAGAATGTTCTACCTGCTCATTGGTTAGATGTGTCTGGGAGGAGAAAAGTAAACTGTTGGGATTAGTGCATTCTTCTGTGTGAAAGCACCTGTCACCTTTATGTACCGTTGCCTCAGTTGTTTTCCTTCAACATGGCACTGTTCAGTACCTGTTCTATTTTTTCTCTGTCTAGCAACTGTTGATTTTGCTCATCTGCATCCAACCCAAAGACTGTATATAAAGAATGACAGTTCCCCAAAAGTGAAGCCAAAACATTTCGATGCTCGTCTGGTGGCTGGCTGCAGTACAGGTAGGTAGATAAACCCCACCCCCTCCATGTTAGCAAATGGCACAAGTGCCAAAATTTAAAGCACATACTTTTTTCCTGAAGATGATTTCTGTCATTTTAGGTAGTTCTTATCACTGATGTTTGTTCAAGTGTAAATTTTTCTGATAAGTTTGGTTTGGTGGAATAAAAAGGGGGGTTCCTGTCATGATTGACTGTTCAGCCCTGCTCACGGTTGAGTCGGCCGAGTGTATGGGTGGGACCTCGATACTGTGGCTCCAGTTCCAATGATTACTGCGTCACCAGTGCAAGAAAAACAAACCATGTCCAATTCAACAAGACTAAACAACACAGGTCTGTTTATGCCCTAAGAACAACACAACAGAATTCTTCAGACTTAAGCTAGTAGTTTGTTCCAAGACATTGCACCTGTAAGAGCTGAGAGATTGTTTTGTCAGCTGCTTTTTCCAAGACTACAGCAAGTCCTAGACGTGCTCAGAATATACAATGTCAGGACAGCTAAGCAAGCTATCTGCTGATGAAGACCATGTGACATGAATCATGTGACCATGTGACTTAAATCAAAGTGTGGTACTGTTCAGGAATAATTAATCGTATAGAAGAGAACTATTATGGAGAATCAAAGAGAGATAAATATGCCTCACTTATTACCAGGCAGAGGTTAATATTGAAGCAAAACCTGATGGCACACACAGAAAGACACAGTACATTGTTCTCCATTATTTTTGTGTAGATTAGGCAAAAACCCTGCTGTTAACGGTCGAATTTTGACTCTTTAATGACTTCATTTTAGTTTTGCAATGTTAATAATGCAGTAATCTTATGTTGCTTTCTGGAGTGTTGATGGAACAGTGGATAAGACACATGCCTTTGATAGGAGAAACCCGCGTTTGAGTCCACTGTGACACACCAATGTGTCCCGGAGCAAGACACTAAACCCCTATTGTAAATTTAGATAAAGCGTCAGCTAAATGAATAAATGTAATGTAAATGCTTAATATATAATTTAAACAGTAACTTCTTCTATTAACGTAACATACAGACTAAATAAATCTGTCAGATCAGTTCTGCTCTGGTTAAAAATCTATTTATGAATTCAAACTTTTTACCGCTCTTCCTCATGACCAGTACATCTCCACACTCATCCTCGATGGGAAGGAAGATCTCTGGTACCACGATGAGAATCCGCCTCTTGTGTGGTGGGTTGATGGTCCAGACACAGTCCACATTAGATGGGTAATCTCCAGGGTAGTTAGGAGACTCAATGTAGCCTGTGTATTCTCCTAGCTCACCTCCACAAACCTGGTCTGATGGCAAAATAATAGAAACACTGCATATAACATTTCAAGTCAACAGCACCAATGAAAAACTTATCATTCCCTGCCCATACTCCCTGAAGCTTACTCTTCTCTGGCACTCATTAGAAAAGCCTCTGGTTAAGAGTTTCAGTTAGAAGCAGTCTAAATGTAGATGTTGCAGAGCATTACTTTTGCAATGGGAGACGTTGGTGGCACCATCAAAGTCAGTGGTGGTGTTCCCGGGCAGGTGATGCAGTAGTTCTGCCCAAACTCGGACTGGTAGGTTCCTGCTGGGCAGCGGATACAGCGGTGGGTACTGGAGTTGTAGTAATGTCCAGGAGCACAGTGCACTGAGGAGGAACAGGGAGGTGTTCACACAGTAAACTGAATAAAAGGATAAACACAGAAGCTGCATCACACAGCTGTTCTATTATTCACTATTATTATTACAAAACAGACATAAAACAAAGCACATAACCCTGTCTAGATGACATTGTCTACATCTCATACACATCTGCACACTACTTTATGAGAGCATTAACAATGAAACTGCTGACAAATGGCTTGTGCCATCACAAATGCCAGTATAAATGTACATAGTTTTGATGAGGCAGATAAAACCATCAATTACAGAAAACACCGTGCAATCTATTCTCTATCTATTCAGAATCAGAATCAGCTTTATTGCCAGGTATGTGTGCACATATGAGGAACTTGACTCTGGATTGTACAATGCTCACAATGTGCTTACTTATACAATAATACAATAACACAATAATACAGTAACAAAATCAAACACGTGCTACAGTGAAGGGAACACATACAGACTATAAACAAAAACAAAATAGACAGATTGAGACAATAGTGCATCAGCACAATGAGCAGAGTGCAAAGGATGCAGGAGTAAATTATTAGCACCATTATTGTTATTATTATTATTACGCACATGTCGGAGGTGGATGTGATATACGGGTGCACAGACACACAGATGCATGCATGTACACAGTGTGATGGAGCACAGTGCAAAGGATGATGGAATAAATAAGTATTATGTGCAGGTGTAATTGAGGTAGGTGGATTTGGTAAACAGTATATACAATATGAACAGTATTTTTTATCCAGTTAGTTATCTGATCAGCCAGGTGTAGTAATGCCACACAAACACAGGCCTGAGGTGGGGTGCAGACACAATGGCACTGGTGGTGCGTTGCAGATCCCATGGCCAGCAGCTCCCTTAAACTTTGCTCCATTTTTGTTTTAATATGGTGTTTTTTTATGATTACTTATGATAGGAACACATTCATCAGTTCAGTGGACCTTGAGAAGATCACTGCTCGTGGCATCTCCTGTCCAGACAATCAGACATGTTGGACCAAACGTCACCGCAAGAGGTGTGATCGAGCCAGGAAGAGAGGATAGATAGCAGGGATAACAGCTGAGCTAACCCAGGTCAGACCTAAGGCTATTCCAGTACCTAGCCCACTCCTGGCTAATGTCGGGTTGCAAGGGGAAAAAAGACTCAGGCTGGAATAAGACTCTGTCACCAATCATGCTTGGTGCAGCAGATGTGGAATTTTTTTATGTTAAGATGTTGAGATCTCCACAGAGAATTCAGTGTTTTTGTTGCTGCTGTTCATATTCCTCCAGATAGAAATTCAAAAAACACACTACATGAACAGTATAAAGTCATCAGCAGTCACATGACAAAATAACCAGATGGTGTTTTTATTGTAGCTAGTGATTTTAATCAAACAGATCAAACTGTTTTACCTAAATTCCACCACACCCCACATGTTCAGTGCACATGTTCAGACGTCACAAAGCCAATACTGCAACACGCACAGGACAAGCATGTAAGTGTTATTTGCACAGTACAAAATATTTTAATAACAAAACCAAAACAAAAACACTGTCAGTAGGTTTACGTTTCCATGACTTAAAAGACCCAATTAGAAAGCCAAAAGTCAGTGTATGCGTCATTGTTTTGAAATCCTTTGTTTTCGTCTGTCCCTGCTAATAAGCTACCTTGGAGTTTTACAACAAAATCTGGGTCAGGCCAATTGATGTGCGTTTCAGTCATTTAAATATAGACGGAGATCAACTCTGATATACATTCACAGTTTGCTCCTCAGTCTCTCTCTTCCGCCACACTATCTCATACCTTCTTACATAACTCAAAATCATGTGCCTTTAAAATGTTTTAAAAAACATTGTTTAGCCACTGTCTCATAGTTTTAAATGTAATGGTGTGGTCTTTATAGGAACATAATCTTTCTTACCTTTATCTATATTTAACGTTTACATGTTAATAGGACTGACCTTGAATAGTTGAAGATTCGATGCTTCGATGGGCGGAGCCTGATTTGACTGTCAATCTCACCGTCGAATCTTTGCAGCAGCGTTATGAAAGTAGAGTCATACAATTTTGCAATATGGAAGACCTCTTACTTTACATAGAGCTAGAGCTTACATAGAGTTTTTCTTCCAATAAGTTAAAGGAAATATATTATACTGATTTTCCAGTCCTATATTGTAGTTCTGTAACTCCTGTATGGCAGCTTTGCATGATGCAAAGTGCAAAAAAATAATTTTCTGTCTCATACTAGCTCTCCATGTAGGCCTTCATTTCAGCCTCTGTCTGAAACAAGCTGTATATACTCCTGTCTCTTTAAGGCCTCCACTCTCAAAGCCCACTGTCTTCTGATTGGCCAAGACCTGAAGCATGTTACCAGGCTGTGGTCGCTGAGCGGTACAGATAGACTGAGCTGCTGTGCTGTGCTGTTGCTGTGCTGTTGCTGTGCTGTTGCTGTGCAGAGCAAATAACCATATATGAAACATCGACTCTATCTGGTATCGTATGTCGTTGAACGGAGCCGTTGGTAGAAAAAGCAGTTCAAAACAGAGCGTCCAGAACATGAGGAAATCTCAGGTTTTTGTTTTAACCTCATTATATGAAGTTTTGGCCATGTTTAAAGGTTTAGTGTGTAAGATTTAGTGGCATCTAGTGGTGAGGGTTGTGAACTGCAACCATCTGTCCAGATCTATCTACGGTAGCTGACGCAGCACAAAATATGTCTCTTCTGACAGCAAGTCAAGAAATTAGGTTTCTTAAATTAGGTAAATTTAAGTATAGTTATTAAAATTACTAGGGCTGTCCCCGACTAAGGATTGACACCGTCAATCACAATCGCCAAGTACTGCCTATAGTTGACTGATAGTAGAATCATGTGTGTTTTTGTGCTAGCCAAAGCTAAACTGAGGCTTATTGTTGACCATTTTTTCTCTCTCTCTTGCCTGTCATTCACTGGTCTTGTGCAGAGTTTTGCGTGCATGCTGTGACAACTGCATGCACGTGGCGGTTCCTCGTGGGTCTGTTTCAAGTAGCCGGCTCGGAGCAACACCGCTAATCAAAGTATCAAATCTTCCACTATTAGGGGTCAGCCCTAGAAATCATATTTACTTAATTATTCAGTAGAACCATATGTTATTGTGACTTGGCCACTGACAGATAACATACATAAGCCATGAGTCTGAAACACTGTCACGGTTTCTGCACCACAGTCCATAATAAACCACACATTAGATAAAGTTTATACAAACATTAACAAGGAAAACAAATTCATTCTGTCTGTGATTATGGACCCTCGCCAAAACTGCCTGCCAACAATAATATCTGGCCCACTGTCAGATTAGGGTGCAAAAAAAAAAGTAGTACTTTGAGGTGATAAAATAGATCTCAGTCATGACAGCAACAGTTAATCACATAATCCCTTCCTCTTTACTATTTCAATTCAGTACTTCGAGTTGAACTGAGCTTTTACTTTGTAAAATTCTGAACAACATTAAAAGAGTCTGAGTAGTTGTGTAACCACTGGTGTAATGGTTTGGAAGATATTGTCTTGGCACACTTTGGGCTCCCTAGTACCAATTGTGCATCATTTAAACGCGAGTATGGTTGCTGACCATGTCCATCCCTTTATGACCATAGTGTATCCATCTTCTGATGGCTACTTCCAGCAGGATAATGCACCATGTGCAAATCATGTCAAACTGGTTTCTTGAACATGACAATGAATTCACTGAACTCCAGTGGCATCCACATATTCACCAGATCTCAATCCTTTAGAGCATCGTTGGGGTTGGGGAACAGGAGATTTGAAGCTGACAAATCTGCAGCAACTGCGTGATTCTATCATGTCAATATGGACCAAAGTCTCTGAGGAATATTTCCAACATGTTGTTGAAAGTATGCCACGAAGAATTAAGGCAGATCTGAAGGCAAAAGTAGGTCCAATATGGTACTAGCAAAGTGTACCTTATAAAGTGGCCAGTGAGTGTATTTAGACTGCTTTAATCCCATCCATCTTCATCAACTAACTTCACTGATTTTTTCAACTACTCCATCAACCTGTCTCTTTATTTTTTATTAACTAGGCTGCTTAAAGCATGTTTACCTTTACTTAGCATTTCTTTACTAACAGGCTATGCACCACAGTTCTTTAAAGTAGCTGTAATCAAACTTCTTCTCAAAAAGCCAACTCTCGATTCAGAGATTTTAGCCAAGTATAGACCTATATCTAATCTTCCCTTTCTCTTTAAGATCATTGAGAAAGCAGCCACTAAACATTTGTGTGACTTTCTACATAGCAGTAGTTCATCTGAGGATTCAGTCAGGATTTAGAGTGCATCATAGCACAGAGACAGCAGTGGTAAAAATTACAAATGGCCTTGTAATTGCATCAGAAAAAGGACTTGTCTCTGTACCTGTCTTGTTGGATCTCACTGTTGCATTTTGATACCATTGACCATCCAATTACAGAGACTGGAACATTTCATTGGCAATACTGCAGTATTGTCTCAATCTGTGTGTTTTGTTTATAGTGTTTATATATATATAAACACATATATATATATATATATATATATATATATATATATATATATATATATATGTGTTCTCTATACTGTGGTCCGTGTTTGATTTTATTACTGTATTATTGTGTTACTGTATTTGGTGTATAAGTAAACACATTGTGGGCATTGTACAATCCAGAGTCAAATTCCTTGTATGAGTACACATACCTGGCAATAAAGCTGATTTTGATAAAGAAACGAACGATGTATCCTCCATGCACTCCAAAGTCAGAGACAAAGTTCCACAATGCTGTGGTTGGACCATTCCTATTCACTTTTTATATGCTTCTTTTAGTCAATATTGTCATTGTTTTGCAGATGATACCCAATTATATCTATTGATCAAGCCAGAGAAAAACAGTCAGTTAGCTAAACTTCAAGCATGCCGTAAGGATACCACTACCACCATTACTATTGTTTTACATTTCTATGTGGATGTTGTGTTGTGCCACAGTGCCAATTTGATGGTGTGAGAAGTAACTGTAAACAAACTGTATGAACAGACATACACTAGGGATGTACAGTGTCTGACACATATTAACAAGGTGACACACACTGACACAAAGTCTCACCTTTGGCCTCACAGTCCCTGAAGGACACTGATCCTTCATACTTAGTCATGAGACCTCCTCCACAGGGGAAGCAGAGGACCCGGCCCGGTTCTGGCTGGTAGGAGCCCAGTGTACAGGGCTGGCATGGACGGAACCCGTCAGCAGAGTAATGACCTGCTGGACACTGACCTGAGGGAAGGACAGATGAATATCACCTGTCTTTATTTTGCTTTTTACTGTTATTCTCTTTATCTGTATTTTTTTGTCCCTCTAAGACCCTGTTTGACAAAACGGTTGTATATGGATTACAAAATGTAAGATGTACTTAGTGTAGGATCAGTTGGCAAATATCTTTCTAATCCCAGCTGTCCACAAAGAGCTCAGTAACTCAACACTAACACTGGTCTATTGTTCTCTCTTGGGGCTGTAGCTATCAGTCAGTATGCATTAATGGCCACAAGGTGGTGCCAACCCAACGTATTTATACATGCATATTATACGTTAGTGTCTGAGCTGTGACTTATTTTACTGCATACCTGCGGCAATACTGCTGCACGTGTATTCTGGCAGTCTACAGGTGATTGGCAGCCAGAGAAAAGATCTAAGGTACTATAATGTGCTGTAAATCCTTCATTCAGACTAAGAATGGAACAGCTCCCGTGTGTTTGATGTGATTTATACAGCTATGGTGTCAGTAAGATCTGGGGCCATTTGAGTGACTGTAATGACGGAATGATGAATTACCTCCACACTGGGACACGTTCTTAGCACCGGCAACGCCCTGTACTTCAGTGCTGGGACAGGGCTCACAGGATAGCTGACCCACCGTGTCCTGGTACGTACCAGGAGGGCACTGAACACACTGCTGCTGCTCACCACTGTAGAACGTCCCAACATCACAGCTCACTGAGCAAAGACACAGGTGGGTACTTTGAAGGAGTAACTTTACTTTCTGTGGCTCCTATTGATATTTCTCATGATGACACCAACTGAAAACTTGTCGGACTTCAAACTTACCACACTTTCCATCTCGAAGGATTTGTCCTGTGCTGCAGGCCTCGGCACCTTCTGGTACCTTGGACGGTTTCTGGGCCACCTCATACTCCGTCCCAGAAAACTGGATGTAGAACTGCTGTTTGTTGATGGACTTCCTGAGAGTCCGCATGGCGCTCTGCAACTTCTGCTTCATCTTCTCCCGCACACAGTCCACATTACACGTGTCTGGGGCAAAAATTGGTGATCATAAAACTAACTCCAATAGACAAAGCTTTTCTGCTTCCGTTCCTTATCGTGCAAAATATGTACCATATCCTGTCTCTTGTTTTTACTATGCACATCATATTGTGTTATGTATGTAGTTTGGTACCACAAAAAAATTCTGTAGCAGTTTTCAATATGGATGTTTTTAACTTTAACTGCCATGATTTAAGGTTGAATAAGGTGTGAATTCATATCTTAAAGATTTATATACGCTGTATGTTTGTTTACAGTTTCATTCCAAGTGTAGTTGGAAAGTAGGTAAGTAAGAACATCCCACCTGAGGCATCCTCCTCCTTCATCTCCATCTCAAACTCAGCTGTGATGTGTGAGACCTCTTTCGCAGGAGATTTGCGTCCTCGCCGGCGCTTCTTAGACGAGTCGCACTTGAGGTTGACAAAAGTTACCTGGCAATCGTCGGTGCAGGGGAACTGGTGAGGAACTGGCAGGTGAAGATAAAACATATTATATTTAGTGACTAATAAGTGCAGTTTTTTACCTTTCAGTTGAAATATACATTATAAGTGAGTGGGTCTAAAAAAGGAAAGGCTTCCTGAACACTGAGCGGACGTGTTGCTGATCCAGTACGTCTCTAAATGTGAGAAGTTTTTTACCTTGCAGGCTCTGCTTGGCTGAATCTCTGTGTTTCTCCTTGTTGCGGGGCCTCAGGTGACACTTGGCATCTTTGATCTTAAACCTGGCCTTCTGTTTGATGGGCGGGGCCATCGTGTCTTTATTCATACACAGGAGAAAGGACATAAGAATAATAAAAATAACAATAGGAGGAGACATATTACCAGAGGCTGATTATGTATTCCCCTGGATATACTGAGGCTGAGATGTTTGCAACTGTCTGTTGGGAGGGGAAAATTCTCCGCCTCTGAAAAGAAGGTGTGGGATTCATACAAATCACAAAGAAGATTGTAGTGGGTAAATGAATAAATATGAGCATGTGTATAATTAAAGATTAAGAGAAAAAAATAAGCAATTAGGCTATCATTAATGATATCTGATTTCTGCAAACCAATAGTGGACAGGTGTTGAGGTTTGTGTTCATCAAACTTGAATTTGAACGTGACCATCAACGAACAGTGATATCAATTATAGGCTGTAATGAGCTTAGTATATCAGGTGATGATGCAACTTCAAACCCAATGAAAACCGTAGTGCACATTTGTGCTATGCCATTTTCTTAGTAAACCTGGCCCTGAATACTTCGTTTCCCATCATGCTTGGCCTACTGTACCGGCACAGGTGGGTAAGGCAGTGGTGGTATTTCTCTTCTGAGGAGCTTTACTAGGCTGGACGGGCACGCCGCAGCTCAGTGTGTAGCTGTTCTCCGAGTCTGTAAGAAACACATGCACGCACACACACACACGTATACATTAGACTACACCAAGAATAATGAAATCAGACATGATGATAAGCGATAAGAGTTGTTACTTTCATCGGAAGGACTGTCTGACTGGGTCCTCCTGTACCATTACCTATCTGAGTAGTGTATGTATGTGTGTGCATGTATGGAAACGTGTGTTTTTTAAATGATCCTCCTGTATCCACATATGAAACAGAGAGCCAATGTGACCTTAAAACCCAATTAAAAACACATTTTAAATGAAAGCTTTTAGAATTCCGTCTCCTCTATCTTGATTCACACGTCCACACACAGACGCATTTCAAGTAAGAAATGAGGGATGATGTTTTTTAGAGGTTATAAAAGCGAGATGATTAAATAAGAGCCTGCGCTGCATTCCGCCACAGGAATTTACGCAGCTGCCTCCCCGTAAAATTAAGACGCACTCCAAAACGACAGAAAAACAAATATTTCACTTCATGCCTGAGAGGTATCCATCATTCTCACACCATGGATGCCAAGTTAAATAGAGTGAGAGCCACGCTATGGAAGAAATGGTGCGATCAAAGAATGTAATCGATTTACAGATGTGTGTTAAGTACTATCGCAGGAGGAGAGGCCGCGGTGCCAGCCAAAGTGCTGGGCCCGGGTGAAGCCAAGAAAACCTCGCATAGTGAGTGGAGAGCTCCCCGAGGAGTCAACATATACAGCAATAAAGAGCATGAGGGCCTTCATCGTCAGTGGAATCAGTGGATAGGATGGTACAGACAGCTGTGAGAGTGAGCTGTCACCACCAGAGGGCAGCAGCGTGTGCAGCATGACAGCTAAAACTGCATCTGAGCACTGTGATGGAAATTTGATATTTTACTTTGTTTACTGTTTCACCCTGCGTGCTTCATCAGAATAGATCAACGTTTCACTGTGTGGTATTTGATCATTTTATTATGTTACAGCTAGGTGAAGTTTCCCATGGGAAAGATGCTCGTTAGAGAGTTTTCTTATCTGACTGCCCTTGGTAGGCCTTCATCTCAGGACAGTTGGTCCCTACTCACGTCCGCCCTAGGACAGCTGTGTTATACCCTTTACAGTATAAAACCACCTGTTTCTTCACTGGCTCTTTGTCTCACACTCTGCAGACTGCTTGCACTCTGTATGTCTGTCTGACTCTTTGCAAAGAATAAAACCCTTAAAAGACGTCTGGATTGGATTCTTTATTTCAGAACACTCACCAAAGGACATATTTCCATTACAGCACACAGGGCCTTTCTGAATTAACGCAGTGGAATTCATTTCATTTGCTGAGTCACCAACTTAAAGGCCCAATCTGTGACTTTTTTCACAGTAAGAATTACAGTTTTATTTTAATTTTTTTAGGGATATAATCTTTCTTTTGATAGAAAGTTAAATTGATTGAGATCTATTTTACAAAGTATTCCCCTTTTCTCTCTTATTTTATCCAAGATAAATAAATAAATTTTAAGTTTAATTTGCTTATTATTTATTTTAAATGTATTTAATTTATGAATCTACACTGAACAAAAATTATAAACCCAACACTTGTTTTTGCCCCCGTTCATCATGAGCTGAACTCAAAGATCCAAGACTTTCTCTATGGACACAAAAGGCCTATTTCTCTCAAATATTGTTCACAAATCTCTCAAAATCTGTGTTAGTGAGCTCTTTCCCTTTGCCGAGATAATCCATCCACCTCACAGGTGTGGCACATCAAGATGCTGATCAGACAGCATGGGGATTGCACAGGTGTGCCTTAGGCTGGCCACAATAAAAGGCCACTGTGGTTGCTCCCACACCATTGGCTAGTGCTGCTGAGACAGGCAGACAGACAGACAAGCTGTCACTGTCATTTCGAGATGATCATCATATTTTATGAAGAAGTAGTATAGAATATTTTCAGGTTTTCCCTCTGAGGTTGACTTTCTGTGATTTACGGACTTGTAAGAAAGACTTACTTGAGGGACAGACAGCGCTGGCTTTACTTGTTGGTAAAGTAGCTGCTAACTGAAGCTGACATCAGCTTGTTTCTCACTTAGCAGCAGTTTGTGGTTACTTTAGTAAAAAGCAAAGCCATCTGTCCAACAGGAAACTGCTTAAATCACAGAGTTATGTTTTCCATAAAATATGATCTAGTTCCAAACCAGTGAATAAAGTTAAGTTGTGTTTTTGTACAATTACCAGTGAGGCTGGGCCAAAAAACACTTTGCTCCAGCATCTATTGTTTTTCTAACCTAATTCTTGTGGTCTGCATTTAATGCCAGTGTAATTAATCTGTTGAGTGCTTTATTTTGGAAGTTTTAGTCTTTAACCAAAATCCTAGGGGAAACATTTCAACTTTCATCCAATGATGGTGCTAGAAAATTCAAAAGTAAAGGGATTTGAGTTAGTACAATTCATCCTCTGAGGATGAATGTCAAATGTAAAAAAAAATATGGCAATCCATCCAACAGTTGTCGAGATATTTCAGTCTAGACCGCAGTGGTGACCTGGCTGCCAGACAGATCGACATCATCAACCCTCAAACACAAAGAAGAAAAAAATGACAAATGCCCATTACTGGTGTTTAGCTTGCTGCAGTTGGTAGGCACTGAATTCTAAAGCTGCCACTGGCAAATGTTAAATTAAAACATTCCAATAAATTACTTAAATACATATTCAATTATCAGCAAGTAAAGGATTAGTTTCATCACCAACAGCTCGTGGTTCATTCTGTAATTCTGCATTCTGTAAGTCCACATAAGAAAAACAGGAAAGCACAGTACATATCACAGTACGATGTCCATTGCTTTTATGTGTGTGTGTGTGTGTGTGTGTGTGTGTGTGTGTGTGTGTACCTGCGAGGAAGAGGGCGTGGGAGGGGCAGGAGAGCGAGCAGACCTCTGCCCCTCCGCTCTTGGTGCAGGTCAGCTGGGCTCTGGGTGCTGGCTTCCCATTGGGCAGACACTTCACCGCCTCTGAGGAACACACAGAGTCACATCACCATGACAACCACCTGGATACACACACACACACACACACACACACACACACACACACACACACACACACATACACCTGCGTTCAGGTGAGGAATCCACCACGCCACATGTGGAGAAATTCAAACAAAAATCACACGCACACGCAGGGTTGGTGCTTACCGATGCAGTCTTTCTTGTTCCAGTGGAGCTTCTGTCCAGCTGGACACACGCACTCGTAGCTTCCCTGGGTGTTCACGCAGCTATGCTCACAGCTCCCGTTGCTGATGCTACACTCATCAATGTCTGAAACACAACCACAGGGAAAGTTATTGAATTTCAGTTTTTTTAAAGCAGAGAGACAGAACGGGGTAGACAAGAGATCTGGATATTTGGCACATGTGATTGTGGAGATGACAGACTGTGAAGGCATAACCAGTGCAAACAAACATGAGCAATCAAAAAGGGTTTGGCAGTCTCCACATACCTTTACATTATTGGTACATTGACAAAATAGCTTCTGAAGCTGTTTAGTGTTTAGAGCATGCACTCAAAACTACAAGTAAAACATTTTCTGAATTCGCACATTATAAAAAAAGATCTAATAAAGGAATGGTTAAAGTTCTGCTGGTTTGGACTTTCTGATTTCATGTGAACCTTCTGCTCACACGGGTTAATTTAATAGGTTTGAAGTGTCTCAGGCCTTTTCTAACAGACCTGTGAGCCCGAGTCCAACCTTCAGGTTTTCTTTCGTTTATAATTTTGGAACATGATCCTGGGGTTTTCTGTCCATACGTTGTGTTTCCTTTTTTTTTTTCCACCTAACCAGATTATTAGGTCCACCTGGCTAAAACTAATACAGTTTACCTTCATGAAGGTGACTGTTCATTTTCTGTGGACTGTTTTAGAGATGTGTTTTAACGTACAGTAATTTTGGAGGGTGTAGATTTTGGTGTGTTTGTTTATACAGAAACCTCTCTGTTTTTTTAATAAACCTTAACATTTGAACCTTAGTGAAGACGAAGGTAGGATTTATTGCAGAACTGCATTAGCTTCAGCCAGGTGGACCTCATAAACTAGCAACTGAGTGTATATACAGTGTGCGCTGATACAGATACACCCTGCTCCTGCTGCTGTGGTCATGGTGACTCCACTTTTTCCATCAGTGACGTCAGTCGTACAACGAGAAACGCATAATACACTCAGGCAAGCAGACGCACACTGGGAACACACGCTCACACAGACTCACACTGTATACACACAATGACGCAGGCACACAAACACACATTATACACAGAGAAATGATTCTGGGGAAGTGAGGTGTGAGAATGCTTTCAGCAGCAGCCGTCTGCACACGCTCAGTGACCCCGCACCTTCACACTCTGAAAAGCATGTACCTTTTCAGACGCACACACGCAAACACACATTTATCTATCTCTGTTACACACACTTCAGCTGAGTCAAACAGCCGCTGCTTCATGGATTTCTCCCATGGTTGGGGCAGATTCTCACCTCCACAGTGAGTGAGGCCGTACAGGATGTATCCCTTGTTGCACAAGCACTCAAAGCTGCCAGGGTAGTTGATGCAGGTGTGGTCACAGGTTCTCTCAAAGGAGCACTCATCAATGTCTGAGGGAGACCAAAGAGATACATGACAGGTGAGAAAAACTTTAGCTTTATGCAAGGGAAAGAGTTGGAAACAGGAAAGTGACTGAGTACAATCTAATTCAATCCTTCTTGCACCCTGTACTTTAAATGTTAGGGGACGCTCACTCTGTTAATGACTGCAAGTGTCAAACAGAAAGTCTGTGTTACAGGCTTTCATGAAAGGCCTGACAAAAAGCTGTTACTGGTTGAATTATGGGAAATGTAAGATCCACCATTTTGCATGCTTGACCAATACTAGGGAATAAAAGTAGTACCTAAATTAGTCATCTGTCAGAGATGTTGTAATACTGTGTTAGCTATCCGTGTGATCAGGACTGCTTCATGGCAATACTGGATTTCAAGTAGGGCTGGAGGATATGGCCAAAAATGTTATCACAATAAAAACATTCCATACCATTCGATATCCGTAATTATCACAATAAATGTCAAATCATTATTCAGCTTTAAAGGCTGATTTTTGCTACTGAGTGAAAGTTGAAGAAACCAAGTGGTTCATTATGGTTTTGAACTTTTCTATGGTCAGAACAAACATGATGCCAAACAGTGGATCTCTTCACACATCTCAGGTAGAACAAATTATTATGATAAAATCTTTTAAATATGGTTAGTAAATCTATTTGTAGTCCCTTTTCCTCAACAAAATAAATATTTTAAAAGAAAAATTAAGTGCTAATTTTTATCCATGATTGACACTGACATCAAAAACATGTTAAGTAAGTTCTCCTGTCGGTGCTGTTTGACCTGGCACTGCATTTCAATCTGGATGTGGTAGCTGCCCACTGCTCCCTTCAGGGATGAGTTAAATGCACAGGATGAATTTCGCAACATGTATGTGTATGTGACAATAAAGTACCTCTTCTTCTTCTTGTTTCATTGTTACTAAGGAAAATTATATTGTGATAATTATCCTTATTATTTTATTGCCCAGTCCTTATTTAAAGGATTTATGGATCTATGTGATGTCCCTTTGATTTTATTTAATTTACTGTTTTGGCCAAAAACATCACAATCTGGCTGATTTAAAAATTAATTTCTAGAAAATGTACTATATGCTAATACACAGTACTATCCTTATATGCTCTGACTCTGGTGCTCTGTCTACACTTGAAGTTTGACAGGTGCTGCTTGTGACCACCTTGCAGCTACATTTTAGCAAATTTCTGAGCACTTTTATAACAGAATGTACAGTGTGAAGGACTGACAGAACGGGAAGAAAATGAGAAACTTTATTCCACAGCAGTTTGACATATTGACTTCTATATATATGTATAGCAGTGCCAAACAACTGACCTGTGTCCTGCACAGCTCTGGGATCAGCTTGCCATCTTATACTATCTACTGTTATAATAGTATAGTGAGTGAACAAAATGTGTGGAAATGGTGTTTTATTATGTGTATATAACAATATGATATCAAAAAAGAAGTTTCTATTCAAATCGCATACAATACAATATTTCTTCACCTGAAACAGTTACAGTGCCAGTTTTCTATGACACAAGCTTATTATTATGTAACAAGCGGGTCAGTCCAAATTATGTCTCAATAAATACAAATATATTACATAGTAGGATTAAAGGTTGTGTTTTAATTCATGTTGATAAATCAGCTTCCAGTCCGGCATAAAAAAATTAGATTATTTGTGAAAAACTAAATAACTTAGTTTGTAGTCTGAAGATTGTCTTGTCATACATGTGTTGATGTCAGGTCTTATGACCTGTGTGAACGTAGAAGGACTCCAACTATTGACTATTTTCTATAGCCAGCAATAGCTCCTGGACTTAAAGAGACAAAATGGAACCAACAGTGGAACCGAAAAAAGCTACGGGCCAGATTATCACTATACTGTGATATAAGACTGAATCAGAACCACCCACTGCTGATGGTTGCTGCCTTGACACTGACTTCTTCATGATGTGATTAATTTGTCTTTAGGGCGTTTGTTAACCCCCCAAAAAATAATATTTTTTGTGATATAATGATCTGAAAAAAACAACCCAAGGCTTTAGTACTTCAGTATAGATCAAAACAGCATCACATCTGACATGTTTTGCATGTTGATCAAAATCGAAAACCTGATGTGTAGTTGATGGTGCAACTGCTAACTGCTAACTGCTATGCAGGTGCTGCTGGATTCCACACACATTAAGGGAATTCTGAACTGGGTCAGTCGCGGTTTAAATCAGTCTAGTGAGAGCACAGAGGTTTTGTCCAAAGGTCAAAGGTCAACAGGCTGAGAGGTTTATAGACAGTGCATTCTTGATGGCTCATTCATGGTCAAACACAGGCTGCTCACCAAGAACTAAAAAGGCCATCCCATTAATCACAGTGGACATTATCGTAAACAGATTCACAGAGTTTCCCACTAAACCAGGACAACAGTTCATTCTATTACACCAATCTGGAAAACTTTACTGGGCTGAGGGTGAGATGGCTCACGATCACCATTATATCAATGTCTGTGTGAAGATGAGTGCAGGATATGCAGGTCTGCATGTCTCTCTGCATGTGTTTATGTGTACTTGTCCAGCACCAAACATTATTAACCTATCAGGAATGGAGGCCAGCGTTTCATGCTCACCTGCTTTATTTCAGTCTGTTCCACCGGGCTTTACTGCGGCTAAAAATACGACATGTTATAATGGAGTTTGTCATGTGGAGGAAGTTGTTAAGGCATGAATGTTGGCTCGGTAAATACTCCAGGCATCTGTCCATGTGAGGACTTAGGAATAGCTTGCCTGTTTCGAGCTAGCCCACAAGCAGAGTTTCCATACGCTGAGGCGGGCACACAGGAGTTGTTTGCAGCTCTTAATGTTAAAAGGAACATATAAAATAAATGTTGGTTTCTGGTTTGGCTGATGTGCTTGTCTGCAGAACACACCTTTGGTCACGATGAGGTCTTTTGACAGTGATTGCTGAAATTTATCTAACTGCTGACGCCATTCTCTCTAGCCTTTTGTAAACATTTACAAAAGAAGGAATCATTTGTGCTTCTTTTGCAACTATGGCAAACCATCCATCTTTCTGCTTTGGTTTGGTAGCAAGTTCTGGCAAATGCTCTAACAGCGGCATGTAGTGTATCACCAGGAGCTATTTTCTCTGGAAAAGCTCACTGGCACAGAAAGAGCTGACACATTAAACGTTCCATTTAGCTTTAAGGTCATGTTGAACCTGAACAGTCCAGATGTCAGTGGATGGGACAAACCTGCCAACTATTGGCTGGCATGGTATGGTGGTAAAGGTGTGATGTGGCTAGCAACACTCAACAGCACATTATTAAGACTCCAAATGGAGCACCAATGATGCACAGTCAACCCAACACATATACACACACGTGTACACACTGTTTGGTGGTTTTGGACCGGGGACAGAAGCACCTCTGGGTTTTGTTATTAAAAAAATCGTTTTGTGTTTGTCTGCACTTGTGTTGCACTTGCTGCAACTTGTTAGCAAGAATCTGCCTTTGGTCGTACAAACATAACCACTGATCACAAGGAGGCTTCTACATGTACACTACAAAGCTAGCTGAGGGGGCAGCTACACTGGTAAACTGTAGATTATAGTTTCAGGGAAACAGAACTTCAGAACTTCTCTCATTGATCAGCAATGCATTTACATACATTCAGATGTTCATTTAACAGTAGTTGGAGTTTAAAGGAAAATTCTGACATGTACGAAATACTTCTTTGTCATCTTCCACAGAGTCAGACGAGATGATCAAAACAAATGTCTTCTCTGTGAGTCCAGTTGGTCCACTGGGACATTAGCCTAGTATCGCTCAAGGACTGCAAGCACTGGACCTGATGGAAAGCTTATATCTTCTCAAGACTATGTTCTGCAGAACCTGCTGTATCCTTGGACTGGACAAGAGATCAAATTGATATTAATATACTCCTCTGAGTTGATATTAATATACTCATCTGAGTCCAGCAAAGTACAAATACTGTACTTAGCAGTTTAGTGTACTTAGTTTGTAAGTAGTTTTTTTCCTGATTTGTACTTTTCTTGTGTATTTTCAGTTGTTGCAACTTTTTACTTTCACTTCACTACATTTCTGAGCCAAATAACAACTATTTACTCCGTTACATTCTACAAGAGACACGTTACATCCAAGCGGGAAGCTTCCGGTCTGCAATATGAAGTCAATGCCGAAGTCCCTGAAACCTGCATTCTATTGAAAATCCAGCAGGGGGCGACTCTTCTGATTGCAAAAAGAAGTCTGGCTCCATTAGAAATAATGGGAAAATGACCCTAGTTCTCAGCTGAATAATTACCCCAGTAAACACTTTCCTGATGAGTTTATGGTCTCAGTAGCTAGTTTCAAGTCTTCTTCAACACAGCATGATGTTCATTTAGTAAATGAGGGTCCCATTTATTTTAAAATAGACCACAAAGCAGAGAATGTTTCAGGGCGGGATTATCTATGATTGACAAGTCGTTACCATGGCGACCTATCAATCAGGCTAGAGCTGACTCGTACCCTTGGCGCTGTGTAAATTTAATCAGCGAGTCGGCTGTTCACTTTCTCTGGTGAGTACATTTAGTTTTAAGACTGTTGTTCGCTGGACAAAGTTATCAGCCTGTTAAAATGACAGTTAACGTGGGTTACAGTTGCACCTAGCTAAGCTAGCTTTTAGAACAACATTATCTGTCTCTCAGTCAAGGTTTAGTTACAACTCTGGACTAATGCAAGATGGGATGTTGATTAGCTGGGCAGACTGGGCAATACGGATGCACCTCTTAATAAATAATAATCATCACATATTCAGCCAAGTCATTTTATAAAAAATATATTTTATATAAAATATCTATAATTTACAGGAGCTATGCTGACGTTTGTCAGTGAAGTAGATATCAGACTGTCAGCCATTTTTCTAGAAGAGGTTTCCATTCAGGCTTATTAAAGGATTGTAGTGAGAGCATTATGGTGTCAGCTCTGTTTTTGCACTGTGAGCCACAGCCAGTTTGTGACCAAGCAGTAACTGGTAGAGTTGCAATATAAAATATATAAACTGACGCCAAGATCAGGCAGGCAGGCAGAGATCTCAAAGGGTTTTCAGTTAGTTTCTCTTTTCACCTCCTGGTCTCATCCTAACTTACAGTCCCAAACTGTATTTATCAGACAGTCTGAAGGATATACTACCACGTCAGCAGATCTGGTACAACAGATGACCGCACAAAAGGAGCACTCAACAGCAAGATGCTAGGTTAAACTGAACTGTTTTGACTTCACAATTCAAAATCGTATTGTCAGGCCTGACTGCTGGGTGACACTCTGAACTTGACAGTAAGACAGCGAGAAGCTATGTGATTGACAGCTGTCAGTCACTGACCTTGGCATGTCCGTTCATCAGTGAGCAGTTTGTGACCTTTCTGGCAGCTGCATTCGAAGGAGCCCACTGTGTTCCGGCAGAAGTGATCACAGCCTCCGTTGTTCTCCTGGCATTCGTCGATGTCTGGGTGAGGAAATAACAAAATTGAGGGGGAAAAAATGATTAGTATGTTAATTAAGCTGATTTCACCTGATTCACACTGATGTAGTAGAGCACACACAGCACATGTTCAAATGAAAACCGTCTAAATAGTGGTATACAACAATTACAGCTTGGTTTAGATGTACTTTGAAACTGTGAAAGTTGTCAAGTATGTTCTTTCAGAAATGGCCCAGTAGATTTAGTACGTACAATTTGAACTTAGAGAGGGATTTGTTGAGCAGTTTAAGAGAGACTAAATGAAAATGGGAGCGTACCACTGCCCCCATTCTGCCCAACAACCTTCCTACCAGTATAAACTCAGTTCCACCATTAGTACTGTAAATCTGCATCAGGGGATTGATCAGAAAGGCAATAGGAAAGAAAATTTCTCATCTGGTTCAAGGTTAAAATCCATTCAATACCTTTGAGGGGAAGGTGTGTGCTGACATCAGAGTCTCAGATATGTGTTCGCTGTCCTTTACTCTATTAATTGACTATTCCAAATAAGGTGCGATGTTGCGTCATGGTGTGTGGACTGCAGTACTTCTGCAGCAGATAGACCATCTGACAATTCTAGCAAATGCCCAAGGGGCCGGACCGGATTTGTATTGGGGTGTGTGGGTCAGATTTTTAAAATATATATGTAAATATATTGTTTTTACAGGCTAACAGCGCATACATCTTTTTTATGGCTTGTGCAATTTCACTATGGTAAAATTTGTCTAATAATTGTAAATATTAAGCATTTGGCCCACTCGGTAACGGCCGGCGGACCGACCCAATCCGAGATTACTTAATTTGGGACATTCAGTCAAAATCAAATATATCATGAGAGTGCAGCACCAGCTAATCGTCAGTAAAGCTAGTTTACTATTGTCATACAAGTAAATGATAGCTAGATAGATAGAGTAAAAAAGAAAGGCAGTGCTGAAAAGGTCAGAGAAAGCAAATAAAAAAGGTCTCTTAAGTCCAGCGCTGCCAAACGTGTAAACTCAACCGAACTTGAAAGGTGTAAATTCAGCTGCTGAAGCTGCAGCAGAGGACAGTAGTGCCAAGTAGCAAGTAGCTAGGCATATGTTAAATTATAACATTGAATACATACATTCAAAGGCTACAGGATGTACTGTAAAAAATCCTTAGCTAGGGTGGAACAGAGACACTCATATGCAATAGTTAGATGAGGCATATTAATAAGCCACTGGCTTACTTCTGTTCTCTACATCTTCTCAAAACATGAATGTTGCTGGACCACACAGCTCAGCTTAACTATGAATCAATACATAGGATAAGAGGAACCTGTGCTTGTGTGTCACAGACACACTCACACACCTTTACACACAGCAGCAAATGTAAATGCTCCGTATTTGTATTGCGCCAATCTAGTCTTTTCTCAAAGCACTTTTACACTACATCTGTATTCATCATTCACATACAGGTAGAACAGCCACTAGGGGCTATTCAAGGTTCAATATCTTGCCCAAGGACACTTCGACATGCAGCCTGGAGGAGCCGAGGATTGAACCGCCAACCTTCCGATTGACTGGCAACCAGCTCTACCCCCTGAGTCGCAGCCGTAGCAACGCTGTTGCGTACTTTTATTTTAATTCACAAATAACTGTGAATCATAGAGGATTTAAAAATGCAAAAAATCTGTTCGTACACACAAACAAACATGTATACTGTATTTGTGCTGTTGTCACTACCTATTTGTATTCATGTATATTCCATGTATGTTGAGAGCAGTTAATGAGAAAACTGCAATGTTTACATCCTATACTGTGTTCATTAACTAGGATGTTGCTCAGTACAGAATCAGTACAGTCACAGACCCCTGGTCTTCTAGGACCAGTGCAGGGGGAAGGATGCTACTCTAAACCTAGCAGAGACAGGGAGGAGAACAAAGTCCGGCTTTGTAATTAACTCTACAGTAGTAGTTTTTACTGTATGTCTAAATTTGTTGTAAAAATATGCTCTTTAAAAAGAAGTAGCCTACGCAGTGTTTGCCATGCACATACATTACATGTTTAAATATCAGTTACACAGGGTCCTGCTTATATTATTTCTCACTGTACACACATGTAAGTAGTGAATGCGTGTGTCCGTGGGTGGGGATGTGCGTCCGTAGTAATTTGGGCTGATGTTGCTACAGTGCCAGGGCTGAGTTTTTGTCCCAGTCCGCCCCTGGTGTCCTTGAATGGAACATTTAGTGTTGGGCTTGCAACAGGGCTCACCAGGGCTCCAGCTGGCAGCATGGATCAGTCCTTGGAGGGTTAGTTCTTGGTTTTTCAGAGAGATCCCACTGTCTCATCCCATGATACGCTACTTACCTGGAACTAATGGAGTCTAGCTGCTGGGAGAGAGCGAGAGGAGAGACAGATACCATCATTGAGAAATAAGTTTGCTAATGCCCATTCCTTTTGGAGGGTGGCTGGTGGCCAATAAAAGGGGTGACTGTCTCCTCTTAATATCTGAACTCCCTCTGTCTTTGAATCCAGAACTTTTGACCATCGTCAGAAGATGCTCTGGAAAGAATCAAACTGCCGTGTGCAGCATCATTATGGCATGTTTTGCATCTTTAACTTGCATTTCAATATACAAACTAAGTGAACATGAAGGACAACTCTAAAACTGGCAGCACTCATTATCAAGTGTCATATGAGACAGTCTCAAGATGCTGGTAACAACATTCACGTAAGTCCCATACTCAAAGAGACAAACAGGCCTGAGCTCCTGGGAGAAATGTCTGCTGAATCCTTGCTGAATAAAACCTGGATACCTGAGCTTTAGCCTAGGTGTGGTGCAGCGATCCAGAGGCAAGGATTCTAAAGTAATAATAAGGCGAATGCAGTCGCCCCCGAGGCAGCGTGTTCAGTGCCAATTGCAAACCCGCTGGCAGATCTTGTTTCACAATCCCCAACCTTCCAACCTGATTGCCTTGCCTCATCCAGCCTAGGGTGGCCCCATATGAACCCAAACTTTATTTAATAATCAGTGGCTTTTTCATTTAAATGCCTTATGCTTCTCTTATCTCTCATTTAGAGTTTTTCTGCAGTCAAAACTTGTTTCTAGATGAGGTAACGAGCAAGTCGGAGAGATCAGGCGGGAAAGATTTAGAAGTGGTAGGATGAGGTGGAGCAGGAGCAAAGGAAGAGGGAGAGGGGACAATAGTCTGGCAGATTACACAGGCTAAACCCTTTTTGATTGGTGCTCTATGTGATGAAAACTGTGAGGGATTAACACCTAAACCATCAAGCCGGGGAATAAGTTGAACAAGACACCACAGAGAAATAGAGCAGGAGGAGAGGGGTGGAGAGAAAACGGGAGGGGAGGATGGAGGTTGAGAAGACAGAGAAGAAGAGGGAAGGGGAGAAACAGAACGAAAAAGATGAGAGCAAGTAGTGGTTGAAAGAAGGGAGAACTTCATGTTTCAATTTTCACTAAAATACTTTTTTTTTGCTGATGTTGCTTCTGCTTCTCAGTTTTGGCTGTCAATCAATTGCTCAGAAAGTTTTTTGTGGCAAACTGCAAGGCCCACAGAGCAGACGGTCCACTGACCCAAACCGCTTAGTTACTGCTGCTTTTCTGATTTCAATTGACACTAAATGCATTGTGCAAACAATAACAGTGGCAGATTTACTAAATTCATGGTAATTTTTTTTAAATAGGTGCAGAGATAAATGATAACAACAATCCTTAAGTTTAGCTTGCAGCCCATGATTGTGCCAGCTGAAATGATAACTATTGCTGAGAGATTGGATCCACTGTAGATAGGTGGCTGGTAAAAAAAAAAAAAAAGGAAAAGAAACAAGTCTTTAAGAATGAGGACAGAGTGATGTATTTGTCAAATGCTAGCTTGGGTAAGAGCTTGGGGGAGCTGGAGTTTCTCCTAAAGGGCAGAGAAAGCCGTTAATGTCAAGGGCCGCCTCTAAACAGTGGATTTGGCTTTTTAACATGTAAGATATAACCCCACAATGTAATCTATCTGTGATACAGTTAATGACGTACTCCTTGGATATGAAAGTAACAATCATTTACTAATGTAGCAGGCCAACATGATAAATTCATTTATTACACTTTGGCTCGTGTGTTTTTAGTTTTTTAAAAGCTAAAATAAGGTCTCCATTATAAAAGATACATCTTTAAAACTGTTGACATTTTAACTACAAACATGGTAAATTATTACTCTTTATATTATCATTATTATTATTATTGTATTATATTTTTAAACCTTGGAGGTTTTCTATTTGTAAAATAGGACCAAGCACGGAAAAACACTAATGAGCATGTGTAGTGGACCCCGCAGCCCAAACTTGGACTCGAAAACGTTTATTGGCTTATGCTTTGTGAGCAAGTGACTGGGCACCATCTTGGTTTATGTAGCTTGATCAAATCAGAGTCAGCTATTAACAGGGTCAAGGTGGTGAGAGCACCAAAGTCCAATCACCACACACTCTCAAACAGCCCTCAGTGTAGCGTGACAGGAGTCCTTATAAAACAGCCAGTAACTCAGCCACTGTGTTTTTCCATCAGGGTAGACTCAGGCCTCCCTGGCCTGATCCTCTCACTCTATCCTCAGGGAGCTTCTGCTGAATGAAGTCTTCATCTAAATATAGAGCCGAGACAGGAATCCACAACGAGCTGGCTGAGCGCCGGGATGAAAATGTAGTAAACTGTGTGTCCCGCTGTGCCTTTTAAAAAGGGATTGTCCCTCCGTCTGGCTCAGCTTAAACAGATTTCCCCATGGGCAGCGGGAAGACAATCTACTGCGGGATTTCTTAAGGAGAGTGTGATGGGTAAGGGCGTTCAAGTAGTACTCTTAAATGTAAGCCCACTTTTGATCCAGGGCTTTTAAACAACTATAGACCTATAACCAACCTCCCATTTCTCTCTAAGATCGCTGAGAAAACCACCAACTATGGGATTTTCTACAAGACAAGTTATTTGAGGATTTTTAGTCAGGATTTAGAGTGCATCATAGCACAGAGACAGCACTGGTGAAAATTACAACTACTTGCAATACTAATTACTAATTACTAATTACATGAGACAAAGGACTTGTCTCTGAACTTGTCTTGTTAGATCTTAGTGATGCATTCAACATCATTGACCATCACAATCTATTAAAGAGACTGGAACATTTAATTTTCAATAAAGGAACCACTCTAAGCTGGTTTAAGTCCTATTTATCAGATCGATCTCGGTTTGTACCAGAGATGGGGATTCGAGTTTGAGACTTGGACTCGAGTCCGACTTAAGTCACAGAGTGACTTCAGACTACGACATGAGACCCGTACTCAAAAGATTTCAGACTTGACTCGGACTCAAGGTGCACGACTCACAAACACACACACGCTTTAATTTCTTATTTAGTGAAATGTATGAACCCCATACATTTCACGAAATGTATGAACCCCATACATTTCACTAAATAAGAAATTAAAGCGTGTTCTTATGTAGTTTGCATGATGCTTTGGCAATATTGTTTCTAAATATTAATGCCAATAAAGCTAATTTGAATTTAATTTAATTGACTCATGTTGTGAGTCCGACAACAATGTTTATTTTTAGAAAACGTCTGATGAGCTTGCCGTTATTCCCTCCCTCCGTTACCTATAACCTGCCTACATAACACGTAGTATCAGCTCCACACGGCCACACATGAGAGAGGACAAAAAACACCGCAGCTGCTGAGCCATTTATCATAAACTTTGGCTTTAAAACTTCATACAACAAGATCCCAACAAAGAAGCGCTGAATGCAAAATTAAAAAATGAGGTTAATAAACATGTTTAGCTCAGCATTGGTCATTAACGTTAGCTTCTTGCTTTAGCTACGACCTACGGGAGGTTAACTCTGTCTGTCGTTCGTTATCTAAAGATGAATGAGCGTTAGTTTGCTTCCCAAACTTGTGGTGGTCAATTAACATAATCATTTACGTCCAGCTGGCTGCCATCACATTTATTATTAACGTTGGCTGCAAAAAGGATCATGTAATGTTCCAGTTTTATTTAGTTATAACGTTACACTGGTTTGAGAGTCTGGGGGATGTGTTAATAAGCTGTCATTAAATGCATTGCACATTACATGGTTGTGCTCTGTAAGTGAAAAACAGGTTACAGTTATAGAATCCCTTATAGCTATGCAGTTTTATAAGCAGCCTGGTTTGAATGCAGCAGGTGATACAACATTCATTATAACCACGAGAGACTTGACTTGGAATGTGAGCATCTCTGGTTTGTACATGTTAACGATGAGTCTTCCATGCATGCCAAAGTTAGTCACAGAGTTCCATAAGGTTCTGCGCTCGGACCAATCCTGTTAACCTTATATGCTTAACTCAGGAAACATTCCATAAACTTTCATTGTTATGCAGATGATACCCAATTATATCTATCGTTCAAGCCAGATGAAACTCATCAGTTAACTAAACTAGCTAAGTGTGCCTTCAAGTTGTAAAAACCTAGATGACCTGCAATTTTTTGAAAAACTCAGTCAAAACCAAATGTTGTACTTGATGCCAAACACCTTCGTGACAAATTATCTAAAAATATTGTTACTGCGGAAGGCAGTACCCTCCAGCACTACCATGAGGAACCCTCGGGAGTTATCTCTGACCAGGACATGTCCTTTAACTCCATAACATAATATTGCAAAAATCAGGGACATCATGTCTCATAATGACGTGTACTGACAGGAACCAGAGAAAGAGATCATATTTCTCCCATATTAATTTCTCTGCACTGGGTCCCTGTAAAATCCAGAATGGACTTTAACTTTCTTCTCACCTACAAAGCTCTTAATGGTCAGGTATCTTAGCTCAAAGTGTTCATACTACCTTACTACCCCACCAGAGCACTGCGCTCCCAGAATGCAGGGTTACTTTGTGGTTCCTACAGTGGCTCCTCTCCTGTGGAACCAGGTTCCAGTTTGGGTTCAGGAGGCAGACACCATCTCTACATTTATGAGTAGGCTTAAGACTTTCCTCTTTGATAAAGCTTATTATTAGGGCTGGCTCAGGTGAGTCCTGAACCATCCCTTAGTTATGCTGCTATAGGCCTAGACTGCCGGGAGACTTCCCATGATGCTTGAGCTCCTCTCTCCTCCTCTCCCTCTCCATCTGTAAGCATTCTTATCACATTAATGCATTTTACAAACTCCACTTCTCCTGTTGTTTTGTGCTTTCTCGTCTCTCTCCTCTCTCCTTCTGTCTCTTTCTGCAGTTGTTTCTAGCCTGGCTCCGTACCTGTGGTTGCAGGCTTCCTGATGCCCCTGTGTTCCTGCTCAACACCAGCTGCTACAATTATACAATTATTATTATTATTAGTCCTATTATTGTTACCGTTACTATTGCTATCACTATTACTATTATTCATTTTCATTGAAGTTTGTGTTATTACCAAAACTATTATATCACACCTCAGTGTTGAGCTGCTGTCTGTTCTCTTCTTGGTGGGAACTGTCTCTGTAAATAATACTACAAAGTATGGTCTAGACCTGCTCTTTCTGCAAAGTGCAATTGGCAAGTGAAAGTGATTGTCCAAAATCCCAAAATGTGATATCATATCAGGAGAGAAGCATTGGGGTTGATGACTCCTTTCATTTCTCCACTGCCAGTCATTTACGCAGTCTTGACTTTGACGGTCTTGCTCTTTTGATTCCTCTTTGTTTTTCTTCCTGTCTTACTCTCTTCTGTTTTTAATTTATTCTGTGTCTTCGCCTCCGATGTTCTGTTGCCTCATGTTCAGCCTGCAGTGCTGGCTGCCCCAAAGGACTCAAATCAATCACACCGATTTCCCTGTTCTTTTCTTAAACACACTGACAGTAGCTTGAAGGCAGCAGGAAGGATGACTGTCGTTCTCCTTTCAGGTTATACCCACTGTACACTTGCCAACACCGGGGCTACAAAAGTGAAGACACTAAAACATTTTAAGATGATCTTTTCCTGCATCTGGTGAGTTTTGAATGAATCAGTTAACAAAAATATGGCACCAAAAGCGCAAGAAGAAAACATTCAGCAGTAGGTAAGTCTGGATTCTCCAATTAGGAAAGTGAGATATTTACACAAAGTGAGAAACACACACACACCTTTCCACAGCATTCCCACTCTGCCCACGCCGTCACCGCTCTAATGCCTATGTAACAGTGGATACCTCCCTGGGTCTGCCCAACACAGACAGACACAGCTTCATAATTATTCTTGCAGCCACAAACACTGGCAGAACCACCGCAACTGCCCACACTTAATGGCCACTCTGGGGATGGCTGAGCTTTATAACGGGGTATATAATTACCTTTAATGGAGCTTAAATAAATACATTAAGCCTCGGAACATCTTGAAATGATAAAGTTTGGAGAAAAGAGAGAGAGGACAAATAGAGGCAAGTCTGGAGAGTGGGTGGAGGGAGAATGGAGGGCAGCCTGATGTGTGGCAATTGTCAGAAAGTCAGACTTGTCCTTCTGGTGTTTAACCTCCGTCTATTCAGAACTGGTGCAGCAGGCCTACTGCAAATTCGTTTTGACAGTATCAGAGGAATCCATTCATCTTACCACAACTCAATGTCTTTCAAACAAATACTGTGGTGGTCGCGGGACATTCTTACAGCATCTGATATGGTTAATATGGAAGGAAGTGCAGCAGTAGTTAAGAAAAATATCAGTATCAGTAAAATATCAATATCCGAGGCTGTAACAGTCTTCGTGAAGAAAAACAAACAGTTTGATAGATAAAAGGTGAGGTTTGTTTTGCTCTTTAGCAATAAATGTACTAAGTGATAAAAAAAGGTGTCAGAATAAAGTTCTTTGGCAACCTATATCAAAACTGTCATGCTGTGAGCATTAAAATGTTAACATATGTGAGTATTAGTTTATTTATGTGAGGATGGTGTAAGCAAATAGGTCATTATGTTAAGTCACAGGGTTGGAGAGATATAAAAACAGGTTTGATGTCATTACACACAAACATCTGGGGTGCCAGAGGCCAGCTCCCCTGAGGCATTTGTTAATAAGGGCGCTCCTCATTAACGCTTCACATAGGACTGCACATGGACAGCACTGAGAAGCAAAAAGGTTGAATCACACTGAGCATCGTCTCAGCTCATTTCAACAATCCCGCAAACAAATGGAAAGCATGCACACATACACAGCGGTGATGTTACGTCTCTCACTCTGATGTTTCCTCCTCAAACCCCCAGCTCTTTCCATCTCTGTCTGCCCTTGTGAGAGAGGAGTCATTTGTCACTTTCACTACACGAGGCGCAGCACACCACCGCGTGCGTTTCTACACACATGCATGTTCAAACACACACTGGCTGTCTCCAGGGATCCATCTCTGACATTTACTCTAGACGATCAATATCTCGCTCCGCTCTTCAATCAATAATTCCATCCTTTCCCAAGAGCCGTGTGTCTCCACCAGACAAATGTCTTTCTGACAGGCTGGCGATCTGACCTGGCCTTTTTAAAGCTGGCTTTTAAAGGTAGAATTGGATTTGAGAGCAATTTAAAAACAAAATGAAAGAAGCTGGACATGGAAAATTAAAGTTCTGAGACTATAAAGGGAAAGTTTAAAAAAAACTCACCAGGAAATAATTTCAGAACATGTGGTGAAACCTGATAAAACCTGAAGAACATTCAATGAAAACACAACACCATATTATGTTAACCCTGGTCTATAACGTGAAACACAATGGAAACACAGCAGTTTCTCAACCAAAAGTGGCTTCTGACCACATTTATAGGTGCCAAACACGTTCCTGACACAAGTCAAGTATCCTTCCAAATTTAGTGCTAATTAACAGAATTTCCAGAAAATCTGCAAAAGAAAACGCTCATTAACTCGGTTTCCATCAACTGCTGTTAGAGATTAACGCTTTCTAGCGTTATTCTCCCATCGGTGCCATCACACCACTGCAGAAGAAGACGGTGCAATGAGATGACTCAAAGCTCAAACGAATAATGTGGAAAACAATATTTCTGCTAGTTTCTTGTGTGAATGGGAGGAAGGTTACAGCCTCCTCATCGATCCACTCGTACATGTGCAGTCCTAAGTCACACCATGAAAAGTTTGCATCGTAATGCAGTTAAAAATGCTGACACAAAGGATTTTGCCTTGTTGGGATTATAGTTGTTCTGACAGCGTTTAGCAGCAGAGGAGGCAGGTGCAGAGTGACATCTGTCTGCTGTGGGTCAGGACTTGTATGTCTGACCATGAAAATCCTAGAGCTTCAGATTCATCAGGCTGAAAGTTTGTTTGATGTGACAGTGTGTATTTTATTGGAAAGTTCCAGAGAGCCCGTCTGCGTTGGTTAGGAAAAATATATTCTGGCACTTTTTAACACAATATTATCAGTAATCCAAATAACAGGCCTACACAGGCAGAGTTTTAATTGAATCTACTAGAAACTGAATGGTGAACTTGAGGAAATTTTTCTTCCAGGGTAGATATCAAACTCTTCACACTGTGCTTGCACTGTGCTCAGGCTTGGGGCCAAATTAGAAGGCTTGCTCACGTCCACCTGGGCCAAAGGAAACAAGTCTGCCTGCTCCTCTGTGAGCCTCGGGGCTGTCCAGGGTTTGGAATGAGAAACCTGACTCCAGTAGACATCCGATGCTGCTGTGGGGCTCAGCTGCCTGAGAAACACCACCCGACTGACCTGACTGATCAGTGCTGCAGCCTAAACCAATTGCCACCAATGAGGGTGTAGTGATTGAACCCTAACTCACCAGCAAGCTGAGGTCAGGCACTGGGTCAGGCTGTTATATAAGAGGCTTGTCTGCCTACCTCGCTCCTGAGAGAAACACTGATTTGGACAAACCAACCAGGAATAAAACTCCTTGCTTGGAGGAACGCCTCCAGAATATCTTCAGAGTATGAGCTGCACACAGTGAAGAGTTTTACCAAATATAGTTTTACCAAATATTTGCCGTAAAAAGCAATTAAATGTAATGCATTTGCAGAAACCTGAACCTCTCCAAATAATTATGGACGGGGTACGTGGGATCTAGTTTTGTTGGAGAGCGTTGCCAGTGGAGAGGACAGACATCAGGTCGGGAGGTAGCGTGTATTTATTCAGGTATTAAGCAACCCCAGCACTCGATTCTTTTTAATAACAAACTCTCCACAGGTGCATGTGGGCCAAGGGAAACTCTCAGTGTTCCACAACAATAGAACAGTTCTCACTAGAGACAATAAATGTTCTCATCGATTTAATCATTTATTGGGTAGAGAATCCTGCCGCCTATTTTCCCGTCAGCCCAAACATAGAACGACAGCATATTAAGTTGGGACCCTTATTTAATCAACTTGCATGCTGAATGTGAATTATATTCAAAAGTGCATCATGCACTTAGAGTGAATGCTGCTCTGATGATTATTGTGGTTGTACAAGGATTTGTTGTTGTTTTTTTATAGACTGATCTGTCAGGAGAAGAAGCTCCTTAACCACTGTAACTGTGACCCAGAGCGTTCAGCCTATCCTGCTGTGACTCTTTTTCCTTTCTTTTTACAATCTTTTACTTTCTTTGTTCACAAGAGACGATTGAGTGATACATTCATTACAGTGATCTTCCTAAGTCGGAACAAGACGTGCTCTCTCTGTGTATTTAACCGTGTGCTGCTGCAGTTTTTATGTTGATCGGACAGCATTCTGTTCAGATTTCAGAAATGCTACAGAAAGTGAAGTGTAAAACTGCCATATGGGTGTTTAGATCAACATACAGTATGTGAAAGGGTGAAAATGTGTTACTGTCCTGTATTTAAAAGCTTGCATTGCTGTTGCAGCAATGTAATGTGAATATGTGCGTATGCTCATTTTCAATTTGCACCTAAAACTGTGGAAGTGGAAACACTGGAAAAGAGAAAAAAATTTAAAAATCACTAAAAAATGCTGAAGTGTGTTGTTGATGTATTGATGAAAGCAAGGTGCAACTAATTGCAACAGACACAGTGAAAAATGATCATGAACATGATGCATGGAAACCTCCCAACCGTCTCTGTGCATGTGTTTATATGCAGAAACATTCTGATGTTCCTTTAGTAGAAGCCTGTGAGGTTCCTGCTAAACGGATGTGATCGTGTCCTTAGTTTGATTCGACGGTGTGTGCGTGTGTCTGCGTGCGTGTGTTTTCAGGTGTTTTCGGGTAGAGGAGGAATGCAGGCCAGTGGGGACGTGTCTCAGGTGCCCATACACACTTTGTACTGTACAGCACAGTACACCGACCACACACACACACACACACACACACACACCACCATCCTCCACTGAGCATGTATGTGCACAATATACAGACCAAATATGTGTTAATGAACCCACAGAAGAAGAGGCACACGCATGGACACACACATATGCAGTAACTCATCCGACCTCCAGTGTGCACCTTCTAATCAAACATCTGGAAACTGTTCAAAAAACAGCTTTCTGCATCTCGCTCTCCCTCAGCCTCTCTCTCTCTCTCGCTCACCCCAGTCGGCACGAGAGCCCCGTGATGGAACGCCTCCTCGGGCTGGCGTGTCTGTCATCGCGAGAGGCTGAACCGCCACGTCTGTCAGCGCAGATGAAAGGGCGTTTATCGGACTGGTGGGTTTTAAACATGCCCTACATAGTTTATATTGAAATGATTATGATAGACAGGCACGACAGGGCACATCCCATTGGCTTTAAATCGAGGTAGACAGACAGGGAGAGAGAGAGAAGGGTGGAGAGAGCACTCTCTGTCTCTATCAAGCAATTTAGTAGCACTATGAGGGGCCCTACAAGCCATAATCTATTCTAGACCTCTCACATATATATATTCTCCTTTCACATACATATATTTTCATTCATACATTCATACATTTTCACTCTCACATATATATATTCTCCTTTCACATACATATATTTTCTCCTTTCAGATACATATATTCTCCTTTCACATACATATATTCTCCTTTCACATGCAGATATTTTCTTCACACATTCATACATTTTTACTCTCATATTCATACATTCTCCTCACACATTCATACATTTCACTTTCACATACATATATTTCTCTCACACATTTATACATTTCATTTTACATACATATATTTTCCTTACACATTCACACATTAATGTGTACATTTAACATTATATATAATATATGTATGTAAGAGAAGAATATATGTATGTGTGAGAAGAATATATGTATGTGTGAGAAGAATATATGTATGTAAGAGAAGAATATATGTATGTAAGAGAAGAACATATGTATGTGTGAGAAGAATATATGTATGTAAGAGAAGAATATATGTATGTAAGAGAAGAATATATGTATGTGTGAGAAGAATATATGTATGTGTGAGACAAAAGTATAGTGGAAAAGGAAGGAGTATAGTGGAAACGGAAGGTAAGACATTTATCGCGCAGTGATTGGCTGAGAAGCTCGAGTCCGGTCTGGGGGAGGGGGCAACGAGAGCTTGATTGACATCTGCACACAGCACATTAATCTTCCTGAACCAGCCGTCCTCTCGTCAGCTCTGAAGGCTCTGCAGCTAGCATCACCGAGCTGAGGTTATGGCTTTCACAAGTTCACCAGGAACTCCTAAATAGCAAGTAAGTCTGTTTCTCTCTGTTGCTGTTTTCTCACATAGAGCCGGGCTGGGTTAGAGTTAACGGTAACTGCTGGTCTGGCACAAGCCAGCTGGAATTAACGTTAGCGCTAATTTTGCTAATAACTTAGGTGACAGCTAACGGTAAGTTAGCAGCTAACTTACATAATGTTAAACGCCATCAGGCTGATACATGTTAATTGTTAACTAACGTTAGCCTATAATTCTCCTGTCAGTAACAACATGTGCATGACAGGAGATATTACTGCACGGGACCACGACACTGAAGCTTCCGATTCGGCAGTTAAGGGGAACGCTAAGGGAACTTAAGTGAAAGTTAACTTACGTTACTGAGCTACTGAATCTTCGTTTTTTGCACCTCTTACTGCTGTGGAAGCTGTTATGCATGTTAGACAAAGCCTTAACGCTGCCTGAAACACTTTTCAGATTTGAAAAAACTTTATTTTATTTGTAAAAAAATTCGGTAGCTCAGATACGTAAATTAAGGGGAACTTAAGTGAAAGTTAACTTTCCCCTTAACTGCCGAATCGGAAGCTAACTTCAGCGTCGCCACGGCACCACTGCATGACCATCAGAAAGCTTTCTTGGCAGCCAGGAGACTGACATTGTAACATTATGCTTTGAGTTATGAGCAGAGTAAGTTAGCCACTGACTGAACTTTAACTGAAAATAACGCTACTGTAGATTACCTAAATATAATGGTAGTGAAATGCTTGCCATTTTATTGCCAAATTTAAGAAATGACAAGGACGTAAATAGTTTTTTTTTTTCAGTCAACTCTAAACTTTCATCGTGTAATAGAGATGAGTGAGTTGATGATTGTGTGAAAACACACTGTATCTTGTGCAGTATCACTGTTGTTTTCAGATAAAACAGTGGTGGGCTTTTGTGGTGATTTGTTACACTACATTGGTTTTGTGTCTGTGTAAATGTTTTTTTGAGTGATTTTTTTTTTTTCTTTGCTCTGTTTAATTCAGGTGAAGACTGGTGCAGAATGGACATTAAGAGCTTTCTGACGGGCTCGCCTCACTTTCAACGCGATAATCCCCCTTCGCTTTTCCAGCAGCTGGTAAAACACAACACTTTAGCTGCAGCCTTTATTTTCTCACAAACCTTAACTTATACTGTACATTTACTGCAGAACTTCCCTGCTCTCGTTTTACTCAGCTCAGCTGTAATTACTTGGTACTCGCTCTCTCCCTCAGCCACACACTCACTACGCTTACCATAAGAAGTGACTCTTCAGCAACCGCGACTGGTGGGATAAGGCTACAGGGGAAATAATAAAAATCCCTCTTTAGGTGTATTTTGGGTTTCATCCCTATGATGAAGAGGAGCCAGCTTACTCAGATCATTATATCGATTAGGACTGAAACTAACGACTATTTTGATAGTCGATTATTCTATGGATTATTGAAACGAATAATCAACTATTTGGATAACGACTCGCAAAATTATGCAATGCCTCTTATTTAGCTATCAGCTTTTAAATTAAACTTGAGGTTGTTTTAGGCATGTGCTAATTAACAGCCAAGATAATAAATTGAATACTGCTTTCAAAAAACTATATTTTAATGAACGTTTTTGCTCCAGCAACAGAAAGTTACGCTGAAATCCAGTCCTCATGGACCAAACAGGTATATACAATAAGAAATAACTGTGTGTGCACAGCACTGTGCAAGCACTAACCGACACTATATTTGTACAAAGAAAGGAATCACGTCGTGCATTACATTTGCCAAATTTACAACAGAGGACCAATAATAGCAATTTTATATTAGACAGCGTTTCACAAAGTTTAGACAGTTTTCCCGAACTCAGCAACTCACAAAACTCCATGATCTTTTAGTGGCATCTGGGTCGGATTAGCAGCCAGGTCGTACATAGACAGGAGAACTTTTTTTTTCTTTAGAAACTATCAAATTATCCTGTGTTTTCTAATCTTGTGGACTTGGTAGAAACACGTTCTCCAGCAGGAAACGTCGCCATGAGAAAACCATTAACAATTAATTAATTGTATGGATCTACAGTGTGAAAGCGGAAAGGTAACATGCCTTTCACGTGAAGCTAGCTTTCTAACTAGCTTACCGAGACAAGTCTTCATCATCCAGTGAGCCACAACATTACGTGCCTCCTCTTCAGATGCTCCGGTGACCAGAAAAGCTCAGCTTTGCAGATGCTGCAGTTAACCTTTTTTGGCTGTGTGAAGAGTGAAATGCTCCCACACTTTGGAGGTTTTAGGTTGTGAAGGTGTTACTGCAGTGCTGACATAGTGTTGTTTTAGTAACTTTCCTGTAATATTACTTTACTCCACTAAGATTACTCTGTCATTACAGCCCCATGACGTCATGAACGAATCGATTATTAAATTTGTTGGCAACAAATTTAATCGATTTCTGTCGATTAGTTGTTGCACCTCTAATATCGATATATGTAATTCTGTGGGCCATAAGGATTTAAACCCAGCAAGACATGTCTAAGTAGGCTAACTTCTAAGGGTGTGACGAGATCTCGTGCCATGGGATCTCACAAGATTAAATTGTGACCAGATATCTCTTCGGTAAAAGCGGACTCAAGCAAATGACATTTTTCACACACTGTTAAGCCAAACATTAATTTTCTCACGCAGTGAAATACAGATGCATAACTGATAAGATAGACTCGTGGAGCTAATCAACTCCACCCAACTGATGCCACACCAGCACACGCCCTGATCAACTGAACCCTCCCGCTGTGAGTCCTGGCAGCTGTGACGAAGTTGTAACATAGCTGGTAGAGTTTTGCAGAGAATCTGCTGAAACAAAGTAGCTAATATAGTCCAGGAGTTTATAAATTTATTAAAATTAAAAAAATTATCATTGAGGTGAAAAGGTGGTTACTTTCCCAAAAGACTGAACGAGGAGGGATGATATTAAATAAGTTGATCAACAGGAGAAACAGATCTGGTAACAGCACAGAATGACTGAAAGCTGCACTGACTTATTTTCTGTTATAGTTCGTTACCTGTCACCTGAATTTTGTTTCTCTTTACATAAATTTAAAAAAAAAAAGACCATAAACTGGTGCAGAAAAATTCATCAGTAAGCAGGGAAAAAAGTGTTTAATACTAATAATTTTTCATAGAATTTAACATTAAAGATTTCTAAAAAAAATAGTGTTAAAATCTCACACCCCTAATAACTACATAATAGACAGCATTGTCGGCTAGACAGTGTCACGCATGTACACTTCTATCACAAGCAGCTCAGCTTTTACTTTTTAAATTTTATTTTACACAATACCACATATATGTATATGTATTGTGGTGTGTGTGTGTGTGTGTGTATTGTATATATATGTATATATATATATATATATATATATATATATATATATATATATATATATATAATGTTTTGCAGGTTATGGACAAACATCTAACACTCAACCATTTCTTTATCTGTCTTTTGTCACAGATGGTGCTGACTGATCATGAAACTCAACTTGGAAATGTGTCATCTGTTATTGAAAACTGCTGATAGCTGATTGTTAGTTCACCACAAGGTGGCTGTGGGCAACTGTGACGTCACTGTTTTGGTGTGAGCGCCATCTGTGGGCCAACTTGCACTATTTTCATTCATTCCATGAGGAGGAACCCCAGAGAGAGATGGAAAAATGTTGTTGTAAAAAAATACATTCTTTTGATAAAGTAGATTTTCACTGTGTGAGATCCTTACTTACTTCCTAGTGAGGTGCTTTTCCTATTTATTGAGTCTATATTTCTACCTTATATCTACTGTACATCTTTACAGCACAATCCCAGCATTTTTTGAGAATTTTAAGCACTGATGCCAAAAAGGCTAAACTGGAATTGGTTAGTAGTCCTGAAGTTTACATCTGTAGATGGAAAAAAATTTGGCGGTTGTCAGACATGTGAGATAAATAAGTTGAAATGAACATAAGTTTACTACCTCCTGTAAATGGTTGTGGTAAATAATGAAAACTGAAACAGACAAAAATATTTATTGAAGAAGAAATACAGTGTAAGATGCAAGGTAGCTGTGAAATTAGCCTATGCAGCCTGCCATGACTTTATGATACAAACAAAAGCGACAGTTTTGAATTAAATTATGAAATGGTTTCTTTTAGCCTAACTAAATTTAGTTGCTCAGTAAACATTGAGGTTCAGTGGACAGTTCTTATTGCAACCTACCAGCAACTGTATTGATTGAGATCTGTTTTGAGTGATAAACTAATTTAGACACAGTTGCAGGAAACAGTGGTGACAGTTGGCCCTATATTTCCATTATAATGTGTTAAACCAATGATATGCTATTTATATTATGTTATTATATAATTGCTGTATTATTACAAATATTTTAATAAACTCAGATTACCTTTGCTCATCTTTTTTGTTACAATTATTTATTTACCACTATTTGCCTGTTATTTTGCTGTTAAATATTTATAAGGTGCCTAATAACTAATGTGATCGTAACTGCAGTAGCAGAAGACATTAAGCTGATGGCTCAGTGCAGAGGGAGCGAAGACTTCTAGTGGGGCCTTATACAGTGGGCACTTTCCACACTTTAATTGTTAGTAAGACATTGAGGGAAACCGAAATACAGCAGACAGGTGACGAGCTGCTTTCACACTGTAGTTTGGTAGATCCTGTCTGGACTAGGGGGGAGAATGTATAGGCCTTACGTTGTTGCATTGTTATTGTAGTCCTGTTAATGTTTGTACTGACTTTTTACAAAAGAACCAAGAGGGGTAAACATCAAGTTACAGACTCCTTGGCAGTTTTGGCAATTGACATCCCGCATTATCAAGACCCACGTGGGGAAATCAAATTCCAGTGACTTTGACAGTTTATGCAGCACTGTAATGCTTTTGCTGTCTGTATTTATTTACATTGTATATTGTATTGTGTACAAAGAACTCATAACTGATAAGCATTATTAGTATAATTAGACTGCAAACATACAGCATGTTGAAACATACAGCATGAATAATGACGTTAAGACTGAAAGGAGGCCTAATGATTGGGGGCTTATAACTGTGGACTGACAAAATAAACTGAGGGCAAGCACAGCGTTTTTAACACCGACTTGCATACATGGTTACCAAATGATTTGCATAATAGGCCATACCTATACATGTCTCATCTGTTTTATCTTAAGATAGACATGTAGCCAACCAAACCACTTGCTTTAATATTGGCGCTGCATATGATCGGCCTTCTCCATAACAAGTGCAGCCAATACAATATGATTATTCCTAAAGAAATTAATGAAAAGAATTATTGTGGCAAGAAAAGGAGTAGTCCGTTGCTGAATGAAGTAAGCCAATATGAACTGTGCGTCAAGCGTGAAGCTCAGGACTGTTGTATCCAGCCATTTTGCTCTCTCCCTTTCTGCCAAAATTGATTGTTTCCTAAATAAATAACTGAGTGTTAGGTGATAGCTTACTATAGTTTTCCTGGAATTCTCTCTGCAGTTTTTTGTTCACATAGAGCCTAATGTTAGCTGTCATGTATTAGCAAACATTAACGCTAGTTACAGCAGACCTGTAACCCCGCTTGGTTCTATGTGAGAAAACAGCAGCAGAGAGAAACAGACTTACTTCGGAGCTAACTAGAGGAAGGCTGGTTCGGAAAGATAAACATGCTGTATGCAGGGGCGAGTTCAATCTTAAAACATTTTGCACCGGTTTGCAACGTTTTCTGATTGAACGACATGTTTCCTTGAAACGTTAGCTAACGTTCTGCAACGGGTTTCTAGGTATGTTTGCTCCCGTTTGGAGGTGTTACCCAATCAGCTGCAACAAGTTTGTAAACACAACAGTGTTAAAAAGGCAGGAAAATGCAGTGCACTTGAGTACACAGCAGGGTGTTCAGGGGACCACTGTCTCCGTTGAAAGAAACGTTTTGCTAGGTTTTGTCTGCGCTGAACTTGCCCCAGATGTCAATCAAGCTCGTTGCCCCCCTCCCCAGACCGGACTCGAGCTTCTCAGCCAATCACTGCTGCGATAAATGTCTTACCTTCCGTTTCCACTATACTCCTTCCTTTTCCACTATACTTTTGTCTCACACATACATATATTCTTCTCACACATACATATATTCTTCTCTTACATGCATATATTCTTCTCACACATACATATATTCTTCTCTTACATACATATATTCTTCTCTTACATACATATATTCTTCTCACACATACATATGTTCTTCTCTTACATACATATATTCTTCTCTTACATACATATATTCTTCTCACACATACATATATTCTTCTCACACATACATATATTCTTCTCTTACATACATATATTATATATAATGTTAAATGTACACATTAATGTGTGAATGTGTAAGGGAAAATATATGTATGTGAAAGTGAAAATGTATGAATGTGTGAGGAAAATGTATGAATGTGTGAGGGAGAATGTATGAATATGAGAGTAAAAATGTATGAATGTGTGAAGAAAATATCTGCATGTGAAAGGAGAATATATGTATGTGAAAGGAGAATATATGTATCTGAAAGGAGAAAATATATGTATGTGAAAGGAGAATATATATATGTGAGAGTGAAAATGTATGAATGTATGAATGAAAATATATGTATGTGAAAGGAGAATATATATATGTGAGAGGTCTAGAATAGATTATGGCTTGTAGGGCCCCTCATATAGCACATTAGATGAGACCACCTCACAGCTTGGTACGTACCTTGCCTCTAACTACTATATTCAGTAAACTGCTAAATGCCAGCAATTACACTCCTGCCTGTGCACTGCAATACACTGCTAATCACAACTGTGATTACATGTGCCACAGGAGTCGACACACACACACACACACACACACACACACACACACACACGTATATGCTTCGGCAGGAGATATTGATTGATTGCCGTTGCCATGGTTACAGCAAACCTCTGTCACACAGGAAGTACAAACAGTACAGTACAAACAGGGAGATTGGTGCTATATAAATAAAACTGTGCTCAAACTGTCCATGGTGTAAGCTGCCGTTTGCCCACTGGATGGATAGCCTTCACCCTAGACAACAAAAAAATTGATGGGAGGGAGCATCTTGGTGGCAGAGGGGCTTAAGACCATGCTACTGCAATATCTGGAGGTTATGAATATAACCAATGTTCCCTGAGGGAGGGAAACGAGGTACAACACATTAGTATGGGGATTGCGTCCTCGCGAGACCAACCTGAAGAAACTTTTCAACACGCCCGTCAGGAATAATGGAGACTGCTGCAGGCAGGGGGAGTCTCGCCTTCCCTTGGGGCTATAAAAGCCCCTGCACAGTCTCATCTCCTCAATCTAAACTGCACTTCACCGAGTTAGCCGGTGGCGAGGGGCTGACCTGTGTTGTACCTCGTTTCCCTCCCTCAGGGAACATTGGTTATATTCATAACCTCCAGTTCCCTTTCGGTCGGTACACTCGGTACAACACATTAGTATGGGGATATATCATCACGCCCTGAGGCACCCTCCGCAGCTAGATTAAGTCGATCCGGCCCTGGGACAGCTGGATTTGTGATGTCGTTTACATCACTCCCCTGCTGAGAGCACTGACTGGGTGACATCCAGCTGTCCGCGTCCAGGCGGTAAAACTTCATGAAAGTGTGTGGAGAAGCCCAGCTCGCGGCGGAGCGAGACATCTTCGACTGGAACCCCTTTGAAAGGGCCCAAGGCGCAGCCATGCCCCTAGTGGAGTCGCGTGCACCCCGGGCATCTGCGCACCCTTCTGTGCATAAGCATGAGAGATTGCCTCCACAACCCAGTGAGAAAGGCGCTGCTTAGACAGCGGTTTCCCCTTAGCTGGGTTGGCAAAGCGAGACAAAGAGCTGGTCCGTCGTCCGCATTTCCGTGTCCGGTCTACATAAATGCGCCAGCAGCGTACCGAGCACAACCCGTTACAGCGCTGTCGCTCGGCGGGCCGTGAGCGGGGGTGGTGAAGGAAGTCAGTTCACAACTTGGCGTCCTATATGATAGAGGCGGGTACCTTAGGGATGTATCGCGGGGTTAGGGCGCTAACATCACCTTAGAGTAGTCCAAAGCAAACTGCAAACATGATGGATGGACAGAAAGCATGAATATCTCCTATACAGCCGCTGAGCAGAGTGCTAATAAGAAAGCAGTCTTATATGAGAGCATATCAATACCCACAGATTGTAGTGGCTCGAATGGCTCCCCGCATAAGCGTCTAAGACCAGAGCGAGGTCCCACTCGCGGGATCATGATTTTACGTACCGGTCTCTTCGAAACACTCCCTTCATGAAGCGTACCACCAGAGGATGTGAACCAGGGGATTTCCCCTGAATTCCCACATGACATGCTGAGATAGCCGATAAATATACCTTTATAGTAGAGAAGGAGGCCTTTTCCAGCAATTCTTGAAGGAATGAGAGAATATCCACCACCGAGCTCTGCACTGGAGAGACACCTTTAGCCGCGCCAAGCCTCGAACAGAGCGCCATTTCAGGGCATACAGCCCCTGCGTGGATGCCGCTCTGGCTCTGTATTGTGTCAATCACATTATCAGGTAACCCGTGGCCCTCAGACTCTCCCTTTCAGGGGCCAAGCCCACAGGTCCCAGATTTCGAGTGCGGGTGCCATATCTGCCCCTGAGCCTGTGATAGCAGGTCTCTGCGCTGGGGAGACACCAGGGTGTCCCCGCCAAAAGATGCTACGATTTCCGCGAACCACGCTTTCCTGGGCCAGCGGGGAGCAATCAGAATCATCGATAAGCCTTCCAGGCGCTGCAGCTCCAGCGTGGCCTGTATCAAGGCTACCCGGTGGAAGCAGCGTAAAGTAGGGACGCTGACCCGCGGATGGGCTAAGCGCATCTAACCGGTGGCGTTGTCGTCCCGTAGCGAGAAGAACATAGGACACTCTGGCGTTTGCCTTGGAGGCGAAGAGATCTCGGTGGCCCTGCCGAACCGATCCCAGATCTGCTCCACCACATCTGGGTGGAGTCTCCACTCCCTCGACAGGGAAACCCCTGGAGAGGAGATCTGCTCCGTTGTTTAGTGCGCCTGGGATATGTGTCGGCTCTGAGAGACAGCAGGCGGCGTGCTGCTCCACGACAGCAGGCTGTGGGAGAGAGAGCAGGGGAAGGAGCGTGTCCCCCTTGCTTGTTGATGTGTGCGACGACGCACATATTGTCGCTGCGTACCAGGACGTGGTGTCCCGCCAGCAGACCCGTGTAGTAAAAATGTCTCAGTGACAGAAACACAGCTAACAGTTCCAGTACATTGATGTGCCATGCCCTCTCCCTGTCCGTCCAGGTCCGTTCGCGTGAGCGTTCCTGCAAATGCCACCCCAGCCCCACCTGGAAGCGTCCGTGGTTACCAATGCGCGAAAGGATCCGGCCCAGAGGGGCTCCCCTGCTCAACCTGGCGGGGTCCCTCCACGGGAGCAGAGCCCTCGTGCCGCGATTGTGTGACTCTCACTCTCCCGTCCTTCCGGTGGTGGAGGGATGCCTGTTTGGCATGCACCCATCGCTGAAATCTCCTCATCAGCAGCAGGCCCAGAGGCACCGCTGGAATCATGGGCGCCATAAAACCCAGCAACTGCTGGCATTGGCGAGGCGAGCGATATGATGCAGCTGAAACAGCTAGACAGCGGTTGAAAGCAGCCATTCTCCGGCGACAACAGCGCTTGATTCTCCACAGAATCTAGCTCCAGACCCAGAAACTGATTTTCTGACTGGGGGTTAGGGAGCTCTTTTCTCGATTTATAATGAAGCCTAGAGACTCCAGGTGAGACAGCAGCCTGAAGGTGTGGATGCTGGCCTGCTGAGCTGAATCCGACAGGATCAGCAGATCGTCCAGGTAGTCTAGGATTCGGATCCCCTGACCCCTGAGAGGAACTAGAGCTGCTTCTAAACACTTGGTGAAAGTGCGGGAGCGAGGGATAACCGAGCGGCAGCACCTGGTATTAAATGCGCTGTGCCTTAGTGGCGAGCGCAGAAACCGTCTGTGTTTCGGCAGCATGGCCGCGTGAAAGTAAGCATCCTTCAGATCCACTGTAGTGCACCAATCTCCTGGTGGGACTGATTGCATTACCTGGCGTAATGTCAGCATCCTGAACTTGAATTTCCTCAGGTGTTTGTTCAGTACTCTGAGATCCAGGATGGGGCGGAGGCCCCGTCCCTTTTGGAATGGCGAAATAGCGGCTGTAAAACCGGCTTTGAGCTTCGTGTGTAGGAACAATGCTTATTGCCTGCTTCTCTAGAAGAGGCGGATTTCTTCCCTCAACACAGGGGCAGCGGATGGGTGCACCTTTGAAATCACAGCTCCTCTGAACCGTGGAGGCGTTTCATGAATTGCAGTCTGTAGCCTTGGACTACAGTATCCATAACCACTCGCGAGGCCATGCAGGCTCGCCAGGCGGTCTGCCTCGCGGCCAGCCTGTTCAGCATTACCATCTGCGGTGCAACTTCGCCCTCTGCTGGGGAACTGGGGCAGCTGACGGGGCGTGTCTGAAGGGCGTTACATTTCTGCGGGCGAGGGTTATTACCTGCGCTTATGTCCAGCGTTTTGGGGATTTAGAGTGGGGCGAACACCGCCCTTTATTAACACACCGGCACTCTGAACATTGTGTACACAACAACATGTTACTATTCTGTGGATCCCTGCACGAGGACCACACTGACCTTCGGCACAGGTGACAGATCGTAAACTTTGTGTGAGTGTGGGGGCTTGAATTATGGTGCTTGGGTGGAACTGTGTGCTTAGCGAGGCTTCTTTAACCTTGGAGCACACTCGAACTGAGGAATCTCGGTTTAGCCCTGTGGGTCGAGAGTCCGTGAAGCAGCGGGGAGGCAAGGGCCCCGGCTCTGCCTCCCCACTGAGGTCGGGAGAGCTAGGCGGATGACTGCCTTCTCCCTCTCACGCTAGCGCCGCTTTTGGGGCCACCGCCTGTTTAGGAACAAAGCGATGTCTAGCCCGCGTGAGACTGTTTCGGCTGTGATCCGGGACAGAGGCGGCGGCTTCGGGTGGAGTAAGCTGATGGCGGTGAGAGAAATCCTCTGGAGAGGGTCTCTTCTGGGCGTGCGTCGGGGAAGGGAGTGCGACTGGGGATGGAAGCGCCTCTGTTAAGCTGGGAGGCTTCTGCTGGGAGTAAGGCGTCTAGGCATGCTCATCCGTGAGAGCCTCCTCCTGCTTCTTTCTCTGGTGCAGCGGGTCTGGATCCTGTCCAGGGCCTGTCGAACAACCGGAGGGTTCGACAGCCTGGTGAAGGAATTCAGATCGCTGGGTCTCAGGGAGCTCCGTTAGCGTTAGCCACAGATGGCGCTGGCGACCACTGTCTCTGCCATGCCCTTCCCAGTGCTACGGCCGTAGTGCTGGAGAGTCGAAGGTTGAAATCGGCCGTCCTGCGAATCTCATCCAGCAACCCGATCACATTCTCATTTCTCCTTAGCGCCTCGTGCAGGTCCGCGCAGTTTCTCTGCCTGATAAGCCTGCAGCATGGATGCGTGTTAAGTGCCGATGCGGCTAGGCCTTGAAGGCGATATATTTTCTCTAGCTGCGGTGCGGAGAACCTACACTGCTTACTCGGGGTGTTGGCTTACCACTAGCGAAGTGGACCTAGAAGCCAGGTGTGTGGCCAGCGTCTCATCCATCGGCGGAATATTGGTGAGTCCGGCTGATTCCATACCCTCCAGATCTAAGAACTGAGAGAAGGGCAGGGAGGCGGGGCCTTAGGGGTTGCTCAGGACCGTGAAAGCTCCAGCGTAAAGTCTGGGAAGACCGGCAATTTGTGTCTCACCGTTGCAGGCTGCTGGGGAAGAAAATAATTACCAGCGAGCAGCGTCTGTTGCTGGCGAGGGTGGGGCCGACCCACGGCACTCGAGGCAGCTCTGCAGCGGCGGCTAGGTCGATGAAGGCGGGGTAGAGCCGTCGGCCTCTGTCGGGGAGGTCACCAACACCGAGGGCCTGGCTCTCCTCCACCTCCTCTTCTCCACCAGCCGGGGTCCCGTCCGAGAACCCCAGGCGGCCAGAGACAGCTTCGTCATCGGACAAAACATTCAGCGGTACAGTATCCATGGTGGCGGTGAAGTCGACCGGGTTTTCATCCATGCCTCCGTATTCCATGGTAGGCAGGATGTCATCCATTTGGTCCATTTGGTCCCCACGACTGTTCGCCCGATGTCATCGTCCAGCGGTCAAGTTCCAACTCTGTGGAAGAGCCGGCTTCAGACAACAGAGGGTCCCCTCGGCGGCTGAGCTTCCCAGCACCTTGCTCAAGAAGGCAACCCGTCTCTCCAGCGTGAGACCTGCGGAGCGGCGGCAGTCGCACTAGGAATCGGGTTGGTAAGTGCAGCTTTGGCATGCAACATACCAAGACAAACTGGGCAAGCGTCGTGGGTATCTTTCTCGGAAAGGGAGAATCCACAGCGCTTCGGGCAAAGGCGGCTGAGGGCTTCCTGGCAGCGCTAGCTTCGGCTAGACACGCTGGGAGGGCCTTTCTTTTCTCGGGGCCATTCCGATATGTCGCCAGTTAGATGTCTAAACAGGCGGGGTAGCGTTAGCCAAAGGGCTAACGGGTGTGCGGAATGGTTTATGTGTTAGCTTGTGCTAAGCGATAAGTTAGCTTGTGCTCCAGCGACACGTTAGCTTGTGCTAAGCGACGCGTTAGCTTGTGCTAAGCGACGCGTTAGCTTGTGCTAAGCGACACGTTAGCTTGTGCTAAGCGACACGTTAACTGCGCTAAACTTGTATGGACTGTGGTATCTGTCAGCGTTGGCTAAGCGGATATATGTTAGCTGGGCTAAACAAATATCAGTTAGCTGGGCTAAGCGGCTGTTAGCGCGCTAAACAGGACCACCAGAAACAACTTGTTAGCGGCGCCCTGGGCGAGGAGCAAGCTCACCTCAATCGGACAGTTGAATCGCTAGCAAGGGTTCTGCTAAAGTCAGGTTTTGCGAGGTGAAGTGCAAATAGATTGAGGAGATGAGACTGTGCAGGGGCTTTTATAGCCCCAAGGGAAGGCGAGACTCCCCCTGCCTGCAGCAGTCTCATTGGCCCTGACGGGCGTGTTGAAAAAGTTTCTTCAGGTTGGTCTCGCGAGGACGCAATCCCCATACTAATGTGTTGTACCGAGTGTACCGACCGAAAGGGAACCCTTGTTGAAGTCCGACCAGGGATCTGACTCCAAGGAAAACATGGACTGTATTAAAGGGTCAGTTCATCTAGCCGTGCAGAAAGTACCTGAGATATATACACAAATACTGAAGAATAACAGCAACATTTTCCATGTTACTCTGGATAATCCAGAGCACAGCCGGTCAACAGTTTTCACAGGGACTTTCTTCAGTAGAAAATAGTTCAAACAGAAACTGTTCATAGTGCGTTCTGTAGATAATCCAGAATAATGGGGACAGTGATTGTGGAACGACATACTGCAGTAATTCCACTAACGTAAAGTGCATTGGGATGGAGGTGGAAATCTGAGAGACAGATATCTAAGATAAGTCTGCTTGTGTAGATAACATTGGACACATAAAATGACATAAAATATATCTTTGCTCATTGAGGTGGACTGACCCTCTAAAGTGAGTGGGACAAATAAAGTCAATACATGTTGTCTTGAAGTTGATGTGGTTGCCACTTGTTCGTGCTACCTCAGCTCCACCCAGCATCCAACACATCATCTAGATATGGATATTTGATTACTGGCTCACTCTAGAATTTAAAAAGATGGACATACATCCCCTCACACATCTATGGGAGATGTCACGCGGCCATTTTTTTCTACGGTTTGTAAGTCCTGCACATCATGGTCTAACTGAGCTCCAAACAGCAGCAGCAATGTTGCTGGGTGTCTGACATCAAACACACTCCATGACCAGGTGATAGATCCTGATCGATGAGCGCTGCCTGCTCTGTGTCTCTCAACCCCCTCAGCGCTGATCCCCCGCTCTGGGATTTATGAAGCCCGGGGGCTGATCCACAGCCAAATTATGTGGGTGGGGCACAGCTGGACTGCACTCCTATCCATCTTCACCACTCAACTCAGGCCCGAAAAAAAAAAAGAGGGGGAACTTATCTTCCATCCTCCACTGTAAATGCTGGGTTCTGTCAGGGCCACAAATCACTTGGGGAGACAGAGGGGAAGTGTCCGCACAAGCTGCCGGGCTTGAACATGACATCAGAGCGGTGGGCGAGATGTTCTCCCGGCATGCAACTGCCGCGTTACATGCCTGTCAGTGGACAATGCTGCTAGAAGGGCTGCTAGAGCCACATGGTTGACCTCGTGAATATGGGTTTTCATTTTCAATATGTCCGGTCCTGACAGCATCAGTCTTTTCGGCAAATGACCCAAAACAGCTTTTGTTCACATTCAACTGGTAAAGCCCTGTAGCAGCCGTAGTATCTACGAGGGCAGCGAAGGAGGAAGTCAAGTGAAATTATTATATGGTGAGCAAGTCCCTGTAGGGAGGAGGCCGGGTGGATGCACTTTAACATGGGAGGCACTGTCAAATTACCATCACAGAGCGGAACAAGCTAGATATAATCACAAACAAATATTAAATCACTTTTTAAATGCACTGCTTACAAAGGTGCTCCAAACAATCAAGCTCTCCTAGTCAGAGCCACCTCCCACCAGAACCACTTCCTCACTTCTTATCGGCTTATTTCAGACGGCAACTGTGTGCACAGTGCGCACAATGTCATTTCACTCATTTACTCACCTCCATTCTGGCAAAAAAAATCAATCTCAAGAGTATCAGAAAACGTCATCAACATCATAACGACCAAAATGCACTTGAAGTCAGTCAGAAGCCATCTACACTGAAACACACACACACACACACACACACACACACACACACACACACACACACACACACACACACACACTGTCCCCTCCCTGTCTGCGTCTTCTCCCCAGACAGGGAGGGGACAACAGACACCATCCATCTGAAAAGAGAGGCTTTCTATATTTTTACCCATAACACTCCATCGCCTAAGGGCCTAAGTATGATTAACAGACCCTGCTCTACTTTTACAGATATGATTGCGTCCCTGTCTATTGACGTTGCCTGCTTTTTTATTCTTTTCCTTTTCTTTGTGTCAGTTTTCCTGTTGTCAGCAGTACAAATCCTTGCCGATTGCTAGGCTCAACTTGTTTTTGTTGCTTAAATCTTTTTGGGCAAGTAAGACATTACTGGCTTCAATTTTTGACATGCATTTTCCTATATACTAGTTACTATGATAATTGTTTCTGTGATTCCTTTTGTATATTTGACTTAACTTTTGATGTGTCGGACTTGTGTTGGAATATGTGCCTATTTGATACTGATCTTGATATTTGCCCTTTCCATGGAGGAATACTTTGTCCCGTATGTAGGAGGATCAGACAGTGATATCCAGCTCTGCTCTTATTGGTCTAGTCGGAGAGTGGACTCTATCATGCAGATTACAATGAGTTTTATTGCATGTCCTGCATTTTGATAATGAGATGATGATGATGATGAAGATGTCCTATTAGATTCAAATTCAGGACAGCGTGCAGATCTTTTGTTTGATTGCTCCTTCATTTAGATGTTTGATCCAGCACCTGTAGAAGTTTTTGAGGTGTGCGTACCCTACACTTTGTTTTTCCAATGCACAAACATGAATATGTTCATTTCATCTGCCATGGTAATTACGGCCATTGATTTGTTGTATTCGTAGTGTTAGTGCAAATTAGGAACTGACTGATTTGCCCTCTCTTCCAGTTGAGCACATTTTCGGGTGGATTCCGGTATTTACTGCAGCTGCAGCTGGATGGTGCTGTCTGTGTGAGAGTGTACATTTCATGGGTGGAAGAGAGAGAGAGAGAGAGAGAGAGAGAGAGAGAGAGACAGCGGCTAGCGTGGGCCTCACTGTTCAAACAACTCAAAGTTTGCCGACGCGTCGTCTGCCTGCCAGGCCTGAGACAGCTCCGGCTTCAGGATTTCACACACCTACATGCCACATTCTTAAACTGCCTGACGCTCACTTCGCAAACACACATACTCCAGTGCAAAAAATGTAGCCAAAAGTTTATCTGAAGCTAATATGAGGTTTCGGTAGTCTGAGTTACTGTATACAAATCAAGCGGGTATCGTTACAGTCTTTTAGCTTTAAAATTGCCACTTTTCGTCTCCCTGAACAGTTTACTTTGCTAGGTTAAGGTGGTACACAGTATATTTTGAAGACAACAACTAACAGAATGCCTCCCACCTACTCACAGCCCTCACATTGCTGCTTTGTGAACCCTGAGGAGAGTGCTGCCTGTAAAGACCAGTGTTTGACTCTGTTTGAACCCACAGGCCAGCCTCGTTCAGCGGGGCTGTTTGCTTTGAAGAAAGCCACAATAATATGTTTGGGATGTTTAGGCCTACGCCGTGGTGGCCTTCTCCTCGGACCACCATCATTGACGTCACCGACGGGCTGTCGGAAGTGGAGAAATACTCAGCGGCAAAATCAACAACAACAAGCAGTGGCAGTGGCAGGGACCGCGACCAGAGCTGCATGCAGTTGGAAGTGAAGCGGATGGTGGGGTCGGGTTTGGCTCTGGATCACTCAGATACCAGTCATAACAGGCTCAGGTGCATGCACAGAGAGCTCAGTGAACAGCAGCCAGTGTTCCATTGACCCTTACAGCAGGCTTGCAGGCCTCCCACATGTATATTCCCGCACTTTCATGTGTTTACTGACCTTTGCAGGTTTTGCCGTCGGGTTGCAGGGTGAATCCCACGGGGCAGCTGCAGCGCACCCCTGTGGCTGTGTCTTTACATGTCCTGTCGCAGCCGCCGTTGTTCACGGCGCAGGTCTCTGCAGATGGCAGGACAGAGATGGAGAACGAGATAGAGAAGAAGGAGGTGTTAACATGTGACCCCTGCTTCTGAACCAGCATGAGAAAGAGACTAGAGACACTGAAGGTGATGTGGTTGAGACAAAGCTTCATGCAGTAGAAGAATACACAATCAAACAACAGTACAGGATAGAATGTATTGTGTTTTCTCATGTAGCTTTGTCAACACACAGATGAAGAAATTGCATCTCAAAACCCACGTTTTCATGAGTAGAGACATTTTTGTATAGATATGAAACCAGTGTTCATACAGAGAGAGAGAGTCACATCAGGATGTGTTTATCATTGACAGCAGTGTATCATTACAACAAGACAAAAACACATGACACTGTGCTGATAAAGGAGGGTGAAGGACTCTTTGGCCCAGGGGTCATTCCTGTTTCCACATGTGACAAGAAATTGGTTAACACAAATGAAAAGGTACAGTTAAGGTAAGTAGATAGAAAAATAAAGTTAGTGCAAGGTTGAGCGCTGTAAGTCTAGAACACACTCGGCAGAATCAGCGTGTATATATTCCTCCAGAAAAATGTTCTTGTGCGTGGCGCAGATAAGGTTTGCTCCCACTTGTGAATATTGCCTGAGCTGATCCCAAAACAAACACAAGCTCATGGTAACTCTAGCTCACCTGCTCAGCCGCTGTTGCTTTAGCAAAGCTCAGCACACACTTTCCCAGTGGGCCTTGAGAAGTGCTGAGGAGGCTGAATTTTGACGTTTGTTGAAAGAGATTCAATAAAACTGGATCTAATATGAAAGTTTCCCTCAGTAACTGTTCTGCTTTTGGTGGGTTTGACCTAAGTAAGTGTGACTTAGTGCATTTATTTTTATTTATTCATTCATTTGATTTCTAGAGTTCTTGAAGAGTTCTCCCAACCCGGGACGTCCCCCTCCTTTTTGGTAGCCTTTCCCATTTAATTAAAATGCCAGGATTTTGTGTGCCTGAGTGAAGTGAAGAGGGAAGTAGGAAAAGCCCTTTCAGGCTGGCAAACACATCCACATCTAGAGGTCAGGGCATTAGCATAATGCCCTTTCAGAATGCAGAGTCACAAGCACATCGGAGCCAAGATGGCTGATGCTTTCTACCAAGAAACAGGAAGGTATTTGTAGACTTGTTTGTGTTTATTCATACGGCTCCAAAGCTTCGTCCTTTAATCTCGGTTCTCTAGTCGTCATTTGTTCCTCGCTGTGTTTATACGTCAAAGCTCTGTATCCAACATTTGCAATCCTTTTTATGTCTAGTTCTTTCTGGAGAAGTTCTGAGGCCAGATAGCAAACTCTTTCTTTTTTAGAACGAGGGCAGGAGGTTTCATAGGTTGGAAGGAGAGACACTCCATCATCTGGGCAGCCGGTCTGATGGGCCCTGTAGGGTACCCCTACCCCTGTCCCCAGCATGGGTCTCTGTCAAATGTGTGTTTGTAAGAATGTTTATTGTTAAGTTAATTAATAACTTAAGGTTAAGGTCTACATGCCTGCACAGGTGTAAACAGTCAGTAGACTTTTGTGTGAGTGTAAAGGTATACTGTATGTAGAGTAGACTTGATGTGTGTGGAGGTGGTGTTTATGGCTCAAAGTGATTTATACCGAGTACAGTGGGCCCTATCATTAGCCGAGGGTGAGCACAGTACCGCTCATAGCCCCTCTCTCTGCCCAACCCAGCCCCAGGGCCAGCCTGAGCACGGGAACACAGATGCACCGCCGGAACTGATTGATGTGCTGGACAAGCCCCTCGTACCCCCACCCCCGCCTCCTCCAAGCCTCTACACCCATCTAACCCTGCATATTTCTGTCCTAGCCTGGTGTGTGTGTGTGTGTGTGGAGGTGTCAGAGCTTATTTCTACAGTCTCTCATGAGAAGACTGGAATCACCAGTGATGGATTCCTGTTTATTTAAAGTTTAATCATTCTTTGTTTTGTTTTTACTTAATTTAATATTTTTTAAGGAGTGGATAAGATCAGTGTTTGCATGAGATTAAAGGAAGAGTTCCACATTTTGCAAAATACTCTGTGTTAGATGAGAAAAAGAAAATGTATACCTTTCTTGTATTTGGTTTTTTCCAAAGCTACTAAAATCTGCCCACCAGCATCTGTGTTGGTTGACTCGAACCTCACTTGACACCAAGACACCACAAAGTCACTGGACCCGGCCAATGTGTTTTGGTTTTTGTATGCATTTAACAAACACGACATAACGTGTTAATTAGTGAGCTTTAGAAGTGTTGGTAGGCAGATTCTTCCAGGCTAGATGTCTGTCCTTGTTTCCAGTCTGTATACTAAATAGTATAGCCAAGTGAGTGGTACTGATCTTGTCATCTAAATCTCAGCAAGAAACCAAATAAGTGTATTTCCCACAATGTTGTACTCCTTTAGGTATACATCTAAAAACCCCACTGTCTTTTCTGGGCAACTGCCCACCCTTCACTTACTTTCACTTAATTTTGTTGAACATATTTAATGACTTAATAATAATGAAACAGGTAATTAAGTAAAAATTTGCCATTTCTTTCTTGCTACTATTGCACAACACCCGGATAACTCAAATGAGTTAGCATCTTTGTGGTTAACTTACATTCTGCTTAATAGCCTGGGCTTTCATTTACTAAAATCACTGAATTGACCCTGCCTATAGTTGGGACAGGTGTCCAAATGGGACAGGCCTTTAATTCCCTTTGCATAGAACTGAAATAGGCTCCTATAAAACAGTGTATTTATTTCAATTTCATGTAAAATTTAACCGATCTAACGATGTGTAGCATGTTCATACTGACATATTGATCATCAACTTAGAAGCAGCCAAAGCGGGCGACCCGGCGGGTTTAAGAGATTTTATACATACAGAGAACTTCTATAAAAACCAGACCAGGTGTTAAATTGAGACAGGCGTTTATTTTTCAAATTAATTGGTTTTACAGTAGGTGTAGTTTGTTTTGTGTTTCGGTAGGTTTTTTTGGTGGGTGGAGATGGAACAGAATGTCCTTGAGCAAGACACTTAAGACCTAGTTGCTCCAGAGGCATGCAACCTTTGACACATACACAAGACTTTTTGTAAATTTGTAAGTTTTGGAGAAAAGTGTCAACTATCAACTAAATAAATAAACATAAATGGCATTTATTAGGCGGAGTGTATTAGGCCTACTTAGACGATTAAGACCAGCCATTGGGTGCTTTGACTCTAGATGAAATCGACATGGAAGAGTCTTCCTCCTTTCATGGTGGGGGTATAGGGGGTGGTGAATAAGACACATGCCTTTGCTTTGGGAGACCTAGGTTCGACTCCTACTGTGGACATCCACCAATGTGTCCCTGAGCAAGACACTTAACCCCTAGTTGCTCCAGAGGCGTGCGACTTCTGATATGTGGCTATTGTACGTTGCCTTGGATAAAAGCGTTAGCTTTTGATGAGTAAATGCCAATTTTATCTAGAGTCAAAGCACACAAAGGCAGGTCTTTATCATTCAGGAGATAATGCACAATTTTAGGAAGGACAGTTGGCAATATGAAAGCAACTGAATAAGAATCTCATGCTGACTGAACATTTCATCTGTATGGATTACAATACATCAGTAAGGTATAGAGGTATGAAAAGATAGACAGTAAGTCACACTCCACAGACGGAAACGATGACTGCTGCATATTTGCTCTTTTCATGTAAGGAGGACAAATGTTCTATTGATTAAAGCAGGAGACGGAAAACCATGTGCACTGTGTGCATCTTGCCAACTAACAGTAATTGCTGCACTGTTGTAAAAAGGTGAGAGAAGCGCGATCACCTTTCAGCACTTGAGATTCAATTTTGCACCGTGACGGGCACCTAAATCAGCTGTCAGTCAGCTCTGGCCTGTAATAACAATATGTGGATACATCTGCTGTACAGACACAAATACACACACCTCAGCATAGCTCCATCTGTCCTGAGGTGAGTTTTTATTTGGAATACAAGGCCACAGCCACCGTAGCACCGCTGACTGTCTCTTTTGACACTTTGCTCACGTGTCCACAACGTGGTTCCTGATTTAGCTACCTTCAATATCAACATCATGACTCAGAATTACTTTTCATCAAGTCGCCCACGCTCCCTCCTCTCTTCTGCCCTTTCTTTCCTTTCCGTCTCTCTCTCTCTGACCCCCTTTTCATTATTTTCACTTGTCTTGATCAGTAAGTGGTCAGTGTGTGATGGCAGCGGGGGCGGAGACAGGAGCGCCGCGTGTCAGGGGAAGCAGACAAACTGATAGCAGTGTCAAATCTAACATACTGATGCTGTTCAGGCTGTGCCAGTGCTGCACTGGAATGGCCTCTGTGCTCTCAGCAACCACATGCATGCACACGTGTCCGTTCATGCACATTTGAACATTTAATTCAAGTTTAATTTTTAACACCATTGATTATTTCAGTATTAGAGTTAGGGTCAGATTACTATATCTACTAAAATGAGCTAGGAAAGGAATTAGTGTACATTAATTCCAAAATCAACAGGGCTATGACACTGCTATAACCTGAGATCTGGTAAAGACATGGATATGGTGGGTCTAAATGTAAACTATGTAAGTTTACTACAGGTGATAAATTACTATTAAAATAAATGTGTTATGTGTGCTACATTGCACACACTTGATGAAGTGTGATTAAAAAGTGCTAAGTGATTGGACTGCATGGCCTTATACATAGCACACAAATGTGCCTCTTATTCCAGCGCATTCTCACCTCAGTACGCCATTACCAACGCTTTCAGATAGCATGACAAAGCATAATTATCTGACGTACCCTTCAGCGTCCATATGAAGCGTCACAGTTTGCTACGTCACAACAGCACAAAGGAGGCTAACCCTACCTACTAGCTACCTGCAAAAGCTGTAGGGTTAGCCGGTCAACAAGAAAAAAAGTCACTGACTTAGTTGTTTAGGCAAAAACAACTGCGATGGTTAGGGTAGGGGGCTTCCAGGGGCTGTCAACACCTTTAACACAAACCTAGCTAACTAGCTAGCGCTTCCGTTCTGCATCCTGGAGCGTCTCATGAAGGGGACCTTTAGCGTCAAATAACTACACTTTTTTTCACTTTTTCTGGTATTTCTGGTATTTTTTTCTTTTTCTGGTGTTGGACGTCCTGAGATGAGAACGGTCTGCTTATTCACAGAGTCACCGAGTAGTTTGGGGTTCAGTGTCTTGCCCAAAGATATATCACCGTGAGTTCATATACGCCCTACCTGCTGAACCTCAGCTGGTCTTGATGTGGAGTGCAGCTCTCATGAATTTCTGTTAGAAGTTTCACATTTAACACCAGCGTATGTTTATTGGTCAAACCAACTTCAACAGTGTTAGCTGACATGATTAAATGTTGCAAACTTTATTCTGTTACTTTTATTCTGTCAAGTGCATATTTTTTTGGCATCTAAGAGGTCATCAAATCGTTAAGAAACCTGGAGGTAATTACTATATATTGGAATTAAGGTCATCATAGTGTCCATGGAGCAAACCGTCAAACTTTAGACAAGGTTTATGTCTGACATGTCTTTATCATCACACTGCATCACTAGCCAGCTGTTCTACTGTGGCTGACCCTGATTTCAGTAGGTTGATTTGAAAAGAGGAAAACCTCCATACGGGGATGGCTGGGAGATTTCCCAATCTATTCCAGTGAGATGTTATATAGGGCAAACTTTGAACACTACAGGTTACAAGTGGAACCCCAGCAGGACAGGTGACATGCTGATACGACAGGAAGTGAAGCAGGTTTTAGCCAGTGAGGAGAAATAAAATATTCTGTTAAAAGGTTATTGAGGTAGGAGAGAGAAAGACTGAGAGGTAGAAGAGACCCTAAAACCAAAACCAATCCTCCACTCTTTCTCCAAGCCACACTGGCCAGAACCTGCTGAAATGAAACTGAAAGTATGGAACATGGTTTAATAGACTACAGAGTGTGCAGCACATGGGTTTGGAGTACAAGACCGGTAGACATTTCTGATGTACCTCTGTCTTAGAATATAAAACAAAGGTTAAATTCAAAACAGTAGAGGACCACAGGAAAGTCCTAGGAAAAATATTCATTCATTTATTGAAAGATGGGTTGAAGACCTGAAAGCAAGATATGGAATGCAGTCCTTCAGAAACCAAATCATGGCCTTCACATGTTTTTTCAAAAGCAGATGACATTGATACTATAATTTTCATTACTAGTAATTTATAGCATTTATAGTAGGCATAAAACACAACCAAAAGACAAACTTCAAAACAGATTGGATCAGGTTTGACCAGGAGTTCCTTAAATGTGGTCCAAGGATGCCCAGGGGTTCTTCATCCCCCAGAGACAAAAGCAATATTTGACTATTTCTCCTTGGTGTTTAACACATAAACATCCCACCAAAAGATATTTATGGTGCAATTTCAAAGTACAGATGAAAAAATTTCATAAGATAAGGGCTAACGTGTGATTTGATTTAATATTAAAAGGTTTTGTCAAGTCTGCTAACTTTAATCTGATTCACTAGGACTGGCATGTCTGAGACACTTCACCAGCAGCAAAAGCTCTCATGGGACTCGTGTTTTTTTTTCTTCACCTTTACTGTCTATTCTGAGGATTATGGGTTTGAGAATATTTTGCAAAGTACAGATAAAAAATTGCCTTGCGTGGTTCTGTCATCGATGGACAAATTGGGTCTACGACCTTTTTTAAGGGTTTTGCTTTGCTGGTAAAGTATCCTGTTTTTGTAACATAGGTAATCAAAAAGGACGGAAATGGAACAAAAAAACATTTCAAGTAAGGTGCAACTGGGAAAGTAAATGTTAGTCACTGAGAAAACCTTAAAGCCAGCTAGAAATTTGGCAGGTACAGTTAAGGAAGAAGGGTTTAAAGGGAACAGCGACCTCTTTTAATCCGTTTTCATCACGTTAGGTACAGTTGCAAACCAACTTGACTGTGGGAGTAGATACAGTGGGCATCAAAGGTTTACAAAAAAATGTACAAAATTAAGAGAGAGGAGGACGAGGAGGAACGGAGAGGAGTGGAGTCGGGGATACAAGCACAAGCGCCATGGCAACACATAGAAAGAGGAAGAAAAGAGTTACCCATAAGTAGCCGCCGTTTCACCCGCTTGTCCACATCAGCTACTGACGTGGCATTGAACTCAGAGCTCTCAATTGCAGCCTCATCTTTCTCTAAAACACAAGTGACAAGGGGACAAACAGTGAGCAGCAGGTTAATGAGAAGCCCAAATGACCAGACCTTCAGCCCCTCTTGGCGTTTGAGCAAAAAACCAAAGCCAAGAAGCAAGAAGCGATGAAGAAGTGCCAAAATCCCTGTTAGAGTGTTAATCCCCAAACAAATGATAAATCCCCCAGAGCAAACAAAAGAACAAAACAAATGAAAATGATCAGTATCAGTGTGGAGCTGACAAAATGAAGCGGTAGATAGGCAAGTAGGTGGGTGGGGGAAGGGATGGGAGGAGGTTCAGGGCTTACATATGAAAAAAGGGAGATAGGTAGAGGTGTGGGGTTTTGGGGATGAAATGGGATTGGGGCGAACGTTAAGGGGGGATTTTGATTCTGATGTTGACGTTGCTGGTGAAGTTTCTGTCTCCCATGTCAAACAGCCACACTTTGTCAGCAATGATTCCCTTGCATTAGGATGGAGGAAGACGAGAAAAAGAGGGAGGGCAGTAGACCTGTCCAACATTTCCGAGACAAGCTGCTTTAAATGTGGGCACAGAGACAGAAGCAACGAAAAAGGGGGTGACGATGAAGACCAGTAACAGGAGAAAGGGTGGGGCAGGGGAGGAGGACAAGAGGTCAAACAGCAGCGGGAAGCGCTCGAAGAGTCGAGTAATGACAAGATGATCGAGAGGGAAAGATGAACAGAGTGGGGAAAGACAGCAAGGGAGAGAAGGATGAAAAAGGACAGAGTCATCTTGGGCCACAACGGAAGGGGTATATGAGGGAAGGAAGGGTGCACACTGAGAAATGGGGTTTGAAAGGGGAGCCTAGGGAGGGCATGCAGAGAAATAAAAAAGCAGGAGGAGGTAGTCTGGGGGCAGCGCTGGTTGCCTGTTTGTCTATGGAACACATCACAACTGGCTTTAACTGTCAACGCTGGAAAAACCACGTTCCCAAAGCTGGCCAGTGGAGGTTGGGTGCTGGGGGAGGGGGAGGGGGGAGGGAAGGTGGCAGTGTCCATGGTTGTAAAAGGGGGAAATAGCTGGGGGGGGGGATTCGCTGTTAAGATGGCATGCATGTGGTGCGGTGTTGGGAATGGTGAGTTTGATGATGGGCCTGGGAGAGGGAGGCGGCCTTTCATTGGCCCTGAGTCATTAGGACCTGAATGAGCCACTTGCCGCGCTAGGACCGGGCTTTGATGTACACACAGAGTCCTATGGGGTGGGGGGTTCGGGGGGTTGGATATAGGGGTAATTAATGTCCTTTCCATTCCCCGGCCCACTACCGTTTTCTCTCTCTCCTCTCAGGCGCTTGATGGACAAAGTGGAGGACTCTCTGAAGTCCACTCAGGGATGAATGGAGGCTTTCTGGTGTTCAGCTAATGGCTGAAATGTGGCTGCGTGTACGTGAGTGTGTGTGATTGTTGAATTGAGAGCTTGTGCATACCAGTGTGCGTGCATTTGAGTGTGTGAAGAAATCTGTCAGAGAGGGTGTGTGTGTGTGTGTGTGTGTGTGTGTGTGTGTGTGTGTGTGTGTGTATGTTCCAAAGAGTCTATGGGTGTCTATGGTCGGAGGCCCACAGACAGAGGGGAAGTTTTAGAGAGCCTGACCTACACAGGACGAGGAGGGGGAAGTGTTAAACCACTCGACACTGCTACAGCTAGGAAGAATGGTAAAAACCAATGCACTGGGGGGAAACAGAAGGACCGAGTCGCTATAAACAACAACAAAAAAAATGCATTTCAATTCAAAAAAGGGAAAATGAAAAAGAAAAAAAGAGTAAACAGTCCAGGCTCTCCCATGCAGCTGGACCAGCAGACAAACAGACAGACGGACAGAAAATTAGTGAAAGAGGCAGTGGCGTACAAACGGACAATGTGGCACATTAGGAGTGGACACATGCGTGTTATGAGAGCGAAGAAGGGTGAGCGGTGCAAGCCCTCTGTTACGGTGTATGAAGCTGATGGATGGGTATGAGGCACGGACGCCATTTTTTGGTTTTGGTGGGATTTGGGTTTTCAAGTAGTCTGTTGCTTTTCAGTTGGGACTTGTGAAGCGGTGGAGGATGAGGATGGAGTGAGAGAGCTGGAGGAGGAGGGAGAGGAGGAGGAGGAGGAGGAGGAGGACGAGGAGGAGGAGGAGGAGGTTAGCTTTGCTTTCGTGGGAGCTTTACCTAAGATCAGGCTGCAATTGAGATGTCCGTTTTTAACCACAGAGTCTAACATGTGGTCCCCCCCACCCGCCCCAGAGTCTATTTCCTCTTTTGCACTGAGGATTAAGTCCACCTGAATTTGTTTTTAACATGGATGCTCAGACAAGACAGGCAATCAGGTACTATCACCAGAAAGCTGGAGGAGGTGGAGGAGGAAGGAGGAGCAGAGGGACAGTGCTACATAGAAAGGGTAAAAAGGGGGGAGAGGGGGCCCAGTTGGGACAGTCAGACCACAGACACAAAGGTCCTTTCTCTCGTCAAGTATGAGGAAAGACAGACAGAGAGACAGAGAGAGAAAAGACTGAAGACATTGGGAGAGGAGGGAGAGGAGGGTTCCCGCTCGCTCTCGTTCTGCTTCATCTTTGAAGCCTTTACTTGATGCTGTGTTTCACTTCTTCAAAGCAGCTGGAAAGAAAAAGGGGTTATCGGCATTCAAAACCTGGTGCAGCTGAAATGCAGCACAGCAATATGCTCGAGTGGTGAGGGTGAGAGAGAGAGGGAGGGGAGGGAGAGACAGAGAGAGAACGGAAGAGAGAAGGAGAGAGGGGGACAGAGAGAGAGCGGGGGGAGAGAGAGAGAGAGGTATTTCCAGTGTTCAAACACAGGAGGAAGGACAGCACATCAACATGACATCACTGTGTGTCCGTGTGTGTGATCAACAGCAATGACATCATTCAGAAGGTGTGCAGGTGGTTATAATCTCACCCGTTTACATGGAAGAACGTTTGAAATCACACTCAGTTTTCTTTGGTTTTAACCACATGGAACCGTTGGGTCATTAGGGTTTCCACTGCCCCATTCCAAATAAACCACAACTTATTAACCAAAGTCACATGGACTCCTAAGCAGCTCATTGATTGGACAAAGGTTTGGTGACCTGTCATCCTGTCAGGTTAGAAATTCTGGCAGCAGAGGGGGTCAAGACAAAGTTCTGAGTCTTTAGTGATTACTGCTTCAAGGATTTCTGCCTTGAAAGGACCGCTAGGAACACATTTTATGGTCTTTAGATCAATTGTGAAGACATTTCCAAATAAGGCTCATTTCATCCTGCTAAACTTTCTGTACTAAATCTCCATCTCATTATACCCGCAAATCCTGGATTTGATTGACAGACGCCCCTGCAGTGATTTTAGTCAAGAGAACTTTCTTTTTAAATGTTTTGAATTCAAACCAAACCAAAGTGAAGTAGAGCAGTCATAGTTCAAATGAAATGTTGTAGGTATGCCTACATATAACCTACTCAAGTTGTGTTCAGCCCAAAATGCCACGATTCCATACAAAGTCGATACAGAGACATGAACAGACGCAAACAGACTCAAATACCCCTGAGTGAAAATATTTGGGTGATGCTGTTTCTTGAAAGCCTATCAGTGTTGAAATGATGTTTTGAACAGGTACAAAATTTAGAGAGGTGTGGAAGAAATGCTTTAAAATAGACATGTTTATAGTTTGTGTTAATCAGTTTACCAAATGTAAAGTGAGATAACAGAAGGAAAATCTAAATCACCACCCTTTGCATTCAAAACAGCATCAAGTCTTCTAGGTACAATACACAAAGTTTTTGAAGGAACTCTGCAGGTAGGTTGGCCTAAACATCTCGGAGAACTCCCCACAGTTCTTCTGCAGATTCAGGCAGCCTTGTTGTGATCAGGCGCCTCCCTGATGGTACTGCATGATGAATAAGTATCTGCCTGTAGTTCTCAGCATTGAGGAGACCATTCTTTCTGACCAAATCCCCAACTCCATTTGCAGAACTGCAGCTCCACACTTGCAAGGAACCTCCACCATGTTCACTGCTGCCTGCAGACACTTATTCTTGTGCCGCTCTCCACTCCTTCGGCAAACAAACTGCCTTCTGCTGCAGCCAGAGATTCAAATGTTGACTCATCAGTCCAGAACACCTGCTGCCATTTTTTGCACCACAGTTCTTGTGTTTCTGTGCATAGTTGCAGAATCACTTGGTCTTGTTTCCACGTCTGGATGTCTGGCTTTTTGGCCCCAGGTCTTTCATGATGGCTACTTCTGACCAGACTTCTCCAGACAGTAGATGGTGTACCAGGGTCGCATTGTTTTCTGCAGCCCTGAGCTGATGGCACCGCTGGATATCTTCAGATTGTAAAGGGAAATAAGTATGATGTGTCCTTCTTCTGCTGCAGGAAGTAAAAAAATCCCTGACTCGTGTTAGTTGATAAATATAATTTATTAACATGTCTATTTTTGAAAGCATTCTTACTTTCCAGCATTTTTTCCACATATGCCTAAAACCCTTGCACAGTACAGTATGTGGTATCTAGGAGGGAAGCCGCTCCTCCTTTCCTGAAGGGGTACTTCCATTGGCTGCTAAGGGCATATCAATATTAGTGGGTTGTAAAATCCAAACCCAGGTGGTTAGGGCATCTGGGTGGTTTGGGTGTTCTAGGCACGTCCAGCTGAGAGGAGGCCTCGGGGAAGACCCAGGACAAGGTGGAGAGATTATATCTCCACGCTGGCCTGGGAACACCTCGGGATCCCCCAGTCAGAGCTGGCTAATGTGGCTCGGGAAAGGGAAGTTTGGGGTCCCCTGCTGGAGCTGCTGCCCACGCGACCAAACTCCGGATAAGCGGATGAAGATGGATAGATGGATGGATGTAAAATCCTCCAATAAAAATTCCAGATTTGGCCAAATTTGCGTGAGTAACGCAAGGCAAAAATTCCAGTTGGTCTGAACACAACTTTCTTACAGTGTAGGCCCACCTGACCATAAATGATGATTAGCGTTGCATTAGCATTTTGGAGAAGCCAGCTCAGCCATAATGACTCAATCTATACATTTGTTGTTATTAACAAAGCTGACTATTGCTATTACCTGAGCCCACTGCATGTTGGATGTACATTTTTTACTCTCTATTTTGCGCAAGGTTTATCTTTACCTTTAAATGAACACATCCAACACTAAGTAAAAGAACAGAAAAGATACGTTGCCAAAGATAACACAGCATTGTATTTAAATGCCAAAAACTTAATTGCATCTACATACCAGAATCTAAAATCAGCATAAACATTTTCATTCAACCAAAGCATCCCATTAAGAGTGTGAGCACTTTGTTTACTTTTACTGCATTATGCAGGAATATTTGAAGTGCTATCAATCAAAGACTGTCCAAGGACAGGGAAAAAATTGTTTATGAGAGGTTACCGCAATCTGTAACTTCAGCACCAACTTCTACAATGAATTAATGTAAAAATTAAAAAAATTTTTTATAACTGTCCTGCCCAGCAGCCTGGTACACAGTATGAGAAGCTGGATACCATGTTGTGCGAAGCAGACTGTACTTTAGCAAGAGAGTTTTAATATACTCTTTTGTCTTCTTTATTATTTATTTAGTTATTTATGTATTAATATTTTAGAATTAGAATTTAAGAACACTCCTTTAATTCATTTAACAAAAGTAATTTGAGTCAATTAAAGGTGAGGTGATTAGTCTGATGGAAGAAATTACGCATTTCTGCATGGGAACTGTTAATTTGAGGGTAAAAAAATTACAACTTTGTACCTTAATACCTGCCTGGGCTCCATAAATTACAGGCCCTTGATGTCAATATATACGCAAATACTACAACCACTGTGACAGGAACAAGCTGAAGTAGACTGACTACGAGAGCAAACAAGTGGTGATAAAAAAATTCTTTCAGGCTCTAAAAACTATTTCATACACAGAGGAAAACAGAGTTATGAACAACGTCACTCACCTGGAACATCTTATTCAGCCTCTACTGATAAGAAAAATAGCAAGATGAAATATCCTCTGTGTGAGAACCAGGATGTGGAGGCATGCTTCTCCTGACAGTCATATGTACAAATATGAGTCAAGTGAGTTTGACATGATGAATGTGTTTTTCAGAGTCATTCATTTTCCACCAGCCAGCTCAAAACATTTCACTGCTCATTCATTGGCCCTGACACTTTCTCACTGTGATAATCCCTCCGAGACTTTCTCTGGGCATAACCATAGTGATGGCATGTTTGAGACAGATGCTTCTGTGGCAGGGAAATGGAGACAGAGACTTAAGGGATACCTCATATTGAGTGTTGACTTTTTCTTAGCCATTCATTTGAAATCTTCAACACAGGAACACTGGAATGATTTCATTTATTCACCAGTCAGCATTTATTAGATTTTTTGCTATGAACCTCTACTGCAGTGTTCATCCGAGGTGAGACAGCTCTACCAGTCTCTCCCAGTCGCTGTAAGCAGCCTGAGAGGCTTAACTCAGGACAAAAAAGCCCACTCCCCCAGTCCTCAAGCTAGCTACTAGGTAGACTAACTGGCTTAGATATGGGAGAAAAGGATCCTGTATGGTTTAATAGTAGTTTAATAGCTGCAGGAAAATAAACACGGTGCTACCTGCAGAATGAAAAGCAGATTTAAGCTGTTATACAAGTCGATGACACTTTTCAGCAGCTACTAAATAACTGGCTTACACACAATAAAATAACTGTTTACACTACCAAAGCATGCTAGATGCAGGATACAGTGTGCATGACGCTAGACTACAGCATTTCATAAATACAAGGCTGGGGGATGGGGAGAAGAGATTTGGTGGAGCCAGGAGGTGACGTATGTGCCACCTCCCCACCTCCAACGCCAAACCCTCCACCACACTGCCTCATTTTGTTACTTTTCCTCTTTGAAATCGTCTGTGCCCCACTGAGCCTTCTATCATACAGCAGATGTTACAGCGAAACGAAGCTTCAGCGAACTGGGAAGCCATGGTGGTTATCACTCACCGATGCAGGTCTTGCTGTCTGAGTGCAGGGCGTACTTCTGGTGGCAGCCACACACCGGCCCTGTGTCCGTGTCATCGCACGTGTGCTGGCACCCGCCGTTTCCATAGTTACACGTCACTGAGGGCAACACACACACATTTGAGTCTTACTCCCAGCTTGTAGCTCATGACATTTTAAATTGTCCACTACTTCCTTATTTAATGATACAGGCAGGCAGAAGGGGTGTTTACACTGTGCGGGAATAAAAAATTGAAATAGTGTCTGACAGGGAAGGATGAACAGAGAGAGAGAGAGACAAAAGGAGAGCAGGTGAAAGACAGAGTGAGTTACACCAGGAGAGCAAAAGGATGAGGAGGAGAGAAAGACGACATGGGTAGAATTCCATGAAAGAGAGGTAAAGAAAGAGGGAGAGGAGGATTTAGGAAGAGAGGGTTTGATGGAAAAAAGAAAGAAACAAATGGAAAAAATGATTTTAGCGTTTGTCAGAAATTCTGTGGAAAATAAGGCATCATTTCATATCACAGTCTATTTTGAATGAAGAAATTAGTATTTCCATCATTTACCTAAATCACCGTTTTGTTTTTCAGGGCTAAGGCCAGGGAATATTTGGAAAAATTCTGGGTCATGTTCTCTTTTGGGTAAAAAAGTTAGCTGATTCCAATAAGGGCGCCAAAATAAATGACAAAATATGCTGTTGGTCCATGCCCTCCAGAACGACAGCATAACATCGCAGTTTCAAAAGTTAAACCGGGGGAAAGGTTTCGTTTTCTGAATTCTTTCCTCGGAAAGAAAACAAAATAGAAAGAATGTGAACAACGCAAGAGACGAGAAAAGATGTGGGGGAGTAAAAAAAGACAACGGACTCGAGAAAGAGAGACAAGAGATTTCACTGCAGGAACTCAGAGCCCGGATCCACCAGGTTTTATCTTGAACTTCCTTGGCCCTCAAACAGCCAGCTAGTAATAGTTTTGTCAAACACCATGTCAGACGTTTGTCATTTGGCCTCTGTACATTTAAACTTTTCCTAATTTGTCTAATCTTCACAGTTCCTGAGGGGAAAAGGGAAAGCAAGCGTAAATACACATGATAAAATGTTCGGGAGAAACTTTGCAGCTTCCCCTAAAAACGAACGGAAGAGAGGATGGTAGAGAAGAAATAAAAAGAGAAAAGAAAGGAAGAGGCAGAGAGGGAAGAGGGAGAGGAGGTGGGAGACGCACCGAGCCAGAAAATAGAGGAGAGAGGTGAAAATAGAGAGAGACAGTGAAGACATGAGAGGAGTAGGAAGGCAGGCTGGAGAAATAACTACCACTTCTTTCATCACTCGTTTATCACCGTCCTGTGCTGCCATGCTCAACAGGCCAGCACACCGCTGGGTCCCTCGCTGCTAATGAAATATTACTATAGCAGGAGACGCATTAGAGCCTCCACATCTCTAACACTCTGACCGTCTGAGAGAAGAACACGATGTGTTGCCAAACAAAGTGGAACTAAAAGCTTATTTTCCCCTTCAAAAACAGCAGCCTTAAATTCCATGGCTGCAGGCAGTCGGCGTGAAGGGGGGGCGGTTAGAGACGTGAATTCTCTCTACTGAATCCTTCAGCACCTTCAGCTTGGCCTCAAACGCTTCACTGATTTTGGTATTAAATGTCCACCCTCATATTTTACCGCTGAAGGCCTACTGGAACTTGTCCATCATTGCTATTACAGATGTTTATTCCAGGAACATTTTAGATCCCTCATCGACCAGTACATAACCTCAATAAAATCAATTCTATGAAACAAAGTAATACCTTAATACCTTGCTGCCATGTGAGTTGTAAAATAAAGTGACAAGTCAACTGACTAAAGATTAACAGATGACGGAAAGGCTTACGCAAAAGAGCATTAGACTGCACGGAGGATACACCCAGCGTCTATGAGCTGCTCGTTCTATGTGAACAAACACAAGACATACGTTGGAGACCGAAGGCTGACCTCCTGGTTTGTGTGTGTGTGTGTGTGTGTGTGTCAGTGTGGGGATGTGATGACCACTGAGGTCAGGTGTGATACGTACGTGTACAGTCTTTCTGGTTTTTGGCCAGCTCAAAGCCAGGACGGCACTCACACGACACCCCGCCTTTGCCTGGAGCCTCTCTGCAGATGTGCGCGCAGCCGTGCTCCTTGTTCATGCAGTTCATTCCATCTGTTCAGGGAACGGGGACAGAGGAACAGAGCTGTGGAACTTTTGTTTCTCTATAATATCATCATTTGTGACAAAATAGGTAGCAGTCAGATGTAAAAACATCTTTAGTTATGATTTATCAACATTTCATCTGGACTGTGTGGGTGTGGCTGGATCCTATTCGACTGACCATTAACCAGCTTCAAATCTTGCAAACTCCTAGTTGGTGCAGGGAGATACATGACATCGCATTGTAAGTCAGCCCCACTTACTCGAAACCAATGAGAACAGCACAGAGAAAAAGGAAACACAACTTTGTAAATACAGATTTATTAGTATGTATATAAATGTAACAAGTTCCAAATATATTTTTTATGAAAATTAGACCTTATCCACCAGAGGAACAGGTTTTACATCCGTGGCCATAAAACAGCCAGCTAAGTAGTACTTTTTAACAGGCCACCACCTCTGCCTCTGACTGACTACATCAGACATTTGTAATTTGTCCAATATTTCATTTACATTTATTTAAAACAGGGAATATTTGTGAAGCTTATTTTTTTTATTTGTGGATTTGTTTTGTAGTTAAATACAATGATACATATTTGTGTGCATTAAAAAATATGTTTGTGGAGTCATTTTTATATAAATCCCAAAATCCAGACATGGCAATGTCAGTCAGTGTGTCTGTCGGTCAGTCCACCACTTTGGTCCAGACTGGTCTTTTGTTTTTATTTAATGTTGTACCCATATTCATGATCCTCAGAGGACTTCTGGCTTTGGGCCCTCGAGTTTAAATCTAGAGACATCCAGAACTCTAAACCAACGTATAGTTTAATATTTACATATTTTTAGGTGAATCACTGCCCTTTTTTTCCCTTTTGGCTTTGACATGGCAGGATATAAACATTTTCACACCGCAGACAATGTTTCAATACATACAATGACACTTTTATCCACTTACAATTGCTATACATGTCAGCGGTCGCACGCCTCTGGAGCAACTAGGGGTTAAGTGTCTTGCTCTGGGACACATTGGTTGATGGGTCATTGAACCCAGGTCTCCCACACCAAAGACATAATCTTAGCCATTGCGCCATCCTCACCCTGAACAAAAGCGTTAAACCTCATATGTAAAACATGCTCCACACAGTCCTGTAACTGAGTCAATCATTCATTTCTGTATTGAAGACAAAAAAACTTCATTTTCATTCATTTTTGTAAACACAAATGAAAAAATATCTAATTATATATATATATATATATATATATATATATATATACAACAAATTGGTAACTGTTATTTGAGAGTACATAACATAATTCCCTCCAGGATGATTTATGTGAACTCACTGCTGACATCTTTAACCTACAGCATCATCACCCACACCCATAGCAGATATTATCCAACAGAGAGTAAGGATGCTTTTAACTGACCTGTGACTGTGATCCTCAGGCTGAGCTGAACAGCCACGGCTCATCAAACTATTGTTTTCCTTTCCTAATTGTTAAAAGCCAACTTTATGCTTTCTGAAATCCTGCTGTCTCACACACCAAAATCCAGACAATTTATGACTACTCAGCCCATGTTCTCAGCTGTCACTGATCCAAGGCCTCTTCTTGTCAGCACTGACACGGCTGGTCATCCCTCCTCCTCCTCGTCTTCTGAGTCCTTCATCCCTTCATTCCTTCACCCGGGCCAGTTTGATGTGCTCTCCTATCCTGGTGATTTACCGAGCGCACTGTGGCAATAATATCTGAAATAGGCCAGTGTTCATCGGAGAGGAGAGGAGCTGGGGGAGGAAGCAAGGAAGTGGAGGATGGAGTGCCAATGCTCTCCTGAGAGTCGAGTCAGGAGGGAGAAGCCAGCCAAAGATATCACTGAGCTCTGGGAAGAACTGCAAACGTTAGTTTGGGAGTGTGCGGGGGTCTGCTCATCACGGCACAATCAGATGTCTTCACTCACGAAAGATAGTTTCTGTCACAAGGCTCGAGTATTTTATGTGTTTGCACTCCAAGCTGAGGAAAGTGTTTGATACAATGTTTTTATTTTGCATGAAAGAATGGCCTCCTTCACAGTCACATTGTGAGAAGTGTGTGTCTTTCTCGCATCTCACTTGTGTGAGGCTTTTTCTTCTGAAATGAGACGGTCAGGCAAGAAAAAAAGACAGATGGACGGACTAAAGGGACTTCAACCACAACAAAATGAACTCCCTTCACTTCTGTTACCAAGACGTCGTCATTTTGTTTCTCCTTGCATTGTCTTAGTAATGGCGACGAGATGAAAGCCATCTTCTAGTGAAGATGTAGATGTCTTCAACATCATCAGCATCAGCCACTTGTCAAGCAAGTGCTCCAAAAGACACATTGTTCTGTTCAAGTAAGAAAGGACCTAACCAAGAGAGGCACTGTTCGATTCCTGATTCCAACCAACAGTCATGGCTGTTGGTTTTTTAAGTATGACCACGACTGGTCCATGACCACGTTTACTACTGTAGCCAAATCAACAAAGTTTCACTAAACTTAACAAAGTAATCAGGGTCCAAACCTAGCCATCTTACAACAAAACCAAACTAACCAAACTAAACCAGATCTATTTTTCAGCAATGACTTTTAACAGTTTGGTAAGGCACTGAGAAATGATGCCATCCTGCTAATACGGCCGGATACAGAAAACGCGTATCATTCAGCTGTCACATCATTTGGAATAACTTTTCTCTATTAAGGGGTTACTGTAATTTTGGGGGAATTAATTAATCACTTATAAAACAACTGCTAAGGTGGTGCTATCAACGATCAACAAAACTGAACACAAACATAAATTAAAACCTACAGCAGGACTAACCCTTTGCAATCGTGTGCTGAAAACACCAACACCACACCATGTCTCCTTTCAAAGATGTTCCCCACTCCAACCAATTTCACTCACATTTAATACATATATTTGGATTTGGGAAGGAAGTTTCATAAAATCCATGACCTGTTTCACACAAATGACCCTTATTCCTGAATGCTTTGTGCCAGTGCAACAAAATGTAGGTGACCAGTGAGCATTATAGCCACTCTGCATCCCACACTGCCAACACTAAAGCACAGAAATCAATCAATGATCAATTCAAGTAGCCATATTTCAGAATCAGAATCAGAGTCAGCTTAATTTGCCAGGTCTGTGTCCACATACGAGGAATTTGACTCAAGATTGTACATTGTTTACAATGTGCTTACTCATACAATAATACAATAATAAAATCAGACACAGGCTACAGTATAGAGAATACACTATAAAGAGACAATTACTCATAATAATATAATAGTCCCGCACTGTCTATTTATAAGCAGATCAAAATCCCTTCAAAATATTTTCTGTTATTAAAATATGCTCTCCTCCTCTCCTCTTTCAAAGAATGAAACGTCCCCAATCCGGAAATTTATAACAAAATTACCAAAACTTCGTCTAGATTTCTTGCTTTAGACACACCCCTTTCCTGATCCCCATGGTGAGTAATGTCCCTTCATGGGGCCCAAGACTATTTCAAGTACCTCATTAGGGTGCCATTTCCCCTAGAGAGTCCCCTTCACAAACAAAAAGTCCTTTCTTAAACGCTGCCATTCTAGCCGCCCACTCCCAACAGGACCATTCCATCAAAGTCCAGAATCAAAGGAACCAAAGGAAATTGTGCATTTACATGATTAAACAAAAGCTCAAAAAAAAAAATCTGCCCTTCCGTCCAACATTATATAATTCAGACACTAAATTTCAACATTCTGATATACAGCTAAATTTGAGCCCTGTACAACCTAGAAAACTAGCAGCACAATGAAGCCAGAGGATAAAAAAAAACTTTTAACAGTTGCCAAAGCATGCATTGAGCCTGTTTAAAAATTAAACTCATAAGAAAGCAGAGTATCTACAATCAATTCAAACCAGGGAGAAGTCAAATAAACTGAGGCAGAAGGAGGAGGTGGACACAGGCCTGGCACTTGGCACAATCCAGCCTAAAACAACAAACAGAGCGGCGGCTGCGGCCTCTCAACGTGTCCGATGTGACGAGGCAGCGAGGCCGAGAAGCAAAGCCTGCAGCTCACTGACACGTTTACTTGTCAGACTTGGATAACCCACATGGGTCCCTGGATACATACTCAGCCAGATCTGATGTCGAGCTCTGTTTAGCTCAACGTCAGCGTTTGACCTGCTGATACACAGGCAGAGACAGGCAGAGACCACATCGACACAGTCCTACACAAATCAAGCAAAAACAAAGTGACACACTGCACAAAAACTTCCTGCGGGACGATTCAATACCATGCACAACTCAAACATACTCCAGAGTGACTGCCTTGTAAAGAAAATGCTGGTTCTGAGCAGTGTTAAACCCATTTCCCTGCTTTCTGTAACGCTCACCACTAATTCAGCCAGTGCACACAATCTTTTTAGATTTTTACTTCCAAACACCAACATTGCAGTGCATTTCACATTTGCAGTTTCCACCTACAACAAATTGAAGGATCTTACCAGCACGTTGGTAGTATGACCAGGTGTTCCATGAAAATCACATTAACTGAGGTCTGGAGACACAACATCACTGTTGCAGACTTAAAAGGGCAACCACACAGATGATCTGATCAAGCCACAAGCAAAATCCCTGGTTATCATAGTGTGAGTTATTTGGAAGTCATAGCAAAGTCAAATGTTAAAACTATTAATTAAATTGTCCATTGGAAACCTTTGCCAGATTTTCGACTGACCTTCTGGTTCAAATTTCTTCATTTACTTTTTCAGTGTTTCAAATTTGCTCACCAAAACTGCATGTGACTGCTCATGTTGCTACATGAGCACTCAGGAGTTATCTCATTGAACTGTTCATATACGCAGGTCTTGGTAGTTCTTTTTGCAACATTATTAACAAAGACACAGCAGCTCCTAGACTCAGGGTGCGCGGCCATCTGCCTTGACCCGTAGGAGAGAGACAGAGTAGCCCAACGCAGGTTACACATAAAGATGTAATGCAATAGCTGCGATGCTAACATACTGATGTTAAGCAAGTCTTTTTGTCATTTTTCACCATCTTAGTTTAGCATGTTAGGATGCTAACATTTGCTGAAGCTGAGGATTAGAATTGTGACCTCATGGTGGCACTGGTTTGTAGCAAATTTCAAGATATTTCAGTGAAAAAGCCAAAAATGTCAACCTGATGGTGCATGGCGCTGGATTGAAAGTCAGAGGATCATCAGAGTCATTAGGATTCTTTCATCTGATCTTCATGTATAAATAGGTGGAGTAACGCTTTAACAAATATGGGCAACAGGGTTTTTGGGTACATACAGTGTTTTAGAACAGACCTGTGTGTGTGTTCCATCAGTTTCAGATAGAAAACTACTTCAGCAGCATCAACACTGCTCACTAATCAGTTTGCAAAGACTTGAATCTTACCTGAGATCAGCTAGTGTAGTGAACAGCTTTGAAGGCTCGCCTTTTGTGTTCAAAAATTACGCTAATAAAATGTCTTGAAGTGAATTAAGTGCAATGACGGTGTGCTTTGGGAGATGGCTTAGCTAACGGGAAGTATTCCTGAAGGTGCTTTTTTACGGCAAAGGGGAGTCGATGTCACTTTTGAATGAGCAATGAAAAGGTAGAGAGCTTGACTTTTCTTCTTTCCAGCTGGGTGTGCAGCTTTGTTTGGATTGGGGAGGTCATCAGGTTTACAACTACTGAAGCTCCTCACTGGGAGCACCAGCAGGTCCAGATAAAACACCGAGACGTGTCTTCATGGCCCAATGAGAGCCCTCAGGACACAGTCTGTCTCTCCTCTCCATCTGTCTGTCTGTCTGTCTTTCCCCCTGCCTTTCTTCATCCACCTCTCCACACATCTCTCTCTCTCTCCCAGGAGCTCTGACTCCAGATCAGGTCCAAGCATATCATAGCCGTGTTATTACAACTTGAGTCCTCCAGCGTTACACCCCAAAGCCTGGCTGGCACAGGACAATGGGAGACAGAGGAACGTGTGAAGTGAAAGACAGAGATAGAGAAACAGAGAGAAAAATACCGAGAAATAGAGGAATGAAGTGAAGGCATACGAAAAAAGAGGAATGGTGTAAAATATAGCGGTGAGCGGCAACGTTTGGAATCCAAGCAAGTCATGAAAAACACAACATTTGACATTATTAGATGAGAAGAACAGCTGCAGATGACAAACTAACAGATTAAAGTGATCAAAGAGTTTGGACTTTGAGATAATAGCGGAAACGCAAACTTGATTTTTACAGCATCACCTTGACATCAGAGAGTGTCATTATTTGTACCTGACTGCTGGGTGAAATGTTCAACCCGCCTGCGACATTCTCTTTCCAAGGTTTAAAGTTTCAGCTGCACAACAAATTTTAAGCAGAAAAAAATAAGCAGGAAGTGTCACGGGATCCAAATAAAGTAGAGACTCATTATTATCTGACCATCCCCGTTGTCAGCAAGTGTGACTTGGTCACCTGGGGATTTGAACCCTGGAACTTCAGAACTCCACAGTAGGAGACTTACCTACTGCAGTACTGGTGAGAGGCAGTTTCAAGACACCTTCTCACAAGTTGAGTTAGTGACGTCACATGTGCCAGATCAGGATAGTTTTGTCAGTTTAAACTTAAAGTGCTTACAACTGTCAAGATGTTGGTGAGAAAATGGATGTGTTGTAAATTATTTTGGTGGCATTTGATCCAAAACTGAGGAAGAAAGAAAGTGTTGTGTGTACTGTACAAGTTATAGTAAGATACTGAAGATCACTGCATCCCCTTTTGACCGTCTAAAAACCCTTTGAAACACTGGATATCGGCCATCGAGAGAATGTCTGTGTTGATTTTGGTAGCGTTTGAAGAAAGACTTATGCATATAGATGTTAATTGAAATAGCATATTCTGAAAAATATAGTGACAGATGTCTGAATTGACCATAGGTTGCAGTGAAGCAAACGTTTGTCACATATCAGCGGATGTGCTGAAAAAAAATTCAGCTATCTAGGACATACGTTTGGAATGGGAAATGTCTAGAAATTTACATTTCTTGTAATAAGCCGCGCCCACTTTGAGCAATCATTGCCAAATTTTATGCATCAACTGAGTGTAGTGACCCTAGATCTTACAAACCGAATTTCATACGAATCCATGCAGCGAATTACGAGGTATAAACTTTTTGCAAGTGTAGCGCCCCCTAGTGGAAGAATATCCCAGGACTGCTCAGTGAACCTTGGGCCGAGCATCTGAGCAGACTCGTTGCTTGGTGACAATAGCTTAATTCAATTTTGATTTATGGGCATTTATGTAAAATTGTACGTAAATACACAAAAGTAAAAATTCATTAAATGTGTTATTGCATGAGTAGTGGGTGCAATTTGCAATCCACCTGCCAATTTTGGTGAGTTTTCATTCCCAAACACTTTTATCGGAGAAAAGAAAGAAAGAAAGAAAAAGAAGAAGAAGAACAAAAACAATAGGGTCTCCAGCAGCTTCAACCCTAACCCTAACCCTGCAAGCAGTGTTGGGCTGAAGTCGGTCGGACTAAATCTCTAGGAACAGTTCGTTAAAGTATGTAGTGTATAAATCATACCAAAATTAGTATGTCTGGACATGATATGTGTGCCACAGAAATTTTGAACATGTAAGTAAAATATGCCGCGGGGGCTGCTTCGTTGAAGGTCCCTTCCTGTTACCAGTTGGTGATGACTATGGGTGAATGTCGGCATGTACATGTGTTCAGGGTGGGACTTTTATCAAACGTGTAAAGTTTTGTACAGATCTGAGCATATACAGTCAAGTTACAACGACTTCCTTGTCCCTGTGCCCCTAACCCCCGCCATTAACTGCAAACTCACAAGTTTTACAACATGCCTTCATTAATGTGTTAAGGGCTTTCTGGGACAGTTCCGAAGTTGATATGTCCAACCTGCTTGGAGAAGTACATTACAGCGTAAAATGTGTCATTTACTGTTGCCAGCAGGTGGCGCCTTGAGTGATAATTGGCATCGGATGTGTTTAGGACAGGACTGTTATCCATGTCAAATTTGGTACAGATGTAAGCATGGATACTGAAGTTCTGACAACTTCCTGTATCATGGCGAATCATCGATTTTTGATGACACGTCAAGGGCAAACTGGTAAACTGGTAATAACCATTTGTACAACTTTTAATTGTCAATGGGTTTAGACTGCACAGCGAAAATTTGAAGCCGATCGGACTAATTCCCTAGGAGGAGTTCATTAAAGTATGGAGTGTGTAAATCGCCAAAAATGACCATTAAATACAAAATGGCTGACTTCCTGTTGGCCGTTGGGCATTACTCCATGAGGCTTTTTTGTTCGTCTGGACATGATACATGTACCACAGAAATTTTGTACACCTAGGTGAAACTTTGTCCGGGGGCTGCTCTGTAGGCACTAGCGAGCATTTTGCCACGCCCATGCACGAAACCCATAAAATGCAATATTTTTTGACCCGCTTGAATTCTATGCAAAGTTCGGTGAGTTTTCAATCACGTTTAGGTCCCCAAAATTGAGGTTACTTTGCATAAAACTTTCAATAGTTTCAGTTTCAATAGGGACCTCGTACGTTTCGTGCTCGGGCCCTAATGAAGTGAAAGACAAACAGACAAAAGAAGAATGAAGTGAAGGAATGCGAAAAAAGAGGAATGAAGTAAAAGACAGAAAACAAACAATAATGAAGCGAAAAAGAGATGGGTGGAGAGAGCGAAAAAGAGGAATGGCGTGAAAGTTAGATAGAGAGAGAAATGTGGAGGAGAAAGACAGAGGCGGAGAGAGAGAGGCTCAGAGCGGCTCTCCTCCCTGCTTCCTCTGAGGCTGATGAGGAATGAGGTGATGCTGAGTGCCAGCCTCACAACCTGATCTCCTCACCAGGGACACAGACATTTCACAGCTTCAGTCATCTGTGAAGAAAATATCATGTTAACTTCTGACCATGTCGCAACATTTAAAATGTGAGGAATTTGAAGCAATTACACAAATACTGACTATAAAAATAAAGTCCCATGATATTAATGAAATACAATTTTAAAAATAGTCTACACACCACTGTGTTGTTTCTGAAACTGCCTTGCAAAAGATTCACGGATACAAATGGAATACGTATTAAAGGAGTTCAGAGAAGTTGTTACCCTTCCTTTTCTATTCATGATACATGTTTTGAGTCAACAATGTTGCGGTACTCCAGTGCTGTTCCAGTACATTTACCACACCTGATCATTTCAGCATTAATTTAAAATTTCTTGCTCAGGCTGAACGACTCTGCTTTGGTTATTGTGCATACACACCTTTCCAGCCCGAACACCGTCGGCCATTTAGGTCGTGTAGCAACTTATTGCGACCATATTTACATTTATTGTTAGGTCACGACCTCTTGTGGGCCTATGACAGGAGCAAAGGGAGAATGTCACGTGACGTACTATAAAGAGGGACAGCACGGGACACCACCCCACAAGACTGAGGTTCAAGTCCCGTGTGAAACCATGTTAAAGTTGACTTATTTAAAGTTTTATTAAATAACATTACGTGAGTGACTTGTGTCAAGTGAGTTAAACCACGTGACTTATGTAATGTTCTTTTTTGAAACCCAAACTTTTCCTAAACCTAACCATGTAGTTTTGTTGCCTAAACATAACCAAACCACCACAGTTTGACTTACATCACATGTCGCTGGACTTTTTCAACGGTCGTATATGTCGTTTTAGGACAATTGACAATCTATTATGTCATGTAGGTATATAACTTGTAAAAATGCTGTGTATTTACATTGATAATTTCATTGTCACTGTTATGTTTTTACACCTATGGACACAAACTATTGCATGTGTACAAACTGGGTTAACTGACCACCCCTGAGACAAAAAAGGATTTTGTATTTGTATTTGATAGGGTCGATGGAAATAGCCTTATATTTTGTATCAAAATTCTTTAATGTTTTGTATTTTGTAGTTTCAAAATAATGCAAAATATGTTGTGAGGTGTCTACGTGATGACATCATAAAAATGCTGCCTCTGATTGGTGCCTACTACCCAGATTTGATGAGATCAGAACAGAAAATGAATCTAGACCTGAAGAAAAAGGTCACTGTGAGGAAAAATGTAAGTAAATAAAGCGTTTCAGAGTTGTTGTACAAAAATCTTTTATAAAGCCACAAGATGGTGTAACTTGGTAAAATGCGCACGTTGTTATTGTCATTATTAGTATTTTTGAAATACAGATATTCAGTAGTTTATTTTGATAGATGTCGTTGCTGCTGTGTTTTTTAGTTTATTTTGACACTAGTTGGAATCTTTTAAAAAAAAAATTGATTGATTGATAAATCAATGAGGAACTCCACTTTCAAGGCCTCTTTAAAACAAACCTTTTTAATATCAACAATATAAAATTTCTACCTCAAACACTAACGCTGTTACAGCTCCCTCTTTTTAAAATAAAAATTCACCTGCCCACTGGTTTGTGTTGTGCTGGCTGGTGTGTTTAGTTTGCTGTATGGGCAATTTCTATACATTTTTGTTTTTCACTCCTGATTCATAACCTGTGTTGGGCAGTAACGCTTTCCTGTAATAATGTGACTTTTGCCAGTAACAAGTAGTTTTACTATTTCCAAAACAGTAATATTATTACAGTTACAAATCTAAGTAGCGCGGCATTACTGTGTTACTGAATGCACCATCCTTGACGTGAATGGGTGAATGGCAGGTCAGCGGCACTGGACGTTATGTTGTTCAAACCAAGAAAATCGCGAAATCCAAATCCACATAACGCTTTGTTATGTGTTACATGAACAGAAAAGGAAGGGTAACAACTTCGGAAGATTACAGACAGAGAGAGGGCTAAAATTGTGGACACAGTCACCGCCGCATATCCGGCATCCAGCAGATCGTTAATGCTGCCAAAAAGAAAATAAGTCAATTTACAGTGATACGAAGAGAAAGGCAGCTGTTGTGTCCAAAGAGCAGAGGAAAGCCGCTGGTCGCTCCTCCTGTGCTCCCTCACTGACCCCGGCAGAAACCCATAAGCTACTCTTCTCGGGAAAGGCTAATAAAGGCTTCATCTATTTATAAATTTAACGATCTCCTATCAAAGACTTGCATTAGGATCCTTTTGTTACATCAAGCGTTTACATCATGTTAAAAAATGAGACATTATCTAGCGTTACGTCACCTGTATCACGGCCCCAGTTCCAAAAGTTAGACCTCAGCGAGGACAGTACATAGTTAATGTACGATTGTGTTGAGCTGACAGTCAGTCAGTCTTTTTGAAAATGTTTCTCTCCCATGTAAGAAGCAATTGCCTCTTCATTTCCATGAGGCTGACATTAAACTCTGACATTTATCAAAATGTGCATAGCAGCTTGTGACTGCAATGATTTTAATCAATGTTGAAGTGTTTAAGGCTCCATTATCATGGGTAACGTTTGATTGTGTTCACCAGACTGAAAAAAAAAGCACCTCAACTGGCTTCCCCCCCGCCTCCACTTTTCCATCCATGCTCTTGTAAATGCCATTTTAATTGAAATCTGTCAGACGCTGGCTGTGTCTCTCTCCCTGCTCTGCTCACACCACACTGCTATAGGTGCTAAGCCATGAATTTCAATGAGAGCTTTTCTTCAACTGACTGCATTGAACTCCTTTAAATAAGGACTGTGCTTTTCTAATAACCCTCCCCAAGCTCTTCTTTAAACACTAGAGGAAACACACACACACACACACACACACACACACCTCCCTCATTCTTTTGCTTTCTCTTTCTGTACCTCACTCTAACTTCACACATGTCGCAGTTTGGAGGGAAACCAGTTGAATTAAAGCACTAAACAGGCAGCAGGCCCTGTTCTTCCAGAGCAAACACAACTAAAGCGTGTTAGTGAATGGAACAAAAGTAATGTGTTTAACTTTTGCTTCAGTGAATCTCCCCAAAAATCTATTCAGCTAGAGCAATAACAGACAGAGGGGACAAGTAGCAAAATGCCCTTTGTGACCGGAAGCAACAGTGTGTATGGAAAATGTGGTCTTACCTTGGAGAAACACTAACAAAGTGCCTTGACGGTTATCTCCTCTATTTACAGTGACTTTAAAGATCACAAGACATGGCCAGTTGAACTACCTGGAAAGCAGTGTTGAAGGAATAAAGAAGTCACGACTTCCCGGCAATAATTCCCTTTTTTCCCAGGATAACTAGGATTTGTAGCTAAAAACTTAAGGTCAGAGTGGCTATAAGCAAACATACAATTATATATTTTTTACTACATTTGTAGAGCAACAATTTATCTTGAAAGAACATTAAGTTGAGGTAGAAAAAGCACAATGCCAACCATACAGAATGATTTAATGCAATTTTCAGCACATCCTCTCAACAGTTTTACATCCCAGGGGTTGTGTTTTTACTGTACGCAGTGGCAGGGAAGGATTGTCTTCGGAGGGATATTGGTGGCTTGAGGATTCGGAGAATTGTTTGTGGATATTTGCTTCTAACGTTCTTTCAACACTTTATACTCCAACAACAAATGAATAGAAATCTGCAGTCAGTCTTACGGATATGATTCAGGACAGAGTTCTCTCTGATTCAGCCACTTGTTGAATCATCTGCATAGTTTACATTTGCAGATGAGTCAGTTTACAGTCATTCTAGTTGTGTTAGTTTTGCAGGTTCTGGTTTGTCTCACCCCACTGCATCTCATAAAGACACCTTTTTAACACGATAAAAATTGTGAAACGGTCACAGTTTGGTTAGGTTTAACAAGTGGTTTCGCAACTAGGGCTTCAGCTAACGATGTTTTTAGTACTCAAAGCTTCTATAGATTATTTCATTGATTCATCTAAGCGTTGTTTAAGAAGCACTTTTGACACACGGCTAAAGTTGCTGTTACTGTTACATAGTCCGCTGGCAGAACACCGGGTGCTTTCTGATCAGGTGCCGTCGTGCTGTTGCAGTAGGCCACATAAGATTCGTTTTACGTTGGACGGATGGTAACATTACAGAGTTACTCTTTTCTTTTGCATGAAATAATCCCATACTTTGGACACTTTCTTCTTTATCCCTCACTCTTTTCTCTTTCTTCCTCCACTTTGCAAACAGCGCCATCAAGCGCCATCATCACGTCATAAACACAGCATAAGTGTGATGTGTGACAGTAATAAATGTGCCTGCGAAGCAACGTGTTATATAGTTATATGGATTTAACGAAGTGTCAATGCAAACAATTAGCGTCAATGAATTTTTGTGATTGATTTAATTGATGAATTGTTTCAGCCCTACTAGCAACACAAAGGAGGCTGATCCTACCTGCTAGCACATCGACCATGAGCTGAGGGTTAGCCGGTCGACATACATACAATTACTTAAGTTTAGGCACACACCCCAGAGATGGTTAAGTTTAATTTATACTTCTGTGTCGAATCGACGTTGTAGGTGACAGCGTAGGCTACGGGGCTACGCAGAGGCTACGCTGTCGCTTGAAGTGCACCTCCTCAAAAATGTAACTACACATCGAGTCGGCGCGGACCGTAAGCACTATGATTGGTCAGCTGTGTAGCCTTGCAATGCCTCCAAGCTGACTGGAAGTTCCCCGTACTTTGAAGTATCTTTTACTAGCGGCCTGCTCGACCAGCAAAAGTCAACACAGTGGACGCTGTAGCGCTACTGCCGACTAGCGTTTGGGGGTGTAATTGCAGAATGACGGATACACCTACGCACAAGTAAAAATGCATGGCTACGCACGTAGACCCTACACAGAAGTATAAATGGGCCTTTAGAGTAAGGGTAATGGGCTTAGGGGGGCTGTCGACATCTTTAAGACAAACGTTAGTTAAAGTTAGCAAACTAGCTACTAGCTCTTCCAGGCTACTGTGAAAGCTCAGGGCATCTCATACTTAGGTCAAATAACTACGCTTTGTCAGCCTTTCTGAAAGCGTGTTTGACACCCTGAGGTGAGAACGGGCTAGTTAACATAACATTATAACTTAAAACTTTGAACTTTGAAAAGTCAATGTTAAGTTTTGCTTTCACACGGGCCACAAACCCCAGTCTCCTGGGTGAAAGTCCTGTGTTTGTTTGACCTATCCATCAACCCCATCCACCTCCTGACATGGACTTTGTCCTTCTTTATACTTCATCAGATGACACGGATGGGTTATGTTAAAAGCATGGTGGGGCCGAGGGGAATGACAAAACGTCAGTATTTGACAACTTAGGATTGGGCTGGCACTAGGTGAAAGGTCAGGGGATCAAGGTTATTTTAATTGATTCACTGCAGATCCCTGTAAGAGTTGTTTAAAGATATTTCAAAAAATACAAAAAAAACCCTCATGTGGCTAGAAGAAAGTCCGAGGATACCCAAAGTCATTAAGGTACGTCCTCTGGGGGCCATGAATGTCTGTGCATGGCAAACCACTCTATAGTTGACTGACGGACTGACTGACCATTGCCATAGTCATGCCACTAGCATGGCTAAAATATTTTCCCTAACAGCTAAACTATAAACTGTCAGTTTAGCATGCAAGGTAATTTGAAAACACTGCAGATGAAAGGTCGGTCACTTGTAATACTGAAATAACAACATTCCCGGTATTTCCTGGTATTCGATCCTAATTAGTGGTGACCACATGATGCACTAGTGGGTGTAACAAAAATATCCAGCCAATTAAGCCATTTTAACTAACTATTAACAAATTTCCATCTGTCCATCCTGAAATCCAACGGCCTTTCTCTCCATGAATAATGTCCTGTCCCACCATCCTGTTTCAAAACTACACGCACGCATTAACAAGCAGGGACGCCATTACAAAGGAGCTTTTCAGATTCAAGAGTCATTTACCAAAAAGCACAGCATGAAGCGACTGGATACAAAGGTGGAAATCCAACCTGACAGACAGACAACAAATAAAATGGACTTGAAATGAATGGTTAATCTGTTGCAGTGCCTGTTTGCTATGTAAGCACTACAAAAAAACATAACTTTGACAAAAGACTAAAGGCAGGAAATGTCTACTATGAAGAACTAGCTATTTAAAGCAAGTCCCCGCAAGTTAATTCTCACAGTGTACTGAAATTAACTGAAACCAAAGGCTGCCTAAAAGGAAGAAATATGTCAAAAACTGATGGTGCTCGTTGGACAAATGGTCAGCAGTCATGTAAAGTAAACTCAATTTGTAGTTAATGAACTACAACCTACAAACCCCCTGGTATGCTTCTATAAATACACAAGCAGTGTGGGTACTCGTGTCCTCTGAGCAACAGCTATGGCGTCAAAGCAGCAACATTTACGTGGAGGAGAGCAGGCGAACTAGGGTTCAGAGTGTCATGTTAACAGGTTCCAGCTGCTAACGTTAAAGAGAGGAAAAACTTTAGGGGAACTGTTTGATTCACACAGCCCTTGTTAACTGAAATAGTATGGCTACAAAGCGTGCGTGTGAGTGTCAGACCAGTTCCGGCAGAGGCAGATGTTAGTTTCCTGTAAAAGGCTGGGAGATGAGACAGGAGCATGTTTGCTTCATGCGTTATGTGAGTGTGTTTTCATTCCTATAAAGTCCATTCCCCATGTTTCCTGTGTTTGCTACTGAGCAGCAGCTACACACCACGTCAGCTCCACGCCCTCGCATTAAACATTTTCACTGACCAAAGACAAACTCTGGACTAAAAATACGGTGGAGGCAGCTAGGGGGGGGTTGTTGCTGTAACTCATATTTACCTCAAGGAGAGAAAGGAAGAGAGTAATTGCTTCGTTATTAGAACTTGTTTTCAAAGTTAAAATCACATGCTGGAATAATATTTAAACAAAGTATTTATAAAATGAAGGAACAAGTGCTAGGGAAGGAAAGCATTAGTCACTTTCAGCAGCCCCCATGCTCTGATGACCTAGTCTGTATGAATATGTGTGTGATCCACTGACTGTCGTCGTTTCAAGGAAAGTTCACGCTGAGGCACAGAGGTAAACACTTTCAGCTTTGCAGTGTTCAAATAGCATCTACACCGATGCTTGGCAGGGTTGACACACTCACACGCAACTAAAAATGGAAAAGCAGCAGAATGCAAAGACCCCCACTGTGATGCTAAACTCACAGCATCCAAAGACACATAAACACCAGGATTTTGCCTCCACGCACCGGGACCTCTGCAGAAGAGAGGGGGAAGTTAATACAAAACACAAACACAGGCCACTCCACTTCAAGATTTCACTCTGGACAGGACAAACACTGAAGGATAACACCAGCCTCATGCAAAGTCTGCATTATATTTCCCTAAAAGCCTTTGAGAAGATCAACTTTATTGATCCAAAAATGTTTACTGATTTAGGGAAATTGAACACTTAGCATGTGCATTAATGTATTTTTTATCTACTCAGATCTTTGATGATGACTTTGTGTTAATGCTCAGTTAATGTGTTTATTTACCACTTTGTCTCAGAAAAGAGGAACTGTCACATTTCATTTCTTAAAGTGGTGGTATTCTGCTTTTTGGCTTTTTCCTTTTCCCCCAATTGAGTTATATATCTTTTTTGTGCATGTAACAGGTTTGCAGAGAGAAAAAGCCCAAAGTCCAGTCCAAACGGAGTTCCCATCTCCCACAGAAAGCTCTGCTCTGAACTGCCTGAAAACAGCTCGTTTGTAGTCCAGCCCTTCACTTCCTTTATTTGTGACATCACAAAACGTGTCATAAAGCTTGCCAAGCGGCTGGCGGGGTCAGGCACGCCCTCAAACCAAGCTAGTCTGAGCGGAGGCCCTTTGATTTTAGTTAAGCCCTTTTCCACTGCACAGTACCAGCTCGACTCGCCTTTGTTCGGGTTTCCATTGTAGAAATGTTGTATCTGTACCTGATTCCAGGTTCCAAGTGAGCTGAGGGAAACTAAAATGTAATGTGAAAACATGACAGACTGCTGATTGGTCAGAGAGAATATTCACTATTCACTGTATCATCATTGCACCAGACAGAGGCCAGCAACAGGAAGTTTTATATTTTACAGTTTTCGTATGGAATTTCATCACTAAATGCACTTCTGAGAAGTTTTGAGGTGAGAAATCAGCTGTGTAGATTTCAAATATTGACAGTTTACGAGAAGTGATGGCGGAACAAAAGTGTGCTTGAATATTTTCGGAGTTGAGGAGTTCCGCCAATGTCGGCGGGGGAAGCCTGCGGCGACCAGTGGGAGGCGGCCAGTGCCCGCTCACAGAGCCCTCTGCTCCCGCCGTCACACAGACGCTGCAGCAACAACGGCAGAGGAAAACACAGCTGGAAGGTTTTCATACCGCTTAACTGTCTTTACATTCTGAGGAAGGTTCAAATGTTTTAAGTTAAAAAAGAGAAAGCTGTGTGGATCGCTAGTGTGTGTGTCACATTGAACATTACGTGGCGGCATTTGTGTGTGGCGTAGCTATGTCGTCAAGCTGCGTACTATCTCTGGGTACTATCTGCAATGGAAAACGGAGCAGGGCCGAGTAGAGTCGAGTATCGATTTGCGCTATGGAAGCATTTTTTGGCAAGGCAGCATAGATCGTCAGAACACCGGCAACAGTTCAACGTTCAGTCCTTAAAGATGATGCAACTCCGACTCTGTTGGGCCTGAAATTCACAATCACAACCTGTAAGTATGCTTTATTGGTTGTGAATTATATTTAAAATAAACACGGCAATGTAACATCACAGACAGTTCAAGTGCGGAGTTGTTGTAAATGTTGGCTAACACAGCTAAAGTTAGAACTATAATGCTAACGTTACACCTGATGTGAAAGCTACTGAGCAAACGTTTAGTTTATAGTTTACATAAAGTAGTTTCGTTGCCTAAACCCATGACTGTTTCACAACGTTAATCACGTGTTTAACATTATGCTACTTATGAGTCATGTGTCGCTGGACTGGTACTTTACAAAGGTTGTAAATATTGTTTTGGGAAACAGTCATATATGTTGTTGTGCATTTACATTTATTCATTTAGCTGACGCTTTTATCCAAAGCGACTTACAATTGCTATGTATGTCAGAGGTCGCACGCCTCTGGAGCAACTAGGGGTTAGGTGACTTGCTCAGGAACACATTGGAGGATGTGTCACAGTGGGACTGTGGGTCTCTCACACCAGAGGCATGTGTATTATCCACTGCCGCCCCCCCCATGGTCCTATATGTCATTTTGGGGAGCGGCCATTTACAGCATGTTTTTTGGGACACTTGACAATCAGCCTATTTTGTCAGGTATGAGGATGTGAGGGATGGTGCCAGTGTTTCTAGGTGAGAAATGAGTGCATGAAATAAATATTTTATTTCTGCCAGCAAAAATATGACTGACATACGAACACATTTGGAATTGTATGCATTGTGCACATTACACAAAGAAGATTTATATCCAAAGTCTAAAATCATTTTTGCGGTGGTTCAGTGTACAATAACAAGTCTCATTGTTTTCTTCATTCACCACCATTTATCATCTTTCTTAATCAGCAAAAAATTGCCATTTCTATTCAGCTGTCTGAATGTAAAGCAACCTCTCCAACAAATTTCAAAATTCTGATCTGAAACCTATCAAATTGAAATTGTTTTGTTCGCCTATTTTTATTGAGCCAAAATCTTAACTTAAACTCTTATCTGTTAGCCAAAACTACTTGTAAGGCTGTTTTAAAGACATTATTATATTTCACAGATTAAAACAGAGAGCTTCACCTAATGACAAGCTTCTACACACATCAGAGTTTCTTAAATTAGAACTGGTTTACAGCATTTTCTGTTTCAGCACACTGAACATGCTATCTTTCACTGATTTAACAAGCTCTTAATCAGATACAGACGCATCTCCAAGATTTACAGTATTTGACAGGTGAAGTGTTTCTCGTGTTTGATGATGTTTGTAATTGATGATAACATCCAGGAAGACAGAGCGCCCTGTACTTAGAGTCCCCACATGCCCCTGGGCTGTCATTAAAAAGCTCCCTGTACCTCCAGTTTCCTGCTTTGGTTTGTTTAAAGTGAGAATTCCTTCTTCATGATGAGTATGTGAACGTCGGCTGTGTGCGAGCTTTTGTGCATGAATCCGTGCCCATGCATCAGTGTCTATAAGCGGGTGCGTGTGTGTGCGCGTGAGTGCAGCACCAGCACCAGCCTCAGTCTGCTTCCTCTCCTCACACAACTCCAAATAAACTCATGCAACTTCCATTGGTCCACTCCACCGTGTTTGTCTCTCTGTGTTTATTTTTCTATTTCTCTCCCCAACATGCACAACCCCATCCCCTGCTCCCACAATCCATTGCTCCCTTCGCTCTCCTATCTCTGGCTAGATTTTGTGTTAACTATATCATTATTTCAAATAATGGCTACGCTTCACTTTTTGGCCCTGCATTTAGCAGGAGCAGAAGCAGTATATACAAGTGCAGTTGAAAGCAAGTGTTCATTGATTTGTCTACAGCTATAACTCCGCCTGTGGGCACCCGGAAACCGTAGGCTGCTGTGTAAACAGAGACTGATAATCTAGTAAGACACAGATGTTATAATATTAAATACGTCTTCATGGAAGAGGTTATAATTCTTGACAAATGCTGTCCATTAACAACATTTAAATTATCCTTATATCTACTTACGAGCTGCCGACGGGCCATTTTCAGCTCTGCCGACTCAGCCGTAAATCACACAGAGCCACTGTTTCCCCTCCCGGCGCTGTGCTCTTACCCACAGGCTGAGCAGCAGCTGCCTAATGATTTTTCAAACTGTCTGCAAAAACTCCAGCAGGAGGGCATCTAGAAAATGTAACTTAAAACAAAATTGAAAATCAGGGACATTTTCTGCAGTATAATAAGTGTTTCCTGATCAAAATTGTTTTGTTTTTTTTCTTGCCCACAGTCCACTATTAAGAATTGCCCAGTCAACATGTTCCACCATTCCCAGAGACTCTGCGACCAAACATTCTCTTGGAGCGCCAGGCATGGCGTTTGCATGAGATGGTGTTAAAAATTCCCAACTTACTGCCAACTCAAACTTTGCCAGGAATTTTGGTGTTGAGCTCAGAAAAGAATTTACAAGCGTATTGTTTTCACTCTGTTTTGGCGGCGGCTACGTTGTCCAAAAGGCACAATTAATAAATCAGACATAGATACAGTCCCGGGCAACGTGGAGGTATCAATTTGTTATGTCATACACTGCAACTAATCAACCTATGCACTGCTGCTGCAAATCACACACAACAGCACAACAGTGACCAACATGGAGTTTCACAGTCATCCTTTTTATTAAATGACACTAACTCTAACATTATTGATTTGTATCTTTTTTTAACTGCAGCAAGTAATCCAAAACTTTCGCTGACAACCAGAGCCTCCATTTTAGAGATCCCCAAACTCCCCCAAACTGGAAATGAGCTTCTCCATTCTACGTGTCACCGTTCGGGCCTGTTGTCCATAACTGACTCATGTGGTCATAGTTCTCCCACATCATGACAGATCAGGAACATTAGCTGGGAGAGTTGTTTCCCAACTCGAGGTTGGGAGCTCGCAGGCCAAAGTCTTCTCGCCTGGATGTGCTTCAGACAGAGCTGTGAAGCACAACAGCGTGGAAACACACCATAATGGAACAAACAATTGTTGCTAGGCTTTATTATGCCCCAAGCGAGTGTCAGGGAGAAAGAAATGAGCCGTGAGCTGACACTTACCATATGCAAAGCAACAATCTGACACAAACTGTCTCTCCTTCTCACACACACACACATGCAAAACTTGTGTGTGTGTAGCAATTTGTATCTAGACTATAATTTGCAAAGCTGGTCGCAGCCCAGAACTCCCTACTGTTTCAGTTACGGTGACTGTGGCACGTCAAGGCCACAACAAACAGTCTATATCTCCTGCCAAACGTCCTTCAGCGGCCTGGCTGTCACTCAACCAGATACACATCACCGCATACAAGCCAATTAAATCTATCGTATCCAGATCAGCAAAAGATGTTGGGAGATGAGCGTGAGGCGTCAACCCACAATGGGAAAAGATGTGACCAGAATGTGAACATTTTACCCACAGAAGGTCTGTGTATGTGCGCTGTACACACACACCTCAATCTCTTACACACACTCTCACGTGCACTAAAGATTAGACAGTACATCTGCCCTCTATGAGCTGGGCAGGGCCACGTGTGTGTGTGTGTGTATAACCTGTCCTCCCAGGAAATGATTAAAGATTTGATTAAATATTTGATTGAAAATATTTGACTATATGATCATAAATCTAAAATCTACTGATCACCAACCAGGAGAGCTTTTTTAAATAAAAGCACGATCAGCAGTGTACCCTGATCCCAACCAAAACCACTTGGTTTGACCCAAATCATCTAAACTAAAACCTAGGTGGCCCAGCAGTTGTGTAGTGGTTTGTCGAATGTACAAATTTACATTGATACTCGGAGCAGTGTGGTCAAAGTGTGGAGATTCACCTAAATTAGATGATCTGAACATTGGAGTATTCAGAGTCCTGCAAAATCCTACTCATGTGGTATTATCAGCTAAATTTACTTGCATCAAAAGCAAAAGTACTCAATCTGCAGAAAAATGCTGGCACCGATATATTATTATATATTACGGTAGCTAAATTTGTTCACTGCTTAGCACTGTGATTTCCTGCAGAGCCTCAAGGTTTTCTATCGTCGTATGCACAACAATTCAGAAGCAGTCATGGGCAATTCTTAGTTCTCAGCTCCTTCAAACACTGTTCATACATATATGTATATAATAAGAAAAAAACACTGTCAAACAATTAAATTCTAATTAGAATCTAAAACAGTTGCTCACAATTATTAGCAAAATAACTGGAAGTTCAAAATCTTATCTGTAAATTGTGTTGACAACAAAACAACTGATTCAAAATCACACCGAAAAATACAACCTGCATGACTTTCATGAAGGACACTCATAATGTGACTCAGTAGATGTATGGCCCCCATGTCTTGGCATGCTCCTGATGCAACGGCGGATGGTGTCATGGAGGATCCCCTCTCAGACGCGGATCAGGGCATCAGTGAGCTCCTGGACAGTCTGCGGTGCTTCTTGGCCGCCCAGGAAGCATTGATGGTGTCCCAGAGGTTCTTTGTTGGATTTAGGTCTGAGAATTTCATCCCGGTATCTACCAGCAGTCAAGGTACCACTGGCTAGCACGTGGAGGTCAGGTGTTCTGGCATTCAAACTGAATGGTAGTGGGCTCTGAGATCAGATCTCACTAGAGGACATCAGGCCCTGATGCCACCAGTAGCTCGCTGGACGTCATTTTGTTGTATACACAAACACACACACACAAACACACACACATCCATACAGTACTGTGCAAAAGTAGACAGGTGTGGGAAAATGCTTTAAAGTTATAAAACCTTTAAAAATAGACATGTTAATAGATTATTTTTACCAGTTAACAAAATCCAACGTTAGGGAACAAGAGAAATTTTTTTTGGTGTGACCACCCTTTGTCTTTAAAACAGCATCAGTTCTTCTAGGTACACCTGCACATAGTTTTTGAAGGAACTCTGCAGGTAGGTTGACCCAAAGATCTCGGAGAACTCCCCACAGTCCTTCTGTGGATTTAGGCTGCCTCAGTTGCTTCTCTCTTCATGTAATCCCAGACAGGCTGGATGATGCTGAGATCAGGGCTCAATGCTTCACTGCTGCCGGAATGCTGACTCATCAGTCCAGAGCACCTGCTGTCATTTTCTGCACCCCAGTTCCTGTGTTGCAGTGCAGAGTTAAATCACTTGGCCTTGTTTCAGAGGTATGGCAAGTCTTCCATGAAGGCCACTTCTGACCAGACTTCTCCAGACTAGATGGTGTACCAGGGTCCCACTGCAGCTCTGAGCTGATGCCACAGCTGGATATCTTCTGATTGTGAAGAGAAGTAAGCGCAACGTGTCTTCACCTGCTGCAAGTTTCTTTGCCGACCACTGCGTCTACGGTCCTCAGTGCTCACTGTTTCTTCGTGCTTCTTCAACAGAGCTCGGACAGCACATCTGGAAACCCCTGTCTGCCTTGAAATGTCAGCCTGGGAGAGACATTGCTGATACAGTATAACTACCTTGTGTCTTGTTGCTGTGCTCAGTCTGATCATGCTGTATGAGTTTGACATTAAACGTTCTTCAGCAGCCTCACCTTGTTAGCTTGTTAGTTTGGCTGTTCCCCAGTTGAAGCCACACCAAATATTGAATTGACATAGGTTTTTCTAATGTTTACTCTTTTTGCATTTTGTTAATTTAACCAATTCAATCTATTACCATTTTTGTGTAAAGTACATCCAGGGGTTTTGGTGACATTAAAAGTGACAATCCACTTAAACTTTGTAAGTTGTCAGATCAGTGCACTGTCTTTACACAGCTATGTTGGTTTGTCAGAGATCCTAAGACAGCGGATGCAAGAAAGACAGAGTAGAGAGATGAGTTTATAAGGGAAGGTGAAAAAAAAGTGAAACAAGATTCCTGTGGGACTCCGGGATGCTGAGGCTATTCCTGTGCAGGAGACGGCGAGGAGACAAGTGTCTGATTGAGGATCTCTGGGGGTGGAGAGCTGTGTGGTTGTGGTTAAAGCCTCAGAACAGCCTGCCAGAGCAGGGCAACAGGGAGATACCACAAGCATCTTCAGTGCTTGTTTACCATGAAATCCCTCTGACAGCAGCAGGAATTACTGTTAACACAGTGGACATAAGGAACATTCTCAGAGAAGAGGGTGGGTAGATCTGGAGGACCTAGAACGCTTTGCTTATGAGTGGAATTTGATATGCAGACCTTATTGGATGTACATAAATAAATAAATAGTTTGATATGTTGTTTTTTTTAGAATAATGAGTTTAACATGTATTTTTAAAGGGGGAATTTAGTCTGTTTGGTTATTCATTGGTAAAACTTTGCTAATCTACCATACAAGTAAAAGACTGTCATGAAACATTTTCCCTCTTGTGCTATCCTGAAAAAAAAGGAGAGGAGAGGAAAGAAGAGAGAGGGAAAGCAGGATGAATTCACATGCTGGTTCATGGAGTTTCCAGTGAGCAAACACACTTCTATTTCTGCAACGCTTTCACCTCCTTCTCTGAATGTCTTCACAGAGAATCCTCTAACATCCTGACACTGGCTCCCAACACGGATTAAAGAGAGAGAGGATAAAGGAGAGGTCACTCTGTTGCTGCCTCCTCCTACTATTTGATCCCTTTCACCTCCCCCTCAGTCTTCATCCCTCTCTACATTCCTCTAGCGTCTCCTTTTTGTCCAGTTGCAAAGATGACAGATGTCCCCTCATGTGCCTTTGATGCCTGCCACACTGTCCCCATTCACAGTGAGTGAGTATTGTGCTTAGAGAATGCGTGTGTGAGGGTGGAGGGAAGGAGAAGGCCACGCCTCCTCACCTCCGGATCACAGCTCCTTCAGCACCCCTCGCTGCCACAGACTAAGCCAATAAATTAGATGTGACAGGCGTAATGGGTCAGGGGTGCCGGAGTGGTGGGGTCAAACACTTTTAAGAAATCAAACCGGCATTAAATGGAGGCCAAACATGCATGTCACAAGTCACATACAGTATCACGGCCAGTGTCTGTCGCTGCCACTGTGGGTGTGGAGTGTGACTGACCAAGCCAGAGGCATGATGTCAGTGGCTTGACATCCCAAGTCTCATTGTGATCCAGAAATCATTACTGGGTCATGCACGAGGGAGGTTTTACGTTTTGCACAGAGTCAATCACAAAAAGTAGGGATGTACAAAAAAAAAGAGACTGAAGTAGCTTCATGTTCAAAAGGATCAAACTTCATATAGATTTACTCACATGAGTTCGATCACCATGCAAGTGAAACTGCAACTTGCAAGGGATCAAACCATTTAATAGTTGCCTGGATAGTATCTTGTTGAAATTGCCTCACTCATAGACTTTTAAAGTTCACTTACAGACTAAGCTACAAGCATGAGTATAATATTTGGGACATGAACCATCGGTTACAGAAGCAAATGGTTTAAGCTAAATCTGAATTTTAAGGAAAGGGTTGGCGCCTTGGATAAATCTAACAGAACCGTGGCCATGCCAACAGCTCTGTGAGACTGAACCCCTTTGACTGCTTTTTTTTTTGCTCAGATGTTCATTATAATCAGAACAAACAGACACTCTGTTTCCACTGTAGAGTCTTTAAGATACCAAAAAATAAAATCCAGCAGCTTGATATAAACCTTTGCTCTCTCAAATTGATCCTTTTCATAAACTTGAAGAAAACAGCTCGTCGACTCTTTCTCCGTTCCAGTCTTACCGTCAGAGCGGTGGATGCAGGTGTGCTGGTTGTCACTGAGGAAGAAGCCCTCTGTGCACTGACACTCGTAGCTCCCCATGGTGTTGACACAAACTTGCTGGCATCCACCGTTGTTGTCCAGACACTCGTCCACATCTGCAAGAATGGAGAGACAAAGGCAGAGAGCTGAAGGAGAGTGCGAGAGATAGAGTCAGCCATGGCAGCACGGTGGAATAGCAGCAAATTACGCTTCACAATCAAACGTGTCAGTGAAATGTCTGATGATGGGGATGACCCCAGAGTCAGTGTGAATAAACACACACACACACACACACACAGATGGCAGACTGGGTGTCCAAGCAGGCGTCTGATCCCGACACCATAGTCAAACTCCTTGCACTAGTGAGCATCTACAGTATGCGTTTATGTGCACATACTGGTGCACAAGTGTGTTTATAGGGCCCCACTGCGCTGCTGAAAGCTGAAAGGCCAGTAAATTTCCAATGGGGCATTTTGATGGGCTGAAGTGAACTGCAAACATGTTACACCCTCGACTGACTTTAACAGGAACCAAACAGGGCTGTCTGTGTATGTGTGTGTGTGTGTGTGTGTGTGTGTGTGTGTGTGTGTGTGTGCGTGTGTGTGTGCGTGTGTGTGTGTACCCAGTGCCTGACCAGGATAACTTTGCATTGTGTTTAGTCTGAGCTGAGGTTCTGAGGTTGACCTGGCAGATGGTGGAGAAAGGTTACACAAACACAGACATACTGTGGAGACAAAAGAGACGGGCACAAAGACAAAAGCAGTAGAAACTGGACAAGGTGTCCAACCTTGTTCTACCTGAGCCTATATGTGCTCTGTCCAATGGTTTAAGCTAGTTTTAAGCAATATATGTCATTAAGAGGTTGAAATACAGAGCTCCATTTCAAAGCAAACCTTAAATGAGACTGGTTCATTCAACATGTCGTGGGACCACCTGAAGACAAAAGTGTTTACACCTGTTCTGAATGGCCATACTCAAAAGAAGGGAGACATGATTTGGACAGTCTCTCCTGGAAGACAATCATGGTGTTGCACTTTATAAAAGTTGGCTTGGGCGAGACGATGAAACCCTTAATATTTCCTCACCTCCGCACAACTGGCCTATCAGTGTTTGACGTGTCCATGGTTGGATGCAACTGCCCCTGTTCTGATGTCAGACAGTAGTTCACTTGGAAGCATACTTCACCCTTAATAAACCTCAAAGCCATATGCTAAAAACTAACAAGCAATGGCAGCTGTCAGTTCATTAGAGTAAATATATCTCCACTCTATTCATAGCTTTCTGTTCGAGCATTGCAAATATCCTTCAGTATGAAGGGTTAAATGTCACTCCAGGTGCCGTCTTTCTCTCCCATCCACCCACAGAACCTTGCTCCACCTCACTATCCACACCTTGGTTTCTGACTGACTAAGATAGGTAATGTAATCTTGTAACTGCTGCTACTGTAGCCTGTCACAAATACACAAACATACAAAAATACATACAGACACAACAAACTGCCCCATTTGGCTCTTAAGGCTCACAGCCACAGACCTGATGTATCATGATGTGTAATGCAGTGTTATAGACAGATCATGACACAACATGACCTAATATGATTTGCTCTTATCTACTGTGAACAGCTTACGTAGTCCTGGCTTAGTCAAGCTGGACTTGCCCATATTTTTAACCAACAGTCTCTCCCTGTCCTGGCTTTGGTGGCCTTGACAGTTTTTTGGATGCTTATCTAGTTTCTCAAACTGGCACTGAGACGGAGGTGCATCTAACGGCCTGAATGGGAACTCCTCTGTCTCGTCACTCACTGGATCAAGCCCTTGAGCCTGCTGCTGGTCAGCAGCTATCGGGACAAGATTTGTTTTCACATCATCCCCAGGATCCCGCTCTGCTGCCTCCCTATACCTCTACCTCCCTGTCTGCTCCGTTCAGCTACCTGCCTCCCTCTGAGATTCTCCACTGGAAAGATCTCAACTCATTCCATTTTACTCCCTGCTCAGGTCTTACAATAAATACCCTTTAGTCTTCTCACAGCTTTTGTCTAGAGGCCTGCTTTAGACAAAGGCTAATACCGTCCATCAAGCCTTTAATTTCACTTGTCACCAACATGAAAGGCATTAAAGTGAAAATCTTTAATTGCTTGGCTTCACTGTCCAGTTCAGGTAGACAAATTGCAAAATAATATTTTATTGGCACCAGGAACAGGATATTTGCATATAGGGTTAAAAACATTAGGCGTTTTGTGGAAGTACTGCTCACATCTCTGACTTCTTTCTGTGTCTGAAAGAAATTCAGTTGCAAATTCTGCAAGTCCTAAACCACAAAATACATGATTTGTAACTGCCCGTCCGAACCCCACATAATTGTTTTCTGATCTGACGCCCCTATCAGCAGGACAACATCATTTATCTGTGTCTTTTAAAACCACTACCAGCCACTGATGAAAAATAAATCAGTTTTATGATGTGACAATGGTCAATTTGTGTTAAATAAGGAGACTGTCTGCAGGGCACAGAGTCATATTTCACAAGTCATATTTCATTTAAAAGAAAGCTCGTGGTTTGTGTTACAATGAGTGCTTAAGTTAAGGTACTTGTATATCTGCTTGTGATTTCAGATATACATGTGGGGTTTTCATTTGTGGCTTTACCTGGAAAGTAATTTCTCTACTTTTAGAAGGCGGCGCGGTGGGCTTGTTAAACCCCTGCAGAGTGGACGAAGCCTTTAAGAGCCTTGTTAACACAGTGTGGAGAGAGAGGGAATACTTTACAATCATGTTAACCCTGATGGCAGAGAAAAGGAGGGGGAGGGGGAGGGCAGGAGCGGAGGAAGAGGCCGGTGTTTTGCTCTTAATCTTGAACGTTAAACTTGGAGTCTCTTCTTTTATCTGCTCCATCTTCCCCTGCTTGGAGAGCCAGTAAAACAGATAAACCATCCGCAAGCCAAAAAATACATTTATTTTGTCAAGATGTTCTCCTTTTCTCCTCCACGTTCTCCTTCTTCTCGTCTTCTGTTTACTGAAGCAGCCCCAACATGGATTTAACGAGAAAGAGATCAGCTCCAAGGGGACCTTAAAAAAATAGGCCCAAAACAGGCGCCAGCACTGATGCTCATCCAGTTACACAGCCCTAGACTGAGTTCATTTAAGAGGAACTGGAGGCCAAAAAACAGAGGATAGAACAAGAGTGGTTGCACACAGCGCAGAGATGAACAGATACCGCTGTAGCATCATAGACAACACAGCTGTGTAGGTGGGACTCTGCAAAACACTTGCCAAATGCTGAATCTACTGTATCTTGTTTTTTTAATCGCTGAGGTCTTCCTCTGTACCACCTGTTACCACCATTTCGACAACACAGTTACCCAACTCTTACACTTGGTTCATGCATTGAGTGTGCTGTGATGTCTAGCATGCTGTCTGAGAGCTTGTGTTCCTGCTTCTGGATGGAAAACTATAGTAATTTGGGGGTATCTTTGTGAATCCACAGGCAAATGAAACTGCAAGCTCTCAGGGTTTCAGGTGTACTTTAATGTGTACTCTAATTCAGCCCATCCAAGATGGAGGCGCACCTACAACTTCAGTTCCAAAAAAATCCAGTTTTCCCAGAACATTTTGTGATTTGATTTGAGGATTGTGGTCAGTGTGATTTACACTCATGCCCCGCCTAACTAACCAGCATCCAAGATTCCAACCTTACCAAAACCTGGGGATTATAATTCAATACACTTTCCAACTTTGCAGACATGTTTCAGTTCAAATCCTGGTAACAGCAGAGCTGCCCACAAATCCAGTCAGTGGAAGATCATCTCAGCTGTATGTCCGTCATTTTACAGAATGAATAAGAGTGCAATTAAACTTAATGATGACTTAATTCTGTCCTGGACTTGTACATCCATAAACCTCCAGTTCACGTGTAAATATACTGGTGTATTAGTGCTGCAGAAGTCATCGTGTCCTCGCTGAACTCCGGGCTGTGTTTTCATTTCACTTCTTAACACCGTTTCAGGCAAATCTCCTGGTTTAACGGATGTCATTAATATGACTGATGTATTTCATTTTCAAGCTGGAGGGGGAGAGAGAGAGAGAGAGAAAGAAGAAATGAAGCCAACATTTCTGCATAAACACAGGCCACGGGGTGATTTTGCAAGTTTCAACCAGAGCCTCTCTGTTTTGTTTGATTGTGCTTGTTTAAACTTGCGTAAAATTTTGTTTAGACACAACAAGGATGTGCATGACACATCAGAGCAGAGGATGACGGGGCAGTGTGAGGCCGGAGGAAGACAGAGCAAGGGAGGTGGGGAGAAGATAGGAAGGGAGATATATAGAGACATAGAAACATAGAAAGCCTGTAAACATAGAAAGCGCGCCCAAATCTCTCTGTCCATTAATTAACATGTAAGCATATTTAAGTAAAGCACTGCTGTTATGGAAGCCCCTGTGGTGGGGCCATCAGGAGTTTTGTAGGCTTTTATTGAGGGACCCTACGATTTGTGCTGCAGTGAACAGTGATGACGCTTCATATAGCCATTTTAGTGCACCAGAGGGAAAATTGTTAAATCGCCAAATTTAAGTGGCACCTTAATGAGGCACCAAAATGCATGTTCTAAATCGGCCCCCTATACTGGACATATAGGAACTGGTTCCATATTGGTACCAGGCTTCGGTACCCAACCCTAGTCAGGATCATAGCCCTAAACAGACTGACGCATTTAATCGCTATCAAGAAATGATAGGTGGTGATGATTTGTATATTTTTGCATGTGTTAGCTCCTGCTAGTACGCGCAGAGTCAATACTGTAGCTATACTTTGCCGTGACTAAGCCAGGACCAGGGCTATAAATGCAAGTTCAGTGCTGGTTGCTGTATGGTAAAGTATTAGTATATCAGTGTTTCCCCAATTGACAATTGAAATTTTAACTAGTGTTGTAGTCAAGACCGCCCAAACCGAGACCAAGTCAAGACCAAGACTTTTAGGGGCTGACACCAAGTCAAGAGCAAGTACAGGGGAGGGCAAGACCAGTTCCCCGTCTTGGTCTTGACTCAGTCTCGCCCTCCCTTTACATGACACACAATAAAATGTCGAACGAGATCATAGGTAACAACTAATTTTTAATAAGGGTTATTGATTGCATTTGAAGCAATAAGTTTTCCATCCTATCAAAGTAAGGATGTTAACAAATAAATCAGACAATGTAAAAGCAATTTATTGATACTCCTAAAGTTGTGGTCTTGACTGGTCTTGAAATAAAATCCAGAGTCCCCGATGTCCGAGACCGTGACAAGACAGAGTACAAATGCGGTCGAGTCCGAGACGAGACCAAGGCCATCAAAAAGTGGTCAGTCTCAAGACCAAGACCGGTCTCGAGTACTACAAAACTAAAATTAACTGTAAAATGCGGAATATTGTGAAATTTGTCAAAATGTTAATGCAATTCATAAAAATAGAGGAAAAAATAGAGTTCAGAGGTTTCCCAGCATTATAAGCCAGAGCGTTCAGCTATCAAGCTCCTCTCCTGTGGAATCGGGTTCCAGTTTGATTTCAGGAGGCAGACACCGTCTCTACATTTAAGACTTTCCTTTTTGATAAAGCTTAGAGTTAGGGCTGGCTCAGGTGAGTCCTGAAGCATCTCTTGGTTATACTGCTGTAGGCCTAGACTTCCCATGATGCACTGAGCTCCTCTCTCCTCCTCTCCCTCTCCATATGTATGCAACCTTATCCCATTACAGTTTTTCTCCATTGGTTTGGCTCATTTCTTGAAACAGAAATTACATTCCCAAAACATCATGGACAAACTTCCAAACCACTTGGCAATTGTTCACAACAGAATTGAATTTCTCATTCATTTCATCAAATTGCAAATGTCTAAGTACATGTCTCAATGTCTCAGTACATCTTTGCAAATGATTAAGTACAGGCAGCCTACATTTAGAACAATTTTCAAGTGAATAGATCTTGTCGATCTAAACTGATTGTTGATTCTGCAGTCTAATGGTTGTTTACTTCAAATAGTCTGTTCAATTGTCAAAATTAGTCAATCACATAATACCATGCATCCCTTGGAACATTTGATAAATTTATTACAGCAATTGACAGGTGAAACTAGAACTTGACTAACGAAGGAGGAGTCTCAGACATCTCAGATGACCAATCAAACAGTATGTTTAGTTACCTGACAGGTGCTGTCCATTACTGTGAATGTATGTAAAGAGCTTGACCATGCAGGACCAGTACAATTTCTGAACATGGAGGCACGTGGCCAAGTAAATCAACAAGGCCAACTGTCTGCTAGAGGAAGAGGAAGAGGAGGAGGAGGAGGAGGAGGAGGAGGAGGAGGAGTAAGGGTGCGTGGTGGTGGAATAGGCAGAAGAGGCCGAGGAGCACGAAGACACCATCTAGACAGCAGATAACAGAACAGTAACCATTGTCAATGAAGGACTGGGCTACGACTGAAAGGTGGACATGAGGGATATTTCAGTGGTCCTGCCATCTAAAGATTTTGACTTGCAGTGCTTACACAATGCCAAAGGGAGGAAGCATTTTGGGGGCACTGACTGTTTAAGTGAGAAGGAAATTTAGTTTTGACACATGAGTGAACTGTTTTGGGAGAGGTATGAGCTTTTGCAGGTGAACCATGGTGTTGTGTCGACCCATCCACGTTATTCTGGCAAAAGCACCAAGAGTGTTGAGAACGTCCGGTCTGTTTCAAGAAATGAGTCAAAGCAATTGAGAAGGATCTTTGCCATTTTCTTGTCACTGACTCTTTGTATGGGAAAGGAATTTAGTTTTGAAGCATGAGTGAACAGTTTTGGGAGAGATATGAGCTTTTGCAAGTGAGCTATAGTGTTGTGCTGAACTGTAAGACTGTTTTGCCAAATGATCTTAGAGGTTTGAGAATGTAATTTCTGTTTCAAGAAATGAGTCAAACCAATGGAGAAAAACTGTAATGCATGCCACTCACTCGAATTCTTCCCTCTCTCGTAGTTTAGTGCTTTCCTTTCTCCTTCTGTCATTTTCAGCAGGTGTTTCTGCCTCTGTGCTGCGGGGTCTGGACTGGTCTGGTCTATGGTTGCAAGCCACCTACTGTCCCCAGGCTCCTGTTCCACACCCACTGCTATAATTAGTCTTATTAGTGCTTAATCATTATTAGTACTAATAATAGTAGTATTTTTATTGATATTTGTATTATTACCACTACCATTACCATTACTTACTTTACATATATAAGATGAGATGGATGGATGGATGGATGGATGGATGGATGGATGGATGGGTGGGTGGATAGGTGGATGGATGGGTGGATGGATGGATGGATGGATGGATGGATGGATGGATGGATAGATGGATGGATGGATGGATGGATGGATGGATGGATGGATGGATGGATGGATGGATGGATGGATGGATGGATGGATGGATAGATGGATGGATGGATGGATGGGTGGATGGATAGGTGGATGGATGGATGGGTGGATGGATGGATGGATGGATGGATGGATGGATGGATGGATGGATGGATGGATGGATGGATGGATGGATGGATGGGTGGATGGATAGGTGGATGGATGGATGGATGGATGGATGGATGGATGGATGGGTGGATGGATGGATGGATGGATGGATGGGTGGATGGATGGATGGGTGGGTGGGTAGATGGATGGATGGATGGATGGATGGATGGATGGATGGATGGATGGATGGATGGATGGATGGATGGATGGATGGATGGATGGATGGATGGATGGATAAACATTTCATTTCATTTTTGCACAGAAGAAGGAGTGGGGATTTTCCCCCGTCACTTACAGTGGGGAGGTCAGTTGTTTATGGTCAGTGTGAACAGTTAGAGCCGGCAAAACCAGTTTCAGTGTTCAGATGGACACCTGACTACTGCTGATTGAGACTGCTTTATCCTCAATTTAGCTTCAGCTGACCCTCAGAATTCTGTTTGTAAAGTAGGAGGGCTGTGGATTTTGTGCCACATTAGAATCACAAAAGGACAGGATCACTTGACAGCAAGTGTGAAGAGGAAGAACAATAACAACAACCAATGTACATATGAGTACAACGGATATGTGAGTATTGTTTCGAAGATGTGCTTGGAAAATTGTGAATGTGAAATGTGCCAATGATGACTTTAAAATAAAATACACTTTACATATTGCCTTTGTCTCTCTGTCTTTCTTTGTAATTAAGCATTATGTAACTATAGGAACATGTTTGGTCCCTTATTTGAAGTGGCTTTCATTATTGTGGACTTGATCGCTCCATGGGAGCTTGTCAAACATTGTCTCAGTTTATCCGCCCCTTCCCTCCCCCTCTGTCTAGTCTCCCACCTCCTGTCAGTTACATGTTGGACCTCTCTCCGACATGCTGTGGTCGCTGACTCCCTGCTGTGCAGCCACCTCTTAGATCTCGCAGTGGAATGAAAAGGACGCGTCGGAAGGAAAATAAACTCACGTGAGCGCACCAGGCATACGCAGAAGGCACCGGACGATCGACACATTGAGCCCAGCTGTTTCCACACCAAAACCAAATAAATAAAAAGTCAAAAGGAAGAAAGGATCTGAACAGGACCGCTCTTTAATCAGAGTACAATTAGGCAATCTTAAATCAATTTGTGCCCTAACTTGTTGACACAGTGCATCTGGGAGATGATGGAGCAACTTCCTGCACACTCATGCAAACTGATTTCTTTTTCAACACTGCAATTTTCCAAAGTGTAGTTTGTCATCCATGGCTCATTCAGAACACCACAAGGTTCTGAGGTTTCTGAATATGTATGCTCTAGGTCTATTAAAAGCCGCAAAGTCTTTATTGTTTTTCACAGGAAGGCCCAGAGCGTGCGAGAAATAAATTGAGTGTGAACTCTGATGGAGAAGCAAACAAGTTGGACAAAGTTTAGAATTTAAATAGAGCTGCTGCATTCTGACAGCGACTTTACGCTGCGCTTACTCTAAAGGGTTACACCAAAGCTAGTTTCCTCTCTACACTGAGCTTCAATGTTTAGTATTTGCAACCTCTGCCGCTGTCAAACTAAGGGAAACGCTTACTGTAACAAGGATAGGGGCTTGCCCTTTTATATACCCAGCTATGATTAATGTGTCAGAAAGCAGCAGGGTTACAGTTGGCAGATCTTATATTACTACACAGAAGACATACGATTTGAATTTACAGCATCTTTGAACTCATCGCAGCTGATTCAAGCCACAGTGCTGACGTACAATGTTATGACAGCTTGTCATATAAGACGCGAGACACTTCTTTCTCTAGATGTACACAGACTGCCAGTAACAATTGTGTGTATGCATGGGCTGAGAGAGGGAGTGTGTGTGAGTGCGGCGCAGAGTCTGCCTTCATACATACAGTAAATCTCCTGCTGAATGAGACACTTGAGAGTGAGACATTATATCAAACACTGAGGTCCTTGTTGACGGGCGGCATGAAGACGAAGGTTGGGGCTGGGCTCAAACTGCGGTTTGACAATAGGCCGATATGTCACTCTCTAAAAGTTCTGTTTATGTGGTTACTATGCATCACGGGGCGCTATTTACCTCTTCAGTTAGTGATGACAGTAAACCTAAAGCAAGCAACAAAGATGTGGTGACCATGAGTCAATACACAGCAACGCATCACCCAGTCTGCAGTGTCACATATTGGGCTAAATACACATGTAACAAGCATCATACCTGAAATATAACCTAATTGTCTGGACGCCGCTTTCTCTGCCGGCAATCCTGTTTTTTCTTCTTTTTTTTAGATTTATGGGGTTTGACATGTGAAATTCAAGTATCTTGATCCAAAATTTGATATCCCATATTTGGAAAAACAGATGTACTGTTGGCATCAGAATAAGCCACATAATACAGGCTCCTGTTCACTATGATTCATCTCAAATAGGCTGGTTGTGTCTGTTTTTGAAATATTTACGGCGTAGTGCACTTCAGGAAACTGGGCATGCAAGATCTAAGCTTTCACTAGGTACAAAAACAACTAAGCAAGCAGGAACTGAGTTATATGAGCTGGAATTGTCGAAAACAAGGGGCTCCTTGGTCACCTGGTACTGTGTGTACCGTTAAGTCCTTAGCTCACAGTGGCCCCTTTGCTGTATGACATCCCCTCTCTCTCCTGTCTCTCTCCACAGCTATCACTCTATAATAAAGGCAAAGCCCAAACCAATTAGCCCAAACCATGTACACTGTAATCTCTCTTTTTGCAGTAAAGATTTAAGGATCCCTTTTCAAGTGTCCAGGAGAAGCAACAGTGTCTGACAGGCTCTGTCGGTTCTTGTACTAAATAATACATGTGGTCCTCTATTTGTCCAAATTTTAGTTCTTTTCTCACTTTTAATAAACCAGTCAACTAGTACTACTAACTTTATTTCTTCTTCTTCTTCTTCTTCTTCTTCTTCTTCTTCTTCTTCTTCTTCTTCTTCTTCTTTATACGTATTAAGTATAAAGATATATATTCCCAGTGGCTCTGTGGAAACAGAGCCACTGGGAATATGCAAAATTTCATACAGTTATGGGGTTTTAATGGGATATTGTGCAATATATCAACTCAAGGAAAATTAGAACTTAACCAGCACCTTATTTAATTATTTTTCAAAACTTGTCCTGATGTGATACCTTGTGTTTTTAATTGTATTTTGTGCATTTCTTGAATTGTAAATAAATGTATTGTTAAAAATCAAAAAAAATCTTTATACGTATTGAATGCATTGCCAAAACACGTTATGTAGCGTCGTTTGTTTGTTTGGGTTACTGGATCTTATGTTGCATCTATCAATACATCCTCCTAAATATTACACACTGAAGCTTAAAGCATGATGTGACAATATAATATATTTGTTGGCTGACCATGTCATAGTATCTTGCATCATGGTTGTCTCCTCTGAGGCCTGGATGCTGCCTGCTGCAGGGAACATTCATTACCGTGCTGCTGCGTGGTGCTACCAGAGAAAAAGCAGGCTGGTTTTGACAATTTCATTCATTCATTTGCTGTTTTTTATAGCTTCAGCAAGTCTGAGGCCTCCAGCTGATGGCCATGACATTCCATGACATATTACATGCTGTAAGTTGGTGACACACAGTGGTAATATTGGTAAAATCAGGTGCTAAAAACATTAAAAAGGTGGGGCTACTTGAAAACAACGAGCTACTGAGTTGTCCATACTAGCCATACTAGTACTAAATACTTGGGGTTCTGTTTTCAGGTATTTTCACCTTATTTTACTTGAGTGTTTCCTTTTTCTGAAACTTTAAACATGTACCTGACGACATTTCAGATTACATTCTATTATAAAAACAATAATTATACATTAAACATACGATCATCTTGATGCATTGCTACTGGAGATATTGCACTACCCAGCAGTTTCTGAAGTAGTTAATATAAAATGCTAAATCCATGTTAATGCATCCATAATTATAACCCTGTTGATGATAACACTAGCTTCTATACTTCTACTTGAGTCAACCTTTGAATGTAGGGCTTATACTAGTAATGAAATATTTGTGCATTGTAGTCTTGCCTATTTACAAAGGCCATTCACATCCATTATTATGTAATGTACGTGAATAGACAGCCAGAGGTTCTTAAATGAGCACAGAAAGATATGCTTAGTGTTTGGCTGTTACAGGTGGTAAGGTATTAGTCAAACTTGAGCAGCGTCAACAAAATATTCATGACACATCCAGGAAAGGATTGCATCACCCAATGCAACAGGAAAGTGTGGTAATATGGCGCATTTTCTAACTAACCTCCCACTGCCCTCCCATTTTTTTCATTGGTTCCATTTCCGGTTTTGTCTCTTAACTTGTGGCTGATATAGCTGGTTAAGCAAATACAATTAAAAGGTCTGGATCCGTGGTAGCTCGCCTGGTAAAGTGTGCACTAAGGCTGAGTCCTGCTTTATTTCAATTCCAACTCTAGCCCATTGCTGTCTGTCTGGAGCACCATGACTTTTTTAACAATAACAGGACTCGCTGATCCCAGTGCTCTGCAGGGGGACTGATCTGATTTGCACTGTTTAGTAAATGTCTGTCATGTTAATCCAGCTCTGTCAGTCCTTCATGGTATATATTGTATTATGAAATTAGCCAGAAATTTGCTAAAACCAGTGGTGGAAAGTAAAAAAGCACACGTACTTTGTTGCAGTTAAGTAGTTTTTTGGGGTATCTGTACTTTACTTGAGTATTTTTAGTTGTAGCAACTGTTTACTTTCACTTTGGTGCATATCTAAGCCAAATATCAACTTTTTACTTCTTTACAATCTGCATAAGACCTCAGTACATCAGTATTAGTATGCGAGGCACCTCAGTGGAGCGGTGGAGTGGGAAATATGGATGCACATTTCTATAACTGTAAGCATCACATTTTCAGCCCAGTCATTTTATAAATAGTATTTTCTATTTGAAAATGAAGGAAACCTGAAGGAGCCAGTTTGAATGAGCCTGAGGGAGCTGATAACATCAATATATAGAAGATATCTATAATTTACTATGCTGAAGCTTGTCAGCTTGGCAGCTGTGGGATCATCAGCCAGTATGAGCACAGCTGATCCATGTCCAGCCTCACCCAGTACTAGCACAGACCAAGTCCATACGTCTTTAGTAGGTCTCGCAGACCAAGGTGAACTACAGGCAGCCTCAGCCAGTACGAGCACAGCCAGAGATGTACAGCCAGCATCAGATACAAGCAGCTCAGACCCTGATGGAACAGTTGCTGCTCCACCAAATAAACCAGCAGTTTGGCCCCCAGTCTTAACAGACTTTATAAGGTCTGAGTTAGTGCACAGAGATCCATGCAAACCAGCACTGGATTTTTCTAGAAGAGGTTTCCAGTCAGGTGTATTAGAGGGGGAGGATTGTAGTGAGAGCCTTGTGGCGTCAGGTGTGACTGTGCAGCAGCTCTGTTTTTGCACTGGGACTAGCAGCCAGTTGACCGAGCGGTAGCGTAGCAGGTGGAGTTTTGCAATATAAACATCTAAAAACTCAAGCCAACTTTGCTCTGTTTGGGACCCTGAGCAGCATTTTATGAGAGGTGCTGAAGTTAACGTGTGTATTTGTGGTGAGATTTCAGCCTGAACACAAGTGTTTTAAGTTAGTTTTGGTTTCTGCCTCCTTGTCTCTTTTTTAAACCCAAAGTCCCAAACGGGGTTCTGGCTGTCAGACGGTGTGAAGGGGAACCTACCACAGCAGTAGAGCAGTAACGCAGACTTATCCTCCCCACAGTCTCGGAAATATCCACTTGTCCTCCTGCGACTTTTCTTTATTGTGATTCGCTACAACTTATAATTTACTTCGCCTCACTGCAAGAGAGTCAGGGTTTTGAACCTTCATTGTTCCAGGCCTTTCTGTTTGGAGTTTGCATGTTCTCCCCACGTCTGCGTGGGTTCCTTCCAGGTGCTCCAGCTTCCTCCCAGGCAGGCCAGGCTAATTGGTGACTCTAAATTGTCCGTAAATATGTTTATATATGTGCAGCCCTATGATAGACTGGCAACCTGGCCAGGGTGTACACAGGTTAAGCAGTTCATGATGGATAGATGGATGGATGGATCAAAAGCTCAACACAGGACTTCTGACGCAGCAAGAGGCCCCACACCCCAGTCATCATAAGGGGAGAGACATGGTAGCCCATGGATCCGTCAACATGCAGACTGGTATCGACCCACTGACCTTCTGGTAAGTGGACGACCGGTGTAACCCCTGAGCTACAGCCCCCCCGTAGAGAGGAGAATGAAAGGGAAGCTGAAAGCCATCATGAACAGCCTCTCTCATCCTCTCTATGCTGAGCTGAGACAGCTCCAGTGCACCTTCAGCCACAGACATATCCAGCCTACCCTAAATGTTAGCAGGCTCATTTGTGCCATCAGCCCTTAGACTCCACAACACCACAGGACCCAACATCTCCCATCTCCACTGACAGACTATTTTGTATAAATGTATATAAATACATGTATATAGTGTGTACTCATGTTGGCCAAGCAACAGAAATTAGATCATATCTTTACAGAGACCTGCCTCATCAACAACACTAGGTGTTTCAGAGCTGACTCCAGCAAGATGAGAGAAGGTGGACAGACTTTTTAATGTGAAGATCCATAAAAAAGATGATCTTGTTGCTGGTGTTTACAGTCTCCCAGACACAAATTCAAAAAATGCACTGCAGAATGTTCTGGGTGTGTACCTGTCTGTACATATAAATAACTGGGGCCGTATTACAGAAACTTCCCAACTGGCAGATTCTATCCTAACTGCTTGGTAACCATGGTAATAAGGGCTAAGTCAATATTCCTTTCCTAACTTCAGATAGGAAAAGTGTTTTACAGAAGCATCCTAACTTCGTAAAATCTTGAATAAACTCTCCTAACTTTAGGAGAACTGTTGAGCTGTTCTAACTTTTACTTTTCCACTAGCTAGTGTTTAATAACTCGTTTAATCCACATTGTCGCTGTTTAATTGCTTTTAAATCAAAATCAACAAAATGTCAACAGGCCGAACTTAACTGATTCTACCGATGTGTTTGATGATAAAAGCCTCGTTAGTAGAAAGGCTGTCGGCGATGTAACGCTGGATAATGTCTAATTATAGGCCCATAACGTAAAGGCTTGATGTAAGAAAAGGATCCTAATGCAGGTCTGTGATAGAAGGAGATCGTTAAATTTAAGTAATATATGAAAAACATGATGACGTCAGCCCGCTGCCTTTATTAGCCTTTCCTGAGAAGATTAGGCTACAGGTTTCTGCCGGCGTCAGTGAGGGAGCACAGGAGGAGCGACCAGCAGCTTTCCTCTGCTCTTTGGACACAAAAGTTGCCTTTTTCTTCATATCACCTGTAAATAGACTTATTTTCTTTTTGGCAGCATAAACGATCCGCTGGATGCCGGATATGCGGCGGTGACTGTGTCCACAATTTTAGTCCAATCAACAGCTGACCCTTCACAACTTCAGCAGAAGACAAAACAGTTGCGTCTGCAGTTGCTCCAAACAGAACAGCTACACATGGACCCTTCCGCCATAAGCCCCAGTCTATCTTGTCTGTTGGATTAGTATGTGTCTCTTGCAAAAGAACACATCCATCCTCTTTCAAATAGAGACTGCAGCAATTAATGCTCTTTTATGGCCGTCTCTCCCGCCAATTGTGTTCACAGATCCTATTTGGAGACTCTGCATAGAGAGGTCAGAGAAGAAAAACAGACCAGATGAAACAAGCAGAGAACAGTAAAAAGAGATACATGATTATGCTACTTTTTAGCATAGTAGTCTTTTTGGCAGTTTTACATTTAGTCGCTTCACTCAGAGTTGTAACATGCTTTTTTAAGTGGAAGCGTTTCTTTTCATCCGAGTAAAACCAACCAGGCTTTTCAGTGCACCAACAGATCTGATCAACTTGTGTCTCCGAAGTACTCACTCACTCTAACAGACTTTTTGAATGTTCCATCCAGAAAATGATTAAGTCAATGTCTTTTATACGAACATAGATAGCTACCTAGCTAGTTACTAGCGCTTCTGGTCTAGACTGGGCGTCTCATACAGACGCGTCCGGGGACGTCTCATATGGACACTGAAGTGCACCTTTTGCATCAAATAATGCTTTGTCAGCCTTTCTGAAAGCGTCAGTATTTGACGTCCCGAGATGGGAACAGACAACAACACGCAAGTAAGCAAGCACATTTGTGGAAACCTTCTTTGACAGACAGAACCACTTTTGCGCATGTGCAATTAGGGATCTGGCAGGCAGCACGGATTTGGTGCCTACAGATGCCACAGATGCCGTATGTATGAAAACACCCAGTCCTTCATTGTGATCTCCACCTGTAACATTGTGGAAGCTGCTTCCACAACATTTTCTGCCCACAGAAACCTGTTGCTTCTCAGGTTGACAAGTAACAATGATTTTTGTCCAAACAAAAAAATGACTCCTCCTTTTTCCCCAGTTGACCGTATGTTGGTTTCCCAACAAAGGGGACCTGAGAAATTATTAGCTTCCCAGTAAAAAATAAATAAAAGACCATTCTGGAACTCCTGTTTCTATTTGGCAAGGGTCACCTTTCTCAGACAGACTTAAAGGAGAGGAGACAGAGTTTCGTTTTCAAAATCCTTTTTTTGAACATTGCAACCAGAACAGCAAATCGACTCATTGTCACGTCATCACATTAACGGAAAAAAAATGATTTCGTAGGAAAACACAAACAAACAACCCAACAAAACCTGTCAAGCAAACACAGAAACATAATTCACTCATCAGACTCATCATTCAGCTTTCTGTCTCCCACCACAGAGCATAAAAAGGAAAAGAGAGAGGAGGGGGGAGGAGAGAGGGGTAGCAATGTGCAACACCAAATGAGAAAAAGAAAGAACAAAGAGTAAAAGAACAAAAGAAAGGAAAGAGAAAAGCAATTAAGGAAAAGAAGAGTCACAGCCTGTACTGACTTTGATTGTGATCACACGGATCTTGCATCTGATTTTACGCTTTACTGCTTCGTTTGAACTCAGTAATCCGGTTTTAATTAGCAGCCGTTCATTAAGGCTGCATCCAGTCAACATCCAATAAAGCAAGTCTCTGGGTTAAAGTCAGGCGTGGGCTCGCTTCCTCTCGCTGGGCCGTAAAGAGCAGGTGATGACAGTTCTCACATGACTCAGTTGGTATCGTTTGAATTAGCGGCACAAACGCGTGTGGTGAAATCCCACTAACCTCACGGCCCTTTTCTTCAGCTAACCACAACACAGCAGCTAACCAGTAAGCTAACGGCTGTAGACAGTCAGGGTCCATTTACAGACAAGCCAGCAGGAAATAAACAACATAAAACCCTTTCAGACGCAATTATAGTGACACCTTCCCTCCAACATGGAAAACTGGCATTTTCTCAAGCAAATATTCCGTCTTCTTTCTTTAATGAGCAGGGTTTCATTTTTATGGTCGCTGCCATCATGTCTCTCAGTATGATCAGATTTTACACACCAGCTTCATTGTGTGAGATTCTGGGTAATAAGGAAACCACCACGGCCAGCTGTGCTGCAGTTCATTTATGTTTTCAACTCTTAACATAAAAGGCAAACAGTAGCCACACAATGAAATCTACTGGGGTCAAAGAACATAAGCCTCATGCAGATCAAGTTCATGTCAAAGTGACTTTTTGAAAGATTTATGCAGATGATGGGTTGTCATTTCAACATCTTTTATCCAACTCTTTTCTTGTCGTTGCTGAGCTGCTCCCTGTTTTAACTTTGTTACAGTAAACTCTATTCACTGTATTTACAAAGAACCAAAGATTTGGTAAGTTGATCATTTCTGCAAATTGGACATTGCTCTGAATCTATAGAATTATCCTACATTATGTTACTTTAACCTTTGCTTTAACCTTTAATTCAGTATTTCCAGCAGGTTGACCCCTGTTTTAACCTGTGTCAGACATGTGATTCCTGCTGTTGTAAAGCTCTTTCTATCAGTGACTCCCATGTCTGCATTCCACAAATGTGTCAGTCAGCAAAATGCTATGATGATAGATGTCTGGAGTATTTTTCACTTAGTCAGTCAGTATAACCTAAACCTTGCCATAAAATAAAATGGTTACATTCTCAGTGACTGATGTCTCTTTTAATTTCACATAATGCCAAATTCAGTCTAGACGCTAAAAACAGAAAGGTACTGAATATTTGCATTGTTGCAATGAAATTGCAAAGCAAAGAAGCTGAAGTTTGCATCAAGTTTGTGACTAACTGAAATTTAACTTCTGTAAAGAAAAAATGTTATTAGTGTTTAAAACTTTGACCTATCCAATAGAAACCACAGAGGCAAGTTAGGAGCTCAGCATGGGCACCATGCAACAGCGGCTTCATTTGAGATCTTTTGCCATATTTGCGCGCTGAATTCTGATGGAAAGGCGTCTTTAACTCTGCTTTATATCAGCTGTCTGAAAGTTATTCCTGTGAGATGAATCCACAACTCAGCAGCTACTCTGCACTGCTGGCTTTTAGCACTCAATCTCTCTGAAGGCTGGAGCTACGCTGAGCTACAGCACTTCCACATGCCAAAACATATCCCACCAAAGATGTTTTTTATGTTTTTGATTGTATGTTGCTCTCGCCAGTCAGCAGAAGAGGACTGACAAGAGGAAATTAGTTTGAGCCTATCCATGCAGAACAACGTGTTGCGCAGGGAAGAAAAACATTAGTCTGGCTGACGCTAAGTCAATAATGTAGCACTGGGGCTAAATAGGCTGGATCTGTCAGTAACAAACCGCAGCCAGATATCTGTAGGAGAACTCTTCAACCCTGACCGCCCTCCCAACGGTACAGAGAAACAAGCACAAAACAACATAAATCATGGAAAGCCTCCAAACGATGACAGAGGGACTAGGGTTGAGCCAGGAGGACTTATGAGATACAGGGACACACACACACACACACACACAAGAACATCCACACACCCTGAAAGATTCTCTCTTGTTCACAATCATCTGCTGAATCAGAAACACGCATAGACACACACAACCAAATACCCTCAGACACTTAAGATACGCACTGAGGACAAATGAACATTAAAATGCACAGCTAGCAACAACCATACATTTACAAACAGACCAATAGTCCTTAAACTCCCCTTAAGTCTACAGTGTCAGGATGTCTCAGCTCTTTGAACACTGCTAAAAAAAATTAAGGGAACACTTAAATCGCACATTTTGTACAATTTGTATAATTCGTTGAAAACAAAATGACGTGACAACAGTCATTGGAGACCAAAATCACCAATCGAGTTGAGGGCTGGGTTCAAAATTACATAGAAGGAAAGAAATTGAAATCACAGGCTGATCCAACTTGCATGACTTTCATCACGGCAACTCCTAATGTGACTCAGTGTTGTGTATGGACCCCACGCGCCTGTATGCACTCCTAACAACGTCTGGGCATGCTCCTGATGAGGCGGCGGATGGTATCCTGGGGGAACCCCTCCCAGACCTGGATCAGGGCATGAGTGAGTTCCTGAACGTAATGTCCCAGCGGTTCTCAGTTGGATTCAGGACTGGCGAACCTTTAGGGTCAATCAGTGGCATCAATGCCTTCATCATCCAAGAACTACTTATACAATATGGCCACATGAGGCTGAGCATTGTCCTGCATCAGGAGGGCCCCACTGCACCAGCATAAGGTCTAACAACAGCTCTGAGGATTTTCTCCCGGTACCTAACAGAAGTCAGGGAACCATTGGCTAGCACGTGAAGGTCTGTGCGACACTCCAAGAATATGCCTCTTCAGACCATCACTGGACACACCACCAAACCGAGCATGCTGAATGAACGTGGCAGGAAGCTTGGTGTTCACCATGGCATCTCCAGACTCTTTCACTTCTGTAACATGTGCTCAATGTGAACCTGCTCTTATCTGTGAAGAGAACGAGGAGCCAGCCTGCCAATTCTGGTGTTCTCTGGTGAATGCCAATTGAGCTGCATGGTGCTGGGGCTATGAGCACAGATTCCAGATTCTTGGGATTGCACTGTGGATGTGTCATCCTGGAGGAGCTGGACTATCTGTAATAGAGCCCTGCATTTCAGCCAGAGCCCGACTGGGCCCGACTTATTTAGGCCCCTGAAGCCAATTTTCATGTCATAATTCACACGCATGCCCGGGCATCGGGCCTGTTTTAGCCTTCTCCTTTATATGTTTTAGATATCTGTCAATTTAAAGAAATTAAGAGAAGCTGGAAATACAGTTCATAAGCTGTCACACTGACACGACACAGTCTGCTTGCATGCACACAAGCGCACAGACCGCTTTCACATGGCTTTCTTTTCACAGACGCCATGCCAGTCTTCTGTCACGGTCTTTTGTCATGCCGCTGGTTCCGGAAAGCTGGATCCCTTATTTGAAAGCGCATGTTAGGAGGCTGTGATTCGTCGTATTAGACTTTGGGTTAGGCCATGTTCTGCGGTGGAGCCTCGGTGTAAGGGAAGACAACCTGTGTGTTTTTTATTATTACTCATTTGTTTAGATGGTATAGCCCGTCTGCTTTTCTGCACAAATACCAAATATTTAACTCAATTTGCTGTGCACCTGCTAAACCATTTTTTGGAGGTTGTCTTGTTGTTACCTCTGCACTGCACCTGTTGTCACTTCCATTTGCACCAAAACACATGACATGGATTCACAATCACTTTCTAACTGGACATATTGAAATGCCTGCAGTTTAACTGATGATGTTAGACTGTGATGATTAAGTGTTACCTTAATTTAGTTTTGAACAGTGTACTTCAGTCCCACTTAGAATCAATCTATCCAGACAAAAATCCCATAATACCCCATTTAAATGATCCATATCACTTTGGTACATAGTCCTTATGGTCATCCAGTCCATCCATCCATCAATTCCATCAGCTCAACAGAAACACACACATAGATGAATGTGTTAAACAAAGACATCTTACCCATACAGTTGTGTCCATCATGGGCCAGCATGAAGCCATCGTAGCAGGTGCACCTGTAGTTGCCAGGTATGTTGATGCATTCATGGACACAGCCCCCATTGTAGTCGTTCTCACACTCGTCAATGTCTGAAAGAGACAAGTGGCTGTTTTCAGAATTTTCATTTGTGTAGTTGAATCATCTTTGGTTGAATTCAGGGTTGTAAAGTGTAAAGTTTTTCTTTTAAACAATGACACCAACTCTAATATTAACTTCAACACTTTTTTCACAACCATTGCTGTGACTCTGAGTCCGCTCCATGTTCCCCTCTTGTTTCCCATTCCTTGTTTGTGTGTGTGTAGTGCATGAGGTAACCAATCAACGCATCAACTCCCTGCTCATATACTCCTGGTTTCCTGTGACTCCTCACCAGGTTATTCCTAACTGCACGTGGTCAAGCACCTCAGACAGAGACAACAGAAAGACTGAGATATTAGGCAGCAGGTTACTGCATCTATACAGATGATGATCAGAATCAGGTTTATTGCTACGTAAGGGTTTTGCCTTGGTATTTTGGTGCATCATAAGTTAACCAGACGTACCGAAAAATTTGAGACAATCCTGAGTTACGAGCAGTTGTTCTCTCCTGTTTGTCCTGAAAATTAAACTAAAACCATAATAATTCTCCTCTTTTTGTTTTCTAAGATGAGGATAGTAGAAGTTGCGAGAACAGAGGGAATGTAACATCAGCTGCACGTCACGTTTTCTTTTTATTGCACTTTATTCTGGGAATACCGGTTGCTGTATTTTGCGTCACTTAAAAATGTTTCTGGATGAAACTGTAATTTTGCTCCTGTTATTTCCATTTCCATCTATATTAAATGGAAAAAAAATCTTTTAGAAAAGAAAAATGGACAGGGGTGATAATGGATTTAAAGTGTCTGAAAATGTACATTCTGGTTCCTTTTTTTTATTTTGAAAATTTAAAAAACTAAGAGTGTTCAACAGAAACACACTGATGACATGTATGGAACCAAATAAAAATGTATATGAATAAATCCTGATCTGTTTCATCAAACCACTCCGTTACATCTGTACATTTGTTTTTTCCTTACAGTCAGTTGACTTCAAAAACAAAAACAATCCATTTTTTACTGTTAGTTGACACTGAACGTAACGTACTGGAGGCCACACTCAGTCCTAACTCACCTGTCCAGAATTTCATCAGTTCTCATCTGGTCACTCTAGCGCATAACAATACACATAGTAAGCAGAAAATATACAGAGACTGGAGGAGACGGCACTGCAGAGGGCTGCTTCTGTGTTTTGAGGCGTGTGATACCCAGAGCTCTCTCACCAGAGTGCAGTTAATGAACATCAGGGGGACAATGCCAGTGGATTTATTTCCCACTTTTCTCGTGTCAAGGCAGAATATCCCATCAGGACCAAAAACTCACACCACAAGAACCCTTTTTTTTGCCATCTGCAGCTGGCCTCACAGTGCAGGTATGGACTATCTCCTCTTCTCTGTCTCTTCCTTGTCCTAATTACGTCAGTCAGAAGTCGGTCTGTCATTCTCCCAAACTCTCTCCCTCTCTGCCTCCTCTCATTTCATTTTACACCACGGCTGCTGTCTGTCTGTACCTGTATCTTCTGACCTGTCTCGGCCACATTCATACACTGATGTCAGCGGCTGCCATGCAAGGTGGCAAAGTGGCAAAGCTGGAAAAGTGGCAAAGCCTTCAGGAGCAATTTGGGGTGCAGTATCTTGCCCAGGGTCATGCATGCTGGGAGAAACCGGGGATAGAACCCAGACCCTCTGAGTGGTGGGCGACCCGCCAAGCCGGCTTATCTGCATGCTTAACTTTTGATCCGCCACCAATCAGCGGTATCTCCCTTTGCAGGTGTGATAATAACTGAAGCACTTAGCAAGAGTCGGCACTGGAATTAAGCACAACAAAGGACGTGTTTACTTTTTTAACATTCAAACAAAACTACAATTTCTCCCTTACCTCATCCAAAATGTTTGAGTAGCCTACACCTAACCACACGCAGGAAAGTGGATGTAAAGTCGTGCGCTTTGTATGCCTACCAATAACCTTTCTGCAACTTCTGTGGTATACAAGAACATAGAACTTACTGGAAAAACATTACCAATGAACATACTCCAGGCAGCAATTAGGGTTTCTTCTGAATGTACGTGGCAAAACAAATTAGTACTACATAAACATAATTTCCAGGACACACTGTGTGGCACTGAAAACTCTGGTGTGACTAAAGCAGATCTTCAGATGAAACTTTAGATCAAATAGATCTGCAGTGAATTTTTTTTTTATAATGTCACCCACTCAAGTTGCCGGGTCTGATCAATGGCTAGAGACCAATGGCTCCAAGCAGGAATGAAGTGCTGGCACACAGCAGCAATGGGCGACAAACACGCAAACACACAGGCGTGGCTCTCAGTCTCCACATTCTGCATGTGGATATAACGTAGACCTGGACACTGAGCATATACATGTGAGACTGACTCATATACCACAAGTACAGACATGAGGATTTACAAATGAATACCGTCACACAAGACAAATGCACAACATAAAAAACACCATCAAACACGCTTACTTACCGCAGTCTTCACAGAGACCTTCTATTCACAAAACACTTCCGTTCAGATGATTAATATCGTGACTTTGGCTCGAGCATCGTGGCTTTGAAGAGTCCAAAAGGCGGGCAGACATAAACATGAAAAGATCCTCATCTGAGAGGTTTCACCATGGCAAAAGCCAAATCAATGCCACATTCTGCACCATGAAACGCCACAGACATGTTTACCGGAAGCCAATTACGCAGGCCAGCACACATTAGCGCATTAATTCTTTTTGTCTGATCTCTGACAAAGGAGCCCTCTCTGGGGGGACCACTGCAGCACAAGTGGGGTTTAAAGGAAGATTCTCATGCAAACATACAAGTGTTAGATGAAAAGATTAATAACAACTTTTTGCATTAAATACTGTAGTATAAGAGAGTGATCACATCCTCCTTCCAAAGGTTCATGAAAGGGACCTAAAACTGCTTTAATTGCGCTGCATGTGTATAAGAACAGCCATAAATCATCTTGATCTATGGAAAGCATAACAAATGACCAAAGAAAAATCAATCATGGTGGAATTAAAGAGCATGATCCTTGTGTATACAAACTCCCTGGAGCCATCACTGGCTCATCCTAAAAGGCATTTGCAACCAATTAGGGTGAGCTGGAATGGGCAACTGTTTGGGGAAAGGTTGTTTGGACACTTTGCTGTGCTGCCAGCTCGGATGGCGTGGTTCAGCACGATGTGGCACTTCCTACGTTCTCTGCTTTTCATCTGTCAGAGATGAAGGGGGAAGGTAAAGACTAGAACTACAGGAGCAGGAGGGGCAGAGAGCCTCACCACTGAGGGTGAATGAAAAGCAGCAGGGGATTAATTGGTGCCTGAATCGCTTCTACCAGACAGACTCAGACTATATTTGCACACGTCTTGTTCTCTCTGTTTTGGCCTTCCTTTCTCACTAAGCTCATGGGTTTTTTTTGCAAAACCAGAGCATTTAAAAGTCTCCAGAGTGGATCAAAAATAACTGCAAACTTTAGACTTTACAAAAACACACCTGAAAACATTGTGCAAGTTATTTGGACATGTAAGATTTATCCAACTTAGTGTGTGTGTTGTTTGAGCAGAAATGAAGGCTGTGGAGATACTCCACAGAATAATGGTGTGTGATTTAATAGTAGCAGTACTAGTTCTAGTCCTGCGCTTTTATAAGCTTGGGTGGGGGGGATATTAGTCAAAATCAAAGCAGCATAATAGTCCTTATTATGAATCAAGCTCCAAAAACACTGCATCCTACATTTTCCAAAATGTAACCAATTAAAATTACATTTATTCTACGTGTAAGGTGCCCCTTTAATGGACACATGCACACTGGTACACTGTATCTGAGTATCGAAACAGACCTGATCAGTACCTGAATGGCAAATGCATGGAAAGAATTCTCAACTGAAAATATTATGGGATTTGGCTATGGCACAGTTCATTCAAATAGTGTAAGAACACGATATAGATTACATAGTGTTCAAGCTATTTTCATTGGTCTATAATACATTGTTTGTAATTGTGGCCAACAGACTTCCACTTAATTTTCAAAGGACTGATTCTCATTGTTGCTGAAGGCCCTGCCACTTCCTGTCACTGCTGAGTCTCTGTGCTCCATTACTTTGTGTTTCAATGCAGTACATAACACAACATGGTCTAAAAGCTACAAGATGGGGCAAAAACCCTGCCATAAAGACGGCAGAGACATGATGATTGAGTGTTTACTTTTAGTGCACAATAATCATTGATAATCAATAGGTAAGTCAATCAACAGCCATAAAAAGATGAAAATAAAAATCCTAATTTGAAGCTCAAGCAGATACGGTACATGAAATTCAACCAATTCAAATAAAGGACTCTGCTTGTGAGGTGAAAATAAACTGGTTGGATGATGGTGTATGTTGAGGGTACGGAAAGAACAGGAAGAGGGGTTAAAGTGTGTGTAGCTGTATGTGTGACAGCGAGATTATTGGGAGGTGAGAGACGGTTGGTGGGGGGAGGAGGTAAGCGCGTAGGGTCCACAAGGCCCCAAACAGTTCTACTTCCTGCCCCTGAGCTGTTGTTGATGCCTGACAGCGGTGCTATGACAGCTGCGGACTGGCTGCTGCTTCCGCTCACACGCGCACGTTTCCTAATTGGCGGGGAAACATTTATGCCCCACAACTCATCAAGTGAATTAGGTGCCTTCACTGACGGCCCTGTGCCCCCTAACTGGACAGACATACTGAAGGGCAGAGGGAGAGGAGGGGATGCTGGCTGTATTTCATAATTCAAAACCTTGAAACCGTCTATTTATCTGAAAATAGAACAAAGACAACAGAGGAGACCAACTGCTGTAATCTAGAAAGTGGAATGTTCTCCCAAATTTGCATGTGTTATTTCAGCTGCTCAACCGTTCCATGTCTTCTTTGTCATATTATACATTTCATAACGCCCAAAACATTTTCAACGGGTAAAAAGTCTGGACTGCAGGCGGGGTCAGTTTAGCACCCGGACTCTTTCAATTCAAAGCCATGCTGTTGGAATATGTGCAGAATGTGGTTTGGTCTTGCTGAAATAAGTCGTCCCTAAAAAAGACGTTGTCTACTTGGTATCAATCCGTTGCCTCAAAACCTGTATATATCGCGTTCAGAATTAAAGGTGCCACGTTACTAGGGGTGTCCCCCAGCTCTTGTGCAGAGTTGTGCATGTCCGCTGACTCGCCGTCAATTCCATGCATGTTGCGGTTCCTCACGGGTCTATTCCATGAACTGTTTAAAACAATATAAAATTCTTTTTGTGGTTCATCAACGGTGATAAATGATTCCAACGTCCTGCAAAGTTCACTACATGATAACGGTACATTTACTGCATTTAGCCGACGTGCTACATCGGCGTTAGCTCGCCTATCTGCTTTTCAGTAACTAACATTACTATTTGTGTGACTTTCACCGGAGGCTCAGCAATTTCAACACAGCTAAATGTATTGGATGATAATGAAACAGTGAGCTGAATATTCGATCCACTTCGCTCCACATTTGCTTTGTAGCGCTACATCATTTCTTGCAGGCTAAATTAACACTTTGACCTAATACCACTTGTATACAGACTAGTAATAATAACTAGGTTAGCTGGTAAAGTAATGTGGAAAGCCATAACATTACATATTATATATTGCAATCTACCGGATAATGTTAGCAACTGCTCGGCTATAGCCGGCGGGCTAACGTGACTCTCTTCTTTCTCCAGCCTTTCTGATGTTGACCATATTCACTGACATCTGATTCCATTCGGCCTGACAGGCTTCAGTGCATAAACCTTTATTATTGTTTTGTATCCTTACGTAGAGTTTATGTTGGAGTCTGTGTTGTGCTGAGAGCCAGTTTTTTTATCGCATTAGTGGACTGCATGTCGTTAGCTGAAGCGCGGTCACGACTACATCCCGCCCCCCACATCCTCACATTAGAAACAGAATGGTGTCTGTTTCAAGCAACAGAGAAAACAGACATTAGCTTCATTTCTAAGTGAGGCTACAGCCCACCGACAAAAAGGCAGTGAGAATTTTATTTATTATTAAGTGATTTCATTGAAAAACTACTATTGGATGAAAACTAGCCCCTTTAATGCCAATAAAATTTTCTAGTCCCTGTAAAGGATGTGATGGTTAATGGTGTTGAATGCAGCACTAAGATCTAACAAGACAAATACAGAGACGAGTCCTTTGTCTGACTTTTACTTTGCATTAATGGATTATTAAAAGCACATTTAGTCTGTGCAGAACTGTAGCCTACACAGTGTATAAATATCAAAGTCAGATGAGCACTGGATTGATTAAGATATAACCTTGTTTGATGGAAAGATTCTTTTCTCTAATTCACTTAGGTTGCTATTGGTTTTATAGCGATGCCTGACGGTGAATTCACTATTGAAACGTATTTTGGCTTTCGCTCAGCAGGCTGCCGGATGTTAGCCTAGTTATTCAGGAGATAATCATTTTTGAGAAGAAGGGAGAGTGTAAATATGGGTGGATGAAACAGTCCTTTTGGATTTGATGCGTCACACCCAGGAATCCTTCTATATGTAGGCATACTCTACTCCACAATGGGCTGCTCCTGTGTTAGTTTCACAATAATTCTTCACATTGTAGGGCTGCTTTATTTTGGCAAAAATCATAATCACTATTATTTTGCTCATAATTGAAATCACGATTATTTGACTACTTTATACTGACCTCTCTTCAACTAACTCTCTTTGTGTCTCTCCATCTTAAACTCTCAAACCTCTCTTTTACCAGCCTGTTCTCATGCTTTTGCGTCACGCTTTGGAAAAGCCGTGTCTATAGTACGCAGAACGGCAATTTTGCGTGTATAGTTTACGCCCCCAGGTACGTGTGTATGAGACGCATCCCGGCAGCGTGTGTATGTGACGCCCCCGGGTGACCGGATGCGCGAGCAGTGCTTCCGGTCGCTAACTAGCTAGGTAGCTAGCGATGTTTTTTTTAAGGAGTTGACAGCCTCCCCGAGGCAATTTCCCTAACCTCAACCATGACATTAGTTAGTGCCTAAACCTAAGTCAGTAAATATATGCATGTCGACCGGCTAACCCTACAGCTAACCCCGGCTAACCCTACAGCCTCACGGCCGATGTGCTAGCAGGTAGGGTTAGCCTCCTTTGTGCTGCAACGCTATTGTAAACTGCTGCGTATCATATACACGCAAAATCGCCGTTTTGCGTACTATAGACACGACTTTTCCAAAGCGTGTATATGTGACGCATGAGATGCGATCGGGTTGCTTTTACATACTGTGTCTACTAAAACCTTCACTCCCTATCTCCCTCCTCTCTTGCCTCATCTGTCCAATCAGCTCTCCCACTCGACTCCTTCTCACTCATGACTCCCAACTCTGACACAGACACTCTCCTCACTACTTTGTCCTCTTCTCTAGACTCTCTGTCCTCTCGCCTCTCGCCTGACCCCTCCAGCTCTGTGGTTGTCTGACTCAGTGCACAAATGGGCAGCTGAAAGAAAATGGTGGAAAACAAAGCGCTCTGCGGACCGGATCGTCTTTCGCCGCCTCTTTTATCTGCAGTGAAGAAAGCTCTTTCTTTTGATCCAAAATTCAATCTTCTTCTCTAACCCCAAAATGATTCCCCCGCTCATCCTCCTCCCTTCTACTGAAGAACTTTGTTTACTACTTTGTACAAAAACAGATGACATAGACTCCTTATTTCTCCACCTGCTGACGACACCTGTCCTGCATCCACCTCTTAATCTCCTACTTTTTCTTTTACTAACTAACCCTGCTTACCACCCACTGCCCTCTTTACCCTATCCCCTCTTACCTTCTTCACTTTATCGATCCTGAGCTTCTTGCTTGCATTGCCCACCTCATCAATACCTCTGAAACTGATTGCTTTTGTAACACTTTTAAAGCAGTATTAGTAAATCCTCATTTAAATAAATGCACACTTAACCTTTCTAATTACTGACCGATCTCTCTTTTTCAATTTCTGTCTAAAACGTTTGAGTATGCTGATCTTTCAGCATATCTCCACCAGTACAACCTCCGTGACCCAAACCAGTCTGGTTTCAAGGCAGGTCACTAAACAGAGACTGCTCTCCCTGCCGTCACAGAGGAACTCCACGCTGCTACAGCAGCCCCCCCCCCCCACCTCTACTCTGTCATCATCCTGCTGGAACCTTTAGCATCCAGCCTCTGCAGCTCATCCAGAATGCAGGTCAGCTGGTCTTCAACCTGCCAAAATTCTCCCACACTGCACAGCTCCTCTGCACCCTGTGCTGGCTACCAGCGCCTACTTGAATTCGATTGGTGCTTGCCCACTGTGCTACAAGTGGCTCAGGCCCATCCTACATCCAGGACATGGTCAAACCATACACCCCAGCCCATCCACAGCCTTTAAAATATTATATATATGCGATATATGCCATTTAAAATAACTATATGGCTGTGTGTTTGTGTTTTGTGGTTTACTGACTGCCATGGCTGAATATCAGTGTTGAATATCAAAGTGTGACTTCCCAAACATCTGCACCAGAACTAGCCGACATATAAATAGTGGATTAATGTGGCTGAGATCTGATTGACAGCCACATTAAAACAAGAAGTATCACATTTGTGTCTGAATGTTGATAAAAAGGAGTTTTTACAGACTTCAGCAAAAATTTCACCTCAGTCGTGTCCCAAAATAACAACCATGTGTGCTTATTCATGAGACTGGATAACAGGGAAAACATTTTTTTTTAACTACTCTACTGAATGTCACATTCCATTACCCACTCTAAGAGTGTGGCTGGCTGCTTTGTCAAGAACAAGCCACAGAGCAACCGCCTGGTTATCAAGTCAAGGTCACTCATTTTGATGGATTTTCTTCTTTCAGTTTTTAATGTCTCGAAAAAAGAATCGAGACAGAGCGTGTATGTGTGTCTTTATAAAGTCAGCCTCTATGCAGGTCTTTGTCTGGACAGGTCAAGTCAGTGCCAAGCTGCATGTAATTTCTTTTCTCTCCGTGAGCTTTTGCTGAGTGACATTTCCACCCCCCCGCATCAGACATCACATTGACAAGGAAGCGGCCTGGAGATGCTGGCAGGTCATTGTGTCTATATATAAAGCCTGAGTTCCACTGACTAGTGAAGAAGCAGACAGAGAGACAGTAGTCGGAGGGAGGTGCATGGATGGAATCTGTGTTGGGTGGGTTACATTATTGTGTGTGTGAGAGTGTGTCTGTAGCGAGCCAGTGAGGAGAGTTGCTGACTGATGACGGTGGTTCAGACGCCAGGCAGACAATGGCCTAGTAATTGTCTGCCACTTCTCCCTCTCGCCTCCCACCTGCGCCTTCTCCCTTGCCATCCATTCTTCCCATGAGATGCCCTTTCTTCCTCTCTGTCTGTCCTGTAAAGCAGGTCAGGTGTTCGTCACTGTGGCGCAGATTAAGCCAGGAGCTGCGAATAGAATCCATTCTGAAGCTGTCATGGTATCTTTCGTAATATGTTCAAATATTACAAACAAACGCATGAAGGGAATGGTAAGGCCCCAACAAATGGATGTGATGTCACTGTTCAGGAGTCAATTTGCTAATTTGTACATACAAAAAACAACAGAAACAAGTTCAATTTTTTTTTAATTACATACATTTTCAGACACAGTGTTTTAGATTCTACTAAGCCTTCAAACTCATGGATTTTTTATTCTGACAGGAGTTCCTGGACTGTACTTCATTAGCTCACTGCTACTACTTCTGTGTGAAAGTAAAAGTCAACATTAAATGGGGTTTTTTTTAAGTCAAGCAAGTAATGTTACTTAACTTACGCAAGTTAACTGACGTAGATAACGTAGTTATTTTAACCCAAACCATGATCTTTTCCTAAACCTAACAAAGTCCTTATGGTGCCTAAACCTAACCAAATTAAACTGACGTGTCATAAAATTAATCTTAAAGTGCCATTTCAGAATGGCAACGTTTTGCAAGATTAACAAGTACTCTTATTTTGAAAGTCTACTGGGACATTAGAGTCAAAAAACTTTGAAAAAACGATGCTTAAGAGGTACACAGCGTGTTAAAAAGTGATGCCAGTGGGTCTTGACCGATTGTCCTGTACCTGCTTCCAGGTACTTTTTTTCCGCCCGCTCACAGAGCCCTCTGCTCCCGCCGTCACACAGACCGCTGCGGCAACAACGGCAGAGGAAAACACAGCTGGAAGGTTTTCATACCGCTTATCTGTCTTTACATTCTGAGGAAGGTTGAAACGTTTTAACTTCGCTGCTGTGTGTGTGTCGCATTGAACGTTACGTCGCGGCGTAATGACCAGGGGCACTATCTCTGGGTGCTATCTGCAATGGAAAACGGAGCACGGCCACACCGAGGCGAGTCGAGGCAACTTGAGCTGGTACTGGTAAAGGAAAGAGGTGAGATAATGAACGCAGCCCGTGCATTTCTTTGTTTTTTTGGTCGCACATGTTGCATGAACCACAGCTTGTTTGATCATTGAACAATGACATGATTTTTCATCTGGAGAACTCAGAGAAGCCAGGAGTGAGTGCACTCTACTGAATGCTACTGAATGGATCCTTAATATTAGCTGACATGTTCTTGTTGTTTCCTCTAAGGCCATGTTCAGAATGACAATAGCACTGCATCAATATACTCAGTGACCAATGAATTGACATCTACCACAATGTAACATCTTCTGACAATGTACTCCATTAGCCAGTAGCATGCAAGCACCATTCCAGGTAGAATTCCAGAGATCTGAAAAAGCTTCACATTCATGGATGTGCTAATCAAACTGGACTTTCATCTTGTTTTGTGTTTTAATGCGAGCTAAATCTGGTTTAACTTGAAGTTTCCTCTAAACCTTATGTGCCCGTTCTCTTGTGGCGCATCATTAAGACGTATTCAGACATTCACGCAAATTTGAACGCTAGACCGTTTGTGTTTGTACGCCCCAGACTAGAGCTGGCCGTGGACACACTGTCCGTTAACTTTGTATTCGCACCACTTCTTAGATTTGACTTTTGAATATACAGTAACCATCAGACATTTGCTGTGAAAAAGTTTCTCCAATATAACACCATATGCAGAAGGGTAACCTACACAGCTAAACACACAGCCTATAATACAAAACTATTAGGGTTCAAAGTGGAATATTCTTCCACATCCCTCATATTCAATTAGTTGCTTTGGCGCCAAGATAAACTGTTGGACTTCAACTGAGACACAAATGCACACACAAATGTGTTCGTGTGTGGGGGAGAATGAAGATGGAGGCTTGTAAGGCCATTGATAAAACACATAATGAGAGGCAGGAGAAGGAGAACCATCCCTCTGGACGACCATACACTGAAGAAATGTCCTGTTAACCGGTCACTGAACCTCTGACTGTGTCTTAAAATCACACTCCTCCCAAAAAAAATCTCAAAATGTTATCTACTTACTGCTATATCAGTTTGTTAAAAAAGAAGATCCTCACCTGAAGTTTACTGTCAGTACCTCCAAAATTAACAAGCCATGCTGAAATCAGGCAGCTATTTAGGACCAACAAGACCAGGCTCCTATCTGAATGAATGGGGAGAGGGCCAGATCTCCACTTTCACTGGTAACCGGGACATAAAAACTACATGGATGAAATCAGCATTAAAATCTGATAAAAATTGGTTAAAAAGTTTGACAATTTTCCCCTAAAATAAGGTTTAAAAAGCGTTTTTCCTGACCGGTTCTACTTATAGTACGCACTAGACTGTGATTGAGTGGCTCGTCTCCTCTAAAATGTCTCTGGTGGCGCCGTTGCCGAAGATGGGTTGATGCAGCTTCTCTCCCTCTCTCAATGGTCTCTCCTTGCGTGTATTTGTTTGTTTCTACTTAGATGGCGTAGTAACTATGACTCCAGATTTGCCCATAGATGTCCTGAGGCCGGGACTCTATGGGCAAAGGTACTTCAAAGGTCTTTAGGTTGCACTGCCCAAGTATGAATTTGATTCAATTACTTCTCTAGGAGGTGTATGTTAAAGTATGAAGCCCGTAAATGGACAAAAATACCCTAAAATTGCACATTTAATTCAAAATGTCTGACTTCCTGTTGGGTTTAGGTTATGGTTACAAGAGTTTTTGAGAAATATAAAAGTCTACATCGAGGCAAAACATCCGCGTGGGGCTGCTTCATCGAAATCTTGTTGGGGGCGCTATTTTTCCACACTCGTGGCCACAAACCCTGTCAGTCAACAAAAAAATACATGTTGTAATGTGTGTTTTAATGGGTTGTTAAGCATCCTTAGCCTCTCAAAAAACAGCATCAATCATCAACGTCTTAAAGCATTTCTGCAGACATTTGAAATGGATCCAGTCAAGGATGAGCAAATCAAAGCCAGTTGCCAGCAGGCGGTGCTATGACTGTGGCAAAAATGCGTTCGAAGTCTAAAAATAAGAATTGGAATAATAATAAACGCATTCATTTCAATAGGGTCCTGGCATGGTTTGTGTTTAGCCCCTAATAATCAGTTAGACTGCATTTTGGTTAAACATTTATTTATTAAAAGACTTTTCAGCATTTCATATTGTTTTTTGCAACAGGAATGCTTTCACTAATCTCCCAAAGCTCCTGGAGCTTGTCTGCCCTGAACTCTGGAAACTCAGCAAAGTCTCTTTGATTCTCAGTGATTCATCTTATCATAACTCTTAACTCTCAGCTTGGTAAAGAAGTGCACTCTATATCAACAGCCGGTTACAGTTTCACTAGATCTCTCTATAAACAGGGAGACAACTCTGGCACCGCTCTGAACACACACACACACACACACACACACAAACAAGCACATGTTTAGTAAAGCAGGCTTGACTGATACACAGCTCCTCCTACATACTCTTCATTTGACAGCACAGGGATAAAAGTTCACATTTTTCCATAACGAGCCGGCAGTATCAGCTCGTGGAAAAGTCTACAGAGAGGGCAGCGTTCATAAATGCCAGATCAGATTTCAGTGGTGAGCAGCTTGCAGAGAAGCACATTCGCAAGAGAAAATGACTCCTCTGAGGACCCAGTCCTGATGGGAGCAGTCAGAAGCTAGCAGATAAAAAGGAAAACACCCACGGTCACCGGTCTGGGTGAAACTTGCTGTGGCTGGGATGTGATCCTGCTGAGTCCTGCTGAACTACCGGACAGCTGGCTCCTAGCAGAACAATACGGCCGCCTGCAAGCTGCTAATTTGTAGTGCTGAAGTGTAGCAGAGGCTGAGAGCACAGGTCGTCTCCCTTGGTCACCGGGGCTCGAATCCCAGCAGTTACAAAAGCTCAAGAGCAAGCCAGAGTTCTCTCAATGTGGGGCCACATAGGCCACATCCTTCTGGAACCTCTTAATGGCTATTAATAATGTGATCATCAATACTATCAATGTTCTTCTTGCTTTCCATACAAAAAGGATACACTCCATTTTATTAATGAGGTCATATTATGTTCTTTTTCAGGTTTATCAATTTCTTTAGGGGTTACATCAGAACAGGTTTACATGGTGTACTTTTTTAAAAACACCATATTGCTGCGGCTCCTTTTTTTACCCTGTGTGTTGAACGCTTTGTTTTAACTACAGAGTAAAGCATCTCACTTTTATAAGATCTTTGTCTGGATTTGCATGTGCAAATCTTTCAGAGTGGTGAGTTATTCATTTGTAACAAATTGATCTTTCATATCGCTCTGCATCCCAACAACTTCATGTCCACTGGCTGCCTGGAGGGTCTCTAGCGTTCAGTAGGGAGGGCAGGGTGAGGGGAGTCATAGGGTGGGCGTCTTGTCACTGTGTGTGCTGCAGCTCAGTGTGTTTCTCCACCAGTGTTTTTGAGGGCGTGCCACACCAGCAGCTAGGCGAGCATCATGACGCGTGTTACATAGTCACGCAGAGAGGTTACAGAAGTAAAGGCTGGACGATCCAGCTGTATTCAGGAAGTTTAGAGCAGTGTTTTCTCTGGGAAATGGTAACTCTCTTTGAGGTAGCTTTTTCACTTTGCAAACCTATTACATGTGCAAAAAAGATATATGACACAATAAAGGAAAATGAAAAAGCCAAAAAGTATAATAGGGCCTCTTTAATATTTTGAGTGATTTCCATCTTGTCTAAGGTACATGTGGTTCTTAGCCTGAGCAGCATATTTACTGTAGCTATTGTTCTATGTGAGAAGTCGAATTGCTCTGCATCGTTGCTTTCTTTGGCATTTTCTTTAGTGCTCAGCTCTCATTACTGTGGTGTTTCCGCACTTTACTTCCCAGAGCCGAAGCAAACTGCAAACATAAATCTGCATCGCTTACTCTGAACTACAAGATTTTCCTGGGAAAAAAACTGGAAAAGCACTGTACTTTTAATTAGGAAATCTCAAAGTTTTCAAGACCTGGACATGAGGTCTAATGTCTCCCAATCAAGTGTTACAGCCCCTGATCCAACTGTTTTTGAGTATTTGCCAGAACAGATGCACACAGCTGTACAATTAGCCTAAACTATACTTACATGAAGTTGCTATTCAGACAGACAAAAAAGACAAAAAAATTGCAGTTTCCTCATTCATTTCAATGAGACCAGTGTAATTCAGGACGCACATGGCTAAAAAAGCTTGACTGTCTGGCAAAAAAGTCTAACTTGGATCAACGTACTGTGTTGGTCAGCAACAGAGAGGAGAAAATGATTGATGCCGCGATAACTTTCCAGAATTATAAAGCCGTGTCTCACAGCATTTTAAACCACTGTGCAGTATGTTGAGGTCTAAGCGGCTCTTCAGTCTTGACTTGTTCACTTAAGATGAATATCAACAACTGAAACTGCTTGCTGCCACTTATTTGTGCCATACAGATGCCGACACCTCTGTGACCTTGGCAAAGGTTACATAATTAAATGGTAAAATCACATCAACCTGATTCACACACATTCATATCCAAATAGAGGTTAACACATTAATGGGCTCTACATTATGGATGACGTAACTGGAGCCGAACAGACACTAGAAAAGACAATATGATGGATTGACACATATGAAGCTCTAACTGGCCTTGATTTTGATCTTGTGGACCAACTTGGGACATCTGTAATTATGTTCTCATAAATCAGTGACAGCAGCAAACAGACACGCTTGCATGAAAGTAATTCTGACTGTAAGATTGAGGAATCTAGCTCACGGAATTAAGAGCCGATAATGCTGTGGCCGTGTGAGTTCACTCCAAACGTGGGGGTGCATTGGGGTGTGGCGATCCTAATGTGGGTGGGTGTTAACACCTAGAGACACCCACATAGAAACATCCCCAACATACTGCCTGCAGTTTTACATAGTTGTTTAGGCTAATTGTTGTTTAATTGATGAGAGAAAATTAATTTGATGGGTGAGTTAGACATTGTGTTCCCCTCAGAATCCTGTCAGGGTTACCATGATCAGTTTGTGTGGAGGCTGTCTGAATCTTTGTGTTATCAGGCTGGTAGAGGGGGATCACCCACCCAGCTCATTATTTTTAATTAACTGCACCTTTCCAATTTTGTTACCCATGACTTTGCACATATTGCTGCTGGTCTTTCTGCCGGCACATAGTGGCTAACAACACAGAAAGGCCCAGATGTTAACATTTTGAGTCCAAAAAAGTACACTGCATCCGTTGATATGGATTATGCATCTGGAGACCTCTGAATAAATGCAGGTGCTCTGGATAGAAAAGTCTGATAAGATGACAAAATGAGAGATAACAGTGTGGACAGATCATGCATTTCTGAGTCAATGTACTCACAAGGAGTACTCACAAGCTTAACCCTCAGGTTTATGCAATTTCTCATAATCCACATCAGGTTTAACTAGACTGTTGCGTAAGTCTTTGCTGATACAGAATGACTGGCTGATAATAAAAAAGCAGAGAAGACCTGAGGGATGGAGAGAGTGAGCACAGGCGCTCTGCTGCTTCCAGGTGCTTCCAGGAATAGCAGAGCCGCTAATGGCGCTGGCCGGCAAAGTGGCCCGTAATGCCTGTTGATGGAAAACACAGCCGGCCAATTACAGCGCCCATATCTAATCACCGGGGTCAGGGGTCTCCTCCCGTCCACCATCTGTCTTCATTTGACGTCCCTGTCATGAGCTGTTGTCTCATCACTGGGGGGGAGTTCGATAGATCACAACGCACAGTCAAAAAGGCAAAGGGAGGAGAGTGTGTTGTCAAGCGGGTTTGACCCAAACACACACACACACACACACACAGAAGCATTCAAATGCTGGATGTAGAACGATGATGTAATAAAACGTAGTTGACATTCAAGCTCCATCAAAGAAGAGTACAGCTCCCACACACACACACACACACACACACACACACACACACACACACAATGATTCAAATGCTGGCCTGGGTTAGGTGATGTCATAAAAAGTGGCAGACAGGACAGGTCTGCTCAGACTTTATGGGAGGAAGATCATATTCCTGAAACCTTCTGCTGTCTCCTCTCAGAGGACAGAGGAGCTGCTGATATTCAGTACTCCTCGTTCAGACTGTGTGTGTCTCTGTAAAGTCACGTACTATATGGCAAACAGAAATAACATAATTACATAGTCAATAATCACACACATCTAAAGGGTAACTTAACCAAAAACGGTGTCATCCTGAGATTCCAGGAGACACAAATGGTACAAAGAAAAAAGGCAGAGAGAGTATGCAGATACACATACGAAGTTGTATTCATGCAATAAACCAACTGCATTGGCGGGAAAATGTTCTATACAGAGCCGAAGTCATGACGTCATGTCTGGGCTAGCTTTTGCTAATGTCATTTAACATTTCTTTCAAAAAATGAAGCGTGTTCCTGGTTTACTTTCCACTCTAGGACAAACTGGCATCCACTACAGTACATATGATTTTAACAAAGTCAAACAACAGTTATTTGTTAGCATACAAAAAAAATCAGTAGTACTGTTAAATTGTAAAATTAATAATTGAACCCCTACTCACAGGCTACGCAACCAGGCTACGCCAAGACCGTGATTCTGAGACAAAATGGAGAAAGGTCATCAGGAATGTGTTTCAACTGGGCAAGGTATAATTCTTCTTTCATGTCAGTTAGTATTATCTGTGTTTAATGCTGTCCGAGACAAAGACAAAGAAACAGCTGATCAGTCATGTGAGTTAAATGTTTACTACTTCAGAACTTATTCGAGAAAGGTAGTCCCATCTCCTATTCAGCGCATTAACTGCTTTTCGAAAAATGTCAAAAACACTAAAAGCTGAGCATAAAACATTTTTCGCGGAATTGAGGATATTTGCCGTTTCCATCAACCTTTTCTAATGTGATCCTTCAAAATGCACATAAAAATAAATTAAAACAGACAGATACTTGTCTCCTAGATCCTCACTAGCTGCAATATGAGAAACTATGATAGATTGCTCATGGGTCACATCTCTCTCTCATTCTCAAATTGTTATTATTAACTACTAGATATAAGTTATCCTGGACATTCAAATGAATACAAAACATACAAATAAATAAAGTGTGCTTTTCTAAAAAATTAGGTGATTTGTGTCATGTTGTGCATTTGTGCTAACCAGTTATTCCTGGATGTAGGAAGATGCCCCTAACCTGGCAACAACAGCATTTGAGAGCCGAAAACATCAGAGCTACACTGAACAAAATTATAAACGCAACACTTTTGTTTTTGGCCCCATTCATCATGAGCTGAACTCAAAGATCTAAGACTTTCTCTATGGACACAAAAGGCCTATTTCTCTCAAATATTGTTCACCAATCTGTCAAAGTAGATTAGAATAATATTATAATAAAAATACGATGTCAAAAACCTGGTCAGTAGCATCATGTTTCTGCTTTGCATGACCCAATCATAGAGCTGAGTGTGAGCGGCTGCGTCATGTCCCTTTTCTTCACTAAAACACCCTCCTTAGTTTTGAAACGCAAAATGGGGTCGGCAGCATTTCCGAACTTCTCTGTTTTAGGTCTTCATTTTCGTAATTTTAGTCTGGATGGGAGGTGCAAATGTAGCCAAAGGTCTCTGTTTTAATTCCAAAACGCAGTAGGGTGGATGGAGCCTGAGACCAGCCACCTGGACAGCTGCTGCAAAATCAATTTTTTATAACCAAAGAAAAGCTCATTTCCATGCTCATCATCCTCATCAGGCTCTCGACCTGTCTGAAACTTTGCAAAGCCATTGAAGAGGAGAGGACCGACATTCCGCAGGTCACAATAATCAAGATTGTTGCATTGTGTGAGGCAAATGGTGGTTCCACCAGATAGTGACTGGTTTCCAGACTCCCCCAGACCTCCCCAATATAGTGAAGCTGCACATTTTCGAGTGTCCTTTTACTGTGGCCAGCCTAAGACCTTTTACTGTGGCCAGCCTAAGGCCTTTTATTGTGGCCAGCCTATGGCCTTTTATTGTGGCCAGCCTAAGGCCTTTTATTGTGGCCAGCCTAAGGCCTTTTATTGTGGCCAGCCTATGGCCTTTTATTGTGGCCAGCCTAAGGCACACCTGTGCAATGCCCATGCTGTCAAATAACTTCAGAGTATGGTCTAGACCTGCTCTTTATGAAAAGCACTGTGAGATAACTGTTGTTGTGATTTGGCGCTATATAAATAAAATTGAATTGAATTGAATTGAATTGAACTGTCTGATCAGCATCTTGATATGACACACCTGTGAGGTGGATGGATTATCTTGGCAAAGGAGAAGAGCTCGCTAACACAGATTTGTGACAGATTTTTGACAGATTTGTGAACAATATTTGAGAGAAATAGGCCTTTTCTGTACAAAGAGAAATTCTTCTTAGATCTTTGATTTCAGCTCAAGATGAATGGGGGCAAAAACAAAAGTGTTGCGTTTAATTATGATAAAAGTGAATGGAGAAATTTTATTGCACTCTCTATACCACCCACAGCTGGAGCAGAACAAGTTCAGCAAAATTCTCTAGGGTCTGTTAAATGCATTTTGAAAATGGCTGTTTAATTTGGAAATCTGAAATTTGAACATTTCCAACTCTGCACCTCAGCACATCTATCCACTGAAGAAGACCATTTATGATCAAAAGCTCAACAACTACTAAATGGACCTTGACAAGAGATTGTTTGGGCAACTTAAAAACTGCTTATACTTAAAAAAAATGTGAGGGAATGAAGATTGAAAATTAATTTTGCTTTTAAGAATAATTCCAATTTATTAACTTGGTTTAGATAATCTGGTTAAACCGTCAGCTTGCTGGTTTACAACCTGTGGGATTGCCTGACTGGTCTTGTTTCTTGGTCAGTAGGACTTACAGGTGATGTCGTTGTGTTCCCAGATCTTAGCAATTCATTTGAGCTAAAGTTGTAGAAGACTGTAGGATCATTTATAAAAAGGCAAACTGTCTTGTTATGTACAGAGGAGCATATGGTACATGAGGACGTGTGTGTGTGTGTGTGTGTGTGTGTGTGTATGCCTGTGTCAACGAATGTGTGAGTGAGCTCGGACATAGAGAGAGAGGAAGAGAGAGAAAGAGAGAGAGAGCATATCTGTGCAGTCGGCGGCGCTCCAGCTGTGGTGTGCTTTGAGGCAGAACTGAGTGGAGGTGCGAACGCACAGCCAGGTGCTGCCCCCATCTCACCCTAACACCTTCACTCAGTCCACTTCCTCCCTATTAATTAGGAGAAATTGTGTTGGGGGAGTGGAGAGGGTGATGGTGGTAGTGGTGAGGGGGGTATGGAGGGTGGTGCATATGGGAGTTGTGAAACAGCTGTCTAATCGGCTGTTACATCAGAGGCCCTGTTACGTGTGCACTTTGGGTCTTTTCATTCATACATGACAACATATTGAAAGAAATTGAATATTTTATAAATAGTTTTATTTTCAAACTCTACTAGTGAGATTGTATCGAGATAATTTGTACGTGACATTATACATCAACCATCGTCTTGATCAGCCTGGGATTATTTGTTCTTGTGAAGTTGGAAGTGATTTATTCCGGTGTTTTGATGTTATACCGTGCTGATATAAATGAAGAAAATCCTCAGTCTCCTTGCTGGTTGATCCGACATTTAAAATCATTACCGCTTGTTGTTAACAGGCAGCTCGCAGCTTGTAAAAGGTATATTTTAAAGGCTGATTATTTTTAGTATTTGTAGCACAGTGTTAAAGGGATAGTACACTTCTTGTTAAACTCAGTGAATATTTTCCCATGGTTCGCTTGGCTCTGAGTTTTGTGCGTGCTCTGAAAGAAAATCACTTTTTCTACACAGCCCTGGCTCTGTAAAGAATGTGTTAAGGGCATTTCCACAACTGGTTAGGTTTGTTAGCTTTGCAGCAGCAGTAGCAGTCAGTTTGCTAGCGCACAACAGAGCTAAGAGAATTAACATTACTTGCTGTGTTTGTCTTCTCTAAGGTTATTAGGGCTGCAGCTAATGATGATTTTAGTATTCGAAGCTTTGATAGATTATTTGAACGATTCATCGATGCGTCACTTAAGAAGTACTTTTGCTTGACAGGTTGCCACACTACAGGAGCTGACAGCGGCTGTGTCACCCGACACAGGTCTCCAAACCACGTTTTGTCAAGAAAGCACGTGAAATGTGAAACGTGAAATGAGCGATCCTGCACACAAAACCGCTGTTGCTTGTTATTATAAAGATGAAAATAACTCTGACTAGTGCATACTGCACTAGTGTTTTGTTCATAACTTCAGTCCTTTGCTCTGATAACTGGCTCTCTCTCCCCAGAGAAGAACTCATGAACATCAAAGAACAGATTCATTTCCCAATTTTCTCTTGTTATCAGCACAATTACTGGACATTCTGGTCAAAGGTGTTATCACCTTTGCTCATGCAGTGAAATGCTAAAATGTATTAACAGAGAGAAGAACACTCTGGATCAATGTTACCCTACAGTAAGCAGTGCCTCCACCTGATTCCAGCATTGAGGCGGAAATTAAAGCTCTGTAAACCTGTTGTGAGGATATCAAAGCACTGGACCAGTGAAGCTATAGAGGACCTTCAGGCATGCTTCGACTGTACGACCCTAACCTTTAGGTAAATCCCCCCGCTCTGTTAACAACTTTCACCTGGCCAACCAACTAAATGAGTTCTACTGTTGAGAAAGACATGGACAGACAGGGACACCATCCCCACCAACCCAAAGAGGGATGTCAACAGACTGTTCTGGATGCAGAACCCCTGTAAAGAAGCTGTGCCAGACTTGGTCTCTCCCTCCACTCTGAAGCACCTGTGCAGATCAGTGTCTTTGATGTTCACGGACATCTTAAAGATCTGGAGACATGCCATGCACGGCCTGCTTCAAATCCTCCCCTCTCACCTATGTCCCCAAAAAAACAAGAACCACAGGACCCACAGCCCTGTTCTCTTTGGTAATGAAGTAATTGAAGCGCCTTGTCTTGTCACAACCATCACAGACCCACTCCTGGACACCATGCAGTACACCTACAGAGTCAACAGGTCTGTAGATGACGCAGTAAACATGGCCCTTCACTTTATCCTCCAGCACCTGAACTTCTCAGGAACCTATGCCAGGGTCCTGTTTGTAGATTTCAGCTCCACCTTCAATACCATCATCCTGCTGCAGGACAAGCTCTCCCAGCTGAATGCTCCTGACCACCTTCAGATGGATCATAGACTTCCTGTCTGACAAGAGGCAGCACATGAAGATGGGAAAACATGTCTCTCAAACCATTAGCACCAGTTCCCCTCAAGGCTGTGTTCTTTCCAATCTGCTCTTCTCCCTGTACACCAACAACTGCACCTCCAGTCGACAGTCCATTGAGCTCCTGAAGTTTGCGGATGACACCACACTCAATGGACTCATCCCTGCTGGGGAAGACTCTACCTACAGGTGGGAGGTTGACCATCTGGTGAACTGGTGCAGTTGGAATAACTTGGGAGTTCAGCGCTCTTTAGACAGTGGACACATAGTGGATTTAAGGAAGAGCACAGCCCCAACCGCCCCAATCATCCTGTGTGACTCTGTGGTTGAAGATTCTGCTTCCTGGGCACCATCATCACCGAGGATGTTAAGTTTCCCCCCAGGATCCCTCACCAAGAAAGCCCAGCAGAGGATGATGTACTTCCTGAGGCTCCAGGACTCTGAGACTCCAGGAGAGCTTGTGGCTGACCCCTCCCACTCCCAAAGCCTCACGCCACAAGATGTTTCTTTCCGTCTGCAGCTGGACTCATTAACAAGGCCTGGGACCCCCACCGATACTGACTCCCATACCCTCCAATCCTCCCTCACAGTACAGTATACTACACTGTACATTTATTTTGCACATCCCTGCACTAAATGTAATTTAAACAACATCCATCATGGTACAAAGTATCTGTGACTGCAAGTTTTGAATGCAGCATCCCTGAATCCCAATTTTGACATTTTTGACAAACCCCCTTTTTATCCACACACGCTGCTCAGGTGGACAGTGTGGCTCGGGTGCGACACTTAAAAGTGAGTGTGACTGACAAATAAATGTGATGAAGAAGAAAGGCACCTCACCCTCGCACTGCTTTCCATCTCCCTTGTAGCCCGGCTTGCAGATGCAGTTGTAGGACTTGGGTGTGTTCTGGCAAATGGCGTCGATGTGGCAGTCGTCTGAATCCTCTGCGCACTCATCTGCATCTGCACAAACATAAAAAATCAATACTCAATTAGACCTGGGTCCCAGTTGATTTAAGAAGCCCCGATGTTAACAATGACTAGGGATGCACCGTTCTGGTTGGATGGTAGGATGGACCAATCAAATAGCATTTAGACGATATCTGCAATCTATATTTACTATTTTCTGTAGCTTAGCGTGTTTGACACTCGCATTAGGACAACATGATGGCTGGTTCATACATATGCACTGCATACACAAAGGCATAATGAGCCTATCAAGTGGTTCCTAACCTAGAGGGTATGGACCCACCCAAAGTGTCACTAGATGAATCTGACAGGTTGCAAGAGCATAGCTAGGATAGGGAGACAATAAATTAAAATGTTATCTATTTAACACTTCTTCAAAAATGGTAACGATATGGGTCAGTAGCTCCACCAATTTTACACATGACAGTCAGTTTACCAATGACAAGGAGTACAACTCCTTTCACCCCTTTCAACCCAGCCTGTGAAAACTGCTTTATACTATCGCCCAGACCAGATATTTTTGCTTTTAAATTTTAAAAGAAAGCCTGCATCCAGACTGGGGTTGTGAAGTCTGAAAAATGTGGGAAATGAAAGCAACATTATGTAGGATTCGGTATGCAAATTGGCACGCCTGTCGTTTCAGAGTGCAGTTCACCACTGCTACATTTCTTATTATCAAAATCTAACAAGTCAGTAGCTTTGCTAACGCAGCCAAATATCAAGCAAGTGCGATGAAACAACACACAGCAATAATATTAATATTATTAACTAATCCAACAGAAAAAAATGCCAGCTCAGCATATGTCTTGCAACCTTTTGTTTCATGAAGCTCTCGGCAACATCTGGGAGCCTCTTGCTTGGTGACTCTCTGTTTCTCTTTCATTTCTCTGCCCAGTTATGTTGCCCACTCCTCCGGCATGACGTTATTTTATTGTAGAAAAGTTACAAATTGTAGCAGTCGGAAACTTGGGTGGCAAGCTAGCCAACAAAGCCACAGAGCAACCGACGCAAGAGCAATCACAGTAACGTGTCCGAGTGTGTTATCTGTCATGTTTGCTAACATGAGCTCAGGATTTTTAGCTAGCAGCTAAACCTCAGTCTGTGAGACCTGTGATTTTGCTCAAGTCTGCTAATACAGGTCAACATCAAGCACGCGCAAAAACACAAGACACAGAAAGCCAACTACTATTTGTCAGCATATTGCCCTGTCACTCTTTTTCTCTTCCTTTCTTCCTCTGACACCATCTTCTTTGGGCTCTTTGCAGCCTCTGCCATGATATACTTATATAGCTACAGAGAATACAGAGGTAGCTTCTTACAAATAACTTACATTGTACATTCTATACTCTTTGCTTCTCCTTACAGCGAGGTTGCTGAAGAGTCTTGCTGATGTGTTACATGGTGCCGGAAAGCATAACGCTGTTGTCGCATAAGGTTTCCTGCTAGGGATTCCAATGCCAGGCCTACATAGCGCAATACCAGGTGTGCTGTGCTAGAAGTCAGTGTATCATCAAAAATGACTGTGATGCTGTTATTTTAAGATAACATTACTAGGGATGTCCCGATCAGGTTTTTTTGCCCTCGAGTCCGAGTCATTTGATTTTGAGTATCTACCGATACTTCTATAATACTTACTATAATACTTAAAAATACTTAAAAAAAGAATAAAGAAGAGCGAAAAAACAGATCCAGGATGTTCCTTATTTTTTATTTAATTCACCTTATTTTAACATTCAACAACTCTGTTAGCAAACAGAGCACTTCTGTGAGGTAGCTTGAACAATCAAGTAATAAATAACATAAATTCTTCACTTTTGGACATCTATATATACATATATATACATTTATATGCGGTCCTGATCGGGAGGTAACGTCCGATTCCAATCGAGTCTGAAACAACGTGATCGGGCCCGATTTCTGATCTCATGATCGGATCTGGACATCCCTAAACATTACTACATAATGTTGCTTTATGTGTAAAACTAACTAGTTAAGATATATCTTCCAACTCTGCATTAAAGCAAAAGTGTTGGGCAAATGGCTATGATCTGAAGCCTTCCCTAAAAAACAGGGGCGGCGTTTAACCACCAACAAGCCATTTGTTGAAGCCTACTGAATCCTTTTCCAGGGTCTAACGAAAGCCCCAATTAAATTGCACTGCGGAAAATTAAGTATCCAGAATTTTGGATCTTGACTTATACTAAGGACTATGAGTCAGGATATCTCGGCCGGACACTAATCTGTCTCTCACAGTCCCACAGCTTAATGGAAGAGTTACACCAGTGTACCCCTTTAAGATTAAAGGTCAGAAGGTTCAAAGCTTCTACCCTAAACATATTTTTCCTTCTGCTGTTTTAAAAGACATTGAATGAAATACTGTCAGTGCCATTCACAGCTACCAATACACTTGCAAATTTGTCTTATTCAGCTTTGAGCAGCTGAATTAGCTTTTTAAAATCAATCAAATCCCACGACACCCTTGCCAAATGTGTCGATAAATTATAAGCTGTTTTTGTGTGACAGTGAGAGAGAGCTCTAAAGTCAAGGTCCAGCCCTTGACCACATGCAGAGAAAAGAGGGTTTAATAGCTCCCCATTTGATCAGGTTATTGGTCCGGTCACATATGGGCCCTTATCCTGGGGCAGAGGGCCAACTAATTACACACACACACACACACACACACACACACAGTGGGAAAGAGGGAACCCAGAGACAGACATAGAGATGTTTTGGTTTCCCCTGTCACATCTATCGTTCAGCAGACCTTTGCATCACCACAGAGCTCCTCTGCTCCTCCCTCTGCTTCCATCAGAGTATAAATAGCCTGTGTGGAAGTTAGGCAACCCGGATAGAAGCTGCCTGTGGTCAAACCCCTGCTCTCTGTCTGGCCCTCTGCCCGGCTCAGCCGTATAAAGGCAATAAATAAACGATAAAACGGAATTTACAATAAATATTTTTCCTGTTAAAAAAAGCCAGTGAGTGTTTTATTGGAGCCAAAGCAAAGAGAGAGAGCGAGAGAGAGTAAAAGCTGCAACAAGTTGAAGTCTAAATAGTGCCAGAGGGGGCACTTTCACTGAAATGTTTTACTTTGGATCTTCTTCTTTTCAGCTTTTTTGCTCCTGGTTTTGACAAAGACTTGCCTGCAAGGCAGCTCCCTGTCTCAATATTGACTTCTCACCCATCTATAGTGGTGAGCAATGTGCTGCTGCTGCCGGTCGATATTGGGCCCCTGTTGCCTGCCTGCCCCTCCTGGGACTTTGACGGCCCTCCTGCCACCACCACCCCCCTCAACTCACATTTACTACGCGCCCGTACACACACACACACACACACACACACACACACACACACACACACACACACACACACACACACACACAGCCTCCACATCCCTCCTCCGGCTCAGGACAGGCCACCAAACCCGGAGACAAGATGCTCTCTAGCGGCACACCCCGCTTCTAAAACCACCTTCGGTAAATAATTTGAACCATTTCCAGAAGGTGAAACATTGAAACAGGCAACCCTCTCTCTCCAAATCAAAGCAAACTGGTGCTTACCCCAGAGATCAAGCTGCGGTTTCCGAGTGAAACTACCTTTGAGCGCACGGAACAGAAGTTCATTTGCGCATCACAAATGCCTTTCAGGAAAAACTGCGATGTAAAACTGAGTTTCAGGACTGTGACATTCAGTCAAATCAAATCAAGCAGATTTATAAAATGACGGTCAGAAACACACCTTTTATGACTCTATTATCTTAGAGAAATTAGTTCACAAATGTCAGTCTTTCGTGCCACGAAGTGTATTTTTGCACAATTACGATGCTCTTCTAACACCACAGAAGACTGACTGCCATAAAGTACATGATAATATTGGAACTTGCTATGCGCATGTGACTAAGTGTCCTACTTGTGCTTTTTGTTTTTACTCTCTAGTGATAACATGTTCCGAGTAGATTTTCAGTCATGTTTCCATCACCCCCCCAACTAAACCTACAAGACTGAAGCCACTAAAAAAGTGCATTTAATGGTTGCCAATAAAGCGAGACAGAGAGGAAAGGGGAGCTCTTACCTGCGACTCCGACATTCCCCATCACCCTGCAAGTATTTATGAGGAGGATAAACAAACAAACGTCCCGGGAAAAACAAGCGCTCCCCATGCTGACAGGCGATGTGAGGATTCAGCCGGGCTTTTCTGAGGGTTAGGACTGTGTGTGTATGCGTGCGCGTGTGTGTGTCTCTGATAGGAGAGGAGGAGACCGCTTTTGGTGGACTGGCAGCGGCGCGGAGAGAGGGAACAGCAGGAGGCAACCCGAGCCCTCTGATTGGCTTGTTTGTGCCGGTAGGGGACACAGAGAGAGAGAGAGAGAGAGAGAGAGAGAGAGAGAGAGAGGGGGGCAGCTCAGCTTCATGATGGATCTACACCAGGGTTCCTCAAAAGTAAAATAAAATAAAAACTTAATTTCCCATTATAAGTTACCCCAAATGGATTCATAGCCATGGTTCCCAGGATGAGGTCGGGACTCTCAAAATGTCCAAAGAGAGGCCTAAATCTGAGGGGGTCGCCAGATTATAAAAATGATCAAGTTGATTTTGTTTTCCTGACTTTTTAAATGACGTCTCTTCAGGTCTCTCTGAGAAATAAGACCTCCACCTGGGTTACACTGCTCACAGCTCATGTCCATAACCCCTCTGTGATGTGGTCCCAAGATTCATTTTAAGGGTCCGCACGCCATAAACATTGAGAACCACTGGTGTAAAGGACTATTCTGTTAAAATGCTTATTGATTATGTTGCTGTTTTAACAGATAACATTATAAATAAATCAAAACAACGATGTTGCCCTACCTGTGCCCCCTACGGACCCCTAAATGCCCCCAGACCACAGTTTGCCTCTTATTGTGTGAGGGCAGTTTAAGCAGCACAGGCTAAAATTCAATGCTTTCTTCTCCTTTATTACACAATGTCCTGAATCATGATAGCCTGTGCAAGGCGAAGGCTGTTTTAAGGTTTGGGAAATACTGACACCTAGCGGTTTGGCATCACACCTCGGGCAGGGCAGTATTCCAGGAATACTGGGCTGGGGCTCCGGACAGTGTTGGTTTGGGGAATGTGCCGTAGGGTCACACTCATGAGGGCCACATGTCACCAGCTGGTTAATCCAGATATGTCAGATAAGAGCCCAGACAAATATGGTCCTTCTCATTGTTTGTAGTCTTTGTAAATGAGCTAACAGTTAGTCAAGCCACCCTGAGCAGAGGAAGTCCAAGTCACAGTTTAGGTAGGCCGAACTGTAGTTAGCCTGCGTGGAAGTGAACACTGTGGTTTTACAATTGTTAGACCTTTGCAAACAAAATAGTCAAAGATTTTTTTAAAAACCTTCATTTTTCTTAGAAATAAAAACAATAATATTTCCAGGAAGTCACCAAGTGATTCACACATTTAATAATAACCTATGGCTACGTTTAGTTAGAACTTGGCATTTGGCATTTTAATACGCCTAACAGGCTGGAGCAATTAGGCTACCGGTAAGCACAAACTTAGAGACAAGTCCAAAGCTCGTTGAGAACCCACCGAGCATGTCCTCAGCCCAAACTGAGACTTTCTGTTTGAAGTGAAAGAAGAGAGACGCCGCCATCTGCTGGAGGAGCGCCTCCCTGCGCGAATACTTCAATGTGTTCTCGTTTCTGTCCGAACACAAAGACATGGCTGGTGATGCCTTCAAAACCAACAAATGTGCTCCCTTTGACCAGCTCATTTTAGTGCTTTTTTCCATTGTCTGGTAGTCGTGGACAGTAATGAAATACATTTACTCAAGTACTGTCACACTGCAACTTTCTAAGTCTCCATTACATCAAAGAGGAAGATGTTATACTTCACTGCTTTTATCTGACAGCTTTAGTTACTAGTCACTTTGCAAATTATGACTTTTACATACAAATTAAAAGACCCAACAGTTTATAAATAGCCTACAGCTGACAGAATAATTAGACTGACACTGAAATTAATTGTAAACAACTTTTGTTGACATTTTTTCAGGGTAAAACATGTCATGGTTTCACTTCTACAAATGTGAAGATTTGCTGCTTTTTCTTGTCATAGTTTTGAGCAAGAACTATGACGGTGTAACTTTGGAGTCTGGGTACTTGTGATGGCATTTCTCACTATTTTCAGAATTTTGAAAATCAATTAATGGATAAATAATCAGTGGATTAATCAATGATGATAATAGTCATTAGCTGCACTCTGATAAAAATGCCTGCCGTCCCCGTATTTAAGAAACGTTTGACAGTTTAAGCATACAGAAAGAATATCCACATCGAGGTATCAACAAAAATCACACATCATATGGCTTCATTCTCAGTATGACTGCAGAATGACCATGGCAGCAGGACAGGTCTTAATTTTACAGTTTTTTTCTGATGGCTTAAGCACATTTTTTGTAACTATTGGCTATTTTTTGCAAAACTCTACACACAAATAAGAAAACCCTTCACCAAATCAGCAAAGCCTTGTTATTCTCTTGCAAAAGCTAATAAACCTTGCTTAACTCTTCAAACCTTCGTAAAAATGGTATTTTTGTATCAAACAGTTAACACAAGCCATCACATTAATAAGCGCACAATGCGCCAACTACACACTGATGGTCTGAATAAAAAACACATCTGGCTTTTGCTTTCTCTGTGCACAAGGTAGGCTGTGTCAGTTTGAGGTCATACTTTTGTCATAGTTCTGTAAACATACAGGGATCCAAACTTCAAACACTGGTGTTTATTTACACACAAACAACAAACACAAGTGGAGTTTTTTCCAAGTCAAAACACAAAATAGTAATTTCACTGAAAAAAAAAGAAAAGAAAATCAGTCCACATCGTGTCATCTCTCTGGGTCTGGCCACAAAATTTCGTCTACATCACATGTAATGTCCTCTAGTCCAAGGCACCGGGGGAAATATCTTCTGGAATGCTGTATCCAGGCCTGACATGATGCCTGGTCAATATCCCCACATGCCTCCTCCAGTGCCTGTAAAAGGGCTATGCGTTGATGGGGAATTGGATTCAAGAATGGAGAGTACGGGGGGAGGTTGAGTACAGTGAAGTGCAGGTGATCTGTAAACCAGTTGCGGACCAAAAGCAGCCCTATGGAAACTAACATTATCCCATATGATGACGTATCTGGTCTGCTCTGGTCTCTGAACATTAGTGAGCATGTCATGTAAGGTGTCCAGGAATGTAATAATTTGTGCAGTGTTATATGGGCCTAGGGTTGCATGATGGTGAACAACACCATTTTGACTTATAGCTGCACACATAGTTATGTTACCACCACGTTGTCCTGGAACATTGACTATGGCACGGTGTCCAATAATGTTCCTGCCACGTCTCCTTGTTTTAGTGAGGTTAAAACCTGCCTCATCCACGTCAAGCTGCTCATGACCCGTGGCATCTGCCTCGAGGTCCATCCCTCTCTGGACAAGACAAAACAAATGCAGCACATCAGGCCCATGCACAGCACTATGCACTTCCAGATTCAGTACCAATGATACTAGCTCACCTGCACATAGTCATATCGCAGTTGTTTTACACTGTTTCTTTCAAAAGGGACTCTGTAGATTTGTTTCATTCGGATTCTGTTGTGGGCAAGTACACAACATAATACAGAAATGCTCACATTGTGTATGTTTTGGAAGGTGGTGTCATCCTCAGTTATGCACTGCTGTATTTCTTGCAGCCTTATGGAATTATTTGCAATCACCATAGTGACTATATGGGTCTCTTGTTCTGCAGTGAACATTCTTCCTCTGCTCCCAGCATCTGGACGTCTAGCAATCCTGTAAAGTAACAATTTCAGTATTTTTACATACATGGTGTTGTTGTGTTTCTCATTAGACTATGGCAGTGCTACAAAGTATTTACCGATTCTCATTTCAAAATGTCCTTATGATGCTTGCTACAGTGTAGCGGCTCAGGTTAGGCTGAACCCGTTGGCCGGCTTCCCTCAGGGTCATTCCATGGTTGATTACATGGTCCACTATTGTAGTTCTGATGTCATCAGTAATTCTATTTCTTACTCTTCTTACCCTTCCTCTTCCCCCTCCTCGTCCTCCTGTTGCACCTCCTTGTCCTCTTCCTTTAACTTCACCTCCTTGTCCTTGTCGTCCTCTCCCTCTCACGTCGTCACCTCCGCGTCCTCTTCCTCGGCCTCCTCTACTTCTCATTCTTCTCCCTCTTCCTGCTCCCTCCAATGTACTCCACACGGACAGCTTACCTGTGGCTTATTTATAGGCTGATTGCAAAGTGAACTAATTATCTAAAACAGTTTTCACATGTGACAGTGTGCCAGACGGCAAAATAGTGTAAATAATAGCCATATGTGTATAGTTTTGCTAGGAGTGTGTTGATCATTTGGAAATTGAGTGTAAAGCAGTGAGTTGTGTTTACAGTTCCACAAAAAGAGTGCTGTGCAGTGGATTGTACCTACAGTTTTGCAAAGTGTGTGTTACAAAATTGCAAACTGAGTGCAAAGCAGTGTTTGTGCTTTTAGTTTTGCAAACTCAGTGAGTGGTTTTGCTATAAGTATTAATAGTTTTAGAAATTGTGCTGTAAGAATCACGGTTAGGGTTTAAGCATTCAGAAAAACCTCTAATATCTTTAAAGAAAGAAAAACTGCACATCATGGAATCCCCTCTGTAAAAACTGTCACTTAGATCTAATCTTTAAAAGAAATATTTGAATCAACCAATTCTTTCTTTCTGTTTTAAAAGTACAATTTACCTTGAATAATTAGTTTGCATTGGCATCAATTTAACAAAGAAAAGAGAAGATTCAAACCTTTAAACAGCCATTAAATGCAGTCATGGAAAATAAATGGAAATCTTTTAATCACAGCTTATAAAACACGTGTAGTAGAACATCTTCACAGCACAGCAACTTGTCTGGGTATAAACAGTAATCTTGAAGGGGCAAATTTTACTACATCAAAAATTACTGCTAACAGTCTGCATCACACATCTTTTGATGTCACTGGCAACGAAACAAAACCTGCGCCAGAAGGCAGAGACTGCAACTGGAGGTGTTGTTACACTGTGATTAGTTATGGTTGAATATTGGCAAATTTTCCATTTAAAACTTAATAAAACAGTTTACATAGTAGAACTTGTGATATCAGCTTACAAACTGCAGCTTGATACAGTGTCGTCACAGTGTCTTTCAGTGAGTGTTAAACTATTTACTCATTGACAGAGAAAATATCTGACAGCCAGAGCGACTGTCATGTCTAACCCTAACAACCGTGGAGGTTAGTGTTGGATCCAGCACAGAGCGCCACAAACAGTCCTGGAAAGGCCTTCAGGTGCAACATTCTGAAGAATCACACTCACTGGGCCCAGAAAAAATTGTAAAATTCTTGAACAGAAACAACAAAACTTCAGTCTGTTTTTAATGCAAGGCCAACAATCATGTTGAACTCTCTATGTAAGAAATTTGTTTTTGAGGCTCATGAACTTATTGCTTTTGGACGCAGTGAATCAAGTCCCACAAAATATAGTTGAAAGACTTCAAAAGTTTTGCAAAGCTTAGATGGATACTGGATATTCAAGGCGTATGTCCCCCAGAGGAGATTCCCTTGATGGTGAGGTTCATGGCAAGCATAGATGCTCGTCCTGTGTATTTTCATGTGTCATGGAGTTTTGTAAACTGAGGTTCAGGAACAGGACCACGCCTCCCTCACTCATTCTACCACCTGCGCTTCATTCAATTCCTCCAATCATCCTCCAGCCACCTGTGCTTCTCAATCCAGCCACAAGCACCCACGTATATAAGCTGTCTAACCCGTTTTCTCTCCCGTTTCTCAGGTCTCACATCCCTCCCACCCAGACCCTGCTTGTTCACCTCTTCTAATGGGCAGCACTGCTGCCTCACAGCAGAAGGTTCTGAGTTTAGACCTCGCTCAGCCCAGGCCTCTCTGCACAGAGTTGCACGTTCTCCCCTGCTCAAGTGGGTGTCCCCCGGGCGCTCCAGCTTCCTCCCATCATGAAGGACATGCACCCCCAAAAAATCCACAATTCTGCTTAGTAATGATTGTCTTCTACAACAGGAACCACAGGGGGGTTCATAAGACCAAGCTGCTTATCGAGACGAGCCCCCACTCTGAGTCTCGACCCCTCGGGTTCCTAGCCGCTCCGGCCGCCAAACCCTAAACAACCTGCTCAACCCCTTCATCCCTCTCCCCTCGACCCCTCATTCCATAACTATTCATCATAATAAACCACCATAACTCTAACATTGGCGTGGTTCTTGTTAGTGAAATGCACACTGGTCTCTGCAGTTCCCTGCGTGACAAACAGAACACCAAAATTAGGAAACTTTCTCCTTTATTAATGAAAAATAAAAATAAAAGCTATATGTTTAGATTTAGATCATAGTTCAACCTTACATCTTCTCCGGAGACCATAAAACTAGAAAATTCAAGAACAATCCTTGTTTTAGTAAATAAGACTTAAAGAAAATGTAGTGCAGGACATTATGCTGACCAGTGGTCTTGAGAATTAAGGCCAATAGGATAATTATAGAATTAAAAACAAATCCACAAATTAAAAACAAATGTGTCCAGTTATCTGTAATTTTGGATATTTGCAAATGCGTGTTCTAATCCACACACCATACCACACAATTTTTATGCATATGTTTATATTCATATTCAAATGAAACCATCACAACTTAAATAAATATTAATATTTATGTGCAGATTTTTAACTTTTAAAAAATCCAATAATTTTTGCTTTTTCTTTTTGCATTCATTTACAGATTAGTAAATGCACATGCAATGATCACCTAACACATGTATGAGGTTAGATTAGCGTGTGGCTTGTTGAAACATTTCTCAGTCTCCAGATCAGCAAATGACTGATGGATATTAGTGCTGGTGGAAAAAATGGGTCATCAGGGTTCTTGGTAAACCCTTGTTATTACAGGAATGACCAGGAAAGAACATATGTACCAGTTAGCAACAGCTTATTTAAAACACTTAAAAAAAATTTAGGCTACTGAATAAAAAAGCCCGGATGTCCCCCTTTTCCTCCAGGAATTAAATGCAGCATGCGTTCATCCTCGTCTATCAAGCAATCTGTACATACAGATTAAACAATCTGAAAATAAATAGAAAGCAAATATTTTCCTATACTGATAATTCCACTGTCAACAAGTTCCACTTGTGTTTACAAGCTTTTTGACAGTGAAATTATCAAATCTATTAAGTTCAAGTTAAAAATCTGCAAATAAAAAATGGAGAATACACAAAAATACACAAAAAGCCGGTGTGAGAAGGTCAAAACGTTTGCAAGTGCAGGAAGGAGTGTAACACATGTGTATAGTGGGAGCGGGCTGTAATGGTCAGATATCCACCCAGAATAAAGTAATTTTTAAAAAACATCTACATCATGACATTTCACAGTCACCTATCCCAGTCCTCCTGCTTACAAGCCGCGTGCTGCCTCTCTCCACCTAGACATGAGGAATGGTGGTTCAGTCATCCCTCATAAAAACACACTGGTTTAACTGACCAGCAAAACTTAAAATGTTCCCATGTACTCAATGAGGCATGTCAGAGTCACATCTCTCTTCTTCATCACAGAAGCACTTGGGTCCGAGAGTTAATAAGTGAATAATGAAAAATTTTGCAATATCACTCGAAACCTACAACACCATCACCACTATTGGTCTGAATAGTCCTTTTAATACACTATAGGCTACACCTCAAAAGTTTTAGGACACCCCAATTTTTAAATAGTAACAAAATAAATGTGAGGACAAAATAAAATGAGCAACTCAACATAAAAGGTAGACAACAAAGTTATATTCATATTTCTGTAAAATATGTTTGTAGAATACTAGCCTAATCATATGAACACATTTTCATTCAGTTGTCATTTAGACTGGATAGACTCACCATAGTTTCTAGATTCTATTCTAAAAGGTTCAAATGATGGATGGGACCTTGAGCTTTATGGATTTGGCATTCCTATAATAAAATGGTTTTAATGGTTTTCTGGTTTTAATTTTACAGTAGTAGACCACATCCGTGGCTTCTGCTTCAACAGAATGGTTGGTTTGACCGACGAAGTCAATTCATTCCCCCCCAGATTCCTGACGTGAAGGCCTACTGTCATTAGAGAATAGATGTCCAATTGTCTCATCTTCATTTTTTCTATTAAAAAAAAATCACATAATAGTTCCCTGCCGCCCTGCTAGGCTACCATCTGCGTTTTTATTTTGCGACATTGGTTCCACTGCGTATGCAATCGCTTAGCCTACTGTTGTAGTAGCCCACAATAGGTAGGCCCACATTTTTGGCAGCTTTTTACTATATATGTAGGAGCTTTAACAATGAAAACAGAAAACTGCATACCCATTTTTTTGACTATGAAATGGAGGGGGGAATACCTTAGCTGAAGTTGACCTACATTACAAAGAGTACATGAACACAGCACGAGACGTCACCAACTGTCATGGCGTCTCCCTTGAAGGGGGCTTGGTACTGGAGAAAGTAACCGCTGTCATTTAACAAATTTGTCTTGTCTACGGAGCCGCTAAACCCGACTGAAGAGGCTTTTAGGAGCGGATTGCAACCATGGGGACTGTCCATGCTAAGGTAAAGTCAGTTTCTTCCCGGCAGCTGGCCTTTCTGTGGCTTTTTAACCATGACCTCCTTGGCCAGTCGGTGCTGATGGCTGCACGCTCACCAGCGTTTGTACTCCGTGTACTGTGACACACGGTGAGAACAAGACGAACAGTAAAGAATACAGACGGGGAACCTGAGTGTTTACTGGAGAACTGTGGGTGGTGAAATGATGTCTCTTCGCCTTTAGCTAATTTACACGCCCGTAAAGCTGCGAACGCAGGCTGGCTGGGATTTCCACATTGATATTATCATAGTTTTGAGAAAATACCTCGTTACGTTATCCTCACTGTGGAGATATTTTTGTGGACCTTTGGTGTATTCGGTAGGCTACAGAGAAGACAATTAGGAGAAGCCATTGTAACGTTATTATGTTATCTAAGTGTAATAAATTCAACATTTCCCTTTTCTGTAATAGTCTTATAGTTAATATATTTAACCAAAGATCCCAGATGATATTTACCGTCCTGTCCCAATATCATTATCAATATTTGTATTCATCTTACATTCCACCAACAGCCCTCCTTTCTAGGACTCTGCTGAGCAGACTGCCCATGTGCAGACACTTTCACTGGTTGTAAAACACCAGAAACTCCTGAGTCCTCTCTAAAGCCCACCTATTGACCTTCCTGTCCTCTGTCCTCAATGACAGGCGACTTTTAAAGGTGCCATACATAGATTTTTTTTTGTCTGTGTTAGCATTAACTATAAAGTGTTCATGTTACTTTATAATTCAAAACGAGAACAAAACAAAACAAACTCAGAGATGAACATAAAGGTTGAGTCATCTATTCTGGGATCACAGTCTCACTGACAAAGTGGGATTTATTCCAGGCCTGTTATGTTTCTGTGCATGAGATTGTTCAGGCGGTGTCATTGATAGCGTTGTACTTATCACTGGTGCAGAGTCTGGATCCTCTACCGATGCATGGCCGGGACTTGGGAGTCAACCCTGATGACTTGTTGGAGCCTCCGGAAATGGAGCAGGAGGCCAAGCAGGAGATCCTCGAAAACAAAGACGTGAGTAGTAGTAGCAGATCATGGCAGCTCTTGGAAAATATAAAAAAAAAGTAGTTATGAACTGTAGAAGTTAAAAAACAACAACATTATCGTTCACTCATTTGGGGTTTAAAAATACTTTAGGTTACATATTGCACACATTTTGCTGTATGATTTGCCTTGGTGGAAATATTCTACACTCGTTCTGTGCAGTCAGACGCCACATTTACTTAGAGCGGTAACTGGCTTGCAATTGCATTTATCCTTCATCAGCATTAAATTAGTGTTTGATGTCTGTTTTAAACTGATGTCTTGATTCTCCAGTTCGTTCATATCAGATGTTGTAGAGTCTCCAAAACAGTTTCTGATGCTATCCACCGTAACATTTAATATATAAGTAGACAGACATTATAATTTAAGTGCAAAGGGGACAGTTTTATTTGCTATCACAGGCAAGGAAAATCTTACACCCGAGAAAGAATAAGCTTAATATATTTTAAATGTGTTTTCGTCCATATATGACAGCTAACGTAATCCAAGATATCTCTGATTGCAGGTCGTCGTTCAGCATGTCAACATCCAGGGTCTTGGAAGAACTAAAGAGGATCTGCTAGGTTATGAGATCTCTGATGTTTTCCACGCCAAAAACCTCATTGATGTATGTATTTGACTGTGCTGCACATTAAGGCATCAGAATCAGCTTTACACATGGAATTTGCTTTGGTGACTTGGTGTATAACAATATATAATATACACAATACAATGTGAAATTGACAAGATATACAAAATATAAATGATTAGCAAAGACTATGTGCAATATAGCAGTTGTGTAGATGTGCATCAGATTTATACGTGCAAACATATACGGTATGTTCTGCATAAGACAGTGTCAGTGTGGGTCCCAGACCTTGTTGATGAGGCCAGCTGCAGACAGGAAGAAGCTGTTTTTGTGGTGTGAGGTTTTGGTTCTGAGAGGCCACAGACTCCTGCCGGAGGGGAGTGTCTGAAACAATTTGTGTTTCCGGGGTGGGAGGGGTCAGCCACAATCCTTCCTGCTTCATCACCTTCTCTGCAGAGCAAATGATGCGCAGTGACAGCAGCGTACCAGATGGTGATGGAGGAGGTGAGGATGGACTCAATGATGGAGGTGTAGAAATGCGCCATCATTGTCTTTGGCAGCTTGAACTTCTTCAGGTGCTTCAGGAAGTACATCCTCTGCATCCTTCTTTTTGAGGGAGCTGATCACACAGCGTGATGGAGTGGGCGGGGCTGAGCTCTTTCTGAACTCCACTACCGTCTCCACTGTCTTAACAGACTTGAGCTCCAGGTAGTTCTGACTGCACCAGGACACCAAATGGTTAATCCCCACCAGAGATGAGCCCAATGAGAGTGGTATCATCTGCTAACCTTTGTTTGTTAGAACACGGGGCTTTGAAAGTAGCTTACTCTCTGAAAGGACCCTTCCTTTCAGAGAGTAAGCTACTTTCAAAGTTAGTTGAACTACAGCAGCTCAGGTTACAGGTTGAAAGTGCTCTCATTACGCTGGGAGAACGAGCTGTTCTCCCAGCGTAATGAGAGCACTTTCAACTGATCAGCTTCAGGTTCTGAAAAGTTTATGAATGTGATGAAGAGTTGATGGTTCTTAAGTGCAGAGTCCTGTGTGTCTGTGTTTATAGGTGATGAAAAAAGCTCATGTTGCCAGACAGAGGCTGCTCCGCCTGGGGATCTTCAAAGAGGTGGAGGTTCTTATCGATACGTCTGAAGGTAACTCATTCAGTGCAACAAAATGGAATCACGCTCTATTCTCCTAAAACTCAAATATCAAAGAAAGAACATCTTCTGAAATTCCTTTATTGTTAGCGGTACCAGCAATAAAAACGTGTTTTTTTTGCACATCTCAGACAGTTTTGTTGATTACCTTCCAAGCCCAAAGGTTTCTAATAGAAATAGTGAGATGTGTAAAATCCTGTCAGTGTCCACTGCCTCTGATCACTGTTTGCGTTGTTGTTTGTGGCTCTCCGTCCTTAGGCACAGACGCTTTGCCCAACGGTCTAGATGTAACCTTTGAGGTGACAGAGATAAAGAGGCTGACAGGAAGCTACAACACCATGGTTGGCAACAATGAAGGAAGCATGGTGAGAGAAATGACACTCATGTCCGTCATATTTTCCTCTGTATGATGTTCTTGGGATGGAAGCAGGAGTGCATAAGTTAGTTGTGTTTTACTGATTAAAGTCCCAACTATTATCCGTTTGGATCTCACACAGCCTAGTCAGTCACATACTTGAGTTTCTGAAACTTTTTTCCCCATGAAAAATACTTCTGATTGGCTGCCTGGTGTCTGTCTGTTATGCGGAAGAGGATTACGGCCACATGTGAAATTTTTTTAGTTCTGAGATCAAAGTCAGAATTCTGACTTTTTTGTTCCACAGAATTCCGACTTTAATCTCAGAATTCTGAATTTTTTCCGACTTTTTTCACAGAATTCCGACTTTTTTCACAGAATTCTGACTTTTTTCACAGAATTCTGACTTTTTTCACAGAATTCCGACTTTTTTCACAGAATTCCGACTTTTTTCACAGAATTCCGACTTTAATCTTAGAATTCTGACTTCTTTCACACAATTCTGACTTTAATCTTGAATTCCGACGTTTTTCACAGAATTCTGACTTCTTTCACAGAATTTCGACTTTAATTTCAGAATTCTGAATTTCCCCCCAGAATTCCGACTTTTTCCCCAGAATTCCGACTTTTTCCCCAGAATTCCGACTTTTTCCCCAGAATTCCGACTTTTTTTCACAGAATTCCGACTTTAATCTTAGAATTCTGACTTCTTTCACACAATTCTGACTTTAATCTTGAATTCTGACGTTTTTCACAGAGTTCTGACTTCTTTCACAGAATTCTGACTTTAATCTTAGAATTCCGACGTTTTTCTCAGAATTCCGACTTTAATCTCAGAATTCCGACTTTAATCTCAGAATTCTGACTTCTTTCACAGAATTCTGACTTTAATCTTAGAATTCCAACGTTTTTCACAGAATTCTGACTTTAATCTCAGAATTCTGAGTTTAACCTCAGAACTCAATCCGCACTGTTAAAACTGCTATAACTATAGCAGCAATACAAGCGCTCTCCATTGCGTCCACAACTCAAACTTTCTTCACCTTCACCTCACCTTTTACTTCCCATTGTCACGTCAGCTTGGTGTGCTGAAAATCGACCAGACGATTAATGAATGAATCAAGAAAATAATGAAACCAGTTGTTAGTTGCAGCACAGTTTTACTTATTTTAGCTATGGTGTTTGTTGGAATACTAGATAATCCACCTTCTTTAAAGCAGTCATTCTGACATGTCACAGCAGTAATTCCATTATTATTTACAGCATTCCATTAGATTTAGCTGTTTATAGATGTAGTACTGTGCATGCTGATTCACTGATACTGATCACTAGGACAATTAAATGGAACGGAGCCCTCATTTGTATGTAATTGGTTGCACTTGTGGCGTCCTGCTGTGACAGTCCATCATCATCGCAGTGTGCTGCTGAGAACAAGTTACTTACGTTGAAGGGATCTGGATGCATCACAAATCAGTTTGAGCCTAAATGATCACAGAACTACTTGGCTGACAGTATGTGTCCTCTCTTCCAGGTGCTGGGTCTGAAGTTGCCCAACATGCTGGGCCGAGCTGAGAAACTCACCTTCCAGTTCTCCTATGGGACCAAGGAGACGTCATACGGCCTGTCCTTCTTCAAGCCCCAGCCTGGACACTTTGAACGCAAGTATGTCAGTGACATCCAAACACTTCCTGTCAGATGTGAATTGTAGCGAGGTGCAGTGGAACACAGTTTCTTTGGAATGCCACCTGGGACATTACTACTGAGTGCTGATTTTTCAAAGCAGGGAATGTTCTGAATAGCCTGTCGATGGTGCGTTCAAGAAAGCACAGACATCCTGACTACATTTAGTGGATGAAATCCTCTTTAAGACTGCTCAGATCGTGGATTCCAGCACTAGCATCCAATATCTGTTTTTTCATACTTGGTGTCCTGTCTTTCAGCCTCACCCTAAACATGTACAAAGTCACCGGCCAGTTCCCATGGAGCTCCTTAAAAGAGACCGACAGAGGCCTGTCTGCTGAACTTAACGTAAGTGTTAGAGAGTGAGCGAGAGAATACAGAGGGAGCAACTATGAATGATCATAAAATGTGATTTGATTTTCATCTAAGTCACAACAATAGACAAACACAGTCTGCTTAAACTTATAACACACAAACAATTATATGTTTAAATGTTTTATTGAACACACCTCCTAAACATTAACAGTACAGGGTGGGGGAGGTATGTAAATCCCTAATGGCTTCTCCAAAGGGGTCGTCTTATAAAGGTGTTCACTGGCATAGACTTCACTCGGTAGCCTCCTCTGTTACAAGTCATGGACATGCAAAAAAGTTCGTTGGGCAAATTTATAAAACATGCTGCCGATAGAGAAATTAGGGCGAGGAGGCAGACGGAGAGAGGCGAGGCAAAGCCGGTGTGTTTGCTGCTTTTGCAAACATGATGTCGACTCAACATTGTGATGTCCGGCGGACGATGGCCTCTTCCATCAGCCCAGCCCTAATGTGAACCATGCCTTGAACAAAAGAGCTTTCAGAAGACCTAATAATAATAATAATTGGTGACTTGCATGAAGCTGGAAAAGGTTACAAAAGTATCTCCACGGTAAGACAAATTTAGTTTGGCGGACTCCAAACTGCTTTAGACAGCACTTGAATTTGGCCCAATTAATCACTGCTACACACAAACTGTTGCACTGTGCTGTACTGACACTGTCTGTATTATGTGTAAATGGTGGGTTTCCTTAAAGCACTTCAACTTAAGGTCTGCACCTTTCTGTGGTCCTGCAGTTTCCTCTCGGGATGACCAACCACACGCTGAAGTGGGAGGGTGTGTGGAGGGAGCTGGGCTGCCTGGCACGCAGCGCTTCCTTCGCCGTGCGAGAGGAGAGCGGACACTCGCTGAAATCAGCCCTCTCGGTACAGCCTGGATGCCTTTTTCTTGCACAGGCCTTCATATCATTCTCATGAAATGTTTATGAGGGTTATAAAACCATTTTGTCCACTGCACCTGTTTAGTAAAGCCCCTGTTTTGTTTGTGTGCAGCACACTGTGTCAGTCGATTCAAGGAATTCTGCCATTTTCCCCAGCAGAGGTGCCTTACTGCGGATCAACCAGGTAAGTGTGCATATACGTTCCTCACTTCACTAGTAAAAAGTCATAACAGCTCACAGTTAAGTTTTGAAACTGTAATGATGAGCTGGCAGGACTTTTTGGGATTTGTGGGCAATAGCACAAGTTAACAACATCAGGCTTTGTTTTATCCATCAGTCTCTTGAAATATTTGGATGCATTCTTCTTAATTTGTCCAGTTTTTCAAAGATGTCACTGAGGTGTGTTGTTTGTCCTGTAGGAGCTGGCGGGGTACACAGGAGGAGATGCCAGCTTCTTGAAAGAGGATTTTGAGCTGCAGCTCAACAGACGGCTCTTCTGGGACTCAGTAAGACAGAAATAACTTGAAAACAGGATTTGCTTCTAAAAGCTGCAGCTGAGATTTTAGTTTGTGTTGGTGAATTACCGTATTGGTCTGAATATAAGACAAGTTCCCCCAGAAATTCGTCTTAAAAACTCACCTTGGCTTATTTTCGGGGTCCAGCACTTTAAATGTTAATATACACCCACAACAACAGATGGCGCCAAATATTGGCACATGTTGCCCTCCTGACTGAAACTGACAGTGATCTGTCTCACAAAGTGGCTCAAAAGTAGGTCAGTAAGTTAACCAACAGCTGAAAAGGAGTTATGATGCCAAGGAAGGTTGTTGTTTTTAAATAAAATAACTTTTTAAATATTCTTTTAATTAAAATGGCCACATTTAAATTAAACTGTACAATTTATTTGGCAGTAATTTAATCGTTTCATTTAAAAAGATATGGAAAATGTTGAAAACAAACTACTTTGTTTTATTGTATTCAATGTTTTTTTTATTAGAATTATTTTAAAATAAAATTGTTTTCTTTATAAAAACAAGATTTTGCCAAAAATGTGTCATGTAAAGGGGAGGGTCCTATAATCAGGGTCGTCTTGTATTTGGACCAATATGATATTTATTCTTAGACAACAGATCCTATAAACATTTATATGCTATAAAAAACAGTCAGTGTAAAATTATCTGTAGTTCCTCTGCTACCTCTGCTTTTATGTCTCCTGCCACCACTTGAGCTTCCCTGTCTCTTCCCTGTAACACTGCCCGCTTCCTTTCAATGCTCATGTTAACCAACTGGGCTGTTCAGACACAGCGAGCCGGTGTAGGCCGCATGGCTAATGGAGCTAACTAGCTAATTACCGTAAGTTGGATTTGACAGGTGGAGGGGAGTCTCAGTTCTTACACGTTGTACCTTTTTTTTAAAGGAATAGTTTGGGGTTTTCCAAATGGGGCTGTGTCAGGTACCTTAGTCCACAGTCAGTGTAGTACCTGTAGGAGACGGTGGTCAGCTCGCCCCCAGTTTGGAGAAGCAGACAGGAGTACTAACAAAGAAGCAAAGCAACCTGCTGCTGTGGAGACGGGGTCAGCAGCAAAAAGTATTTCAGCCTCCTAAAAGTATAACCACCTTTAAAAAAACCCAAAATCAATATCATTTCAAGTGTACGCTATATTTAAAGCGCTTTATGTTTCTGTCGGACAGACATTTCTGTTGGCGCTACAGTTTGTTCAACGTAGAACTTCTGTATTCCCACACATTACAGACGCTGTGCCGTGGATTAGCTGTTTGGAAGAGAAACAAATACAAGAACATAAAAATGAATGATTATGACGGCAACGATGAAATGCCATTCACTGATACCTTCATCTTATCTCACCTGATAGTTGGATACAGCAAGTGTCAAAAATGTTATCTGCAAACTCTCAGTCTGTCACAATGTTACACATGGAGTGTTGTTTACAGTTGAGAAAATGTAGTTCCAAAATGAATCGGCTGTCTGACGGCAAGGTAAAGAAGGAAAAAATTCAACAAATAGCGTACACAATTGCATTTCGCTGCTGACCCTGTCCACAGCACTAGGCTGTTTTGCTGCTTTGCTGGGACTCCTGTCTACTTCTCCAAACTGGGCTTCAGCTGCCATCTCCTACAGGTAAGACAGTGACTAAGTACCCGACACGGCCCCACTTCTAAAATCCCATTAACATCGTTTGCCCTGTCCTGTTTCCTTGTTTCCTGTTTTAGTTTGAATATATAAAGGAAACATTTTGTGTCCTCAGGTCTTGTCTGCTTCTTTGTGGGGTGGGATGCTTTACCCCATTGGTGGACAGCCGTCCTGCATCGCTGACAGGTACATCTGATTTGTGCAAGAGCTGTCATCTGGCCTCAACATGCCCCTGCTCTCAAATTGCTTAGGTTTGGGATTTTGAGTGGATGGTTCGATGATGGTTGTGTCTTCTGTCCAGGTTCTACCTTGGAGGTCCCACCAGTGTACGAGGGTTTGGGATGTACAGCATTGGGCCACAGAGTGAAGGTAAAAACAACGGATTCAAATCATTGAATCAATCATAGAAAACTTGAACTAAATAAATAATAATTAATAATTTTTAATATTAATGATGTTATGAATATTTCTAGAATATCTTTGGTATTCAGCTAATAACCCAACCTCCCCCCCACACCGATCCCCAACACCCCTCTGTTTCCTGTATGCATGCCCACTGTCACCATCCAATTTGAAAAGATACCACAAGAAGCTTAGAGGGGAAAAAAAGTACATAATGAGCAGGGAGCTGAAGCTAACATGGATATGGGGTGGAGAGGTGACAGTGGATGAGACACATGCCTTTGCTGTGGGAGACCTCGGTTCAATTCCCACTGCAACACATCCACCACTGTGTCCCTGAGCAAGACACTAAACCCCTAGTTGCTCCAGAGGCGTGTGACCTCTGACATGTATCAATTGTTGCTTTGGATAAAAGTGTCAGCTAAATGTAGATCTACAAAGTAGATAAGTGAGTATGTCCTATCAAGTAGAGTAGAACATCAGCTTATCTTGGTTTAATACTCGATTCTTTGTGTTCCAGGTGACTATCTGGGAGGAGAGGCTTACTGGGCAGGTGGTCTGCACCTCTACACTCCGCTGCCCTTCAGACCAGGCAAGGGCGGCTTTGGAGACCTTTTCAGAACACACTTCTTCCTCAACGCAGGCAACCTCTGCAACCTCAACTATGGTGGGTGGACTGAGAGTAGAACTGGATGCATTACATACCTGCTTGTTTCCAAAAAATATATACATGCAACAGGTTTGAGATTGTTGTGTGTGCAGGTGATGGTCCCCGGGCGCACCTTCAGAAGCTAGCTGAGTGTATTCGCTGGTCGTACGGAGCGGGCATTGTGCTACGGCTCGGAAACATTGCCAGACTGGAGCTCAACTACTGTGTGCCAATGGGAGTTCAGAGCGGAGACAGGTAGGCCGCTGTTCATTTACACGTCTGGATGTTACAGAACTAAGGCTCACTGATGTTATTTTTTTTTTACTCGCTGTCACAAAAAGATCTAAGAGTAACAGAGATTTTGACAGATTCGTGAACAATATTTGAGAGAAATAGGTACGGTGGCCCGGATGTCTCAGGCCAAAAACAAAAACCACAACAAGAACACAAATGTGTGTATGTGTGTATATATATCACATAATGATGTAGGAATGTTCCCTGTGCCTCTGAGCGGGACGAGGTATAAATACAGAATCCAGGTTGTGTTTGTTAAACGGGTGATAACTGTGAGCCTTCTGTTAGTATCAGCACAGTGCACACAGACACGCTCTATCAAAAGTCTCTACAACTGTCAGAGCCCACTGACAGCTGATCCAGTGAGATCAGCTGCAGCTGTCATCACGAACAGAAGTCGTTTCACGTGATACTGAGAAGAAAAGGGTGTTGGAGGACGGACACATTTATCATTTTATCAGTTTGATAATGAAACAAATCTGTTGGTGTGGAGTTAGAAAGAAGTGAGGCCGAGATGCATTGTGGGTAGATACAGCCTCCATGTTGTGGCAGGGAAGAAACATGTATGGAATAAAAAAAGATATCTTTGGTTCTGCTGCAGTCTTTTCAATCTTTTTTTTTTTTTTAAACATTGTAGTCAGACATCATTTCCAGTGAAATGCTAAATCAGTGAAGTACTTATTTCATTTTCAAAACCTCAAAATGTTACATATAGCACTATGTAATATAGGGATTTTTCTGCTAACTTGTCTTCTGTCTCCTCCCGTCTCATAGGATATGTGACGGTGTCCAGTTTGGAGCAGGAATTCGCTTCCTGTGACCTCATCACTCCGACGCCCTCAGTACTCCAGCAGAGGCTGCGATGTGAAACGGGATACTGTCTTGTTGTTTGTGACCTGTAACTTGTTCTAGCATGAGTCCTGTGTCCTGACCCCCCCAACCCTCCTTTGATATGCACCATTTTAAGGCTTTTGAACAACAAAGTGCAGGGCCATAAAACTAGTGACACTTTTTACAGTACAAACTGAACGGGCTTTCACCCATTTGAGAGACGAAAGTAACCAGATATAAGATTTCTTTAGCAGCAGCCCCAAGACATGATGAGACCTATGGCAGCCAGACAGTCATAGTGAAGCATTCACGAATTCCAACATGTCCGCAGGTTTTCTCTAGTGAATCTTGATTTTGTTTTGAATTGAAGCCACTGTTCCTCTTTCCTTGGTTTGTCTCCAGCACTGGCACCTTGTCTGTGGAAAAGTCATCTACCAGTGATTTCACCCAGTTGTGTTGCTGTGGTGATAAAGTAATTTATTTTCCAGAATGTTAAAGAGATTTTTGGCACGTTCCATGTTTGCCTTCCATGAGCGCTTCTTGCCCAGGAGCACGGCTTGTTAATAATTATTTGCCAGTTTTAACAGCCGGTTGACCTGAGAGAGCGCAGCAGCAGCCGGGCAGTGAACCCAGAGAGACCAGTGCTTTAATCAAAGCAGCGGTGTTCAAAGGGAATCAACCCCCCCCGTGCCAAAGCAGCTCAAAAATGTTGTCTGATGTGAAGTACAGCGGGTTGATCTCTCGGGATGGCGGCAGAGGTGGACCCCCCCACCCGAGCAACATCCACCACCAGTGCTCTTACCTTTAGTCCTCTTTGATGTTGTTGAATATATTCACAAATAAATCACAGCTGCTCCCCTGCTTTCTTTTGGGATCCTTTGTGTTTTCTCAAATACACATTAAACGGGGCGGTATCAGTATTAGATCTCGTCCCTGTGATTCACTTGCTCAGTGGTGCTTGGTGTTTCTTGCCTTTAAAATTATGTCTTTTTCTTATACGATTATAAAATAATTTCGACCAAACCTGTTATAAAAGTTCTGTAAACCTTTATTTGTAGTTAGTAATTTACTTTATGAATAATTGTATTACCACGTGGGATAAAGGGACATCCAAAGTGTGGAATAAATGCAACAGTAATCGCCAGGAAGTTATTCAGTCCACAGGGCACAGTGTAAGCTGAACGAGCCACAGAAGGTGCTGCCTACTAAGAGTGCACTTTCCTTTCTGGATGACATGAACAAGCGTGTGTCTCTGTCACAGCCCTGCCTCCCTGCGGCTTGTGAGCCAACAGTTTAAGCCTTTGCTCCACAGAAACCTGCGATCAGCGCTTCTGTGTGGGAGCGTGAGCAGGTGTGCAGCAGGTGAATGTTGCGAGGAGCTATGCAAGTGTTATTTTTTTGTCAGCAGGATCTCTGAGCCTAAGTCAACCTTAGATCTTTAGAATTGCAATATAAAGACAGATGAAATACATCGCCAGCTTATTTAAAAGTGTATATGTATATACTTATATATGTATGTTGCAGAGTGAAAATGATGGTGTTATTGCTTTAACAAACACTTGGTGGTGCAGAAGGGACTGTACGTTTGACATCTGAGCTCAAGTCAACCTTAAATATTCAGTTACAAAATAATACACATTTTACTTTATGAAGCAATTAAAAAATGTCCAATGATAGGCCCCTGCATCACCAAAATACATTAATCCAGAATCATTAGGTCGACTTCTGCTCATTCTAGGCTATAGTCATTTGTTAGCATATTAGAAAACAATGGCTAGTTGCTACCAATTCATAGTGCTTGCTAAAAGTATTATGAATATTAAGTACAAGATAAGACATTCCTTTATTAATGCCCCATTAGGCATAAAGGTCGCTTTCTTACATAGATGTAATAATATACACACAATGTATACACATACAATCCAAAAGTGACCTATTATTATTGGAAATTACATATGAATATTTTAGGCGAAATCCAATTTAAATATCTATTAACATTTTGAATTAACCGCGTCTTTAGTTCATTGTGGCTTCTGAATACAAATTCAAACAGTATAAAGAAATAACGTTAAATGATTCGGCCATTGCATTTCTACAGTAACATATAATATCAAAGTTAAACAAAAAAAAGCTGCTGCTAGCTACAGTCAGCTTGGCCTCCCAATTATATGAAGTCTATTCGCGTTACCGCGCGGTTGAGCAGGTAGTGAGCCCCGCGTGACCGCGCACGTACAATGCCAGGCAGCACGTAGTCGGACTGCTGCTGTCGAGTATAAGCTGGCTGTGGCGAGCACCGAGCACACACACACACACACACGCGCTGTCAGGTGTGTGTGGCCAGCCGCGCACAGACCTCGGACACAGCAGGTCGGATCCGTTCTGCGCTGTTTGGATTCATTTTTTTATGTTTTGAACATACGAACACCGCCATCATGCTGTGGACGGCGAGCCAAGTCTTAAGGAAATTCTCCACCTCGTCCGTGAGTAACGTATTTTTTTGTTGCTCCGCAGAATGAATAGTGCTCCTATTACTTATGTTGCATTGATAAAACAAATCATACTGGTGAAGAGTGAGCGCGTGGTGGTGACATGAGGAAGACTGAGCCGGGCTCGGCTTTGGACTGCGGATCAATGAGTCACAGGCACAGTTCATGTTCAGGTCTCTCTGCTACTGTATTTACTGCGTTTTGAATAAACAGAGCATATGATGGTGCATCAGTGTCAGCCTGCCACGTTACTGTCCACCCCCCACCCCCCCGTACTGGCCTTCACTGTACAAGATCTGGAGGAGTTGCATCAGCCTATGAGCTCCACACTGTAGACCGTCAGCGGTTTACTGTACCGCAGGCAGCTGATGGAATGACCGGCTTTGAATGCACCATGAAGCACGTTGCAAAATGAGAGGGCGCCTCATGCGTGGACAGGACAGGACCATTCTTTTGAGCACGGGAAACCTGAACCCTTCCTCCTCACATGTGCTGCTCCTGTCACTTCTCAAGCTGAATGAGGCTGTGCTCCCTGTCAGACAGCAGGTCTCCTCAGGGCTGCCTTTAAACTTTTAAATGTCCACTGGACTGGGGCAAACTTACTGATTTGGGGGCCCTGGGAAAGGCAAACATGCCCCTCCCGAATCCCAACCCCAGCTTTTGGTTCATGCTTTGTCAGTCACTTTATAATAAATAATATTGTTCAAGTAGTTAATTCGTTGACAATAAACTGAGAAAATGACAGACCAACCATTCTGATAAGTGTCTAGTTGATTATATCAAGAATTTGACTGCCGGTCTTTGTAAATTGGAATACATAGACATGTAATAACTTTTTAGATTTTTGTATTTTGGGTGTTTGTGAGATAAAACAAGACATCTGATAACATGTTTCTTACATTTTGTCGACAGTAAGATCAAACAATGATAAAAAATGATCAATAATGAATCATCATTAAATCAATCAATAAATAATGTAGCCTCACTTAAAGTTTTGAATAAATACATTTCCAACAAAAATGCCAATTCAAAAGCTTTCGGTCCACATGTCGATGTTGATCAGTATCCAAGGTCTGGAGTGTGAACGAGGCAGTAGAGACAGCAGGTGACTTTGTTCTCCAGCAGAGTTACACTGGGTAAAGCTGAAACATGTTTGTGTTTTGCTCTTGTTGCAGCGTTATTACCAGAATAAGCTTAAACTAGCCATTATTGGCCAGAGTGTGTTCGGCCAGGAGGTGTACAGCAACCTGAGGAAGCAGGGGCACAAGGTGGTGGGTGTGTTCACGGTCCCCGACAAGGATGGCAAGGCCGACCCCCTGGGTGAGTTCATTTTAAAATTCTCTCTGATTTGTGCACCACCAGGCTGTGTGGAGGTTAGTGTGTGTGTGTGTGTACTGTGCATATTGTTCTTGGGTTTGCTGATGGGTTACTATGAACCTGGGCTCACATTTATAATTGTTAAGTGGTGCTAGTCCGATGTTCATGTGCACTGATGGAGTGGATGTGTTTTGCCGGAGCTCCATGGTGGGCTCGTCTGCAGCTAGCAATGTGGCTATATTGGCTGCTATTACTAAGCAAGGAGTTGAGCTAACAAACATTTCTAAACCTGTGGATGATTGGAAGAAGTCGATGGAGTGACTCCCCGCTTCAATTGAAATATGTCTGTCTTCAAAAAAATCCACCACAAAACCGAACCATGTGGGTGCACCGGACAAGGCCCCTTCGACTGCTGACCACTGCATCACAACACTGGTCACATGCAATGAGCAGGAGGCTAACTTCTCAGACCTAAAGTGAATGGATTGGAGGGACGCTCTCCACTCAACATCAGGATGGTGGGCAACAAAGAGGGCGAAGAGAACGGTCGCCCTACGGAATTCGCCTCACATTTGATTCCGGAGGTGTTTGGACAAGACAACTTCAGCAGACTCAGCAAAAAAGACAGAGCCCACAGCTTTAGACCCAAGTCACTGCCAAACAAGCGACCGCGAGTCACAAAGTCCACAAAAGTCCACAATGACCGCAATGTGAGTAACATTGTTCAGGTCAGCTGTCAGCGTGCACCATTGTCCTTCCACAATAAAAAAAGTGCTCATATTCCCTGACGACACGACAACAGAGGAAGAGGCTTAAGGATGCTGTTGCTAAGTGCTCTCTATGCTTTCCAGCCAAACTCCACGTTGCCTACAACAACACAGTTAACGTCTTTGAGTCATCAGCTGATGCTGAACGGTTTGCCAACTCCCTAACAGTCCTAACTTCATGGTTGAAATATGGCACTCGTTAATGCCGACATCTTTTGTGGCTGTGAGTTTCATGCTGAAATGTAGCGCTTTAAAGTTTAGGTTGTATTTGTGTTGTGTTCTAAGCACAAAAGTACTTATGGGCTGGAAGTGCATCTATCTTGGTACAGTTCATTTACAGCAGGATATAACTTTCTTTTAACTCACCAACAACCACTTAACCTGGTGTGAGCTCTGTGTGCTTTCTGTTTATCTCTAGTCGCTACAACGGTATGCCACACACCATATCTTCAGTGCATGACCCAGCTACTACTTATCATTGTTCAGTCCTTGTAGATGTAGTCAACTGTTTTTTGTCCTGTACGTTGGAGGACCATACGGAGCCACAGACTGGTTTTTAGTGTACAGTTAAGCCGGCTCTGGGATGCTCCACCGTGTTCCTTTTTGCAGCCTTGGGTGTGTTTTGGCCGTTTTTGTTGTTGTTGTTTTTTTGTTTTTCCATGCCAGATTTTTGTTTGCTAGAGTACATGTCACCCCTTACTTCCTGTTCCCCTTTTCTCTAAATTCAGGATAGTTATTCATCCGGCTTGGGATTTGAACCCCCATCACCTTTACTTCTTGAAACTGTAGAGATCTTGGTGAAACCCTTCAGAGTGGGAAAGTACTCTCACACTGAATGTCCCTGTCATGTGACATTATTTTTCTGCAGGAAACCCATATCCAGCCAACAGTACAGAGGTGCTTGGGGTCTCTATGGGTGTCACAAGAGTACCAATCTCTTCCAAGACAAGAGAGCTTACCATCCTAATTCACAAAACTATTCTGTTTATATTCCGATCCACGGTCGCCGACTTAGATGTTCTTGTCATTGGTACATTCTCGATAGCTCTTTGAAACATTTACACCCTAACTTGGACAACCCTGACTTTTTCTGTACGTTTTTTAACCTTGTTGCTGAGTACAATAACCATACCACAACCGTATAATCATGGGTGGAGACTTTAACTGCTATTTTGAGACTCGAGTGGGCCGATCTGCACCTAAATTAGCCGCAACAATAAGATCTGTTTCCCTTTAGAAACAATATTATTTATTTCCCCCTTTACATGGTAGCTTTTCCAAAACTGAATATTTTCCAGCAGCCTCTAAACTGATATTAAACATAATTAGTTCAACATGTAATTGTATTCTAGTGTCCAACCATGCCCCTTTTTCAATGAAAATCTTCATGTACCAATTAGAAATTGAACCCTTATCTTAAATCTATTTGTAATCTAGATTTCAGATTTCTTGGTTATTAATGACAATGGCACGGTCTCAGACTCAAACCTTTGGGAGTCTTTCAAAGTTGTAAAGAGGGGTCACAAGCCCCAATCATTCAGTAAAAGAGCCGGTCTGAGGCGCCAATGGGAAATCGAGACTGAGCTATCTACATTGGAGGATACCAGACCTCAAACTCTGAAGACACCCCTAACTCTATCTTGAGAACAAAATCATGAGTATAACCAATTGTTAGCATTTTGGCAAGTTCAAACAAACGCATTTCGAGCTAGGTGGCAAGGCTGAATAATTAAATCTTAGATAGTTGTTTTATATTGGTAATGATAAGAATTGCAATTTTATAATTGTAGATACTAGAATGATTTTAATGGCCAATATAGAATTCATCATTTTTAATAGTTAACTTATACATAACATTCTGTTCTGTGTTTATTGTGTGTCTGTTATCTTATTAAATTTTAAATAAAAATATTTAGGGAATGTATGGTTATTACTGTATTGGGATATATTGAGATTTTAATATCGAACTGGGATTTTTGAATTATATTATTATTGTCATGTGCATTGTTCTATTGGCCGTTAACACAAGAAAAAAGTAAAACAACTGTCAGGATTTGTGGTGTGGAGAAGGTTGGTGGACCCACATGCAGGACACTGCAGAAAAGCAGGTGCAATTCATAAAGGTTTAATTCAAGCAAACAAAAGGCGAGCACACTTACTGGCAGAGTGGCTGAATAAAAAATAAACCGGGTCATCCAACAGAAATCCAAAATCCACAGTAACAGGGTGACCCGAGGAGCAAGGCAGGCAAAAACAGTACAACACGAGACAGAGCGTCTACACGCTACGAAACAAGGACTGAAGACACACAGCAAACATTTCTACACTGAGGGACTAACGAGCAGGCCGAGAGCAACACAGGCTGAGTAAACGAGACACAGGCAGGCAGAGAGACAGCAGGGGAAAAGAGAGAGACAGGTAACAGGTTGGGAAAACAAAACAAGAGTCTAACTGGAAGTCAAAACAGAATGACCGTGAACAAATGAACAACTAATCAGACAGAGAATACACCACCACTAGAGCAGGCAGACAGAAACCGAGCACGAAACAAACACCACATAATAAGGATATTACAGGAACTTGGGCAGGCACGGATCCAAACAAGAACAGAACTGAAACGGAACTATAGGCAGACTAAACTAAAATAATGCAAATACAGAACTAGGAGTAAATACGAAGACATAAAACCGAAACCCAGACACAGAGAATGCATGGCCAAAATAATTTAACACAGAACACCTCAGGACAGGATCGTGACAGGACTGAGTACATCTTTTCTAAAATATGTCAACCTTTGAGCCAGTTACACTCTATAGGTGTAAGTTTATATCTTTTTAGTTTCTGTATTTTTGTGCATGTAATCGGTTTGCAAAGTGAAAAAGCCCAAAGTTGACCTACCTGTTGTGTTCCAGCTTTTACTTTCGTTAACAAGTTGCGTCACTTTGTAACACCTGTCATAACGTTAACTTAGCGGCTAGTCAGGCACACCCTCAAAAACACACACTCCCAACAACAATCTTGTAGAAGTGAGATGCGTCACTCCGGCTAAAACGGAGCAGTGAACACACAGGATTGAAGTGGTGCTGCAGCAGTGTGGAGTATGACAAAACTATTGTGTTTAAACCTCTTCTGATACAACCCCTAAATAAAATAATGAACATAATATGACCTCTTTAGGCCAGGCTTGACAAATGCTGTAATAATCGGTTTGAATCCTTTGCTCAACTACAGGTAAAATTTGCCAAATTTTGTCTGGCAGTCTCTGTCAACACAATCTTTATGACCTTCTGACTTCCACCCATAGGACCTCACTGGCAAACCCTTCTCTTTATATCAAAGAGGCATGGATTAAGGACACTGGTGAAGAGATTTTAAATAAATTATGGGCAAAGGAGTTACATAGGATCAAAAAATGCTCTGTTAATGCTAGTCTTCAACTGATTCAGTTTAAAGTCATCCACCGGCTGTATTTCTCCGAGACCAAACGGAACAGGCTTTTCCTTTCTGTCTCTGCTACCTGCGATAAGTGCAAGTTGAGTGAAGGGACTTGGACGTCTTTTCTGGGCCTGTCCCAAGCTCAAGAACTTTTTGGATATTTTCAATCTGTACAGTAACATATATGCAATAGACAGCAAATCCTTGATGGTCTCTCTGTGGTGCTGGGTTGTTCCAGCTAGAGGTCGACTGATTAATCGGTCGGACGATTAATCGGCCGATTTCTGGCATTTTTTAACATAATCGGCATCGGCCAATATCCAAGTATATCAAGCCGATTATTAGGCAGGCGCATCTGTGGGCAGCCTAGTGTTGTCGTGGAACACGTGTTTGACGCACGCTGTCAGCGAGTCATTTTCCAGCCGAGTGAGCAAGTTTATTTGACAGTTTATTTTCTTCTTACCCGTTTTGTTTATTTAATATATTTTTATACATTATTTATACAATTTATTTATATATGTTTTTTTACATTATACATTTTTAATTTATCAGTGCAGATTGTTCATTGTTCAAGTGTTCAATAAATGTTTTTGTTGAGAAAGTTTGTCTGTTAAGTAATTATCATTTCTTTTACATTTTATATTTCAAATAGAGGTTAAAAACCAAGCAAATATCGGCCAAATATCGGCCAAAATAAATCGGCAGCATTAATCGACCATCGGCCGACCCGGATTTCAAAAGATCGGCATCGGCATCGGTATCGGTATCGGCATCGGTATCGGTATCGGCATCGGCGTGAAAAAAACCATATCGGTCGACCTCTAGTTCCAGCCACATGTTGACCCTCCCTCCAGCATTACAACAGGCTGTCATGTTTGGTATGGTTATTACAAAAAGGGTTATCCTGAGGGAGTGGAAATCAGTCTCCTCTTCTTGTTATAAAAAATGGTTAAATTACGTGGTTTCTTGTCTCTATCTTGTAGAACTTTGGGGAAAGCCAGGACGACTGAAACGCTTTTCAGATAAACATCATTTTAAAAGATAACTTTCCAGACAGAAACATCTTTTGGTTGTGATCAACAGCTCACATGTGTGTCTCTGTCAGTACCAGGTGCTATTTTGTACAGATGTGGAAAGACTGCGGTATCATTTCCCTTGAAATGAAAGTTGCGGATTGTGTCTTCTGTCTTATCTGGCTGCTATACATTTTGACACTATAAATGTAAATTGTTAGTGTTGTTATTTTGTTTCTATTTAAAATATCTGACCTTGTCTTTTTGTTTAGTTTTTAAATAAAAAATATATACAATTTCCTTTTTTAGAACATATGGCACAATCAATGTGCATTTGGATTTATTTTTTTCAGATCTCTGTAAATCAGCCTTAAATTTAGATTATCCTTAAATTCTTGCTTCATATTGAGTGATTTACAAGCTGGTCTTTTATAAAAGACCAGCTTGCCATTCAAAAAAATGGCAAGTTTTTTGCCTTTTTTTAGCCACCTGATGAATACAAGTCCAATATTCACTCTCCTGTTAGCTCTGTTTTTGGTCTCCACCAAATCTTTAGCTACTAAATGCTCTTCTATGTTGATCAGCTAGTCTCTAGCCGGACAGCAGGTCTTGTACGGTGGTCTTATCAGAGCTTTTCTGCTGTTATCAGCTGCTGCTGGAAACGATACTGATGAGAGCTCAAAACAATAAGCTCAAAGATGTTAATACACCTCTGCATGGCAGCTTGTATTTATAACATTGTTGTTATAAATATTACACATTGTCATTTGGGTTGTTATTGATATGATATATGAATTTGTTCAGTTTAAATGAAAAGACATAGGATATACCATAGTATATTTTAAAATTATACTTGGACTTGAAAATCAGATCAAGTCAAATCTTAACCTTATTTATCCATTAGGAACTTTATTTGTGCAGAGCATCGGTCTGTGTACCGTTCACATTCACAGAAACACAGCACAATATAGCAGCAACCATCAGTATTAAGTAACGCTTGCAAAGCACAATTAATACATGATAAAAAGGCGATAAATATTTTAAAAGATTGTGTTATAAATCAAAGATTGTAGTAATATAATAAAAGATATGTGTTCATAAATTAATTAATTTAGAAATAAAATATTAATATGATAATTTGATTCATTGTTTTGTCCTTAAAATGTCTGAAAATTGTAAGAAAGTTTTAATTATTAGTTGTCATTTCCCTCATCCCAGGGTGACTTCTTCATCGTCGCCTTTCGGATGAACAGTCCAAAACCTGAAGATAATCACTTTACTATCATGGATGTCAAGGAAATGTAACTTTATGTAATTAACTAACGCAGACATAAAGTACTTTCCCCAAATTTTAATTGATCAAAACCAAGAGCTTGTTGGGTTGGTCATAGGTTAATATTAAATATTCTCTATATAACTAATACAGACCTCGTTAACTGATGTATATTCCTCCTTGTGTGAAAAAGGCTCTAACACCTGGTTCACTAACAATTGAAACAATATAAAAATGTTTTGGATCGAGTTGGGATAAAAAATAATGAGACAGAAAATCTTGGATGTGACCACGTCTGATGATCCCGTGTCCTGGGTCTTCATCAGAGGCCTGTGCTGTGGCTGAGGTAGATGCATGTTGACTCTACAGTGCTCCTGGACAAAGACAGGCCTTTATCCTGCTGTTAGCTGCAGAATAGTGGCTCTATTGTCTTGTATTGCATTGTATGGGGAGAGGCCCCGTGTGGCCCGGAGATGCAGCTCTGAGGTGAAAAGTCTGCAATCAGGCTGCGATTTTTGGTATGATGCAATTTTTCCAGGAACCATCATCATCAGCTCTCTCTTGTCCTTTGGCTGTTAATTATAGCGCCACCATGAGGCCTCTTCCGCTACGTTGACAACTAATCTGATGTTGTGTAGTTACAGCCAGGGCCCTTGAGTACGGATGGCTGTAGGTTCTATTCTGCCCATTTAATAGCAAGGGGCGTTTTGTTAAATAATACAGCACGAACACAAGCCAAATGTGTAAATAAATCATTATACAAAAAACATGCATCATTTTTTATTGAATGAAATTAGGGCTGGATGAGTTTCATGTTTTTCGATATCGATTATAATCACGTTAAGTTTGAAATCGTTATTTCTTTCAAGTTTAAAGGTTGATTTTTTTTCGTTAATGTGGTTTAAACTCTTCTTTTCGGTCAACACTTGATTCCAAACAGTGGCTCACTTCACAAATCTGAGGCAGGACATTCAAAACAATTCTGATCAAATCTTTCTCAACAAATATACACGAGTAAAATTAAGTAAAAGCTTCTTTTTTTCGGTACTTTTTCCTCAACAAAATAAACATCTTAATAAAAATATTGCTAATTCATGTATGATTCAATTGAATAAAGTCAAACCTTTATTGATTATTTAATGAATATTGGTTATATTGTTATTGAAAAAAAAATATATTGTGATAATTATTGTTATTGTTTTATTGTCCAGCCCTAAATGAAATGTAAAAAGAACTTTGCCTTTGGCCTGTTGCCAAACGTGGGCCAATTGTTTTCTGTAAGTCCTTTTGCACTTCATCCCCCTCTCCCCTCATTTTCTGTCTAATCTTTACTCTCCTTATCAAATATAGTGGAAGATTTACATATGTTCTATATATTTTAAAACATGGCCAGCATTAAAGTAAAATATACAGTAGTTGTTCATAATGGGCTATAATGTGAAAAATCACTGTAAAGCCCTTTCATAATAAAAGAAATATGATATTATTAAATATCATCAGGGATTTGGTTCATCAGAATATTGAGATGTGTTTCCAATGTTGTCTTTTCTAGGACTTTAAGGCTGTGTGACATTTAACTGAGTTTCTAGATGACATGGACAGTGACTCATTCTACATTTGGCTTTATATTCATTTTCCAGATAATTAAAAGGTGCTTCCTAAAGCACCAGTAGTGATCACAACAAAATTTAATTTTATATTGATTTCGATATATTAGCTTAAAATATTAGAGGTTATCTTTGGCTGTTGTTGTATGATGTGTTGTTACACACCTAGTTAACAAAGCAAATTCCTTCAATGTGTAAAAACTACTCAGTAATAAACTACTTTCTGTTTCTTATTCTGAGGACTGAGTATTGAGTGAGTATTGCGTAGTGCTAATTCCTGTGTGATGATGATGATATTCTGACTAGCATGAAGTAAAATTTCTGACATTTTAATAATAATAGTACTTCTCAGTACTTCCGTCTGCAGGGACGTCATTTCAGGTTTATAAGCTTTATCAGAAAACCTTCTCTCTTTCAGCGGTGGCAGCAGAGAAGGACGGGACGCCGGTGTTCAAGTTCCCACGGTGGCGGGTCAAGGGGAAACCCATCCCGGAGGTGGTGGACGCCTACAAGGCGTTGGGCGCTGACCTCAACGTCATGCCTTTCTGCTCCCAGTTCATCCCCATGAACGTCATTGATCACCCCAAGCACGGCTCCATCATCTACCACCCCTCCATCCTGCCCCTGCACAGAGGAGCCTCCGCCATCAACTGGTGAGGAAGAGGGGAGGGAGGGAGATGGTTGGTGGGAGAAAGAGGCGTGTGAGTGCTCAAGTGTTGTTGGGTTACAAGCTGAGTGAAAGTTTAAATATGTTGATAGCTAAGGATGCGACTACACACTAATCCACACTACATTCTGTGCAAATTGTTGTTGATACCAGAGGGATGTCAGACCGGATCTTGTGACATCACACACTGAGCAGGTCCTGAATAGGAGGGTCGATTCAGTTTACTGCATGACAATACATCACCTAACTATCCAGCTGCTTTTTTCTTTTTGTTTCATGTTAGTTCATAAATGTTGGGACAATGGCTGAAATATAATTTATTATATACAATAGAAGGGATTTTAACTCATTTTGCCACTAAATGGGTTGAGAAAAAAAATCAGTGCCACTTCTTCTTACCGTACAGTTGATGGAAGTGTTGAACCGTGCGGCTCATGTATGAAAGACCAACATCAGGAGAGTTCATCCAATTCTACCAAATTTCTTGTTACGTGGTGGTGTGGTGTGGGGACAGAGTGGACCCAAATGCATCGTTCGGAGGGAAGAAGGGTTCAAGGGACTGTAGTGGAGGGAGAGGTGGATGCCGGGGAAACACAGGCACGGGGAACCGAGGAAACTGGGACCAGAGAGCCGGGGAACACAGGGGCCGAGGAAGCGAGGAGGTGAGGGAGAACTGGGAGGACCCCGTGGGGGAAGTCCGAGGAGGAGAGGACGGGGGGATGAGCCCAGCCGACTGAACTGAGGATGAGGGTGAGTGAACCTGGGAGGGAAACAGACAGAAAGACAGTGTCAGTGCGAGGAATAACCGGGGGCTGGAAAACAAAGATTATTTAAACCTGAGCTTGAGAGGTTGGCACCAGGTTGGGAGCAACGACGATCAAGCAGGGATGGTGCGGAGAACCGGGGTTCAAATACAGGCAGGGATGAGGTTGCAGGTGCAGGTCGTTGGCTGGGCTCAGGAGCGGAGGGAGAGAGAGAGAGAGAGAGCACACACAGGGGAGGAGACACAGGGAGGCAGGCAGAGAACAGAGAAAACCAAGGAAAAAGCAGAATAACTGATGAAAAGGAGAAAAAACCAGGACACTCACCGTCAGCCGGGCTGCCACCGCAACAATTTCTCGCTTATCTGCCAAATTCTGTTTTCCAAAATTTTGATGTGAAAAGAATTATTTTAAAAAATTGCTGAAAAAGATGAACAGCTCATACCTTAAAGAAGTGCACACATGCCACCTCCTGCACAGATACAGTTACATTTAACACAGTAGATGGAACCAGTCTGCAAAATGCACGCAGCTACTCAGGTGTATCATCAACATCAATATCAATGTCTTTCACTCATTGACTCAGGAGGGGCGTGAGGAGGGAGAGGAGTGAGCAAGAGGGAGGTCGAGAGGAAGTTGGTCATACGTAAGGGACTGACAGAGAGAACAAGAAAAGTAAGGGTCGAGGACAGCCAGACAGCATAAAGAAAACTGTTTGCGTATCTTAGCGCGTCAGTCATTGGACAAGCAGTCTGTCAATCTCACCTAACCCGGGATATATGACATGTGATTGACCTGTGCTTCAACAGAGAGCAGACAAATACCCCTGCCTCCAGAATGCCAACTATTTTTTTTCCAGACCGTCCGTTTCAGAGTTTGAGACCAGAGTTGCGAGATAGCGCTGTCAGAAATCATGTGCAGGTCTCTGAAAAGCGGGTGTTGTAAACTCAGCTCTAAAAGAACAGTCTGCCATACCCAGGGTAAAAATCCAAGATATTTCTCAAAGAAGCTTCTCATAGTTTCTTTTAATTGCTGGTGTCTAAAACATATAAAGGAGAAGCCTCACACAGGCCCAATGCCCGACCCACCTGTGAGCTATGACATAAAAATTGAAGCCTGGCCAATTTTTAGCGTGTGTGTTTATGAAGCCTGACACGGGCTGAAATGTAGAGCTCTAAACATAACTTACGTACAGACAGTCTCACCGGAGCGCCGATGTGTAGGTAACGCCTGGTTCAAAGCAAAATTCAATAAGCTGATCCATACTGTGGTGTAGTGCTGGGAGCAGCTGAGTGTAGATAGACACAGCTGTGGCTCAGAAGCAGCAGAAGAAGAAAAGTATTGCGAGGTAATACAAAAGTAGGCTAAGCTTACAAAAGAATTGGAAAGGACATATTCTTGAGGTGTGATGTTTTCGTCATGATAGACTGCAGGAGGGGAGTGTCTGAAGCAGCTTGTGTCGGAGGTGGGAAGGGTCAGCATCTTGGAGAAATACAGGTCCTGGAGGGATGTTAGATTGCAGCCAATCACCTTCTCTGCAGAGCGAATGGTACGCAGCAGCCTGCCCTTATCCCTGGCAGCGGCGGCAGCGTACCAGATGGTGATGGAGGAGGTGAAGATCGACTCAGTGAAAGTGGTGTAGAAGTTCACCATCATGGTCTTTGTCAGGTTGAACTTCCTCCCAGGAAGCTGAAGGACACAGGTTGATGGGTAGAGCTGAGCTCTTTCTGTAATCCACAACCATCTCCACTGTCTTAAGAACACAGACTCCCACCTGTTTGTGTACTCACCTCCACCAGAGATGAGCCCAATCAGTGTGGTGACATCCTCAAATTTCAGGAGCTTGACGGACTGGTGACTGGAGGAGCAGCTGTTGGTGTACAGGGGGAATAGCAGAGGGGAAAGAACACAGCCGGTGCTGACGGACAAAGAGATGCGCTGCTCCTGTCAGGCAGGTGGAGTCAGTCACACTCTGCTGGGAGAGCTTGTCCTGCAGCAGAGCCGGGATGATGGTGCGGAAAGCAGAGCTGAAACCTATGCCAGCTGATCGGCACAGTGCTGCAGGGTGGATGGTGAGACAGAGAGAGAGCTAGTGGGCCGGAGCTGGTTGATGGAGTCACAGGGGATGGTTTTTAACAAACCGACAGCAGAACAATCCATTATCGATCCACACACCACTTCTTCATGAAGCAGAAGATGAATAAAATCATAATACAATTACAGCAAAGATATGTTCAATCAGTATTTTGGCTGTATTCTAAAAATTGCTTGTCATAAGACTTGACAAAATAAATGTATGAATAAATTAAATTGCGAATAAGAAGCGATGGTAGACAGCTTGTTTGTTTCCCAGTCTTATCAGCAGTCTGATTGCCTCAGTTTCTTTCTTTTCCAGGTGCAATCACCTTTTATCTTTTCTTTATCCTTTTATCGGTTCTGCTGCATTCCCCTACCCGCTCTAAAAATAAGCATGTCCTGGCACCTCACCAAGTGCGTGTTGTTTTTTTCTGCGTGTCACAAGGACTCTCATCCACGGTGATAAGAAAGCTGGCTTCACAGTGTTCTGGGCCGACGATGGACTGGACACCGGACCAATCCTGCTGCAGAGGGAGTGTGCCGTTGAGCTGAACGACACCGTGGACACACTCTACAACCGCTTCCTCTTCCCAGAGGGCATCAAAGCTATGGTAACCACCTGGAATTTAATAGTTTGAGGTGAAAGACTCTTGATCACATAATGAGGAGCGTATTATCAGCAAGCTTTTTTTAAATTGAATAATCCATCGAGTAGTCAAGTCGAGACATATCTTCATACTTTACCATAGTGCCCAGTTCCTACAAAGCCTTCTCTATCTTTTGAAAAGGTCAACAAACAGACTAAGATATTTCCATTTTTGTATTGGTGCAGGTGGAGTCTGTGCAACTCATCGCTGATGGAAAGGCCCCTCGAGTTCCCCAGACGGAGGAAGGAGCGAGCTATGAAGGGATTCAGAAGAAATCCAACGCAAAGGTGAGAGTTTTTACTCCAGACAGCAGCTCAAAGTCACATACTGTTTTATGTGATATAATTATGCTGTGGCACGTTTTCATTCGTTTAGGATGGATTATCAACAGGGCAAAGTTCAGGGAACCTGAAGGCTCCAGATTGTCTGTGCAGCAGTTATTTTGTAATAATATGACTGGTGGCAATTTTGTTTGGTAAAAAGCGCCACTATTGCACAAATCAAACTAAGATATGTGTGTTCAAGCAAAAGTAGGTTGTTAAGTTAAATAATTCATTTTTAATTAACCCACAGCAATCCATGGGAACAGAAGTACTCCAGTACCCTGCATTTGGATAACGTGCAGTTCATAGAAAGAGTCATTGCTAAATACTGTACTAGAGCAGATGCTGGGTGTGGTGACCTGGATTATTCCATAAAGGAGACATTTACAAAAAACTCACATCAAAGACTGATATGGCTCATTATAACACCCAAACACTGAGAGCATCATGGTGCTGAGGCCCAAGATGCCACACATGGAAAAATACACAGCCTGTGCTCTGCTCTGTAATGCTGCTGGACACCTGATAAGTGCAAAAACACCTTCATTCAGTGAACAGCACGGAAATTTACTGTTAGCTGGACATGTTCAGGGCCAAAGGGAAAGACAGAGGTGGGGTTTGATCTTAGCTGCTTTCTGATTTGTCACTTGGAGCCACGTTGTTGGCAGACTGTCTAAAGGTGCTATTATTAGTGTCTAGGATTATTTTTCCAGCATGGTTTTTCCATGTGTCACTCAGCTAGTGGCAACCATATGGGAGTAAAAAGATGTCAATAACATTGTAAATGCTATGAGTAGTATAGGTTTCAATTTGTAAACACAAAACAAATACTTTCAAAGGCAATACATATGCCTTTCTAAAACAGTTTAATATTTCCATACTGGTATAGAGGAGAAATACTTTTTGGTAGGAGTCAGGCAGTAATCAAAAGTGAAATGTCCTTTGGTGAGTCTTCTGAAATAAAGAATTCGATCTCGACGTCTTTTAAAGGTTTTATTCTTTGCAAATGGTCAGACAGACATACAGAGTGCAATCAGTGTGCAGAGTGTAAGACAAGGAGCCAGTGATTAAACAGGTGGTTTTACACTGTAAGGGTACTGCACAGCTGTCTTAGGGAGGAAGGGAGTAGGGACTGTCCTGAGATGAAGGCCTATCAGGGTCAGTCAGATAAGAAAACTCTCTAACGAGCATCTTTCCCATGGGAAACTTCACCTAGCTGTAACATTATAAAATGATCAAATACCACACAGTGAAACATTTGATATATAATAATGAAGCATGCAGGGGGAAACAGTAAACACAGTAAAATATCAAATTTCCATCACAGAAGTTCAAAACTATTTGACAAGGTGAGTGTGAAATGGGTTGTGTTCTTGTAGGAGACGTGATTTCAGAATGCGAAGCAGGTATTTGGAGGTGGAGGGCTCAACAGAGACCACGGGAGGGTGTGTGAGATGGGTATGCCAGGATATCTAAAACCATCAACAATTTTGACAGGTGACCCATTGATGGAAACAGGAATGTGATTTCCCCTGATCTTCCTGAAATCAACAATGATTTCTTTTGCCTTGGTGACATTTGGAGAGATGTTGTTATCATGGCACCATATGGATAGATCCTCTACTTCCCTCCTATAGGCCCTCTCCTCACTCTTATTTTGTCCAGTAACTGTGGTGTCATCTGCAAATTTTATGATGCTGTTATATTTGATGACACAGTCATGAGTAACAGGCTGTACAGCAGTGGACTGAGACGGCAGCCTTGAGGCACGCCGGAACTAATTTAGACTAGGCGTGTTTTTCCTACTCTCACAGACAGAGGTGCCCAGAACAAGACCTGGATGGTACAACTGTATTAAAAGCAGGGCTTAAAATCAATAAACAACATTCTGACAGAGGTATTTTGCTTTTCAAGGTGTACTAAAGCAGTGTGGTGAGCGACTGTTTTAAGCCTACTGATGTATTTCCCATAGATCTCAGTGCACATTTCACTTCAGTCACTGTTCCTATTGAAACACTGGCCAGTCAAACCATCTTTTTTCCTCTTGCTGCCTGTGCCCCAATGTTAAACCTTCTATTGAAGGCCTGCTGGGCCTGCTCAGCAATTTTTATACATGCCACAGAACATGATAGGATGTTAGTTGTTTAACTGTATTACAAAGGCACCCTTCACCAAACTATGAAGGGGGGATAATTATTCAGCACTTAAGTTTGCATGGAGGCACATGAACACAAATAAAGTCTTCAATGGATTAATCAGTGCAATTCGGAGTGGCGTATCTGGGTCCACGGCGTTTGTGTGTCTTCCCACTAGAAAAACTCCCACAACAGAACGATCACACCCCATGAAATAAAAACAACAGTGTTGCTCTCACTCATAATCTTAACCACGAGAACCCCTTAAATCCAAACTAGAACTCGAGTAGATGACATACATGTTCTGACACATTACAGCTCCTATTTGGAAAGGCTCATTGAGAAGTCGTGACATCACAAAGCAAGCAATACCCTGATAGGCTGACTATATTTGTGGATCATATTCACAGTCACCGTGGTAAAACCGTGTCAAAATGATTTGTAGAAAAAATGCAGAGTAATGCACAAACATAAAACACTGTCCACAAATAGATGTAAGACCAACAAACAAATACATCATGATCCACAAATAGAAATCAGTAACTTTGAATGAATGCAAAATGACTTGTCTGCTCATGTGGATCATAATGTATTTTTAGGTTGTCTCCCATTTGTTTTTAGAATTTTGATAATACTGTTTTGTTGTTATATGAATCACAATTTCTACAAATGCATTCTTCACAATTTGCAAACAAACAGTCTAACTTTTAACTATTTTCAAACCACTTTTTCAAGACTTGAACAAATTTTGTGGAATGCTCAGTATTTAAGTGTCATATCTGTATTTGGGGATCACAGTGCATTTGTGAATTATGAAAAGTTTGTTTGTGGATTTTGAAACTTACTTTGTTTTGTGTTTACAACTTGTAATATATATTTGTGGCCTATGGTTTACAGTGCATTTAAAGCCATACTGACATCAATTTACCACCATACAAACAGCTCTTGGGCTTCCCTCTCATTCTCAGAAACTCAGTGGACCTGTTCTGAAAGTGAATCTGAGCTGTCAGCATATTGACTCTGCAGTCTGTCTGTCCCTCAGGTCAACCTGGCCCAGCCAGCTGAGGCCATCCACAACTGGATCCGCGGCCATGACAAAGTCCCCGGTGCCTGGACTGTGATTGATGGCCAGGTGCGTATCTTGGAGCAGACAACTGCACACACTAGGTATCTATTGTGAGGTCAGACTTGTCAGAGATCTAGGCAGAACCCAAGAGGAGACTAGAGACTGGAAGATAAATCACAAAAAGTATTTTGTTGTAGGAACATACAGAGATTGGGAGAAGGTGGCAAATGTCTAAGTATTCCTATAATACTGTTCTCAAATATCAAACTGAAGAGAACATTTAAAGAACCTGCTGTAGGGTATATAAGGACTGTCCCGCATTCAGTGAAGAGAGGAACCTACTGCAATAAGACTTAGAATTCAGAATAAACAAAATGTTGTGAACGTGTTACCACCACCAGCACCAGAATTTGCCCACTGCAGGTTAAGAAAAGATACACAAAATATCTTTAATCTTTAATATTTTTAATGCTTCTCTGTGTGTTTTTTCTTAGTCTGTGACCCTGTATGGCTCGTCCATGTTGGAGGGGGTGCTACCAGATGGTCAGCCCCTGGAGATAGAGGGGGCGTCCCAGCCCGGCCTGATAACCAAGAACGGTCTCGTCCTTTATGGAACTGATAAGAAAGCTGTAAGTGTCTCAGTAGCTTGTTGTACTACAAAACAAATATTCAGCGCAAACAGAAGAAAAGCTGGACTAGTCTGGCAATGCTCACGTCTCTGTGGGTCATTCTCCATATACGGTTGGTTTTATGGCTGCTGGGTTATTCAAACACAGCTGGAGATAATTCAAATCCAGTATGTGTTAGCCTGTCTCCTCTGGCCTTGTTCCTGGACTTTATCTACTCGGCTTTTGGTTCACAGCTCCTGGTGAAGAACCTGCAGTTTGAAGATGGGAAGATGATCCCTGCTTCCAAATACTTCTCCTCTGGGGAAAGCTCCAGTGTGGAGCTGACTGATGATGAGAGGAAGATGGCAGAGGAGATCAGGGCAAGTCAACTATTAGCTGATCCTTTTTAACCGGATATTTGGCTTTCAAAGATTACTGAAATTCTCTGTAACATTTCCCCGTGTTTTGTATCACAGAAAATCTGGGGGAGCATTCTCAGCAACGTCCCAGATATTGAGGGCACCACAGACTTCTTCAAGTCTGGAGCCGCCTCTATGGATGTGGTCAGGTGAGGGAGGAGGCCAATGCAGCGATTGGTCAGAAATGATTCACCTGTTATTTTAGACCAGAGGTGGCTACAAGTCGTCATTTTGCATGTTTCAGGCAAGTGTCAAGTACATCCCGAATCACTGAGCCACAGCCATATCTGATGTCTTACATTTTTGGGCCTCACGTCTCTGATTTAATTTTCTCATTTTTAAAAGATGTAGCCATCTATGATCTCTGTATTATGACACACTAAAGCAGAAAAGTCATGATATCCACTTCCTTTTATTTATGTAATTACGTTGTCTAAAATAAGACAGTGCTTGATGATCAGATTTTTTGCCAGTAGTACAAGAGCAAGAGGGCAAACATTTATCACTGTATTTCACCAAGTCTTATTGTTGAATAAGACTGTTGAATTGTTGAAACAAAAGCTAGCCATTTTCACAGTTTGCCAGTGGCAACCACATGTAATAATTGATTCTGTAAAGCTGAGCTGACAAAAATAACAGAATAAAATAATTCCAATAAAAAAACAATCCACCCCTAATCCTATGAAGTATTATAAACCCTCTATGATCCTGAGAAACTACTGTGAAGGTGCTGAAATAAAGACCCCTGCCACTGTAAGCACCGATGTTGTGTCTGCGTCCAGGCTGGTGGAGGAGGTGAAGCAGAAGTGTGCCGGCGTCCAGCTGCAGACCGAGGATGTGTACATGGCTACTACCTTCCAGGACTTCGTCCAGATGTTCGTTGCGCAAGCTGAGAGGAGAAGACCAGGAAGAGGAGCTGGTCGTGGACTATGTGAGTCTCCCACTTTTATTGTCTCAGACTCTTCTGTAGAGTGAGCAGAGTTGGGCAAGTGACTTCCAGAATGTTATACATTATAGATTACTAGTTACTGTCATTTGAGAGTAATTTGCTTTATTACAATATTACTGTGTCTGAATTGTAATGCTTTACATGCGTTACTTTTGTGTTGCTTTCGAGTTACTGTCACTGTTGTTTAATGGGGCGTTATTCTGATAGTAAGATGTCTGCATAGGTGGTTCTAGTGATGTGCACAGTTATATCTGCGAATCGGGTGGGTCTTAGTCATAAAAATGAACCTTCTGATTTATAGCGGGGTTGATGGGGCGGTGGAGGAGTCAAATAAGATGAATCATCTCCCCATTAATAAAGAAGCTGTGCACATTTAGGCACGAGGTACAGCAGCATAACATCATTGACTATTTGAATCTCCCCACGATCCGACAGGATCGGTCAGGATGAACTGACGGCAGCCTCTCTGATCATGAAAGTAATTCATTGAAGTACAAACACAAACAACTTACAGAAATGTATTTACACATGATCCATCAGGAGAGCTACTACCTTGTTAAGAGGAGCAGAGCTCCTCTGTAGTTTACACCCTGCCTACAATCTCGACCCACGGATTATCGCACGAGGTAATAATGTTGGGATAGTTTGGGGTAAGACTCCCCAAGCTCAAACATACTAATCTAGCATTTTACTTCTTTAACCAAAAAAAACTATAAATATCTTTCTCTAAACAAATGCATAACACAATGTAAAAGAAATTACAGCTTATTTTAAATGGTCATAATGGCTTTGATCAAATAACTTGTGATGAAATAGAGAACAGTTTTAGTTCAGTGAGACTAGGGGCAGCCAGAAGAAATGTGACATTTTTTGTTTTTTGTTAGAATTACTGTGGGGGGGTGTCTTACCCCATGTTACCCTACTATTTTACTCATGGATTTGTTTATGTGGTGCTGAAGTGTTTCTCAGTGTAGGTGAATTATTAAAAACAAAAAACACCACTTCACTTCCGGTTAGAATGCCTTGTAACGCTAGATGTTGGTTGATCTGTGGTTGTTGCTGTGTTTTGCCCAGGTCACCAAAGAAGTGAACAACATGACAGTGAAAATGCCATACCAGTGTTTCATCAACGGCAAGTTTGAGGATGCAGAAAACGGCAAGACCTACGATACCATCAACCCTACTGATGGATCAGTGAGTCACATTAACACACTGACGTATGATTCCACATGCAGAAAGTTTAGTTTGAAGAGCTGTTTAATGCACTCATACTAACTACTGGGACTTTGTGTGACCATTACGTCTTTCACCAGGTGATCTGCAAAGTGTCCTACTGCTCAGTGGGGGATGTGGACCGAGCGGTGGCAGCTGCCAAGGAAGCTTATGAGAATGGACCGTGGGGCAGAATGAACCCTAGAGACAGAGGAAGTCTGCTTTACAAGTGAGTTGCTCCACCTAGAGGACGACAGTGGGATTACATGAGAAACACCAGAAAAAAACACTCAGGTTCAGATTGCTTGAGGCTGGAAACAGCTGCAGAACAAAAAGTTGCATGTTTAATTTCTGCTACAGCAAACAGGCTTGCTGTGTAAATTACTAACAACTTGCTGTCTGTCCATGACATGTAGGCTACAGCAAGTTTATTTATATTGAACAAAATTATAATCGCAACACTTTTGTTTTTGCCCCCATTCATCATGAGCTGAACTCAAAGATCCAAGACTCCATGTACACAAAAGGCCTGTTTCTCTCAAATATTGTTCACAAATCTGTCAAAATCTGTGTTAGTGAGCTCTTCTCCTTTGCCGAGATAATGCATCCACCTCACATGTGTGGCAAATCAAGATGCTGATCAGACAGCATGGGGATTGCACAGGTGTGCCTTAGGCTGGCCACAATAAAAGGCCTTAGGCTGGCCACAATAAAAGACCACTCCTAAATGTGCAGTTTCACTCCATTGGGGAGGTCGGGATACCAGTCAGTATGCGCTGTGACCACCATTTGCTTCTCCATTTTGCCTTGCTCCTTCGCATAGAGTGGATCAGGTTGATTGTGGCCTGTGGGATGGTGGTCCACTCCTCTTCAATGGCTGTGCGAAGTTTCAGTCTGCTCGAGACCCTGCTGAGGATGACGAGCATGCAGATGCTTCCCTGAGATGGTTCCTGACAGTTTGTGCAGAAATTCCTTGGTTATGCAATTGTGATTGTTGCAGCAGCTGTCCGGGTGGCTGGTCTCAGACCATCTTGGAGGTGAAGATGCTGGATGTGGAGGTCCTGGGCTGGTGTGGTTACACGCAGTCTGCAGTTCTGAGGCCGGTTGGATGTACTGCCAAATTCTCTGAAACACCTTTGGAGACTGCTTATGGTAGAGAAATGAACAGGCAACAGCTCTGGTGGACATTCCTGCAGTCAGCATGCCAATTGCACGCTCCCTCAAAACCTGCAACATCTGTGGCATCGTGTTGTGTGAAGGAACTGCACAGTTTCATATATATCTCGGCCCTGTTTCAGAGTTAGTTAACCTTGACATAAGGGGAAGTCCCTTATCTCAAGGGTTTTGAGTTCTAGAAAGAGAGGTGACTTCTGGGTCATGTTACCAATTCTTGTAACAACCAAGCCAGCTGGTTGATGAGGTTGGTTCTTGCAGTTCGTGTATTGTGTCCACGCGGTTGAAATGCACTTACTGTACGTTGCTTTGGATAAAAAAGTGTTTCTATAGTGCTATCTGGAAAAAAAATTAAAAACATTCTTACATTGTCCTCTCTGATTCCCTACCTCCAGGCTTGCAGACCTGATGGAGGAACACCAGGAGGAGTTAGCCACCATTGAATCCATTGACTCAGGAGCTGTGTACACGCTGGCCCTAAAGACACACGTTGGCATGTCCATCCAGACTTTCCGATACTTTGCTGGTTGGTGTGACAAGATCCAGGTAACATTAAGGCACACAAACTGCAGTTTTAAAAAAAGCTCAACACTGATTACATTATCGGAGGCACACCTGTTTTTTTTTGGTACAGGGCAAGACAATCCCCATCAACCAAGCCAGGCCTAATCGTAACCTGACCTTCACTAGGAGAGAACCTCTGGGGTAAAAGCTCTGCATTTACTAAATTGTAACATTGTCATTGAACTAAATTGAGCTGTCCGATTCTTTTTACTGATGCTTGTCAGGATAAATGTTTGTTGTTTTGTTTTTTTTAAAATCATGACTACTAAATATATTCACCTATTTATACTGTGCATTTGTACAAAGTATGTGTGTGCAAACCTGTGTGTGTGTTTTGAATGTGGCAGCGTGTGTGCTATCATCATCCCATGGAACTACCCTCTCATGATGCTGGCATGGAAGAGCGCTGCCTGCCTCGCAGCTGGAAACACACTCGTTCTTAAACCCGCACAGGTGAGCGCACCATACACGCACTCACACAGTTTCATTGGAAGTGTTTTAGTGACGCAGATCATCACTCCGATTCAAGATAAAAATACTGACAAAGCCGACCAAATGTGTGAAGTAGTTTTTCAGAGCCCCTTTTGCTGCCATGCCAGCTTTCTGTTTAGTTTACCCAGAGACGGGTCACAGCGGTCGGCATCCATATATGTCGCATTACTGCCATCTACTGGAAAGGCGTGGTCATCACTGCACTGCTGTTTGTGTGTGACCGTGACCAATGGCATGGAAGACCGGTTTCAAAAGAAAACACACGAATAGGTGGAGATTCACAAATATATTATATACGATTTACATCTACAAGTCATTTGAGCGCACGTTTATTTGTGCATTGTGTCTTACAGTTAGTTGAATTCTGACAACTAATTGTTACGAGTTTCATATCTTGACATTTGTTTGTGAATCCCCAAGAGAGTTTATTCTAATCAAATAAACCTAGTGTCAGAGTAGTTTGTGTTTAATACGGTATTTGCAATATTTACAGGTCACCCCGCTGACGGCACTGAAGTTTGCTGAGCTGGCAGTGAAAGCTGGCATTCCAAAAGGAGTGGTGAACATTTTGCCAGGCTCAGGTAATGAATACAAATACAGGATCCACATAGTCCTCTACCTTTCCCTACCACTTGTGATTTCTGTCCTTGATGTCGTGAGTTCAAGGAAACATAATTTATTTATTGAATTAGAACTCAGTGGTCAACACTGGGAAAAAAAACTGATCATACTCCAGCCCAGTAGTTCCCAACAGCAACTGCTGGTAAAAAAAAAAAAAAATTATATTGTCGCAGGTTATATGTCTTTAGTTTGTGAGCTGTTCAGTCTGATATTCCCTTCTCAGTCTGTTTGAATTATTTATAGAGGCCCAGTATTTTACAATAAAAAGCAGACATTTGAGAGAATAACAACATTTCAAAGAAAACACACATGATTTTGTGAAGTGGAATCTTTGTTAGACATCTTGAGTGTTTCTACCTCAGATGTGCACATGCTGAAGCACATGTTGGTCTGGAATGGGAAAGTTTTCAAAGATTATAAAATGCACATTTCAAAGGACAAGTCTGATTATATTCTGTATTTTGTTATTGTCAACAAAAGTCAAGAAGGATTTGTTTGTGTGTGTGTGTGTGTGTGTGTGTGTGTGTGTCACAGCCTGACATCTCTTCTTACTCTCAGCCACAGAGCTCCATCATTGTCCTATTAAAAACATTTCTATGAGCCTCAGTGACATATTGCTTCATCACCATGAACACACACACCCGATTCCTGCCTGCTTCTTCCTTTAGATGTTCGCTTTGAGCTTTGGACGCTCCTCCTGTTTTTCCCTTGCCTGCTACATCATTGTTTTTGTTCACTTAGTTAAAATAAATGACGTTAGGCTGAACTGAAAGTTTGTGCTTGGCTCCTATTTCTTTTATTTCCACGTTTGACACCACCTGACCATGAAAATAGAGCCAGCTGCTGTTCTCCTGATGGCCAGTCAGCCAGCACCACAACAGCCAGTTTCCTACTGGATCTGGCTACAGAGTCTTTATTGCCCAGCATCACAAAGTCACGGCTGCCTGGACCTGGACCTCATTGCTGTCCTGCCTTCACTGTCATCTAGTCAGAGAGAATTTTGTTAACCAGAGACTTTGATGTTCCACTCTCCAAAGACTCAGCTGAGTACCGATCCCAGAGACAGTATTGCTCTGTACCTCAGACGTACAATGCGTCTTGCCTGGTTCCCCATCGGCAGCCCAGCCGACTCCTGCTCCTCGTATCCAGTTAGCAGCCCAGCGACATCCACTGTGCCGCGGCAACTTCCTGTTCCTGCTAAGCTGCAGACACATTCTATCCCTGCAGAGATACAGCAGTCCCCAGTCAAGGAAGTACAGCTTCCCCTCTGACTTAGCTAAGCTGCAGCAACTCAGCAACTCCCGACTCAACTGAACTGCTCCATCCTCCCGGTCATACTAAGTGGTAGTGGCCCTCCCTCCATGTGTCTCAGCAGCCCCTTGTTTCCTGTTGCTGGCCTCAACCCTTTGGTCCGGCCTTGTGGTTGTCCTCCAGACCTGTTCAGGTCTGAGGTCACTGCTTTCTCTTTCTGTGACACTGTCTGTTGACAATATGGACACAAATTATGGGTTGGCGGAGGCAGAAAAGAAGTTTCACAAGCGCAGTTTGAGAAATCAAACAACTCCTAAAATGGCTGCCACTTTACTTTGACTCAGTTACACGTACTTTGGAAGCTTCTTCTCTGATACATAATCTACCTTCCTAATCCCTCTCTCTCTTCCAGGTGGCATGGTGGGACAGCGTTTTTCCGAACACCCAGAAATCCGGAAACTGGGCTTCACTGGTTCCACACCTATTGGCAAACAGATCATGAAGAGGTATGACCTGACAGACTCATTGCTCGTTGGTTGACGTAACTGCCAAGTAAACGTGTTGCCTGTTTCTTCTGTGGTTTCCTCTTACAGCTGCGCAGTCAGTAACTTGAAGAAGGTTTCTCTGGAGCTGGGAGGGAAGTCACCTCTCATCATCTTTAGTGACTGTGACATGGACAAGGCTGTTCGCATGGTGAGATAGGAAGACTCGCACACGTGGGAGCATACTGGAGAATTATCTGGCTGGCTTTACAGCATGTTAGTGCTGAAGCAGATTACCAAATGTTTCAATTAACAGCTGGTTTTACTGTGAGCTACTTTGACTGATGTTGTTATTGTGTTGCAAATGTGACACATACTGTGAGTCTATATTTTGATTAACTATATGACCTGATGGGCGTGGAACAGTGGTGCAGTAGTAGCACTGTCGCCTCACTACAAGAAGGTTGCGGGTTCAAACCCCGGTTGGCCCGTGTGCTCCGGCTTCCTCCCACCGTCCAAAGACAAGCAAACTAGGTTGATTGGTGACCCTAGCGTGACCCTTATGTGTGAATAAGAGTGTGAGTGGTTGATGTATGTATGGCCCTGCGATGGACTCGCGACCCTGTCCAGGGTGTACAATGCCAATGTCAGCTGGGATAGGCTCCAGCCCCCCCGCGACCCTTTACGCAGGAAAGGCGGTTGACGATGGATGGATGGAAGTCTTTCAGTGAGCTTGTGAAACTGCTGCAAACTGTGGAAAACACCATGCCTCTATATCTATGTGTGTGTGTCTGCTGCTCCACAGGGCATGAGCTCTGTGTACTTCAACAAAGGTGAGAACTGCATTGCTGCTGGACGTCTGTTTGTGGAGGAGTCCATTCATGATGAGTTCATCAGCCGAGTGGTGAGTGAGCCAAAACACAGACACTTCCCTCTTCTACAATAATATAAGACGTACCATGCAATGAAAGGGTACCGCCGTACAGTTGGAGGACTCATGAGAGGCAGATAAAAAGAAAAACATATCCTAACTTTTGTCTGTAGTGTGGGCTCAAGCTGCAGTTGGCTCCTATAGTCAGTTTGAGTAAAATAAACGAAAACGGCATCATTCTGCTTAATAAATCTTGTTTCTATTTCTCCACCCTTTGCCTGTAAGGTGGAAGAGATCAAGAAGATGAAGATTGGAGACCCACTGGATCGCTCCACAGACCACGGCCCACAGAATCACAAAGCCCACCTGGACAAGCTGCTGGAGTACTGTGAGATCGGACTAAAGGAGGGAGCTACGCTGGTGTACGGAGGCAAACAGGTTGACAGGCCAGGTAGAACACACCTGACGACCTACAGCACAGCGTCTGTAGTGACTGGGACATATTTTCAGTCCTGTCAGACCACACTTACACACAGAATACAGGAGGCAGTGATGAAAAAATGAGCTCACAGAGGTGTTAACGTAAAGTAACTACATCAGACCCAACCTGGGACCTGATTCCACAGGAGAGAAGCTTTATAGCTGAAGGCCGTGAAGACATGGAGCCCTAAGTAACCCTGCATTCTAGGAGCGCAGTGCTCTAGAGGGGTAATAAAGTACTATGAGCTCTTTAAGGGCTTTGTGGAGGAGCAGAAGGATTTTTAATTCTATTCTGGATTTTACAGGGAACCAGTGCAGAGAAGCTAATACAGGAGAAATATGATCTCTTTCCTGGTTCATGGGTGAATCAGCATTCTGCATAGGGCTGGACAATTAATGTAATCGCGGTCACCATGTCGTCATGTGCGATTCCATCACCGCAAAAAGTGTGCGATTTGATAAAACAGTGAAAGTGTGTGAGACACTCTCTTCTGTGTGTGCGCTGCAGTCTGCTCCGCCCACACCGGGCTCTCGCATCTGCCCCTAAAAACAGATAAGCCTCTGTGCAATGCGAAACCATTCATGTTTTATGTGCAGTGTGCGTGTAACGTTTGAGACTGCAGTCTATCATAACTTCAGTAACAAAATTCTAATGAATGTAGTATTTAATATATTATTGTTAACAGTAAACTATTAAATAAACCTTATACTCGATTATAATCGAATTGCAAATAGCAATATTGTCCACAATAATTAATAATATTAAGACTTTTTGTCCAAATCGTGCTGCCCTAATTCTGGATCAACTGGAAATTCTTAAGGGACTTATTCAAGCAGCTGATAATAAGGAATTGCAATAATCCAGTAAGTAAGAAATACTTCATAATCCATGAAGTAAGAAATACCTGGACTAACTTTTTACATAATTTTGAAACAAGATGTTGCTGATGTTATGTTGGGAAAAAAGGCAGTGCTTGAAGTTTGTTTTATGTGGGAGTTGAAGGACATATCCTCATCAAAGATAACTGATTTGTATCATCTGGCTGGATTGATAGATATAATTGCGTATCATCAGCATCACAATGAAAGTTTATGGACTGTTTCTTGATATATTAAGGTTGTGTATAATGTGAGCAGGATTGGTTTAAGCACAGAACCTTGTGGCAGTCTTTGACTAACTTTATTGTGCATGGAGGAGTCATTGTTAACATGTTCAAACTGTAGCGCCAGGTTGCGATTTGTGCAGATGACAGAGGTGGAGATTTTTTTTTTTCATGCAAATTGTTGTAATAGAAATAGATCATCAGCTTGTGATGTTTATTGCAGCTTCAGTAATTTAAGCTGCCTTCCCTTCTACTCAGAGCTCCGCTGCTCACCGGAGCACGTCTCGTGAGGCAATTTTTTGCGTCTTGTAACCAGTCAGATAGTGCCGTGGGCAGGACATTTAGCAAGACTACAGAGTGGTGATTACAGACAGAGAGAGAAAGGCAGCTTCAGAGCCAAAGTAGCTCATTTTAAAATAAATTTAACCCAGACAAAACTATGGAACAATCCAAACTATGAGTTTTGTGATCACTTGCATCACTAGTAAAATAGCAGGGGGGGGGGTTAAAATTTCTCAGCAGAGGCAAGGGTGTACCAAAAAATCCCTTTATGTGTCTCTGCTTTGCTGACTTTCTCCATCAGCAGTACGTTTTATAGGGTTAGTCACCCGCGTTTCTGTTTTCACAGCAGCAGGTGCGCCGCATGTGAATCGAAAACCAAGTGGTCTTGAATGCCATCTGCAGTGGTGCATTAACTGTCGCTCCATAATGTAAAATGTCCACCATGTCCGCATCTTGTAAAGTAACATCCAGTCTACGGTAAAACAAGATAACGCGTGAATCATGGTGCCCGCCGTGGCTGATGTGTTTGCTTCATTTAAATACATTTTCTGTGGCTTGACTTCTAATTTCAGCATTTTACTCATTTTACTTAGCATCGTGGTGAGCATTAGCTAATCATCAATATGGTCATTTACCTTCAGGTTATTTCATGGAGCCTACTGTGTTCACTGATGTGGAGGACCACATGTTCATCGCCAAAGAAGAGTCCTTCGGCCCAGTCATGGTGGTGTCCAGATTTAAAGATGGGTATGTCATCTGAAAAATCATCCTGCTGTGGTGCTGTCATAAGATTTTAGTCGCTAACCAGTATTGTCTTTCCTCTTGCTCCAAACCACAGTGACGTGGACGGTGTGTTGCACAGAGCCAACGACACCGGTACGGCCTGGCCTCGGGTGTGTTCACCCGTGACATCAACAAGGCCATGTACGTGAGTGAGCGGCTCGAGGCAGGAACAGTATTTGTCAACACCTACAATAAGACAGATGTGGCGTCACCTTTTGGAGGCTTCAAGCAGTCCGGTTTTGGCAAAGACCTCGGTGAGTAGACGCACTCATTGGTCTGTACAATAATTGATGGATTGATTGCTGATTTTACACATAAAAGTCAGTTCATGAGCTGTGAGGACCACAACTCAACCTATGGAAACAGGCTTTGGGGGGAGCTTATAAAGTCTGAGAAAATAACCCTGATAATGTCATTAAAGGGTTACAAGATGCTCAGGGTTCCCTCTGACAATCTAGAGTATTGTGGTTTTTTATGTTTTGAGTTGAAATAAAAATGTCAGGCTCATCGTGGGTAGAAGGCCGTAACTGTGGAGCTACTGCAAGCACACGACATGCACAGAAGTAGAGAATTAGCTCAGAAGGCTAACATGTTGCTTGGTTAAAAACAGTTGATAAATCCTTGTTTCTCAATCTTTGCAGTGCCATGGATCCATATTTAGGTCCACTCATGGAAACGGCAAATAGAAAGGTGCTAGCTTGTGAATTTGAGCAATTAAAGTTGATTTTTTAAATCAACTAACCCCACACGGTATCCTAATGCAGATTATGGTCACTATGTCCGGCTTTTTGAAATAGTGGATACTTTGGGGGCTCTAAAGATCAGTCAAATAAAAACAGTCTGAAAAGGAAAAATCACTATTTGGTTGAACTGCTAGCAGCTCATGTCTACACAAGGCGTGTCACACATTTTTTTACAAAGGGTGTCGAGCCCAACAGGGTAGGAACCACTAGCTTGGCAAAGCCAAACAGAGAGCAGCCGACTTATGAATGTTGGCTGGTCTGAAAATATAGATATTATGGAAAGTCAGTTAAAATTTGATAGGAGTGTGAACACTTAATGTGGATAATGATCAGGTATCATGGCTTAATGGTTTTATCCCGTGATTTGCCCCTTTGCGACCTTTTATTCATCTGTAACACAGAAAGATCAATACCAGTCAATACTGTTTTACTGACGCTGCTTTGTTCTTGGTCTGGCCCACAGGAGAGGACGCTCTCATGGAATACCTCAAGACCAAAGCAGTGACTGTGGAGTACTGAGGCACACGCTCCTAACGAACTCTGACCCAAGTCTGAATAGGAAGGGACTCTTCCATCTGTCACACATCCAGTTTCATTCAGCATTGTTTCTGGGTAGTGTGTGTGGCTGTGTTAGTGTGTGTGTGTGTGTGTGGCTGTGTGTTGAGTGTGCGTATGAATGAGAGGAGAACTTTCTTGTTCATCTCAGCCACAGTTTGGACAACGTGCCTGTTTTTTCTTGGCTTTCTGTGAAAAAATTCCCATCCTGGATAATGGACATGTGGTTCCTACCCATCTGTTTATGCAGAGAGTTCGACGTCTGAATGGAGCTGAGCTTAGCCTGACTGTATTTTTAAGGTTTCCACACTCTCCATTTTCAACCTCAAACCTGTTTTCCCATTATTATCAATGTTAATCAATTCTGTTCAAAATTTGAAAATCATCCGTAGTCATTTAAACCTCCTTGTTTACTCTTTGGCAGCTTCTGGGCTGACAAAGTTCTGGATAAAGTAAGGTGTACATGAATGTGAAGGTTGAAGCTTGTGTTCAGATGCCTTTTGGGTTGAGTTTTGGAGGAGCCAGTTCCCTGCCTGACAGAACTAAACTGAAGAACTGCATCTGGGTAAATGTTAGTAATTCGACAGTAAAGCTTGGTTAAAATTGATCACCGGCATGATGGGAAAACAGGATTCAGGTTAAAAAAAACAGGTTTCCACTTGCAAGTCTTAATCTACATAAAAGTGCTTTGAGAAAAATGATCTTAACTCAAGGCCCACTTACCATTTTTTTTCAAAAAGCTTTCAACCCCATCTCACAGTTTTCATTAGGAGCTCATCCTGTGATGTGGTCAAGAGCTTGGGGAACAGCCTGTAAATTGAGCTTAAGTAGGTTAACTCCAGACTGTTAAACCAGGTTTATCCGCCCTGTCTGGTTGAAAGTTTCAAGTCAGAAGTACGCAGATTAGCCATAACATTATGACCACTGACAGGTAAAGTAATTAACACTCAGTTGGAGCGAAGTCTGGCGCGTGTGGTCCGATCCAACAGACGAGCTTCTGTAGGTTAAATTGCTTAAAAAGTCAATGCTGGTTGTGATACAAAGGTGTCAGAACACACAGAGCATCCCAGGTTGTTGCGTGTGGTCAGGGCTGTTTTGGCAGCAAAAGGGGGGATCTACAAAATGTTAGGCAGGTGGTCATAATGTTATGGCTGATCAGTGTATGTAACCTGTAACTGCACCCTACAGCATGTTACAGTGTACTGACACGAGAGAAGTTAAACCGCCGGAGGTCAACAAATATAGTTTCAGGGGGTGTTGTTCTCTAATTTTGTTACTCTTTCCAAAGTCAAGAATACTTTTTCACTCTCACACAAAAACAATTGTTGACTCTATTTTAGTCTTATTGATTGGTTAAGGTCTTGATGAGGACTGTTTTCACCACAGCCAAATGCAATACAAAGAAACATACTTTTAGAACAGTTTCCTACATTGTAAGTAAATTTGACTCTTCTTTCAAGACACTATTCAAATCATCTTTCTGAGACTTGGCTACAACAGGCAATCCACTACAGTTTATATTGAATCACTTTAATATTTTATGATTAGGATGATTTTATATTGAGGTTTTTGGGTGGTTCTAACGACCATGACTGTCGTTGCTACAGCCAGGAGCGTTAAAGAACCAGCAGTATCGATGATCCTAGTTAACGATCCCACAGAGGTTAAATAGCTGAGTTTCCCTACCAGTCAGTCAGAACAGAAGAAGTCTCTTTGATGAGGGACGAAAACACGTCTCGAAACGTCTTCTAGGATCTTCAGCCAATACCAATTGCCCTTGACCTCAACCTTCGTTGGATAACTGTGACCTGTAGGACCGAGAACCTTCACAGACTTTTTGGGACGTAGTTGTGACATCCAATATTCGAGTAGCTGCTTCATAGCGTCACCTTCACAAGCAATGTTGTGAGGAAATCATGTTCAAAAGACCTCTAGCAATGACGTTTGCTGTGAAGAGTAATTCCAATTCAGTTGCTTCTCACTTTAAAATGTCTGTGAAGGTACTCGGTCATCAAGGGCAACTAGAAGAAACTTTGAGTCCAGTCGCCCTTGATTTAAATTTTCCTTGGCTCACATTAGAATGGTTGTTTGATTGACAGCTCTCAAATCTTTGATGGTGGAGTGTCTTTCAATGCTGCAGGGCTGTAAAAGTAAGGTTTCTGACAGCAACCCGAAAGGTGCAAATAATTTCTTTCCACATGTACACTCACATGCATCTACAGTTGTAAGACCTTATAGTATGTAACTGTCCCTATGTCGAGCTATGGTGAGCCATTTTTATTGTATGTCCATTGAACAGCTCTCATTGTTTACATTGTCTTTTCAGCTGTGTGTTCCCACATAACTTCAGGCCTTCTTCCCTTTGTCAAAGTGGACTTTTTTGTAAATATTTTTTAAGAAAAATGTTTGATATATTTGAATTCAAACAGAAGGATTATGTTATAACACTATAATATATTTAGCAAAGACACACCAGCTAGATGTTTTTACGCATCACTAATGTGAAGAATTTGAGAAATTAGTTTTCTAAGTGTCACGCTGTCAGGAAAGGCAGAAAGGGCTTTGAAGTAAGTGTTTTATTGTCTCATCCTTTGTGAAAAAGGTAAGAGCTGTCCCCTCAGTAAACAGTAGGTCTCCAGCCAGTAATGTAATTAAAATCGTGAATAAACTTTGATTTGAATATTACTGTATAATGCTACTGACGCCTTATTTAGTGTTTTCCTTAAAAAAATATTGAATAGTATTGAACTCATTTTGCACAGTGCACCTACATTTGATACATAGTAAAAACTAGGGGTGTGCATCTTCACTGGTGTCATGATTCAATTAGATTACGATTGTCAGGTCAACAATTCAAAAAAATTTGATTCCTTGATGCATCACCTCAAAGGTGGGAATTTCTAGGTACCTCATTACGATTATAAGGCTACAATGCGATTGTAAAATGAACAGGATTAAGATGTATTTTTCTCACTGTTTGATTATTTGGTATCTTTAAAGCAAAGTATTTGTAACAATACAAAGTAGTAGGTAGTAATGAAATGCAGCTATATAATGTTACTTCATATAAATGTAGTGAACTACATTATTACAGTGTTATTACTGACCTCTGCTGTTGCTATTTTTATTTATGAGGCTGCTGTTATTAGTATAGAGTCAGATACGCCTTTACAGTGCTCCAGCCAAACCACGTTTTCCTTTTTTGTCTCGTCAAGTGTAGGTACATGTTTGTGTCTCGTCTTGTAAGTTGATTAATGTGATCGTGAAAAACAGCATTTCATTGATTTGTGTACTCAATATGTGGATGAATGACAACAAACCAACAGCAGCCAAATAACATCCTGCTCAGCTTCCAGACCGCAGTCTGAAGAGGAGATGTTTGCCCGCGCCAACTGCTTTTCTATTAGTTGGACAGCACAACACGGTCTAGAACTGCATTTCCGAGTTCTGCCTTTTTCCTCTAGAAAACCGATTTTTGACATTTGTTAAGCGATTCATAATCGTCCAAGCCATCTAAAAATGAATTATTTTCCACACCCCTAGTAAATACTAATGCATAGGCAGAAAACCTTGTTTAGGCAACAGTGCTGCAATTGAGTAAGTAGTTACATATTTTAAAATGCAGCATAAAGTGAGAAGAGTCATAATGTAAGTTATAAGTTAAATGACAAAGTAATGTCAGTTACACAGCTGTATCTTTCTTGTGTCTAAGTTTGCTCTAATGTTAGCAGACATTTGTCAGCCTATGCTACAGCTCATACCAGACCAAGTGAGACTGTAGCAGGAAAAACTACTGTACTGAGTATGGGGATGGTTTACTGCTTCTAAATGTAACTTTTTTTATTTGAAAGAGGAATAATGTGTTATTTCTCGTTTAAGACTTTACACACTTGTGCTTCAAAGGGTTGGTTCACCCAAATGACAGACGTGTCCTCCTTTACCTCTAGTGGCTTTAGTTTTGGCTTTCTGTGTCCCTCAGTTTCCTTTTGTCCAATCTACTCCTGGTTAAGAATGCACTGCTTAAAACATGGAAATTCTTGGTGATTCCTTAATTGTCATTGCACAGAGTGCAAGGAAATAAAGTCCAATCCTGATGGTGTGTCAAAAATATCAAAAATTTGAGCTAAAAGAAGTTTTGAATATAGAATTAACGAATGTATAAACTTCAAGCCTTCGGGACTTAAAAACCTGGATGACCTGAATGACAGGAAACACTCCATAAACTTTCATTGTGATGCTGATGATACGCAATTATATCTATAAGTCCAGCCAGATGAAACAAATCAGTTAGTTCACCTTGAAGCATGCATCAAGTATGTAAAAATCCTCAAGTCTGCAATTTTCTGATCTTAAAGTCAGACAGAACTGAAGGTATTGTACTTATCTCCAAACACCTCTGTGACGCATTATCTAAAGATATAGTTACTCTGGATGGCATCGCCCTGGGGTCCAGCACCACTGTTATCCCTTTTCCACCAAAAAAAGAACTGGTTCGGAACTGGTGCTGGTTCAAAGTTGGTTCAACTTGCGAACCTTCTCAGAACCTGTTTGTTTTTCCACTGACTAGAGAGCCCAGCTAATGACGTCATTACGTCACTGTGTACGTTGCCATATGTCTTCGCCTTCCCAGAAACGTGGTAAAAGAACGGTTCTAGTCCAGCAAAGAGTTGGTGCCACTTTGGAACCAGTTTTCCTTGCCGAGAACCGGCTCAAAACACAAAGAACTGGTTCATGAGTAGGGACCGGCTCTGAACCGGCTTTCAAAATGCTTTGGTGGAAAAGGGGCTATAGTGTTTCCCTTCCCACTCAGGAATGTCTAAAGTAGAGCCTGACCGATATGGGTTTTTGGGGGCCGATGCCAAAAAGAGCCGATTTATGATTTAGAGAATGATTTGGATAGCAGACCCCTTTACTGTATAAACTACACTTAAAACAGGCAGATATTGAAAGCAGGGAAATGAAACATGTAGATTCAACTAAACCAGAGTTTCATTTAAGTGAGGTTACAGAGCAAGAAGTCCTCAAAATTTTACAAGGCCTTAAAAACTCAAAGTCACAGGATGTTTATGGTTTAGATGCGTGTATGATTAAAAGACATGCTGCCACCTTATGTCGTCCTACTCCTCAACTAATCAATCGATCCATCAGAGAAGCGGTCTTCCCCGACTGTCTAAAAAAGGAAGTGGTTACACCTTTGTATAAGGGGGGATTTAAATCTGAGCTGGCCAACTATAGACCAGTGAGTATCCTACCCGTAATATCGAAGGTAGTAGAGAAAGTAGTGACCATGCAACTGATGTGTCATGGACCAAGCAGTTAAGGCAAGGCACAAGGTCAAGGATTTGTGAAAAATTTGGCTTTATTTGTGAGCTTGGTGTTAGCGGTTGGTAGAACCGCCACACTCTCCCCCTCCTCTGGAGACTCGCTGGGACAGCGGGAAAGGTAGTCAGCTGTAGCATTCTGCTTACCTGGGATGTGATGTACTTCAAACTTATAAGGTTGCATGGCCAGGTACCAACGGGTTATTCGGCTGTTTGTATCCTTCATCCTGTCCAGCCACTTCAGTGCTTTATGGTCCACCTCAAGGGTAAATTCCCTCCCCAAGAGGTAATATTTGAGAGTCCAAAGCCCATTTGTTTGCTAGACATTCCTTCTCCACTGTAGAATAACGCATCTCCCTTGGGTATAGTTTTCTACTCACATATGCCACTGGCTGACGGGACCCTTTGGGGCCTTGAAGGAGCACAGCACAAGCCCACGGTCTGAAGCGTCAGTCTGCAGAATGAATGGTTGTTTGAAGTCTGGGCAGTACAACACAGGATCGCTGCTAAGTGCCTGCTGGATGTCTTTGTAGGCTGTTTCGGCCTCTTCTGTCCAACAGAGCTGAGCGGGATTTTTGGGACTGGTCATATCTGTAAGCACAGCTGCTCTGGCAGAGTAGTTAGGTATGAATTTGTGGTACCAACCTGACATACCGAGAAAGGACTTGAGCTGGGTTCTGGTTTGTGGGAGTGGGCAAGACTGGATGAACCTTCTGCACCTGTGGTTTAATAACTCCTCCTTAAATGACATGGCCCAGGTAGTCAGTTTGAGACTTGAAGACAACTTAAAGGTGTTTCAGATGTTCTTCCATGTGTTACTATAGACAATGTCATCCAGGTAGGCCAAGGCGAAGTCTGACATGCCACCCAGAACTCTATCAACAAGCCTCTGGAAAGTAGCCGGGGCCCCATGCAACCCAAAAGGCATAACTGTAAAATGATAGAGTCCCCAGGGGGTTTTGAAAGCTGTTAACTCAAGGCATGACTGGGCTAACGGGACCTGCAAGTAGCATTTACACAGATCAATGGTAGTGAGATACTTTGCCTTGCCTAAGTGTTCAATCAGGTCATCAATGCAGGGTGTTGGATAGGAGTCAAATTTGGAAGTGGCATTCAGATATCTGAAATCAATGCAAAACCTGATTGTGCCATCTTTTTTAGGCACCAAGACAACAGGATTGCACCACTCACTTTTTGAGGGCTCGATGATTCCAAGAGACAGCATCAGATTAATTTCTTTTTCCAGTGGGCCCAGCAGGCGCTCAGGAATCCTGTAAACATCTAACAGGGGCATCTTTCTTCATTACAATGTCATGCTCTACCTGTGTTGTATGGCCAGGGTTTTCCTGAAAGACTTCTGGTATAAAAAGAGAGCTCACCTGTGACTGCTGGACTTCTGTGAGGTGATCCAAATTAGGCACTGATGGGGCAGGCACTGGCAAATACTGCTCTTCCACCCCCTGCAGGATCCTTGGACAGCTCCGACCTGGAGTGGAGATTTCATATGTGGTAGGGCTGATCTTTCTAATTACCTCATAGGGTCCTTGCCATTTAGCCAGAAGCTTGCTCTCCTGTGTAGGCAACATCACCAGCACGTTCTGAACAAGCTCAAAACTCCTTTCTCTCGCCAAGCGGTCATACCAAGCCTTCTGCTTGAACTGGGAAGCTGCCATGTGCTCCTGTACCAGTGTAGTCATTTTCTCCAGTTTCTCTCTCATCTGAAGAACATAAGAAACAACATTAAGGGGTTCTTTCTCACTTGAGGGTCCCTCCCACATTTCTTTCAGGAGGGTCAAAGGCCCCCTCACCTCATGACCAAATTGCAGCTCGAATGGCAGTGTTGGGCAGTAGCGTCGCTACAAGTAGCGCCGTTACTAGTTTAACTACATTTCTCGGTAGCTTGGTGGTAGCGTCGCTATTTTCTGAATCAAATAGCTTTTCAGTAACGAAGCTCTTTTATTGGCCGAGTAGCGCGGTAGCTTCCACACACGTTACATTTTCCCAAGCATTTCTGATGGATCAGTAAGTGACACCACCGCCACACACGGACCTGTATGTGCAGCCGGCAGAAGCGCTTCCCTGTGATGGTGACATCACGCACCGATCCTTGGGTTGATGTTTGCGACTTTGCTGCAGGGGAATAAAGACACGTGCGACGGAGTGTCTCTCTCTCTCTCTCTCTCTCTCTCTTTCTCTGCCATGAATGTTTAGGTTGCAATGTTGCCAGAGCACAAAGTCACATAAAACTATAAAAAATCTAGAATTAATTAATAATTAATTAATTAAATTTATTAATAATTTGATAATTAAGTTGCTTTATACAAACAACAATGGTTCTCCGTTTGTTGCATGAGGAAGTACATTTAGCAGCAATGATATGGCAGTAAGTAGAGTTTCTGTGTCTGATTTAGCTCTCTTGCACAAACACACTGTTTGGAGCAGGTTTTTAGTCTTTCTTCTGTTGCTACTGTGGAATGAAGTTGGTTCAATATAAACTAGGCCTATGTTGCGTGTGTGTGTGAGTGTGTGTATATAAATATTTATATATAAATGACCTAACTATAAACTATTAAAAAAATTAAAAGTAGCTTAGATGTAACTAAGCTACTTTTGCCACGTTGCTGTAGCTTAGCTTGCTACATTTCACTGGGGGGTAGCTTCTGTGTAGTGAAGCTTCATTTAATGTAGAGTAGCTAGTAGCTTACATTTTCCAAGTAGCTTGCCCAACACTGTCGAATGGTGAAAACCCAGTGGAAGCTTGTGGCACTTCTCTGTAAGCAAACAGAAGGTAAGGCAACCACTGGTCCCAATCAGAGCCAGTCTCATCAACAAACTTACAGAGCATCTGTTTGAGTGTCTGATTAAACCGTTCAGTCAGCCCATCAGTTTGTGGATGATAAGGTGTAGTTCTCAAACCTTAAATTCCGAGCAACTGATTACACATCCTTCAGCAGCTTAGACATAAAGTCGGTGCCTTGGTCGGTGAGTATCTCTTTGGGAAACCCAACCCTTGAAAAGAACTGAACCAGGCACGATGCTACCGCCTTTGCTTTAACTGACTTTAGGGGAAACACTTCTGGGTACTTTGTAGCATAATCTGTAACGACAAGCATAAATCTGTTCCCTGACTTACTCCTCTCCACTGGTCCAACAACATCCATTCCAAGACTTTCAAATGGTGTATTGATCACTGGTAAAGGCTGGAGGGGAGCTCTGGTTGGACGTTTTGTAGATGTTTGCTGGCACTGAGGACAACTCCGGCAGAACTAGGCTACATCTTTACGTAAACCAGGCCAATGAAAATAGCGGTGGATACGAGCTGTTGTTTTTTGCTTCCCCAGGTGGCCTGCCCAGGGAATGGAGTGAGCTAAAGCAAGTACTGATTCTCTAGCTACTTTAGGAACCACCAGGTTTCTTGATCTGTGTTGATAGTAAAGGAGACTATTCTGTAGGATATAGCCTTCAAACCCATGCTCCAAATCAATTCTCCCTTCATTTGCCTTTGCTCTCTGTCAGCTAGTCAGCTAAACTAGCATCTTCTTGCTGCAGTTGCACCATGTTGACAGGTAATTGGAAACCCATTGGCAGCTCAGGGGTTGACCTCCCAGGGGTTTTTCCCACTGTGTGATAGAACTTTTCTTGCTGTCTTTGCCTGCGAGACTTGCGAGACTTCCCTGGCTCGGCCTCAACCTCGGCATCATAAAAAGGCAAAGAACGTAGAGTGCAATCTGTCTCACCTGGATGGGATGTTGATGCCCGTGCCTGAGCCCGGGTCAAGGCCATGTTGCAGGTGGAACTCTGCTGTATCAGGTCAAGAAGCACTGGTAAATCATGACCTAGCACAACTGGGAAAGGCAGGTTATCAGTAACACCAACATTTAGCAGATAAGTCGGCCCTTGCACTTTGACATACACATCAGCTGTTCGATAAGGTTTCTCATCCTCATGGACACAACAAATAGGGACTGTCTCAATGGTACAGACAGCCTGAGGGGGAACATGACGTCTATGCACTAGTGTTTGATTACTTCCAGTGTCAATAAGTGCCCTCAGGTTCCAACCATTAATTTCAACCAATGTCTCTTGAAGTGATTGCCTCACCTGCGGCCCAGGCTCACATTTCTTCCGGGGTGCATAGCACATCTGTGTAAGTTTTACTGGATTCTGTGGACAAGCTGGCTTTGTATGCCCTTCTTGCCCACATAAATAACAAACCTCTTTATTGAAACTTTTACCGGAACCAAGAGCAGGTAGCAGATTCTCCTTCACAGGTGGCTTACTTATTGGTGATCGTGGGCGTTGCTGAGCCAAGACAGGTTTCTGATCCTTTGAAGCCTTCCAGGACTACAAACCCATGAGGGATTTTTACGGCGTGCATCTACGAACACATCTGCTAAAGAAGCAGCCTCTGCCGCAGTCCCTGGGTCATGCTCTTGGATCCAAACCTGCAGCTCAGGGGACAGCATACGCAAGTATTGTTCAAGAATAATAATTTCACCAATCTCTTCAACAGTTTTGTATTTTGGTGGAACCCATGGTGGATCTCTGCCAATCATATTGGCAGAGATCTCTGCCGATATGATTCAGGGTTAATATCATATTTCTTGAGAATTTAACTTCATCATAATCAAGAGACTCGTAAAAATCCATGTGTACATAGGCACTTCTAGCCTTACCCGTCAACAATGGAATAAGCCGAAAGCCCCAATCTTCTTTTGGCCACTGACAGACCACTGCTATCCTTTCAAAGGTAATAAGAAAATGTTCAATATCATCTGCATCAGTTAATTTTTGAAGCTTAGGCTCTTTAAAGAAGCGTGAATGAGACTGACCATACTGAGAGTCAGCCTGCTGGAACGCTCTTGGTGGATAAGCTACCTGAGATGGTGAACTGACCTGGGCTCCATTACCCTGGGTATTCTGCTGGGGAGAGGGGAATCCAGAAGCAGCTGAGGTCCTTGCTTGAACTTCCAATTTCAGAAGACTGAACTGGTGTTGAAGTGCTTTGAACGTCTTCTCTTGCCTGGTTGCTTCCTGCTCCCATCTGGCCTCACGGGCTTGCTGCTGCCCCATGTGAGTACGAAAGATGTTTACCAGGTCAGCAATGGTTGGTTCTGCCACATCTTTATCCTCCATGCCAGTGCCTCCACCAGTAGCTCCACCAACATCTGCCTCATAGTCTCTTCTATTTCTGCTTGTAGTCCTTGACTGCCTCCAGTTCTTTTTCCTCCTCCTCCTCGTGGCATTCTATCAAAGAAGGGGAGGTATAGAGAAGAGAAAACAAAATCCAAAAACCCTTGTGTCCTGTACTGAATGATCCCACTACTGCCACCAATTGTCATGGACCAAGCATTTAAGACAAGACAGAAGGTCAAGGATTTTTAAAAATTTGGCTTTATTTAGCCTACAAATCAAACAAAGTTCCAAATCATAATACACAAAAAGTAACAACAGAATTAATCAAAGTGGGCCTAAACTGAGGTCAACATAACAATACCACAACATAAGTCCGAACGTAACAAACCTGACCTCCTGAATGACACAAAATGGGGGTATATATACACACAGGCTAGCCTTCAACACACACAAAGGGGGTGAAACTTAATTGACTACAATTAAAAAGACTCAAAATAAGCCCAACAACCAACCATAAGAATATACTGTACAAACAAACACTACTGAAACCCAATATTAACCTAAAAAAACAAAATATCCACATCCTACTGCGTTATTAAAAACTTTAGAGTTCAGAGTCCCTCTGCCAACTGCCAGGAGTTGGTTCCTTTCACTTCCTGTGGTGGCGTATAATAGGCGCTTCCAAACTCCGGCGCTCCCAAACTCCAGCACCCCCTTTGGCAGATGACTTGGAAGCAGCATGTGGAGAAACAAAAGACAGGTATAAATCACTAAACAATTCTTCTCAAATGAATATTAACCAAAATGCGTGCACTCAGATTGGAAATTATCATTGTGAAAAGAATAAAAATATCTAGAAAAAATGTGTTTGTGTTTTTGCATTACCGCCACTTTAGGTGTTGGCGGTTGGTAGAACCGCCACATGATGGATCATTTGAATTATGGAGAGCACCCCCTTAATCCACTTCAGTTCGGGTTTAGAAAACATCATTCGACTGAAACGGCACTGTGTTACTTTGTTGAACAACTTAACACCAGGTTGGATAAAGGGGGGGTGATAGGTGCCATATTTTTAGACTTGAAAAGAGCTTTCGATACGGTAAACCCTGACATCCTGTTATCCAAATTGGCTGCTCACAAAACTTCTGACAAGACATCACAATAGTTTAAATCATATATAGAGAATAGAAAGCACTGCACAAGAATTAAGAGCATTATGTTTTCCTTTTTGGAATGCTCAGATGGGGTGCCACAAGGCTCCGTCTTGGGCCCTCTCTTGTTCAGTGTATGTATGTGGTGGTGATGGTGCAATGGATAAGACGGCTGACTTTGGTTTGAGAGACCTGGGTTCAATTCTCACTGGGACCCATCCACCATTGTGTCCCTGAGCAAGACACTTAACCCCTCGTTGCTCCAGAGACATGCGACCTCTGACATGTATAGCAATTGTAAGTCGCTTTGGATAAAAGTGTCAGCTAAATTAATAAATGCAAATGTAAATCTTAAAGTTAAAGTACAAATGGACGCTGTGATATATATCCATGTGAAATCAAGTCAGAAAGCAGCAGCTGTGCTCCAGGGAACGATGGAAAAAATCTCAGATTGGATGGTACAATCACGATTGATATTAAATTTTAGTAAAACTGTTAGCATGTTTTTTCAATAAGGAATACTTCTCACGCTGTGCCGGAAATTAGTGTAGGCGGAACAATGATTCAAGAAGCAGAGTCTGTTAAATATTTAGGTGTAGTGTTGGATAGGACATTGCCATTTAAAAAGCATGCTTCAAAATTGATAAAAAAACGTAAAATTTAATTTAACGCAGTTCAGATATATTCGCCCCCAAATGAGCACAGACGCAGCCAAGCTCTATATGCATGCAATGATATTTTCACATTTTACATACTGTATCACAACTTGGTCTCTATCAACTAATTCTGTGTTACAACCACTTCAAAGCTTGTAACAGGCACTTAAAATTTTAGATAAGAAACCTGTTTCATTTCACTACATAACATTGTGAAGAAATATGGATTATTGACTTTTGAAAATTTTGTTTTGTTTTCAAATGTCAATTTAGTATATTCAATTCTTTATGATCTGGCCCCTCAGCCCCTGAGAATGTTTGCGAAATCTTGTTAAGAGGCAGGTCTTAGAACAACGCGAGCCTCCTGTAGACGAGATTGTTATATCAACTTCAGGTCCTCTACCTCTGGACAGAATTGCTTCTCTGTGAAAGGTCTGGGTAAGTGGAACGTGTTGCCATTAACTGTTTGTGAGAGTAATACCTTGCAACAGTTTAAACTCAACTTGAAGTGGTTGAAAACCGGACAGATTTGTGAACATTAACACAAATCTGGTTTATTAGGGTATTGATAAAAGTGTAGGAAAAGGAGAAAAAAATAAATAAAAATTGGAATAGAAATTTATTGTAAATATTGTAATTTTATGTTTGTTGAGGTGATTCTCCTGTTGGTGTTGTATTTATTTATTTATTTATTAAATTTTATTACTAGTAAGAATGCTCTTTGTGCTCTTTTTGTGGTGAGGTAGTGTTGTTAACAGGGGAGCTGCAGCTGGTCTCCTCTAGTGGGCAAACTTTGTCAGATATGCCAATTAAATGCAATTAGCCCATATCAGCTGATAATATCGGCCGGCTGATAAATCAGTCGGGTTCTAGTCTAAGGGAACCTACTCAGAGAGTAGTGCTGGAGTCTGTTGGATTGAGTGGTAGTCTAGGCAGTCTATTTTGCACACTGCAGTACCTCACCTCACCTGGTCAGTAGAGCACTTCGCGGGCTCGCTGCTTGCTTTTCACAATCCCCAGATGCGACTGCCCTAACGTGGTGTCGCATGATGGGGGGCTCCACTATGCGCAGACCTTTGTACAGTACTCCATCACATGTGATGATCAAAGGTCTGATGTTCAGCAAGTCCTTATCTGTTTGCTCGTGTGTACTGCACATTTACGGCACACAGCAATCCAGTGCTTGGGTTTGTGACAGTAAGAACATGTTGAGCCTTTAGCCAGACATCTGCCTTTTATTCCATTTATGGTGTGAGTGTTTGCCACTGCTGGTACAGTTGGTCAGTAGCTTCTGCTGTGCTAGCTTTGGACGCTACCGTGACCAAAAGAAGGAGACATGTCAGGTGCTCACTGTACCGCTTTACTCTACCGCTGCACATTTGGGTCCAAAACTGCACAGCTCAAGGAGGGTACGGTGGCTGGCCAGCGTAACACAGTACAGGGACTGTATTTTACGCTGTAACAATACATTACACATAGTACCTTAATAAGAACACTGCACTGAATGCAGGGTTACTTGTGGTTCCTGGAGTCTCCAAAAGCAGAATGGGAGCCAGAGCCATCAGGGCCCTCTCCTGTGGAATCAGGTCCCAGTTTGGGTTCAGGAGGCCAACTGTCACGATTCAGATAAGGACCCAGAAGCAGACTGGATTCAAAAGGCAGGTTTTCTGGAATTTATTCACAGACAGATAAGGCAGAGCAAGACAAGACTGATGGGGTCCGGGGCAAGCAAGACAGAACTGGCAAGTGGGACTGAGGCTGGCGAGCTGACTGGCAGACAGAGCCAGGGACTGTGAAGCTGGGCAGGGGAGCAGACAGGCAAACTGGCAGGGGAATCCAATCCAGAAGTCCTCGTATGGGGGTGAGATACGGGATGAGATGCAGGTGTGTGCAGTCAGCTCCCAAGGCAACAGTCATGGCACGCTGCTTCACTCCAAACCAGGAGATGAGGGAAAGAGAGAGAGAGGAAAGAGCAAAACCAAAACACAACAGCCATCCGGCGATGAGTGTCTGAGAACAGCCAAATGTTCTCAGACACTCATCAGGTGTCACGACTAATGCATGTCACTAACTTGTCTTCTTCCCTCTCCTGCAGTTTAGCGCTTTTCTCGTCCCCCTCCTCTCTCCTATCACTTTCTGCAGGTGTTTCTGTCACTGGAGCTGCGGAGTCTGTAAGTCACCGCCTCCCTCTCTCTCTCTCTCTCTCTCTGTCTCTCTCTCTGTCTCTCTCTCTCTCTCTCACCGAACCCTGCTTTTTCAATCTAACCGCAGGAGGCAGTTGGCCACCCACCTTGATTCTAGGTTCTGCTTGAGGTTTCTACCTGCTAATGCCAAGTTTTCCTAGCATCAGAGGTCTCCAAATTTTTAGTTCAGTGCAGAGTGATTTTCTGCCATCCCGATCTTGAAATCACAAGGTTTAAACCACCATCTTGATTCCAAAATCAGCTGGCCTCGAGCCCAAACAATTCTGAACCGGATCTGACCACGTGGCCCCCCTCTCTTAGTCTGTCCCCCTCCTTTGTCCTCTAACTCACACCCACACACACACACTCTTTCTCTCTTTCACACACACACACACACACACACACACACACACACACAACACACACACACACACAAACACATGCTTGCTGGATTGTTGTATGTCCCATTATAATTTTAAGAAATTGTTGCCTGTGAATTTATGTGTATAATGTTGTAGTTACAGTTGGTTGCCACGGCCAGTGTACAGACAAACCCTATTTTAGACTGATCATACTTGGCTCATATTTGGTTATTGGTCCCTGATTCCAGGTTGGTGCCCCGTATTTATTAATTATAATTAATAATTTTGAATATTAATAATGTTATTAATATTAGTAGAATATATTTGATATTCAGCTAATAACCAAACCTGAACATATGTTTAAAACCCCAACATAATATTACAGAGAGATTGGTCTGACCTGCTAATGAAAAGTTTAATTAAAACCTATATTATAAAATTGCACTATCTAAATAAAATTCTATTATTATTATTATTATTATTATTATTATTATTATTATTATTTGTGTACTGTGTGTCTGTGTATATGTTGTTCAGTTCACACTGTGTACATGGTCTTCTTTATCATGCTTTAACAAATTTCAGACTTTGGTCATGTGGCCATTAAAGTTAAGTGAAGTAAAATCAAGCTACTTTGCAATTCCTGTCCCTTCATGGGCCTTTAAAACACTTAAAACTTAAAAAGAAAAATAAATTAAACTGTGCAACACTGAACAAGAAAACACATCCAAAACACAAACAATTTACAATGAAAGTGTCACATAGAGTCACGTTCAATTCAATTCAATTTTATTTATATAGCGCCAAATCACAACAGTTATCTCAGAGCGCTTCAGAGCAGAGGGCTGTTTCACAAAAGTAGAATTTAGAAATCCAGGATAAGAGATAAAGCTAGGCTTGACCTAGTGTGATCAGTGCATCCTGGCTTTATCAGTTTCACAAAGGCCAAACCAGGCTCAGAAGGTGCAACTAGGTCAAGCCAGGTGTAAGTAATTCAGATAAATGGGCGTCAACAACTTTTTTCAAGAGACCACGCTGTCGATCACAGATTCATTGATGCTGAAATGGAAAAGACGTGTGCAGCATACTTTATTTGCTGTTCCTCAACGAGTGTAAAAAAGGTTTTTGATGAAAAAATGCACATAATATAAAAAAGAAAGAAAGAAAAGTATTAAAACAGCGAGAAAAGTGTGGCAGACAATACTTATATACAATACTTAATTAGTAAGTTGCTAAAAGAATCACTGCTCCCAGCTGAAACTGTTAATTATAACGTTACCATGAATAGTAACGTTATGTCACACCTTACAAGTAAGCACCGGACCTTAATATGTCACTCAGCAAATGTATTAATTACAACCACTAATCAACATACTGTCTATTCAATTGAATTTTATTTATATAGTGACAGTTCACAACAAAAGTATTTCTTTTTCTGGCAGCATTACTACTAGTACTTGTACTAGTATTGCCCATTTAACCCTATTTTGAAATAATATGTAATGCTGAGATATCTGAGTGGGGAGTCTGGGGGTCCTCCCCCAGATGTTTTTGAGCATTAAACACTTAATTTTCTGATGTCTGAAGAAATATTCTACACCAATTTATGGTGGAAATTATTTTATATAAATTTTATTTATATAAAAAGGAAACAAAATTCAGCTGGCAGGTGACAATTCAAAATATAAAAATATAATGCAGTATCAGCAGCTTGTTCAATTAGCTTAAGTTTCATTTTTGGACAATGCACATACCTTTCTTCTATGTTTGCACTGCATGTTTTCTTATTAACCTTTCTTAAAGCCTTTTCAGTTATTTACCATTTTTTAGTGCAAGCAACATATTTGACAAATACTTTTAAAAAGTGTGTGTATATATATATATATATATATAGTAGGCTTGGCAGAGAGGCTGGAGGTCTGTCAATTTTGTGTGAAAATGGTGTACTTGTTTAGTCAATATGGATAATAGATAAAAAGTCAGTGTTGTGGTGCTCATAGAAAATACTGTATGATATCTGTAAGTTGACCCTGAGGCTGTAGTCCTACAGCACATCCATAGGTGAAGACTTCCTGCTGTGCTGACTGAGTTTTACTGTCATATGTCTGAACTGCACACACTTGAAAAAATTAACAAAATAAAAAAACAGACTTAGATATGGAGATAAAAAGAAGCACTTAAGATATTAGAAAACCAGCAACTGCAAAGAGAAGTGATTTAGTGATTTAGTGAACTAGAAGTAGACTGTAAGCCAAGCTGTAACACAGTGTATTGCGGTAATCATTGTTTTCTCTCCCAAACACGCAGTTGTTTCATGAATAAACTGCACAATATATCCTCCTTATTGAAGTAGGACTATAATTTGAGAGTATTATAAAATGACATAGGAATCCTACATAGTGTGTGTGAGTTTCTTGAGTGACATATAATGTCCGCTGCTCACTTTTAAGGCACAATATAACATAATTATGACAGTTTCAGTTAAGAGCTGTGATATTTTTAGCTTCTCACACATTCAGTCGGTCAACAATTGGCTGCCACTTTCTTCCGCTGGTTTATTGCTGTACCCGTGTTACTTTTTCTTTTATTGATCCTTTTTTATTTTTATTTTTTACAAGTGCTTTCATTCCACATAAACCTAACTTACTCGCTAATGCCATTGTGTGCAAAGTATGGTGGACGCATCTTCTCTAGTTATGAAACCTAATAACCACGACCTACTATTTTAATACAGGCTACTGAAAAATATGCAGAACACACAGGCCTACATAAGAACATGGAATGACTGAAAAAAACACTTTTCTGATCGGCGTTGACTGCTGACTGAACAGATAAGGCACCAGGATTAACTAAGCCTGGCTGTTAGCCTGGTCTGGGGCAGGCTAGCTGCACAGAATAAATCGCCATGGTAACTTATGTGCTTCTACTTTCGTGAAACCGAGTCCAGGCTTAATTCAGCCAGGATATCTGGAAAATCCCGGCTTAATCCCTTATCTTGGTTTTGTGACACAGCCCTCTGGTCTATGGTCTAGACCATACTCTGTGATGAAACGACATACAGTCGCTGTAATCTGGCTCTGCGGTAATTAGAGAGTGAATTTGCTTACACACACAAGGACTGTGTTTCAGTTTATGCTTATTTTCTCATGTTTGCTCATCTCATATGTCACATGTCTCATATGTAAAAACAGCAGGCCTAATTACATGTAAATATAGTTATAAGCTGGATGTTCATTTTTGGCAGGACTGAAATGTTTAAATTGGAAGATAGATGGGTTTATTAAGAAAGGGGAAAGAGGGGAGGAAATCATCCTGCTGTTACACAGTCTTGTGCAGTAGGTGGCGGTATGCAGCTAGATCCAACACTAAACTGAGAGAAGTAGAAGAAGAAAAAAAACTGACCTGTGTTGATGTGAGAGGTCTGTTTGGCTAACGTTAGCGGTTGAGTTTTTTATTTCAATTTCTGCTCATGAATAAATAGTCAGTCCTTTACCATGTCGGACAGGAACCCAGGGACGAAGCTCGGTAAGTAACGCTGAACGAACCCCGTCAGACTCTGCCTGTAATAATGTTAGTTCCTTATAAACACGTGTGGCCACCTCGGTTTTGCTGCCGCTTTCCCACAGCTTTTCATTTTACCAGCTTATGTTAACATGTAAGACATAACTCTGCGTTTTGCCTAACTTTTCAACTTCCACCGTTTAACAGCAAAATGTGTTTTATTACGAAGAAGAGCAGCTAAACGTTACGGCAGACAGCTCAGCGCGTCCACGACTCGTGACAGTTTAATAAGTAACATGTTGTAGGTGGTTGACCTGCTGTGTTTCACTGTCACTCACTGAGGTCTAACGTTACTGTGGAACATATACAAACACTGTCAAACATACTGCTTCGTGTGAACGTTATATCCCACTTAAGGTTACTTCAGTTTTACTGTAACAAACACAGGCGCAATGTTAAGCAGCAGTAACACGGCTGCTGGAGCTTCCATGCAGACAGCGACAGTGTAACGCATGACAGCCCATCTGCTCAGCTGACTGTGTCTCAGCTGGGATTGTTTTTTTAGTTCAGTAAAGGCCTGGTGATGGCCTTTGGTGTGAGAGACCCGGGTTCAATCCCCCGCTGCGACCCATTGTGTCCCTGAGCAAGATACTTAACCCCTGGTTCGTCCAGAGGCGCGCGACCTCTGTCATGTACAGCAATCATAAAAGCATCAGCTAAATGATGGTGTTTTTCTAATAAAGGCGCTGTGTGGTTTCCACATGTCAGCTATCATGACTGCCTTAAAGCCATTTAACATTATGGTAATTGTATCACCTTTGTTCGTTGTTAGTTGACTACTTGTACTGTAACGTAATCACACTGTTTTAGTTTCCGTCTCTTTGCCATCTTTTCATGTCTTTACATTCTCTGTCAAAGACTGGCTGGTTTACAGTCCTGGTCACAAACTTTGGGTAGATAATAAAAAATCAGCCCATCTGTGCAGTATACCAGAGGACAGCTGCAGAACAGTCTCTAAACCCCAGTGTAAGATTTGAATATCGAAGTAAAAGTCATTGATTTTTCTGCCCGCATTTCACATGTTGAACGGCTCTTTTAAAACGCTACTTACTATAAAATAGGCTAATAGTAAAAGAAGGTTTTATGTTGCCATAAATGCATGTACACCCTGACAAGAGAGCAGAGATGCATGCAGGGAGAGAGAGAGAGAGAGAGACAGGAAGAGGCGGGGCGTGCCGGCATGTTAACACTGATAGACCAGAGGTGTAGGTGAGTGAGTGGAGAGAAAGGGGGCAGATTTAAGTAGTGAATAAACACAAAAGTAAAGTGGAAAATGACCTAGAATAACCTACTGTCGATACAATACGCTACCTGTTTGTTTATTTCTTTTTTACCCCATGTGTGTCGTCAGACCTGGAGTGGGTATCAAAAGTGAGGGTGAACCCACAGGCTGTCCTGAAGAGAGCTCAGCACATCCAAGGACAAAAGCTTCCCAAGAAACAGTGGCAGGTAGATCTCTCCTTTCACCTGCATCCAGTGTGTGATGCACTGTGCATGCTGGGATGTGACATCCAGCCCAAACTACATTAACAAATACCTACAAAAATATGCATATTTTTGTACTTTTTAGTCAGCTCCAGTATGGATAAAATAATCAGGAGTCTGCTTTTTGGCCGATCCAGCAAATTCAAACAAAGATATCCAGGAAACAGCACAGCATTAACAGTATGACTAAATCAGATGACATTTTATATTGTCTCCCAGCATATGCCATATGTCAAAGTGTTTGCGTCATCTGTTTGTCCTGCAGGCCGCCTGGCTGCTGAAGGCTGTCACATGCATCGATCTGACGTCTCTGGCTGGCGATGATACACCGTCCAACATCCACCGGCTGTGTCTGAAAGCCATCCAGCCGGTCCGATACGACCTGCTGAAGACGATGGATATGCACGACAAAGGTCATCTGCTGCTGCTGACAGACCACATATTGACCATGTGACTGCAGCTGGACTCTACACTATACTTTTAACTGTTACAGCGACTGTGAGCTTTTAGTAGGTTCTTACTAATGTATTTAGGATGCTGATTATGAAATTAAAAGAAAAAAATATTTAGCTTTTTGGTTAAACATGGCTTAAAACTCGTGTTATGGAGCACGCCGTTACAGTTAGTCTATTACTAAGCCTGCAACTAACAATTTCATCCAGTAGAGATTAAGCTTCCGACAATTTTCTTGATTAACGGTTTATTTTTTGGTCATTGATGAATATCTCATTTCACTTGAATATGATGTCAAACAAAGAAAAACTTTTTTGCTTGAAAAATGATTTAAACAACTTAGCAAAATGATTACAATCAGGGCTTGACATTTACACCCGTGGATTTCGCCCGTGGCGGGAAACACAGTCACTCCCACTAGCCACTTTGGCGTGTTGAAAAATTGTAGTAGACTGAAATAACAAACAAATTGCAATACAAAACTACAACTCCCATGAGTACTACCTGCACATAGTGTTCGCTCATTGGTCCATTAGCGAAGCATATTGTGTTGCCCGCTACTGACCAACAACACTGTATAATAATAAGCAACTTAACCAGCGGCAGCGATGACAAAGCGAGCTGTTTTAATATCACGAGAACCCACACAGGCGCGTCTCACTACCTCTCTCGCGAGGGTGCGCACGTCAAATATGACATCCAGACTTTTGTCAAAGTGAATATAAAAGTTGAATCTGTCACAGGGCAGCCACAGCCCCTCAGACCTCTGGACCGTCAGCCTCCCGTCTGCTTTTAACCTGATGAGAAGATCTCTGTCATCAGACGCGACTGGTCGCACGCACACACACATCAACACGGCGGTCAGTCAGTGCGTGCGTGTGAGCGTGGCCGAGCAGCGTGGAGAAGAAAAGCACAGCAGAACAAGAGAAAGAGAAAAAGCAGGAGGAAAGAGCCCTTAAATGCTGTAAGATTACAGATGTATTCATGATTAAGGGTCGTGGTGTTACTACTAGCAGAGCTGCCTTTATATCACATTAAATCGTCCTGTCACAACTACATTTCCAGAGTTGATTATTAAAATATAGAACTATGTTTTAATAAAAGTTATTAGGCCATAGGAAAGCAGAAGATGCGTCTGTATGGGAATAATCTGGAGAAAGACCTGTGTACTCGTTTTGTATCTCTACTCAGAGCGACCACAGCTTTATGATGATAAACATGAATCCAGTCAGAGCTCTGAGGAAAGGCAGATTCAAATGATTCTTTGGGGGGGGGTTATCTTTTTAATTAAACTTTTATACCCATGCAGCAGTTTTATTATATATAATAATAATAATAATAATAATAATAAGCTATAATAATAAGAAGAAGCTACTATTTTAATGTATTTATCTTAATAGACTACATGTTTTCAAAAAAGCTTTACACACAACCCTATCAGAGCTAATGATAATATTGGTACATTTTAGCACACCATTGTCAACTTTAATGGTATAAAATGTAATTTCCCAAAAACAAAAATGTGGCTAGTGACTTTGGAAAATCACTTGCCACATTGGCTAGTGAGCAAAAAAGTTAAAGTCAAGCCCTGATTACAATTTATCTAACCGATTGTTTCAGCTTACAGAGTTTTATCAGTCATTTCTCTCAAGTGATGACATCATACTCAGAAAGTTAATGGAGATCTGGGAGCATGGTGACTTAAAAAAAAAAAGTCAGGCAGGTCAAGAAGCACGAGCAGTCAAACAGTCCTGTAGTGGTCAGTGGTTTGTAAAGTTATGATGACCCGATGGTGGCGACTGTGAATTCAACCTGCAGAGGGCGCCACAGACAAGTTTATCACTGTGGGGTTTTTTTTCTTACTGCTCTGCTACATGTGTTCTTTTGTGTATCAGGAGTGACTACGGCAGCAGTGTGCGTGTATCCCTCTCGTGTGGCCGATGCCGTCACATCTCTAAAAGCGGCCAACTCCAGCCTCCCTGTGGCCTCAGGTAAACTAAACCTATTGTAACACTTCACTGCTGGAATGGAGCGAGCGTGAGCTGAAGTGTGTGACTGTGTGTAACTTTGCGTGTACCTTTTTATAGAAAATGAACACCTGTACTGAAGTTTCACTGACGGTGTCTTCTCCCTGCTCTCCAGTGGCCACCGGTTTCCCAGCAGGCCAAACACCACTTGAGACCGCCTGCAGGAAGTTCGCATGGCAGTGGCCGACGGCGCCACCGAGATCGACATCGTCATCAACCGAACGCTCGCCCTCACGGGACAGTGGGAAGGTATGCTGTGACCGCATGAGGGGAAAGGCGCACAAAGTCATTTGAGCGCAGGCTTCTCCGCTGCAGCAATCTGCTCCGAGTTTAGAACTTTAGTTTTAGAAATGTTTTCATCAGGAGCAGGAGGATGAAGGAAAAAAATGTCTGTGATTTGGAGCTGGAATTAATTTAATGTAAATGGCCCGTCTTTACAGGAATTTCACTCAGATTCCGTGTACTTGTTTTTCTGAGGGATTTTGACTGTATCACATGGTCTCCATCAGCAGATGGCGTAGGCGGGTTGTAATGGAACTCTAGATGTTCAAAGGTTTTGTTATGCCCAGAACGTTTAGGACCTGTCCATGATCGTTTAAAGTTAAAAGATAAAAGTTGAGCTTGACAGTTTCTGTTTCTACTCGACCTTGGAAATGGCAGCTGACAAAACGATATCCACTCAAGATCGGCCACTTATTTGTCGTACTGGAGCTTTTGATCACATCCCATGGTCTTCATCCACAGATGGAGAACCACGAGGGGAGATTGTTTTGTCACATGCTGTTTTCAAGGTCTAACTCTCAGGATCAGGAACTCAAAATGTTTTAGCTGTAAAAGTGAATTATTTTCATCTGGAATTACAGCAAACAACAAGCCCCACAGAAAACAGGAAAATCTTTGCTCTTTACCAAAAAGTAAAACTATTTGTTCTACGTCAGGGCTGTTATTTTTGTCCTCACGCTGCAGCTCCAGGTGACACTAAAGAATAAACACTAATTAGATCTTAAAAGGTTTTTGTCTCTTTCTCTAATGATGACAACTGGAATGATTAAATGCTTTCCTGTCCCCCTCTGCAGCCATGTATGACGAGATCCGTCAGTTTCGGAATGCCTGTGGTGACGCCCACATGAAGACCATTCTGGCTATTGGAGAGCTGGGCACCTTCACCAATGTCTATAAGGCCAGCCTGGTCGCCATGATGGCTGGTCAGTGTTACCACAACTCAACGTCCTGCTCTGACGTCTTTCAGTTTGTCTGTCATAGTCACACTTTATGTCTCCTCTGCATAAAAGCATTTTCATTCAGCTTTTCAGTAGTTTTTAATTAACATTTAGTGAACATGTTGGCAAGTAGGTTTATGCTCTTTCTTACAAAGAGCGAGATGAGAAGCTGGGTGTCAGTCAGTCTGTGAGGTGCAGTGAATATGGAGATCTTTTGCTGTAAATAATGCTGTCATATTCAAATTTGGGATTGATGTGGCTACACTACACACAAAACTCCAAATACATGGGTGTTACAAGGATTTTGTTAACAAAGCGCCTTGGCTCCGAAGCGTCACGTGAAGCGCCGTCCGTTTCTGGTGACAGCGGCAGCTGATCACAGCTGGATCAGCTGTCAGTCGGCTCTAACAGCTGTAGAGACTTGTAATGGAGTTAGTGCACACATGTGCACTGTGTTGTTATGTTGTTATTTATAGAAGCCCAACAATTCCCACCAAGAGCAGCACTAGGCGACACAGGCAAGGAAAAACTTCCTTTAAGAGGCAGAAACCTCGAGCAGAACCATGGCTCAGGGTGGGCGGCCATCTGCCTCGACCGGTTGGAGGTGAGGGGAGAGAGAGAGAGAGAGAGGGAGGAAAAGAGAGGAACAGAGAGAGGGAGGCAGCCTACACAGAATACACACAGAGGTACAGATGGTAACAGTAATGTTGCTATAGGCTTGAATGAAAAATGATTCAGATATTTATAGTAGTGTTAATGATAATAATAACAGTAATAATAGCAATAGGACTAGTAATAATAATTGTAGCAGAGGGTGTGGAGCAGGAACACGGCGGCAGCAGGTGACTCGCAACCACAGATCCAGACTCCACAGGTCCAGAGCCAGAAACACCTGCAGGAAGTGAGAGGAGGAGAGAGGAGAGGGACGAGAAAGCATCTGCATCATCTGCATTTATATTTATTGATTCTGATTGTGAGTTTGTTATTGAATAACGATTTAGATTTATTAGGCTAAATGTTCAGGGAAATTGAAATAATGTAACTCAAATCAGTTGACGCTCAGTTTTAGGCTTTCAGTTTATTTCCTCTTCTGATATCTTTTGCAAGTCACATCACTCGTTCATCCATAGGTTCCATCATATCAATCCAACTATTACTATACTATTGTCGTCTATGTGGACTAAACACAGGAATGAGCAGCCTCACATGTGACTGAATAGAAATGACGATAAATGATGTAAAACGTCTTTCTTGCAGACAGACTCTCCGACTCTCTCAGACTATAATTGTCTCCATTATAAAAGTTGATTGGAGAAATAAAGAATAAAGAAATAAAGAAAGAAAACTCTCTAACAAATGAAGAAAGTTGTGCGTGGGGCTTTTGTTGTTAAGACCTAAAATGAATAAAGGTTTTAACTAGACCGTTAATCATAAAACAACTCAAATATAAGACTCTGCGGTGATAAACTTGAGTTTAATGTTATCTGTCCTGATATCAGATCAGTCCCATCAATATAACAGCTTCTGCGCAGGATGCACTGGTGTCTCCTCAGAAATCGCTCCTCGGGCGGCGCGAATAAAAGCTTTGGGATGGTTTGCGAGATGGCGGCGCGGAAGAACTTCCGGTTGAAGCGAGGAGCGAGGAAACGCTCTGCCATTCTGCCGTCCCACTCTGCTGAGCCGGGTGTGGCGATGCTGATGTGGGTGAGAAAGAGGTTTCCACCTGTTAAGCGTTTTTTTAGAGCAGGAGCTCCTGTCAGACAAACATCTGTTGAAAAATAGAACACAACCAGGGCCCTGTGACTCCATGATGCGGAAAACACGGATAGAATTTGATAATAAACATGGAATCAACAGTAAAACGCAGAATGTCTAGGAAATTTTCCAAAATGTGGATGCAATTTATAAAAATAGTGGTTTCGTCTTTTTACAGCACTTAAGCCAAATGAACAGAAATAACTTCTGGAGTGTTTTGGTGTAATTTACAGGCATGCTGCTCAGCGCCTTCTCACACACACACACTCACACACACACACACACACTCACACACAGTTACATTGAAAAAAATTGGCATGCTGGCAAAAAATGTACAAATTACGTTCAATCAGGCTTTGACACCAAGGAAGAGCAAGTCCCACATAAGAGCAGCCTCCATCAGACCCACTTATTCCTGCGGTGTGTTCTGCAGCAGATGGAGGCTGTCCTGCAGAAGATCCGTGGGATGAAATTATAAGTTGTCATGTAATAACATATATAAGAGGGACAATACGCAGTACGTGTGCTGCAGCAATACATTTATTGCCAATTGTCCCCACAAATCATTGCATATACATTTGAATATTTCTACATACATTTATCTATTTGGATTTAACTCATTTATATTGATTCCATTTGTAAACTTTTCTTAAATTGTTGAACTTTTATTCATCCACCACATGATTACAGTGTTTCTGATGACAAAATGGGCTTAAATTGTAAAACCTAGAATTCAGAGAAATTAAAAAAACACCTCCTCTGTCTTCATGAATTCACAGAATTAGAATTGGTTAAATAAGCTACTTGGGGGGGCCGCTGTGTGGTTCAGGAGGTAGAGCGGGTCAAGGTCGGTGGTTCGATCCCCGGCCCCTACTGCACCGCGAGGTGTCTTTGGGTGAGAGACTGAACCCCAAATTACTCCTGATGGCTGAATAATTGAATGAATGGGATTGGTTTCTGTTTTTGATGAGCCGTTGGCACCTTGTGGCAGCCTCTGCCGTTACTGTGTGACAGGGTGAATGTGACAGGGAGAGTCAAGTGCTTTGAATGGTTGGAAGACCAGAAAGGTGCTGTGTAAGTTCTGATTTTCTGTCTTTTTAAGAGCTATAATAGACAGCATACACAAACATTTTTATAACTTTTGGTTAATGAAAAATTCTTTCATTCTTAATTAGGGTCCCCATTAACACCAGAATAAGCATCGGCTATTCTTCCTGGGGTTCGTTCATGTTCATAATAAAACAGACTATTAAATAACTTTTACATTTTCTCCAGAACTGCAGCGGCTTACAGTATACTGAATATTTTATTTGAACGTATTTGAAAGAATACCTGACCCAATTTCGAGTAGTTTATTTCTGATCTCACCATTTTAATTCTACTTAATTCTCCACTTTATTTTATCATTTCCTCACAAACTGAAAAATCTGCTCACCTTGCTTTTCCTTTCAGACACACACCTTCCTCTGTCTCTCTCTGCTTCTCTCTCTCTCCATTTCTCTGTCTGTTCTGTTGACTCAGTGCTAAAATGGGCCATTACTAAACCTGACCCCCTTGTAAGGACTCTGTGTGGGGAACCACAGCTTATTTGGCCTTACAGGTATGACTGGCGTTGTGTCTTCTTCACTCACAGACATGTTTTTGTGTGTGTGTGTGGCTGTGCATGTTGACCGGCACAGGATCGCGTGAGGCTGATTGGCCATGGTCATCAGTCATAGCTGATCAAACTGAAAACCAGCCGATCGATCGGTGCACCTCTCCCACATATACGCAACTATGACCAAAATTGTTACACCTCAAGTCAGTTCTCTCCTGTTTCACGTGTATTGGTCTGCGAGAGCAGCCAAAACACCGGTGACCTACATTCCACACTGTGCCTGTGTAGACGGAGACAGAAGATGTGCTGCTCACGCTACGCCTCCTGTGTAGACAGAGTGTAAGATGTTCTTCACTTCTCAGCTGAGCCTTTCTCCTCCGATTCCTGTCAGCAGCTGGAGGTAAAATGACTCGGCCTGCAGGCTGATGAATTTCTGTGGCGAACCGAAACGTTACAGATAAACTTCCGTTAAACTCCGAATGAGATCTGTGATGGACGAGACGGCTCGTGGAGGGACAAGCCCACAAAGCTCACTATATTTAACCGCCAACATTTCAGTCCACGTCTTTGCGCGTACCACTGTGCCACGCTGTTATGAACAGAGAGGCGGCAGCCCTGAAGAAGCCACCATGCGTGTGTTTCGACTGTTAACTGGAGGCCGCTTTTTCATTTTGTGATGACGGTCTGATTTTCATGTGGCACTAAAGAGGTTTTAAAAAGTCTAAAGTCTGAATGGCAAACCTGATGAGTGACACGCACACACACACACACACACACACAACACACACACACACACACACACACACAGTATACTTAACCAGCCATCACATAATAAGCAGATTACAGAACCAAATTGTCAGGGGCTCTGATAGAGATCATTATTAAAATGCATTGCTTTTGTCGCCACGCTCACTCCTTAATCTCCCCTTGTTCCTATGAATTGCGTATGAGATTCCTGAAATTGAATGATAATTTCACCTATTAATCTTTGATGCAGGCTATTTTACTCTGCTGTTCCCTGCCAGTATCCCCCTGCCCACGCAAATGAATAGAGCTTCATTACCGCCACCCACATTTAATAACCGTTATCCATTATCTGGTAATTAAGACTCCCCATAACGAATCTTAAGGATTATGCCAGTTTGAGGACGAGGGGAGAGAGGCTGGAAAAAAAAGGCCTCACTGGAAAAATTCATAGAACATGTCTTTAATGAACTGGAAAATGTTCATATTGCTCTGTTCAGTAATGAACAGTCATTATACACCAGGGAGGCAGAAGGGCCGATCCCCCCCCCCCCTTCTTTCCTACAGCCCGCAGTTTGTGGGTAATCTATTAAAGAGCGTCATTTCATCTTCTATTTTTATCAGGAAAGCTGATAAAACATAATTGGCTGTGAAGGAAGGGAAGGAAAAATGAAGGCTTTTATTGATGAACATGTAGCTGCCCTCTGTTAGCCATCAGCAGCAGCATATGTTCTTGTCTGGCCAGGCCAGACTGTCAGAGTAATGCCCTGTCCGTCCTCTCTCTGCACCCTCACTGTGTCGCTGACTCTGCTTTCCTACTTTTGCAGCTCATCTCATGTTGAATCTTCCTGTACAGGTTTGAATGTAGAGCCGTTGAATAGAAAATACACTCCAGATAAATGATGAGCACTACCAGGTGGATTTATTTATCATTTTACAACACAGGGGCTGTAGAATGAAATGGAATTGTGGTTCCCTTTATGCTACTCACAAAAAGCAAATGTTATGAACAAAAAATACATACAGGAGATGAGTGGATAAATAATAAGTCTCAGAAATAACTATTTTGCGGTTCTGAGGATGGATTCAGAAGTTGCACAGCCTGAGGGAAAAAGCTGCTCTGCAGTCTGGTTGTGCGGCAGCAGAAACTTCGATATCTTTTCCCAGAATGCAGCAGGGTGAACAGGCTGTGGCTGGGTGGGTACTGTCCTTTAGTATCCTTAGGGCTCTGCGTAGGCATATGGCCAGTATCATTCTCAGGAGATGGGTACCAATGATCTCCTGAGCAGTTTTAGTGTAGACTTCAGTGTTCTTATGTGTGGTGTGCAACATCCGCGAGATGTGTCGTTCCGACCAAACATCTATTCCGTTTGTTTGTGAGGAAGTCCAGTATCCAGCTGCAGAGTGTTGGATTTAAACCCAGAGTGCTGAGTTTGCTGAGCAGCTTCATGGGGAGATTGTGTTGAACGCTGAGCTCAAATCCACAAACAGCATTCTGATGTAGGTGTTGTTTTTCTCAAGGTGTGTGAGGGCGGAGTGGAGATGGCATCCTCTGTGGATCTGTTGGTTCTGAAAGCAAACTGGTGAAGGTCCAGGCTGGCCGGGATGTTTCTGTGATGACTCTCCACTCTGTGTGTTGAAGTCTAAATCTCACCTGTTTTAAACTCGACAGGTTCAGACTTCATCAAGACTTCCACAGGAAAGGAGGCTGTCAACGCAACTTACCCTGTCGCCATAGTAATGGTGAGGGCCATCCGTGACTACTTCTTGTGTACAGGCCACAAGGTACAGTATTAACTCCTGGCTAAAATGTTCAATTTGTTAGTTTCAACCAGTGGTTGGATTTTAAAGGACAGGAACCTGTAAATCTGCTCTGTGTCAGTAATTTGCTGCACTACTACTACATCTGTGGCGATCAAGACCAAAAGTCTGCACAAACCTTAAAGCAAGCACATGCAGCGTTGTAAATCATTATAGCAACAAAGAGTATATGCATATGTTGTATATGTTCCCTCAGGTGGGCTTTAAGCCAGCAGGGGGGATCCGGACGGCTCAGGAGTCTCTGCTGTGGCTCACTCTGATCAAAGAGGAGCTGGGCGACGACTGGCTCAGCCCTCTCCTGTTCCGCCTGGGAGCCAGCAGCCTATTGGCTGACATCGAGAGGCAGGTGGGGGATCAAAACACACGCAGTGCTTTTACCATGCATTACTTTTCCTTGCTTTTATCTTACTTTTTAAATTTCTTCCTGTTTTTACAGATCTACCATCATGTGACTGGACAGTATGCAGCCTTTCATGAACTGCCTATGGCCTGAAGCTGTGGACTTCCTGTTTTAATGACCAATTAGAACCTCAGACTCACCACGCAGGACTGACTCATCTATTCTGTTAACTACACTCATGTTCAGTGCTCTGACTGAAGACTAGGACCAATGTATGTAACACAGTTGTATCGCTCTGTAGTAGTACATGTGCTTATACAGACCGAGTATTTATCAAGAAATACAGGTGAATAAACTTGAACGTCTTTATTTGGCCTGTTATTTTCCACTGAACAGGACTGTCCATATCACAGCACAGATCCCAACACAACACAATGGCCTTCAGGTGATTTAACTGGTGGCTCAAATCCCATCCTTTATTTCCACTCTTCTTGTAATTACCTTAATTATGATGAAAATAATAATGATAAGATGTTATTAGTGTATTTGCATTCATTATGTTGTCAATGTGCTTACTTGTTCCATGATACCCTTTAATTGATGAAAGGTTATTTGACAGTTGACCATAAGTTGTGCTGCCAGGGGTATGAGCAGGTTTTGAGCTGCTGGTGGTGTAATGGTGTGAGGTTTTTTTGGGATACTTCTGGCTCTTACAGTACCAACTGAGTATAGCTTAAACGTGACAGCCTACCTGAGTATTGTTGCTGATCATATCCATTCCTTTATGGTCAGAGTGTACCCATCTTCTGGATAATGCACCATGTCACAAAGCTCAGATCATCTCAAACTGGTTTCTTGAACAGGAAAATGAGTTCACTGTACTCCAACTACTCCACAGTCACCAGATCTTGATCTAATACAGCACCTTTTGGAGGTGGAGGTGGTGAAATGGGAGATATGGACCAGAATCTATGAGGGATGTTTCCAGAACCTTTTCATCTATCCTATTAAGAATTAAGGAGGTTCTGGCAAAAGGTCCAATCTGATACTGGCAAGGTGCTACGCTTCCAGATTTCACAAAATTGCACAGACTTATTGTGTGATCAATAAGTCTGTGCTTATTAACCTTGAAACCGGGTAGACCATGCAGTCCAAAAAAAGAGATGCAGAGTTGAAGTTAAATATTGTACTGTATTGCAACTACGACCTTTCCAAGTGTGTGCTCATGCACATGCTTGACCTTATGAGTGAGCGCTTGGCATTGGTCGAACTCGTGTAATCTCCCACTGCAATGTTGCAGCTTGACGATGAACTAATCCATGCACTTACTTGTTTAGCTAACTAATACTTGAGTATCATCTGCATAAATATGAACGTTTATTGCGATAATATTGTCTAAAAATATAGGGTGAATTGGTCCAAGGGCGCTATAATCCAGGTATGCGTTTTGGCAAGTAACTTCCACCTATTATATTGCACATTTAATTACATTTCATGCACGTGGTCCCTGAATTGAGCTGCATCTCGTGATATAAAGGCTGCTAGGAGAAAAATCTACGGGATAGAGTGTTGGTAAATGAGAACCCTGCGAAAGAATGCAGAACAGACAGGCGCCTTGGAGCCACAGACCTTCATCACATCTATGAAGTCTCCAGTTCATGTTGCCTATGCGATTCTGCAAATGCTTGTCAGGTCTCCAACCTGTCCCACAGATGTGTGCTGAATATGTTATGGAGGCTTCCTTTGCTCTTAATTTCATTAGCGGGAAGCTCAAACAACTGAAGAGTGGTGGGGATTAATCAGGGGTTAAGTGAGTTTAAAAGATGTGATTGAACAGCTCACACATTTGAGACTTCATTTGAAGACAGAAAACTTTCTTTAATTAAGATATCACAATCTTCGACCTTGACTGAACATGAGTGAATTAATTGAGAAGCGAAGGGGATGTGAGATTTTGTGGAAAATGTGGGATTTGATGGAATACTCATGGGAAAGGGTTGACTTCAGGACACTGGTGGAAGGGCTGGGAATGAGGCCATGCTCGGTGAGGAATTGTAGGGGTGGTTTGACAAGGGCAAATATAGAATTTTTTATTATTAATAGAATTATTTTCTACAGTAGTGTGATCAATAAGCCTGAGCTATCGACACAGATGATAGGACTAATATCCCAAAGCTTTTAAAATAAATTAGTAGAAAATATGATTTTTCTGTCTGTTGCTGCAAATGATCAAATGGGTTGGAAATAAACCAAAAGTTTATATAGATCATCTGCACCACTTAAGAAATCATAGTAAAAATAAGTGTACCTGCAGTGTTGCTAATAATCCTTCATTGCACAGGAAAACTTAACAACTACAGTAAGAAGAGTAGAACAATGTTGAAGGATATAGTGGGTCAACTGTGATGGATGTTTACAACAGACAGATGGGTAATAATTGTATTGTGATCGTTTTTCTTTTTAAAAAGTCTGACTGCCCCATTTTTCCCCCCAAACTGTCTGATCATCTGCATTTGCTTTTTGACCCATGAAACTTTCTGCGATGTCACTGACAACATATTTCATTTGATGATATTCACAGTATAGCAACATAATTATGGCACTTAGTTAATGTGAGGAAAACGTTGTGGTGTTATTTAAAAGTTATCCTTGACTTGAAACTGCAGACGGGAAGTATTTACACTTGAAAATTTTTTACCAAAACCCCAAAATTTCTCTAACCTAAACCTAATCACACGGGACTCAGGATTGGAACTCTCGTGTCCTGTTTAGTGCAACCTCTGTACATCCCGACCACCTCCATATGACTTCTGTGGCACAAGAATGTATCACGTCCTTGACCGAGATTGAGATTGCATGCAGCAATAACAATGTGTTCCCTCCAAAATGTATTAGGCAAATTAAGAATATAATTTCTAGTAGAATGGGTTGGATGGCCAGGGAGATGAAAATAAGATCAAAGTTTGAGAAAATAATCTTAAATAAAAGTCCGCTCACTTGCTTTTTCAGAGCTTTCAACCTAATCTCTGTATTTATCAGTGGGTGGAATTTGCTCAGTTGTAATGTCGATTGCTGATTGTGACACTTTGCAAAGTTGCCCGTAAGTTTGAGCAGTCACTATGCACCCACAAACAGCTCCATTCGTAAGTGACTTAACTACCCCAATTTGCCTTTTGATGTTGTGAACTGAAATATAGTTTTCTCTCAAGCTGAGGATCTAAGTTGCAATAAAGCAGAATTGTGCTTTATGTAGCCTTCCATCACTGCTGGTAAAAGCTTTTCAGAGTAGAAAGATCAACACTGCAGCCTCATGGTGGCTTTTTTGTCTAATTCTTCTAGTTTCAATTTGCACTATAACTTCTGCCAGTTTTACTTTGAGTGCAGATGTCGGATGTAATTCATATCTGTAAACTGCACAAATGTTTGACCTGTGTGATTTATTGAGAGTGAAAGAGCTTATTATGCCATCTGTGATGTTAAAAATGATGCAAACTGTTCAATGACGTTGGGGACGAATAGTATTTCTCTTTTGTTTATTCCTGGCAGATAAAAACACTCCCCTCTGTGTGAGGTGTGTAAGAAGGAATAATGGAGTGAGCGTGTGTAGTCTGCTCTTGATGGATTAGGGCCACTTATGTAAAGGCATGTAGATCATCTAAAATCTGGACCATTGGTCACCACTCTGGCACTTGATAAGACAGAGGTACAGAGGCTGGAATTTGATTCTGCTTGATTGATTCCCTGGGCCATCCATAGAGATCGCTATCACACACACACACACACACACACAGACAGAGCAGCGTAGTGGACTGGCGTCTCGTAGGTATCTGATTAGGAGCTCAGATTTGATGCTCAGAGGTTTACTATGATTTTTTCTTTCATGGGTGTGATTTTGTTGAGGAAAAGTATTACAAATGTCTCTGTATGTAAAGTAGTTGTGTGTCTATCTATTCTGAATGTCCACAATAGAAGGCAAAATGAAAAGCCATAACCTCCCTCTGGCTACAGGAGGATTCCGATCTCTCTCCAACAACTCTGTGTCTATTTTGTCTTTGTAGTCTCGAAGTCAGAGCCATTTTATTTGTTATATTAACCTAGTGATCCCTGCCATATTCGGGACGCGGAAAGTATAACACAAGGTTTGAGATTGGGCCAACAAGATGCTTCAGAACATCTTTGTTTAATCTTTGGGATCCACCTGTGTTGACCTTTGTTGAGAAGTTTTGATTGAGAGTTTTAGTACGTTTTATCTTTATGGATAAGTATTGATTATGGGTTTGATGATACGCTTAGCTCACCAGACGAGATGATGCACGATATTGGGTTCACGAGAATGAAATGTGACTATCTACGAAACTATCTACAAACATCTGGCAAACACCTTGGCTACAGATGGAAGAAAAGTTGGATTGGTGCGACTGATGGACAGGAATGAGGTAATTCTTTGTGCTCATCCTTCAATTTAACACAAACATGCATTATCACCACATCTGGCGATACATAGTTTTCACTGGACAGAAAGGCGATAAAAATTAAGTAGTAACTAAAGTTGTCAAGTTGTCATGTTTGCCTCTAAGATGTTGAGGAGAAGGATAAAGTAGGATAAAATAGAAATACTGAGGTAAAGGACTAGTACGTAGAATCTGTAGCTTACTTAAGTACAGTATTTGATAAAATGCACTTAGTGCAGGTTCCCACCAGTCTTGTTTAGACCAGTTGAACCCCCTTGGTGCAGTTTGTTTGGGTTGGTGTGAATGTTGGACTTGAACTCTAGTGAGGACCAGAGTCAGCTTCAAGGAGGTGGTCTGCCTCAGGGAGGTGGTCTCGGACCCGCTGTCAAGTGAACTCTGGAGTGGGGTATTTGTGCTGTGAACACCATTTAAACCAATAAGAAGCGTACTATGGTATTGTTGTTGAGGGTGCTTTCACACCTGGATCGGTTTGAGACGTTCTGAAACAAGAGTCCGTTTGGACATATGTGAAAACAACAATCGCACTCTGATCCAGAACAATACAACCGAGCTGAGATCACCGAGAAGAGGTGGCAAAAGATTCAGTCGTGTATGTTGCTCCACTTTTGGCAAGTTGGTCTCGTCCCTTTATGTCTTGCTGTCTGAGTTTTTATGCCTTCGCGCGGAACTGCTCAACTGAACATTCATAGCCTCACTCTTTCATTTGTTCACTAACCATTGTATAGGCTTCACTGTTATTGTGTGTGGCGTCCAACATCTGGGAAATATGTTGATCTGACCAAATGTCATTTCACCACCTCACAGCACCAAGTCAACACACGACGCATTTGGTATTATTCTCATGGAGCTGTCCCACAATGCAAAGCGCGACCTGAACACATGAGGTATGTGATTTAGCATCTAAGCACCTAAAACCTTACCGCAAGAGTCCATTGAAAACTACACATGCCCCTTTAATGCCACTTGCCATGTCAAAATTTTTCAGAGGGTGTACGTGTAGGCTCCTTGCGGACGTCCACGTGCCTCCCAGTTTTTGTGACTGGGCAGACAAGTCTGCCCACTACACTACCAGGGCACCAACTGATCACCTGCGCATGTGTTGGACAAGTCTGCCAAGTGGATTCCAGAAAGTAGTATAAACAGAAGTCCGTCATCAAGGCTTTTCAGACTTGAAGTCACCAGGTAAGTGCTTAAACATAGGAGGTTGTGTGCAAGGGTCCAAAATGGTAAAATGGGACACCAATGGGGCAAAGCACTTTGCAACACATCATCTGATGTTACCTTGATTATAGCAAGACATCTTTTTTTTTTTCTTTACGGCCAAGGCACTGAAGGGACTGACTGTCTGATTCAAACATATTCCAGGCTATACTGAGTAAATTGACTATTTGAAAATTAGCTGTGACCAAGCAGTCATTTTCAAATAATCAATTTACTCATTTTTATCATAACAGCATCATATACTTAAAGGTTTTTTGTCTTGTAGTTGCTCTCTCCATGTTTGTTCATCTTATTTTAATGCTGGCTTCCCCTGGTAACCCCGTGTTCAATGTCACAACGCTATTAACGTGGGTAATTCCCTGGCAGAGTCTGCAGTGATGTAGACTTATGGAAAGTGTGCATAACAGGCTCAAAAAGTCTGCGAGAGCCTTCATGCACTTAACGATTTGACTCACGCGGCTCAGTATAACCTGTACAGTCAGTTTAAATGATGTGGTAGAAAATCAAGGTGTGTGAGCACATGGTTGCAGACGGATGTCAGCACGTCATTGGATACTGTACATCACAATGCATTGTTTCCTTATTAGAAGCGATTTGAGATGAATCGCAGTGTTGTGTGCTGAACTTGACTGCATCTTCAGGCCAGTATCCAGCATTCACACAGCTTTCATCACAGATGGCTGAAAAGCTCCTTTATCACACAGCCAGTCTGTGCTCAAATATTGGAGCAGAGTCTGATTCAAGGTTGGGACAGGTGAACCTCAAAGAGAGAATAATTGGCCCTCAGACTGCAATGATATTAATGATACAATTAGAGCAGGCCTTTGGTTTCCACAGTGGCAGAAACAGGTAGTGATAGGTGATACCGGGGGACTTCACTAGTGTCAGTCCGATCCTTCTGATGCCGTGCTGATCCCACAAAAGTAGGAGGCTGGCACACACTCACTCAGGCTCATTTCCCAGGGTGCACACTGCCTTTGAACGCTGACCTTGGTTGGAGGCTCCCTTGCGGTGTGAGAAGAGATGGAATACATGTTTGAAAGATCAAAACAGTCCAGGCTCACCTGTCTCCACAAACACTGGCACACAGTTTTCACAGCCTACGTTCATTATGGAAGTGATTAACTGATTAACCCAGCTCCAAGACACAGCTGTGCACCACGGAAAAATGACAGTTTACTAGCAACTGATCTCTACTGTACACAGACTGACTGACTCCACAGTAATGGTTTATTCATTCCAGAATATTTTTAAATGACAGTATTAGAATGTAATAAGATAAAAAGAGACAAGAAATGCCCATCAGAGTCCAATGTGATATTTTCAAATTAATCATTAATTCTGACCACGGGATTCAGCTTACAAGAAATGAAACAGAGAAAAGCGACAAATCCTCAAATTTAAGTGGCTGTAACCAGCTCTGTGTCCTCCCTGGAAGAATGTTGGAATAATTCACCTTTTGACTAAAATGTCATCGATTGATTAGTTTTCTTTTGAATGGCTCATCGACTAATCCCTTAGGCTACTAAGAGCACATTTTATTGCATGTTAAACACCAAAAAACTAAATGCACATATGGTGAGGTATAAGATAAGGGAGCAGATGTGCAGTATAAGCAAGTAAAAGAATGCTTACATTATATGCAAAATTAAGTAATAAAAAAAATAAAAGTTAATAAATAATATAAATAGTAATCACATACAGCAGTGAGGCATAAAACAGCTGCAATAAATAGGAATTAAGTATAAGTAATGCCAGACAGACACTGTACAGATTAAGCCTGATGTTAACCCAGAGAAGGTGTCCCTCAACTAAGCTATGGGGAGCTTGTTTTATTATTATTATTAACTATGCCAGTGGCCAGTAGCATAAGAATCGGAATAAATATCGCAATGAAGGATCCACACTACTGTCTTGAAAAACAGAGGATAAAATTATCATGAAAAATCTAAAAATTGATGTTGACAATGATCAAATAAATAATTTAAGTAAAGAGAAATTCACACTAGAGACACCATCTACCCTTTGTTCTCTCTCACCTTCTGTATTCACTGCTTGTCCCTTTCTCTGTGACTCCTACTTGTCTCTCCTGCCAAAATGTATCACTACAACTTATTGATTTTATCGTTGAGTTTGAGTTGCATCATTTGGATCTGAATTATAGAAATGTGTCTCAAACAGTACAATGTGCTACAATAATATACAGTATCTCACAAAAATGAGTCCACCCCTCACATTTTTGTAAATATTTGATTATATCTTTTCATGTGACAACACTGAAAAAATGACACTTTGCTACGATGTCAACTAGTGAGTGTACAGCTTCACCTTGGGGTGTACTCACTTTTGTTACATTGTAGCAATGTAAAGTAGTGAGTGTACAGCTTGTATAACAGTGTAAATTTGCTGTCCCCTCAAAATAACACATCACACAGCCATTAATGTCTAAACCGCTGGCAAGAAAAGTGAGGACACCCCAAAGTGAAGCTGTACACTCACTAGTTTACACTGTAGCAAAGTGTCATTTCATGAACATTTTTTACAAAATTTACAAAAATTTGAGGAGTGTACTCATTTTTGTGAGATACTGTATGCAATAATAAATAATGATATGTTCTTTTTAGATGGTAGAGGTTTTCAATGGGGTTCAGGTCTGGAGATTGGGCTGTCCATTACGAGGTCTTGATTTGGTGGTCCTACATCCACACCTTGATTGACCTGGCTGTGTAGTGTGACCGCCCCGCCTGCTCACGCGGGGTGTCTCAATGTAAAACAATTGAACTAATTTAAGGTTGAATTCTGCTGGGGAACAGGAAGCACCAAAACTACAGGCGAGGCTCGGACCAGTAGTTACAATTTAAAACACAATCTAAAATACACGGAGAAAGAAGACAGTTAAATTGAGTTACTATAAAAGGCACCTTCAAATGTCCAATATAAAATATTCAGTGCGGCTCAGGGCCATTCCTACTCAATCAGTCCTCCGGGTCTTTGTAGCCACTTTTCTTGAGCCGTCTCTTAAACTCTTCCAACTCCCAGTGTTCTGTCTGTTTAACTCCAAGTTCTCAGTCCTCCTCTTGTGCTGTCCATTGGCAAGCAGCAGCAACCCTGAACAGTTACATCAGTTACGGAGTCACTGTTGTTCTCGCTTCACAGGAGTTCATTTAAAGGGGTATTATGTAGTTTTCAGCGGCCACTAACGGTGCGATTTTAAGATTGCAACCAGGTGTGTGCTCGGACGCTTGCCGGCTTGAACTCATGAGCGAGCAGAATCTGAAACACAACCGCTTTCATACAGAAATCCTGAAATAAACGCAGGAACAAAAACATGCAGGCTGTGGCTTTTCACTCAGACATGTTCAGGTTCTCTGACTTACTAACGCTCTCTGCTCTGAGGCAGCTCAACACCGTTACATGATAACGTTACATTTACTGCATTTAGCCGACGTGCTACATCGTTAGCTCGCCTGCTGCTTTCAGTAACTATCTTACTATCTGTGAATCTGTCACCGGAGGCTCAGCAATGTCTGTGTTTCTCTAATGTTCACTGTTTTCACTCGACATCATCTGAACCTGTTTGGTCTGATGGGCGTCAGCACATCAACCTTTATTGTTGTTTTGTATCCTTATGTGGAGCCTGTGTTTTGCTGTGAGCTGCTTGTTAATGGACTGCATGTTGTTAGTTGCCATGTTATCGCTGTAGTCTGAGAGAGTCTGCGCACAGAGCTGAATCCGACCCGGTGTCCTCACGTTAAAAGCAGAATCGTGGCTGATGCAAGCAACGGAGAAAACAGGCATGTGCTTCATTTCTAAGTGAGTTTTGAGCCCACTGACAATAAGGCGATGAAAATTTGATTTATTAATAATTAATTTAATTGAAAAACATATATACATATAGCCCCTTTAAGTCTCTTAGGCTGGTTATCACTCATCTTTGTATGTAAACCATGAATACAACAACCAAAAACAAAAGCAAACAAACGAGCAAAGTACAACCCAAAATAACACACATGCAAAATTAAGAGCACAATCTGAGACAGGACATGCTTCGAATTCCTACCCCTCCTTGTGTTCCTTGTTGGCGTCCTCCCCTACACAAATCCACCCAGGCCACTTCTCACTCCCGACAGGCCATGATGCCGTCTTTACTCTAGTTGTATCAACCTGGGTTGCTGTGTCTACCCTGAAGGTACTGCTCGTCAGCAGTGTGGCCAGCCCTCTCTGACTCTCCTGGCTCCTCCGTCTGTCTTTGGCTCCCTGTCCCTGGGTCTCTGGTTCCTGTCTCTGTCCTTATATAGGAAACACCTGGTGGAAAATCCCCACACCCACACCGGAAGCCTGTTCACCCTAAAAAGGGTTGTGAACCCTCCGCTGCTCTGTACTCTCACTCTCACATGCGAACACGTCACAAACATGTTTTTTCTTATGATGTATAAAGCCTAGTTCACACTACATGATATTTAGCCCGATTGCTGGTCTGTGAGCATCAGGCTGTAATCAGGGGTAAATCAGCGATTGATTGGTGGTCGCCAGTTGTTTTGTGTGAACTACTCACCTCCAGCTCTCTCTGTAGCACTGACAAGCCCTGCTACCTGCGTGTGCTGATCTATTCTTTCACCCAGATTCTTTGTCTTCACAACTGATATCTTTATAATAACAAACAACAGCTGTTTCATGTTTGATTTTGGGCCATTTCACATGTGTTTTCTTGACAAAACATGGCTTGGAGACCAGCCGTCGGGTCTCAAAGCTGCTGTCAGCGCATGTAGTGTGTGACCCCCTGTCAGCGATCAGTCACAGTGAAAACACCACAGCGACTTCAAGACTCCCGTCACAAGTTGTGTAGGGTGAACAGCACGGCCATCGCCTGATGCTTAAAGTTATGTAGTGTACATGAGCCTTAAGTGGCATGACTGAGAGACAGCGGTCACATGGTGCGAAAAGGACTGATGGTCATCAATCATGACAACCAAGTTTCTCATCACCCTGGTTGGACGGTTGACGTGCCAATTTGTAGTTTGATGTTATGGTGGATAAGGTTAGAGTGAGTGTTAGAGCTTATTCAGCTGGCAATTTCATCCAAAGTCACTTACAATTGTTATATATGTCAGAAGTCACACGCCTATGGAGCAACTAGGGGTTAAGTGTCTTGCTCAGGGACACATTGGTGGATGGGTCGCAGTGGGAACTGAACCCAGGTCTCTCACACCAAGGCTTGTGTCCCCCTCTCTAACCACTGGAAAGTAGCAAAACACAACAGATTTTTTTAAAATAACACAAGTATGCATTTGATCAATATACAATATAATATAATGATTTTATAAGTTTGGCTCCACTGGTACAGAAATAAACAGTAACATTTGTTTAGATTTTATGAGCTTGCTTGCCTGACCAACAGTTTCCTGCAATGCAACATATCTCAGATGGGCCTGGTTTGGTTTCAAACTCCAACTGATAGACCTCCAGCAATGATCTGAAATTCAGAATGAAGAAAGTTGATGCATTTATTTATTTATTCAGCCATGTTTACTCAGATTCATTTTTCCTCCAGGACATTGCTGCAGCGTTGTTACCCACGCTGAGGAGGGAGGTGTGCTGTGTTGTAGTGAAGCTCCTTTTAAAACCAGCCCTTGTTCGGTAGCTTGCGTGGGGCCTTTGCTGCGACCACTGCTGGGGAGACTTCACAATGCCTTCCTGTTGCAACAGAGAGGCTTTCTTATCTATTTTGGATGACACAGCTGCACACTATGAAAGCTCCCCCAGCCCAGGTGGATAGCTCAGGTACAGAGGCCAGAGAGGGTGTAGAATTTCAGAGAAAGAGGGGAAAGGTAGGAGGTGTAGACTAGAAACAGTAAATTATAAGTTACATAGTAGTTGTAAACTTCAACTGTCCAAAAACTCATAATGGAAAGACTCTAACAAAGATGAAAATCTTGCACATCTAAACTCTTTTCCGTACCTTTTCCCTAAATCTGGTCTCCAAATCTCACTGACTGAGCTGCTTTGAATTAAATTCTACTAGATCCCTCTATAGAGAATAATCTACATTCAGCTCAAGGTTTGGATCAATAGCATAACCACTATGAAGCATGAGGTACCACTGAGACAGAGAGATATTTGATTCATGGTCTAGTAATCTAAAGCTCTGTCAAAGAACCATGGACAGAATAATTGTTTGCAATAGGAAATCTCAATGGAGTCCTCAGAGCTCATTCCGAGGCTTTTGAAGTGGGGGCTGACATTGGAGAAACTCAAGGGCGGGGAGGGAATGAGGGGCATCTCAAATGAAGAAAGATGGAGCTGCGTTCACCTCAGAAATTATAAGCAGCACTTTCAAGACGCCGTCAGGTTTGTGAGAATAAACTGAGGTGCGGGAGGGGGAAGGAAGACCTGAAGATCTGCACTAGTGGAGATCATTAAAAATGAAACAAGTTGTGTTTGCAAAGTGAGAGACTGAGGTGGTGTGAACTGCATAGATTCAGCTGAGGACCTTGTTGTTCCCTTCAATACAGCACAGTGGAGTAAAAAAAACAGAGCTGGGAGTTCAAGAAAGAAACATTCTTCCATTATAAACTACAATGAAAAAAAGGAAAAGAAAACATTAAAAACCTTGAATTTGTTATCAAATGCTTTGATAGCCAAGGCCCCCCCACTGCACGCAGCACATAATGTGTGATGCTGATTGCATTGTTGTGGTCAGGTGCCCGTTCTGGCTCCCTGTGCATGCTGGGAGAAACATTTGGGAGGCTGATTAGGAGTAGACTGGCCTCAAGCAGCACATGTAGCTGTTTCTCCTGTTTCCCTCTTAAACTAGGTCTGTTATTTATCCACCAGGATTCAATGACATCTGTCTCTTATTCATCCTGACAAATACTACCAAACTTCTTTTAGAAATGCTTTATGTACTTATGACTTCTTTGAATTGGTGGTACAATACAATATTTACTACTAAGTCAATTATTTGTGTCTTAAAATGCATCTGGTTTTAAAACAAATCAACTTGTTTCAATTATTTCCTCCAAATAAGTGTTATTTTAAGATACTTTTTACTGTCTTCATGGCCTGTAGGGGTTAATTTCCCCTTTTTGGCATTAAGCAATGCAGCAATCTCTCATATTATGTCTCGTCTCAATTAACTCATTTCTGGTTCCCTCATAATAGAAGAAGAAGAAGAAGAAGAGGAAGAAGAAGAAGGTAGAAGGAAGATTTGTTTATCAATTTACAAAACACAGGGTTGTATAATGAGATGATCTTGTAGTTCCCTTTATGCCCCTCACAAAAAGCAAAATGTTATTTGCAAAAATTATAAAATTCTACACACCAGATAGGTGGATAAATAATCCTTGCGCACACCAGGGATGAATAGAGAGATGCAAGTTGTTTAATCTTGGTTTGAATCAACTTCTACTTCTTCCAACGACCAACAGAATTTGGAGGTTAGTCAAACGATATTCAGCTACCACTTGAGGTCCTGGGTGATGATGGTGCCCAGGAAGCAGAAGGTCTCCACAATCAACAGGGGAGTCACACAGGGTGATGGGGATGGGTGAGATGGGCTCTGAAATCCACTACCATTTTCACTGTCTTAAGAGGGCTGATGGTCCAGATGGTTAATCTCCCACCTGTAGGTGGACTCATCCCCACAAGAGATCCTTCGGCTCATCTACAAAGCTCTTAATGGTCAGGTCTTAAAGAACTCATATTACCTTACTACCCCACCAGAGCACTGCACTCCCAGAATGCAGGGTTCTTGTGGTTCCTAGAGTCTCCAAAAGTAGAATGGGAGCCAGAGCGTTCAGCTATCAGGCTCCTCTCCTGTGGAACCAGGTTCCAGTTTGGGTTCAGGAGGCAGACACCGTCTCTACATTTAAGAGTAGGCTTAAGACTTTCCTTTTTGATAAAGCTTATAGTTAGGGCTGGCTCGGGTGAGTCCTGAACCATCCCTTAGTTATGCTGCTATAGGCCTAGATTGCCGGGAGATTTCCCATGATGCACTGAGCTTCCCCCTCCACTTCTTTCTCTCCCTCTGAGTGCAACCTCATCCCATTAATGCATGTTACAAACTCGACTTCTTCCCTTTCCCGTAGTCTTGTGCTTTCCTCTCTCTCTCTCTCTCTCTCTCTCTTACAGTCGAGGCAGATGGCCGCCCACCCTGAGCCATGGTTCTGCTCGAGGTTTCTGCCTCTTAAAGGAAGTTTTTCCTTGCCTCTGTCGCCTAGTGCTGCTCTTGGTGTGAACTGGTGAAAAATGGTACAGACATTACTATAAATATCTGTACCATTTTTCATTCAGTCTATAGCACCATTACCTTTATTGTCTGTACCTCTATGTGTATACTGTGTAGGTTGCCTCCCTCTGCTCTCTCTCTCCTGCTCTCTCTCTCTCTTGCTCTCTCCCTCTCTCTCTCCCCCTCACCCCCAACCGGTCGAGGCAGATGGCCACCCACCCTGAGCCATGGTTCTGCTCGAGGTTTCTGCCTCTTAAAAGGAAGTTTTTCCTTGCCTCTGTCAGCCTAGTGCTTGCTCTTGGTGGGAATTGTTGGGCTTCTGTAAATAACTTCAGAGTACGGTCTAGACCTGCTCTTTATGAAAAGCGCTGTGAGATAACTGTTGTTGTGATTTGGCGCTATATAAATAAAATTGAATTGAATTGAATTGAACTGTTGCATTTCAGTAACTATCATCACAGAGTACTGTCTAGACCTGCTCCTTATGAAAACCGCTCTGAGATAACTGTTGTGAGTTGGTGCTATATAAATAAAATTGAATTGAATTGAATTTAATTGAGGAGATGAGCCCAATGAGAGTGGTGTCATCTGCAAACTTCAGGAGCTTGAAAGACTGGTAATTGGAGGTACAGCTGTTGGTATACAGGGAGAATAGCAGAGTTCATTAACCCACTGCCTCTGCAATGTCAAAAAATTTGGATGTCAAATAATTTCCTTCAGCTGAACTTTTTGTTGATTTTAATTAATTATCTTTTTTTTAATTGTTTTTAAAAACAAGTTCTTAAAAAAGAAATGTATGAATAAAAATAAGCCTGACAAAATAGGGATGGGAAATCAAACATTGTGAGTTAGTGGTCAGTAACAATAACATTCCAGGACATATTTAATGCAGGGCATTCCACATCAGAGAACACACTGATGCTCTCTGATGGTTGGCTGACGTGTGAAGACCACCGCTGTACAGTCTTATCGTAGCATACTGTAAAGACTGTGATTCTGCCTTTGTCCATAATCTCTATGAAGATTCTCCATCATCTAGGTCATAGTTATCCAAGAAAGATTAAAATCAAGGGCAAGAAGTTTCGCCACGCATCCAAGAGGCTTCTTCATTTGTCCAAAATGCTTATTTTCCTTTAAGGGTAGGTGAATAACAACATCAGTATCTCTTATGTCAAGTCCTTGTCCAAATGTGGAGAGAAGGATTTAACAGAAACTACTCATTCTACCACAGGTTACTTTCTGAAAGAAGATACTATTAGTGAAGAAGTGAATCTAAGATAAACTTCTTTGCATTTCCTAACATCTGACTTTTTTTTAAATCCATGGCAACATGTATTTGTGAACTTTGGACTTTTTGAGAGTAATCCAGACTCACTTTAAGTTCTTGTAACTCACCCAACACTGAGTCCACTCTTTTGTTGGCTGAGTCCAGAATCATCAGAGTGAAACTTCTAAATGCAGTCTCCTGCCTCTTCAACAGATCCTCATAAAAGCTCTTCTGCTGGTCCAGTAATTCCTTAAGAGTGTCCATTGTCACATATTCAGGATCATCATTCAGAGTTGCTTTGTTTGCATTTCTACCGCGACCAGCCATGGTTGCGTTATAGGCCGAAACCAGTCCCTCAAATGTCCTTGATTATATAAACAATCCACAATGTTGACCGTAAGGTAGTAAGTCTGTTCCAACGCACTGCTCTGGTAATGTTAGCTCTCCGAAATCGCTCCTGTCGTGATGCAAAAACTCCCCCCCAGCTGGACACGACTATGGCCAGCTGCTCGGCCCCTGTCCTCAGCCTGTCTCTGGACTCAATCCCACAAGGTACAGACCCGTCTGTTACTTCAGTGAGATACCCAGGCGTCATGTTGTCCTTGACACAGAAGAAGTGATGTTCTTTACAGCCGGGTATGAGGAAAGTCTCTCTTCCGTCTGTCACCACAAGTGCTAGCCGAAGGTTAACATCTCTACAAACTTGGCAGTTGTGTAGAGATGATTTTCAGCACAGCAAGCACAGCGGTGCAAGCACAGGTTTTGGCATCTGGATTCTACAGTCTGGAAAGAGTTCCCAGAGGTGCTGAGCACTTCCTGGCTGCTTTGCTTTCACTCTGTGGTCCAACTGAGCCAGGCTAGCTGATATCCACTACTTCCAGTCTTTGTCAAGCTACGCTAACCACGTTCTGACCTCTGCTCTGTATTTAACACACAGACATAACCATGTAGCCTAAGACAATGCTCAAGGTGAGTCTCCAGTAGGTCCAGTAAACAGCTAGATGCAGAACTTGGAGCCAAATGTGAACAGACAAAAGAAATGAAAGACATACAAGTCCGGCAGTCATGCCTCAATAAATAGCTCCATTGTTTCAACCTCAACCAGCAGAGCAAAACCAGTAAAGACTGTTGGCCTAACCCAAGCAACAGCAAGCTCACTGGGCAGAAACTGACTGCCTGTGCCTGTGCAACTTGACAGTTGGAAGATGTCCTTCATGACCCTTATTGACTAAAAGCGTCATTTGCCAAGTGAGAAAATGTTTTATCTGAAAACTTACCACACAGGAGGATCAGTCAAAGCTGTGGATTCCTTCTTCTACAGGAACAAAGAGGATGAATATGTAGGTACCTGCAAGGTCCTACAAGAGAGGTATGGAAACCCATTCATCACACAGAAAACTCACCAGATAGCCTAAGATCAGTGTAACTGATCATCTAGCACTTTGGGAGTTTGCTGACTTTCTGCAAGGATGATTGTGAAGTGAACAACAATTTATGGACCATGGAGCCTAATTGCTGACGGTGAAGTGGATCAGTGTGGAAGTTATCCAGATCTCATTCTTTTGGCTGTGTTCTTGGGCAAAGAGGTCCAGAGAGCTTGTAATCCTGTCACCTCTCCACTCTTAGTAAACTTTAAGACCACAGACGTATGACTACCCAAGCCCTTACCCAAGACCTAACCTAGAGCCCTTAACACAAGTACTCAAACAAAGAATTCCACCACAGAGTCACTAGAAATATCCAATTACTAAGGACAAAACACCTAGCATTTTCAGATGCCCCACCTTGTCTGCAAAGACCATGGAAGCCAAAAATAACAAACAGGTTCATCCATGAAAATTGTCTCTGCTTTGGATGCGTGAGGAAGGGAAACATAAGGACTTCAAGAAGTGACACACCTGCAGCCATAGACTCCATGAAGAGTGGAGACTAAGGTCATTGTAAGTAACACAGAATGACTCAGCTCCTACAGATGACTGCACAAGCCAAGACGTTTACCGGGTCATGTCTTATGCATCAACGCATATGTGCCACTGCCACCACCAGCATAGTTGCAGTTGTGGTGTCTTCAATAGAAGAGCCTACATCTCTTTATAGTTTTCACTGTGAAACAGTGTTTCTACAGTACCTGAGATGATTAGTGATGATGAGGGAATAAACTGTAACGCATCAGTTTGAGTCTCTCTGCCTCCTGTATCAAGCCAAGGGCTGTTACAGTGCGTCGTTTTAAAAACTCCCACCAACGGCTTTTTGGGACTGATCGTGTGATTGAAGGATGAGTAATTCATGCAAATTACAAAAATAAAAATAATTTCTCACTTACCTCTATCGAGCTAGACATGCAGATATTTCGGCAGTCTCAGCAATCGCATTTCTTTCCTCAAACAGTGTCCCTCTTTTGGGGAGGTACTTTTATTGCTTTTGCCCATAAATGCTATATTCTCATATGCTCATATCATTACTTATATATTATAAAATCTATTCTTAAGCAAACATAACTAAGTTAACCCCTTGACGCCAATTGTCGCAAATTTGCATCACACCTCTTCTATGCAGACTGCAAGCCAAGATAGCACATGGATTCCCCCGATGCCTGTTGGTGCATATTGGATACGTACCTAGGAACCTTTTGCAGGTCCTGGTTTCTCCTTTATGCATGTTGTCGCTAATTTGCATCATTCCTACATCATACCTGAATTTATATCTTTTCTATGTTCTAGAGACAAATGAACAATCTTCAGTTAATTTAACAACAGCTTGAAAGCAAATGAAAACACAAATTATTTTTTTTATTGTTTTATTGTAAAAAAATTCAGGCGTCAAGGGGTTAAAAGCAAATGCTATCAAATGAGTAATGCTTTCATAGCTGTATGGAGAACATGAAACATTAAAAAGGAGAAAAATGAGGAAAAAATCTGGCATGAAGGAAACTTGCCTTTCTTTCAGAGATTAATTAACAAAAAACAAACATTTTATGATTAACTCCATGCTGCTGAATGAGCTGTTTGGGAATATGAGGGGAACTTCTTCTTTCAATCACAGCTATGACAGAATTGCCGCAGTCTGTTTGATTTCTGCAGATAGTCAACAAGGGACCCTGAAAGAGTAAATAAAACATGCTGTGGTGAGGAAGGATGGTTCTATGTTTGTGTCTATGTAAGGTCTTCGCTCGGGGAGCCTTGAATAGCTTGCCAGCCTTCTACAGGGAAGTACTGGAGGCGTGGGGTACTGTGTTGCTCCATTTCAAGACAGCCTGTTTCAGCAAAGGGCTAAAATTATGGTTCCTTAATACAGCATTTTCATTTCAAGGCAGGCTCCTCGCTAGCTGTCATCTTGCTGCTGCGGGTATAACACAGCTGAGACATGCGTTTATCAGCATGGGAGTAATGGATGAGGCAGCACCTTAAAAGAGAAGAAAATAGCTTACAGAAAAAAGAAGACCCTCTCCTTCCTGGACAATGTGCAGGACAATGCTCTGAAGTTCCTCCTGTGCCTAGACGATCAAATCAAAAATGAAACAGAAATCAATGAAAAGTATTGGTATAATATTTATACCAATCTAAGTACAGTACAGTACCAGTACCAGTAAAACTTTAAAAAAGCCCGCCCCTGAGGCAGCCCGAGAGAACGTTTTTCCAAATCACAACATCAGATAAATCTGGAAAAGACTTGGGACACATTTTTTTTTGCATTGTCCCAGCCTCAGTTCCATCAGAAGGCCGTGCGGAGGATTAGCAATAAATCCAAAATATGTTGGGCGCCAGACAGGATAATAGCCTTAATTCTAACCTGTCACTTAAAATGGTCGATTAGTAGGATATTAGATAGCCAGCTACCTTCGCTACAAACACACCAATAAAAGCCAACAAACACTAACTCAGTCACTCCCAATGTATTATATTCGAAGTCAAACAATAATCCACCATATGGTTAGTATGCAAACCCAAAATCTTACATTTCCGTTAAAGCAATAAAGAAGTGTTCAAAATAAATCATGCATATACCCAAAATTAACTGTTCACAACTCAAATGATAAAGAAGCGTGTGTGTGTTCGGATGCGTGTGTGTTTCAGGGGAAATCAGGCAATTAAGTCCATTGAACTCAAAAGGTGGCAGTCCAGTTCAGTTCCTTGAGTTCTGGTGTGAGAGAGGTGAGTGTGTGGGTGTTAGTCCAGATTAATTGAGTTCCATTGAGAGGGGAATAATGGTGTAGGTGTGTGTGGGGGTGTGTAGTTCAGTTCAAATGGGGGCAGAAGGTAAAGTCCTGCCCATAGCTGGGCAGGAGGATAGAGTAGCCACGAGAGTTACGACAAGGGAGACGAGGAAGCTCCAGGCTGCAACCGAGCAGGTTGAAGAGCAGGTTAACCTGTTTGTACACACACACACACTGGACCGGATACACCGGACTCGTGGAAACTGTTCACTAATATGTTTGCTTCACAAATGCGACTGCTTTTTGCAGCTGATAAAGAAACTTGAAAATGCATTCATCACAAGCGTGTCTGTGTAACGCGTGTGTTTGTGTAAAATGAACAAGAGTGGTAAAGAAAATGTGTTAATACCATGCTGGTGACATTGTTTACTTGCAATTTCTTATAAAATGACTGACAGACTTTAGTGTAAAATAGAGACTGGTTTGAAGAGTAACACTTTGTATAAAAAACAGTTTTGTCTTTGTCTTTTTTTTCTTGAGTTGGAATTCATATGGTTTTTCATGTGATCTCTTTGTTACATGAAGTTTTAGATTTTTAATGGGTTTTCTGCCATTATGGTTTAACATGAGATGTAACTTTGTACTTTTAATAATAAAAGATTTAAAAAGTAAATAAAACATGCTGCATGCATTTACTTTCACCTCTAAATAGGGTGGCCCTGATAATCAAAAGAGAATTAGCTTTGATTAATTAATCTGCTATGGCCCCCGTCCTATCCATTGATCTGCCGGCTATATGGAGGTCAGCGTTGTGCTCAGCAGCATTTAAAATGCTCAGCTTTATTTTTCACACTGACCTGCTCAGACAAAAATCCACCCTTATTGATTTTTCCTTAATTTCCCTGAAATGTTCTTCTGTTCACAGGCTATCCATGCTGAGGAAAGATCTGCATGTTTACACAAACTGCCTGATTATTAAGTGTTCAGCTATGTTCAACAAGTCTGTAATCTGATTCTACCCAATTCTACCTGATTCTAGCCTTATTTTGGAACCATGGCCATTGACAGTAGTGATGGCAATTACAGCTTTTTGAACAGAGCTGGATCTTATGGCTCCCAAACGGCTCTCCATTTAGTACCATTTTTGATGCTCACTGTCACTGTTACATTGTTATTTATTGCAAGAAATAAATGCAAGATTCTGCATCTACAATACTTTGAAATATTCTCTTAACACATACTTAAAAAGTGGGGTATGTCAGGACCATAGACTGGGCAAGACCCAATAACACCCATATAGAATAGAATGGCAACTATTAGTAACTCTACACAAACACATACAGTGTGTTGATACAGTTGTCATGGATTTCTTTTTCTGGAATGGCAAAATCAGCTCTCCGGCTCCCACAGTTCACTTAAAAGAGCCGTCAGCTCTGAGGACTCCATAGAGCTGTTTGTTTGTTTGTGACCGATACATCACAGAGCCCATTTTTTCATTTACAGCATGGATGCCTCTGAATAAAAAAACCCAACAGGAAACCAACATATTTAGAATAATAGAGGCTTCTATAGTCTTAGCTTCAGCTTATTTCAGATCTTGAATTAATATGAGGAAGCATTGCATGGTATGATCTTGTGTTTCATCCTGCCACTCTTTGGCTCTCCAACATCGTCTCCAATACAATCATGACGTTTATATTCTATTAATAAGGAAAATAATAATAATAAGGAAAAGATTAAATGAATGTACACTGTCTGCAAAACCTGCAAAATGTTGATACTGGATGTATTTGCATACAAATGTTCAGTGACAATGTCTGCAGCTTATGGCCACTAAAGCATGATTGATGTTTTTATGATTATGTTTAGGCAACTCAAAGCACTTGTTTCAGGTTGGGGAAAGATTGTGGGGATATCCACTGAAGGTTAAAGTCAAGTTCTTCTGAAGAAGTTCCTTGGATGAGGGACGAAACGTCTTCCAGTATCCAGTAAATACATATATGTGTTTAAGTAGCCTAAACCTAACCCCACTCAGAATGTGAATCCCGGTCTGTGATGTCAGTCATATGATTTGTGCACCCACCGTCCACCGTTTGCCACAAGAATGTAGCACTCACTGGACTAGAGGAAATGGTGCCACCAAATAGGCAGCATCTATACATTCTTTATGATAAACAACAGTGTAGCCATCTGTTCGACATTCTGTGCAGTGTCTCCAGGTATGGTGCAGATTCATGATCAAAGGTTATTGTATCTGTACAGGCATGATAGTAAAAAAACTGGCAGCCTTACTGTGATGACAGGACGTGAGAAGCCGTGCACAAGAAATTGTTACGACACCTCAAAAACCATAAACTGACTGAATGAACCAGATACAATGTTAATCAGCGAGCTTTAGAGGTGTGCTTGTTTTGTTTTTTTTAAACTTTGGACAGCAGGCTAGCTGATTACTCTTTATGCTGGGGTAGGTTAACCACTTCCTGACTCCAGCTCCATACAACACACAGACATGATGATCAGCAAAGTGTATTTCCCAAGATGCTGACAACCATCTACATGCACTGAATGCCACAGTGACTGGAGGGGGATTGAACATTTTCCGAAATCTCACTAGTGTAAGTGAAGCAATGGAGGAAGGCAGAACTCTAGAAGCCATCTGGAGAAGTTTCTCCTTCTCCTCAATTACTGATTCTTTAAAACCCTGCAGGGGTGATCACCAGACAGCTCATCTCACTGAAGTGCTCCAAGGTTCCATTTCAAAGATGCGTTGCATCTCTTCACGCCCTGCTCGGTGGCATCGTTGTTTTTCATGTGGCCCCATTCTCCTGGAAAATGCAAATGAGTGTTATTTCAAATGACAACGAAAGTAAACTTCTTTTCTGAGTTGTGTGTGCCAGGTTCCCTGTGGGGGACAGGGAGCCGAGAAAAACCCTGCTCTAATTCTGTCATTGCCAAACTTTGACATAAGCCTTTGTTGAGTGATACATCGGGTAACAGGGTCCCAATTCCTCCACGTTAATTTTTTAAAAGAAAGCACAAGACATGTATTCCTTGAAGAAATGTTTGGCGCTGCTTATGCTAAATATTATAACATTCAGGCAGTGATGTCTTTTGTTTTTTCCCTTTTATCTCCTCTTATCCACAGGAGGCCTTTACCTTTGCCACTGAGCCAGATAACAGCATCTCAGAAATAATTTAAGTAGCCCGTTTTTAAAAAACACTAAGACACGTCGGAAGAATTCAGATTCAAGATCAAAGTGTGCAGTTTCTCTGCAGCGAGGGCGAGGGCTGACTTCCGACAGTACATGATGATCAAGTACACTGCTTTGTTAAAAGGCCTGTCCTGGATTCCCAAGATCTGCCCACAACACACGTCTGCATATTTACTAGCATGTGTGTGAACAGCAAATTAAGTGTCAAGTTGAATGATGTTCTCTGATGACAGAAGCCACACAATGAGCACATTATGTTCTGTACAGCACTACAGCAGGTTTGTCATTGTGAAGAATGTAAATACAATATTACCAATGACCATTTGCTCGCCTGTAACCTTTGTTTTAAATTGATGTGAGCTTGACTTCTGGCTTGAGGCCAGGTGAGGAATGTACTCACTGTTCACACTATGGGGATTTATGGAGTCAGCCTATTATAGACGGAAAAGTTTCTCAGACTTTCAGTTTCTCTTTTCCTTTTCTTCTTCCCCTGACACATAAATCTGGGGAGAAATTTCAGAGAGAAGAAGTTCTTTAATTTCATCAGCACTCATGACTGACAAGCATCATTATGGATAAAATTATCTTGGTAATTATCCTGCCCAAAGGAGATTTATATTCCTTTGTGAGGGCTGAGAGGGAAAGCATGGGATGTCAAGCCGCAGTTACACGCCTCTCTGCAGTGCAGAGAGAAAGAGCTTTGTTAAAATAGCGCCCTAATGAGGCACAGCTGCCCCTCCTGCTGTGCAGGATCCTTGCATGGCCTGATCACCCAGAATGCACTGTTTTTGTTCTGCCAAACAACGGCGAGGACAGGAGAGTGGCCGGTGAAACACAACCTGACCGCTCAGTAAGGCATCCCATCTGTAATTATCTCTGATAATGAAGGAAACTTGCTTACACTGATATCAGATCAGTTATCACCACATTACTGTTATCTCGCTTTCTATTAGCAATAATTCGCTGCTGATGGGGAAAGGATCACTTCACTGACAATGTTCTGTTTTAGTTGTTCTTAGTTCATTTGACTTCATCTTGACAAAATAAACAACAAATAATTGAATTTTTAAACAAATATTTGATCTTTGAGAATGTCTTTGGTACTATTTATGTTAGGAAGAACCGTATGACTGATGTTTGGCTCATTTTACATTTGCATGTGCTTATGTTAACTGGCCACCTGCTCTGATTAAGGTATCTTTTGTACACCGTAAGACATTTCAAGTTTGTTTAATTTGGAAATGCAAGTTAACTTGAAGATTGCATTTATTCAACTCAAAATTAAAGTTCATAAAGTTTATATAACTGTGGTCTTCTAGTTGTCTCCACATTGTTTTTTAGTTGATTGAACTTGTTATAACTTGTTTCAACTCCTTAGTTTGCGTTAAAACATTTCATTATTTTATTTTATCAAGGCAAGAAAACATCCTTTAACTAGTCAAACATACATTTCTGGATTATTCTAAGCCTAATCTAAAGTTTTGAGTTAAAACAACATAGCCATATTTATACAACTTTCCATTTCAAGTTAAGAGGATTTCAATTCCAAATTTGTTTCAGTTTACATGTATAAAGGCGTGGCTACAGGTACATTCAGTGTCAATGAACAGTGAAACCAAATATGTGAAAATCACACTAAAATAAATTATTTTGTTCATGAAGTCACCTGTGTGTCAATAGGAAAAACACAACAACTGTGGATATGTAACAGTGGGTAAATCATGATGTTTTTCTTTTCTTTTCTTTCTTTCATCAGACCGGTGTATTTCGACTCAGCAGTAATTGGCCTTTTTCAGTGCAATTCATCAACAGTGATGATGTGCTGAGGAGGTGCTTGTAAGGAAACAAAGATGGACCCTAAAGCAAAGCAGGTTACTTAAAGAAATCCAGTTGGACAGGGAATGACACATGTTTACACAAGCTGCCTGATTATTATTAGGTGTTCAGCTATGTTCAGCAGGTCTGTAATCTAATTCTACCCTACAGCCTTATTTTGGAACCATGGCCGTTGACAGTAGTGATGGCAATTACAGCTTTTTGAACGGAGCTGGATCTTACGGCTCCGTTCGTTTCAGCAACCTGGCTCTTTCGGCTCCCAAACGTCTCTCTATTTAGTACCATTTCTGATGCTCACTGTCACTGTTACATTGTTACTTATTGCAAGAAATAAATATGCAAGATTCTTCATCTGTGGTGCAGTGGTTAGCACTGTCACCTCACAGCAAGAAGGTCGTGGTCGTGGTGGAGTTTACATGTTCCCCCCCGTGTCTGCGTGGGTTCTCTCCTGGTGCTCTGGCTTCCTCCCACCGTCCAAAGACATGCAGACTAGGTTGACTGGTGACCTTAAATTGTCCTTAGGTGTGAGTGTGTGTGAGTGGTTGTTTGTCTATGTGAGGCCTTGCGATAGACTGGTGACCTGTCCAGGATGTATCCCACCTTTTGCCCGATGTCAGCTGGGATAGGCTCCAGTCCCCCACACCTCTGTACGCAGGATAATTCACAATTCACCTAGAAATAGAGCTGGTGTGTTTAAAGTACTTTGTTCAATTTCCTATGAGACTGAAATCTGATTTCTGTTTGATTACAAATATTAAAGGTTCAGTATGTAAGATTTAGTGCCATCTAGTGGTGAGGGTTGTGAATTGCAACCATCTGTCCAGTCTACCACTGTCCCCTAAACTTTCAAAGAGCAGAGGACAGCTACGGTGGCTGACACAGCACTGTCTCTTTTGAGACAGCAGAGAGTGGCCAGACAAGAAATGAGGTTTCTTCAGGTATTCAGTAGAACCATATGTTTGTGACTTGCCCACTGACAGATAACCTAGAAAATGTAAGCCAAGAGTGTGAAACACTGTCACTGTTTCTGCACCACAGTCCATTATAAACCACATATTAGATTAAGTTTGTACAAACACTGACAATGGAAACACATTCATTCTCTCTATGGATTATGGAGCCTCGCCAAAACTGCCCGCCAACAATAATATCTGGCCCGCTTTGATATCGGCAAAAAATAAAGATAAATAAATACTTTGATAGCGGTGCTGAAATAGATCTCAGTCATGACAGCAACAGTTACTCACATAATCACTTCCTCTAGTGGTTTTGCCTACAAAATAAAAGCAGAAGAAGCTTGTTTACTGTAATGCAGTATTTGGAGTTGAGCAGCTTTTACTTCTGAATTCTGAATGACATTAAAAGAGTCTGTAGCTGCTTGACACACCTCTGAAAGAGCCATCAGAAAACATGATTCCCCTAAATGTCTTGTGCCTGGAGATACTGGGGAAATGAAAAAGCGTCCGTCGGTTGATGGATGCGGATCAAACACCGAAACACAAACAGTGCAGCACATGCTGTAATGTAAGTCGCTGCAGAATCCATTTGTTGAAGAGAGAAAAAAAATTGTCCCAAGGTGGGTCTGAATTCACAACCCCAAGGGAATTACCAACTGAGCTAACCAAAGGATATGTTAATAGAAGTCAGTGTTATGGCTTTTTCTCATCATTGCTCTGACGCAAAACTCATTTTCCGAACCCTGCTGTATAATTTTACTACTTCTTCTTCTAACATACGTATTCAACACAGTGACGAGTGTCTTGCACTGCCTGAATTCTGCCAAAAGTAGAACAAGAAGAACGTAGTGACAAAACACGCTCTTGTGCCGGTGTTTGTCCGTTTTCAGCTACTGTAGAAACATGACGATACAACACTGTAACGTCCATGGAAAGGACGACCCGTGTTATGTAGATAGAAATGTCTCATTCTAAGGTAATAAAATCATAATGGTTTATTATGTAAGGTCTTTACACACCACTGAAAACATATTTATGGATATTATATTGCATTTCTGTCAATAGGTCCTCAGAAATATTACACACTGAACCTTTAAAATGTCTTCTGTTAAACACAAAGCTAGGGAGGGACTTAATTGATGGATGGATATTGATTGCCGTTTACAGTAGTCACTAGTGCTGATTGTGCTTTATTTTCCCCACTTCCTGCCATGTGAGGAGTAGGAATATAGTACCGAGGTGGTTTTCTTGCCACCCCAGGGCTGAGTGAGCTACAACACTGACTTTGACTTAATGGGGACTTTAAGGATAATTGCCAGCTGTTTACTTACATATGTAGAGATGCATCTCAACAAATCTACGTTTTTTTAAACTGCAACTGTAAGTCTGGGCATTCATCAAACTTTAACATTGGGTTTCAAATCCATATTAATTTTTTGTGAAAAAAAAAAAAAAATGAATTGTCACGCATGTCTTGCTCGTTAAAGAAAATGTGTTTTCTCCTAAACCAGACATGCAGGTGTGCTGTCATTTTCAGGAGTTGCATCTCAAAAAATGTCATGTTTTTTCATGCTTTTTTCTACATCGCACACCCTTGATAAATACTATATCTTCTGCTCTTTTAGGCCTGAATATATATATACAGTGTAAAATTGTTCTATAATCAGCCATCCTAAAGTATGACAATAATATGATTACAGCTGGCAGACCAGAGTTGAGACAGAACTCATATGCTTGGCCAATAGAAACACTACTGCACTGTTTGGAAACAGAGAAGTCATTGCACTATCTCTGTGCAACCATTTTGTCTTGTGCAAATCACACCACCAGATTACAAACATTATTCTCATAAGCTGTTTATAGTTTGAATTCACTTTACTCTAAATCCCATCACATACTTTTTCTGGGCTAAATGCAGGGCAAATATGTTTAAAAGGTGGCGAATGTGACCTTGCCTTTACTATAGGAACAGAAATGAACCAGTTCCAAAATGTCTTAGACATAAAAAATATAATACAGACACATAAAATGTCTCTGAGCACGCCTAAAATGTAAGTGTTTCTACCTAAAGTTCTTGTGGCACCATGACCAACTTAACTAAAGTAAAGTAAAAATACTGCACAGATCAGATAACCTGCTCGAACCTGCTTGTGTGAGTTCTTGGAAGAGGAGTGTCTGCAGAAGTAGTGTAACAGCTCTGTGGTATACATGATGTTCAGCCTACTACATTTACAATATAAAAAAGCTCTTGAGACCCAGAAGGATTGTGCCAATCAGTGCTGAAGCAAGAGCACGTAAGAAATTCATCCATAAGCATGTCCTTCTGCTGACTCACAAAGCAAACACATTCTACACAAATGCAGCATTGCTTTGGATCTGAGATGAGCAAGGCTTGATGACACACCCAGGCTAAAAACCCAAAGCAGGCATGACTCGTTCAGATTTTCTCTCCATGTCTGTCAGGCAGCATTCTTTAAAGGCATGGATGCCTATGAAAAGGACGTTTTCTATTATCAGTGTGCACCCTTAACGAAGTTACATGTCACAAATAATGGCACGGCACTTGTTCAGCGACTGTGTGTTCGGCCTGTAGCCAGCAGGGATGACTTAGCTGTCACGTCTTCATAGTAAGGGGAACATTGCTGTCAGTAGGTAAATGTAATAGCCTTTTTGACCAGAAACTAACATTCACACACTGGTGGAACAGCCATCAGGGGCAATTCCCGGTTCAGTATTTTGCCCAAGGACACTTTGACATGCAGCCTGGAGGAACCGGGGATTGAACAACCAACCTTGCAATCATTGGGTAACCCACTCTGCCTCCTGAACCACAGCCGACCACAGCGCAACAAACCTGAGCAGTCAGTCAGGAAACTAACCAATAGTTTATCCATATTATCTAATGCAGTTTATTAGGAGGTCAAACTCAAAGTGACCACATATGATATGTCAGTAAGGATCTTTTATTGCACAGGGAAAACTGAGTGCACGCAACTAAGTAGCTGTGGCAAAACAAGCCTGTCTCCTATAAATTGAATTTATACTGTATGCTACAATACTAAATGATTGTCAAATGCATTTTGAAGGAAGCATAATTGCTGCAACCCAGAGCGTAGTTCTTGTTGCACAAACACACATCATAGAAAGCTGGTCGGGGCAAATGGTGGGAGTACAAAGTACAGGACGTTAAGACCAACCAACTATAGAAAAAGTCGACATGTCGACATAAAGCATGAAACGGGATGTCTTCACATTTTTAACGTTTAACCAAAGACACACATCTTTCTGTCTTACCTTAACCAGTTTTCCCCTAAATCCGGGCTCTTAATCAGAGCAATTAAAATGTAAATCATACTTTAGTTAAAAAAGGTGGATGTAAAGAAGGTGCTGAGCTGCTAGGAGTTGGTTGGTGAAAAGACAAAGCCTTAAGGCTTGAGCTTAATGAGCAGCTGCATGGCCCTCATTAAGAGTGTAGAGCAACCGCTGATCCTTAATGAGCTTCTTCATTAAGAGCCATTTGGAAGGGAAAGGTCTGTAGGCAGCCAGGCTCAGCACCCTGAGCACCAGGGCAGGCTACCCCCTTATGGGAAAACCTTCTCAAATACACTAAGTCAATGGATAACTCTGGCAGAGCTGGCTGATTCCTTGCACACATGAATGGTGTGCAAAAATCTACTGATTTGGCTTGATTAAAGTTTTCATTTTTTATCGGACCATTGCCCAAAGAGTCTTTGAGTCTTTGTGGCACACAGAATGATATAGTAATTTTTTCTTTTACAGCTACAGCTCTTTATCTTAATTTACAGTCTTTTTGGACCAATGTGGCCAGAAACAATTCCATTAATTCTTTATTTTATGACCATGATGATACATTATGTCTTTGTGTCATTGGTCCTCTGTGTGCTCAGAACAAGACATCATACCTAAACAACCAAACAGGCTCCTTGTCTGTGTCTTCCAAAATGTTTTTCTGATCTACCACCAAATGACTTAGTTCAGGTTGGAAAATGTCTTGGTGATGGTTAAAATGGTTGGCTCTTGTTTATGAATATGTGTGACCGAATAATGATAGAGCACAAAAAAGAAAGACAACTCCTCACACACACATACACACACAGACAATCTTGTAACCAAGATCCAGTGGTTAAGGTACTTTACCATACTACCAGATGATCAAATACTTCCACATTCTATGAGGCTGGTCTAAGTCTCTGGAGGGTAGGAATGGGCTGATAAGAAGCCATTTCAGACATTCCAGTCCCATTTAGATTCTAGTGCTGTAATAAAATCCTCCAAGCCGCTTCGTCCTCAGGAATCAGGTAAGAGGTCAGAAACTCGGCTACCCGTTTGTCATTGAAAGCCTACAGCTTATTTTCAGGCCAGTAGCCTGTTTGCACCAATAACAACACAACTCATTTTATATACAGTACTGTACTGTAATATTGTATAGTGTATTAGAATTAGAATTATACACAGTACAGTAATTTTAATTTGCATTTGACTGTATATTGAAAAAGTCAATAAAATTCAGTAAATAGTGAAGCTATCTGTTTCATTCCTTTACAGTAATAAATATACAAATGTGAATCAGATGGTAATCTGGGATTCATTTGATCTGGACAGACATGATCACACTTCAGGGGACTAAACATCTCCAAACATCTTAAGCACTGCTTCAAAGACCTGATCTGTAGTTCTGTAATTTGAGGACTTAAGATCAAAAAATATTAGTGATAATTATAGTTGGTGAGATATGTGTTCATCTTGAAAGTGTAAACCATAAATTAGCCCCTCCTCCTCAGACAAATCCAGTCATCACCTCCTTTAGAGCCCATAGAAATGGTCTGTTTGTGACTGTGTCATCATGTTCCAGTTCAACAAAAATCAACCAATTACTGGAATTGTGGCTTTTTGCTGTCTGTCCATCCAGTTGATATGATTCTTCTATTTTGTGGTTTAAGCTGAACAAATTACCCCCAACCTATCATCAATACAGTCTTATCTGGGCAGTTTCTCCTGCCTGGGTGCCAATCTGATTTCTTATTTTCTTGCTGGCCTGGGGCTACAGAGATGTGAATAGGGTCAAATGAAACCCGATTGGACAAGTTAATCACACAATATTTTGCAGCAAAAATACTCACACTTATCAATTCTGTCAGTCGGGGTCACCTTCCATACCCTGATTATATGCTGCCAAATTTATTGCACCCCACTGTACCTATGCAATTCCATGCACTCAGCATTCTGCTGGCATTGATTGGCTGCATGTGGCAGAGGTGAAAGTAATGTGGACACTGCTGCTAATCAATAAAAAATGTATGTGTCTAGAACCTAGGAGGCATTCTGTAATGAAATCAATAGCTGTGCTTGGCTTCTGGCATTAAGATCACTGACCAGGCTGTTATTTAGTCATTGTTGTCCTACACCAACAGCATAACCTGGCTACCATAAGAAATCAATGGCAGCATACCGCAGCCAGCATCCCAATTACTGGCAGGGCTGGCGAGCAATCAATGCAACTTTTTGCCATTACCACTCCTTGTGGGAAATCACAGGATGCAAAAGATGATGCCTGGCTGCTGATATTTAAGATCCATCTGAGGTGCTTAGCTTCCATTTCATTTGGACGGGGCTCAGATGGGAATCATGCATCTGTGTAAATAAAGCAGGGAGAAAACATATTCTGCTGCCAGCCATTGACATGATATGTGATCATAATGTATTGATCAGGCCGCCCCTGACAAGAAAAATAATCAATTTCAAATAGTAAACTGGTTACTGTGGAGGGATAAAATGTTAGTGCCAAAAATCTTTATGTCTCTTCAATTGACTGACCCACTGCTACATGCTCTGCAGACAGTTATTGTATAAACCTAACAGAACACATTGGATTGGCTGTATTGATGAACAGAAGCAAATCTGTTCCGTCAGATGTATGTAAGATGGACAACTGAGAGATGCGCTGAAACGCCTTGTATATAAACTGGTCTTCACAGCATAGCATAGGGGAAATGAGAGGGATTGAGAAAACAAACATCATCTGTGAGCATGTCACCTATCATTAGCATCATGCTTCTACATGTATCAGTAAGTCAGACCATGGAAAACATGCCTTGGGGCAAATAAACATATTATCAACATTCTGCTTTTCTTAGGCAGACGCTGAACTCTCATAATAGACTGTGACTCCTCTCCCAAACTGGTATACCCTTCCAGCAAAGTGACTGCACTGGGCTTACTGGAATGTGACAGGGAGAGGAGCTGGTGAACAGGGACAAATAACAAGCTTGGGCTCTTTTTTGCACACTTTTCAAAGTACCTCATGCTGATAATACATTGTTCTTTGTTCAGTGTTTCAAGCAGCTGGCTCTCAAAACACACCAACCTGACACACGTTTGAAAATGGAAATTATGTGGGGTGGGGTACTGTGGTTTTCATGAACACGAATGTATTCCCAGATGTCTTTCTCAACTTTCTGTGGTCCAAAATGATTATGAGCTGGAAATGGTAAAAATACTTTCAACAAACTTATCTTAAACATCTCCAACAAGCCTATCTGCAGTGGAGGAACTCAACAACTAGTGAATAAAGTCAAAAATGCCAAAAGGTTTCAAAGCTGGCATAAGAGTAACCACTTCCAAGCAAAACAGAGCGACTGTAACAGCGTGAGTAACTTTTAGCTTGTCTGTAAAATCAGGGCCCGTATTCATAAAGAATCTTAAGGCTAAGAGTAGCTCCTAGTGATGCAATTCTAAGAAAATTTTTAGAAAAGTGGGCGTTTACTCTTAAAATTAAAGAAAAAATCCTAGTAAAGAAAAAGTAACTCATAAAGCATCCTAGCCCTTAAAAGAGCTCTTAAGCTCAGAATTGTTAGGAGCAGGGACGAGGACTTTTAAGAGGCTGAAGAGTTTCTTTAGTAGAGGAGAAAATGGCAGAAAGACCAAGAGGGAGAAGAAATGTGTTGCAGACAACGGATGACAGTGAGTTAATCAGACGCTATAGATTAGATCGTGCAGGGATCGTGCTTGTGACTGATCTTATTAGAGATTCTAACATCTCCGACACAGTGCAGGAATGTCATAGCGCCAGAAATTAAAGTAGGCTAATCACTACATTACGATACTTGGCAACTGGGAAAATGCAAGCAGCGGTGATGATTTTCTGTCACAACCTTCTGTAAGCAGAGTGATCACACAAACAATTACAGCACTTTCAGAACCTCTTATTGTGTCACAGTTCATTTCCTTTCCACTGGACATTCCCACCTTGCAGGCTCAAAAAACTGCATGTATGAATATAGCAGCTTCCCTCTTGCACACAACGAGAATGAACCGTTAATAGTTTGCGCTAAGCTCCCTCATCTGCTTCTCGCTCCGTGCTGTGACACCCGGCCCGAATTTTCCTTTTAGAATTGCCTTGTGTTCATCCACTAACTGGTCCAGTTGGGCTTTCTCACCCTGCTTGGTTTTGATTCCGTGTTTGATCCATTAAAACCAACCAGCAATCAGTGTAAGTGGAAAGAGTGGAACAATTTTTATCATTCCAAGCCAATCAAATACGTTATAGGAAATTAACAGCATGGTAAATAAAAAACAGGATTTATATACACATATATAATGTGTGTGTGTGTGTGTGAGAGGAGAGAACGGTCAAATAGGAAATATTACGCATGTAATTTCCAAAGTGAAGCTTTGAATAGAACCTGTACTTAAAATCACTCTTTTTTTCCTTCTTGGACAACCAACCAATCACAGTCTTCAAAAGATTGTGTCATACATAGCAACGGTGTCAACCCCGCCTCCTCACTAAGATAAAAGTTTTTGTCTTTTCCTTGCTCAGAGTTGCTCTCAGATCAGTCCTGAATAGCTCTTAAGCTAAGACTCCTAGGTAAAAGTTTTTAAGCTAAGATAAGAGTTTTCTGAGAGGACTCTTAGATTCTTTATGAATACGGGCCCAGGACCACAGTGATGGATACCCTAAATGTCCTCCTTCAACCACTGAATCACCCAGTAGTCATGTATCAATGCTCCAACACAGTGTTCCCTTTTGGTGTGACGTGACAAAGGCAAAAATTAGGCAAGGGAGTCCCAAAATACATGACACAAAAACTTTGTCCTAAAATTAAATACAAAATGGTAAAGTACAGTTTCTCCTTTGTCTACTGTTACTTGAATTGCATTTATGCAGTTTTCATTTATGCATTGTACATTAGCCAAATGAATATATTTAAATTTAAATGTAATGCTTTCTTGTAAAAATGAGTCTTCTACATCAACTGACCTCACACTGTGTCCAGCTTTCAGTTGCAGAGCTCCTCAATACTAACAGACGAGTGATGGCTATGCCAACTTGACATTTTCATTTGAAAAAATAAAGAATTGATTATTTTCTCTCTAATGGCCATTGACTATGGTTATATTCACGTGAACAACATACATACATACAACAAAATACAACCAATTGGGCTCCCAATTCACTCTTGGGGTTTTGAAACTGAGCCTGTGAACTGTCTCGAGTGCTGCAGCATAATCCCCCCTCAGAAGCACATCTGCAGTCAGTCTAAATGGGTCATTGCAGGTTGGGTTGAATGATAAGTCTGATAATTTGGGGATCTTAATTACATTTAAATGTATTGATGTCTAAATTATACATGGCCAGTAATAGAATATAGCATGCAAGGTAATAAAACATGACCTAGTAATCAGTACGAGGTGGCACAGGACAGACTACACGGTGCAGCAGCCCACATGTTCCTTCATTCAGAAGGACATAACCTACTTCAAATTAAACTGAAAGGAACATTTTAAATTAGTGGAATTAAAAATGCATTTAACTTAACACACTCCTCTCCTGATCCCTACACTCTTGAATAATTGAAATCAGTCCTTTAAAAACATCTATTGATTAGGAAGAAGAAGAAAACCAAATACTTATCTCTAAAAAATTTCTGACCAAACTTCAGCACCTCAAACTAGTTCAGAATTGACCAACCAGTGGTTAAAATAAGTGGGCAACAATACCACAAGTTATGCGAAATATAACCTCCAAGTTTATTCATACAAAATAGACATAAAAAGGGTTAAAACAAGGCTGAAGCTAAGAAAGTTCAGAAGAAAAGGTCAGTTCAAATGGGGGAAGCTCAGGGTCAGTTAAAGAAAAGAGAATGCGGCTCTTCGTGGCTGTGTGTGCTCAACTTCGTTTTCCTGCGTGGGGCGAAGCCAAACACAACAGGAACAGGTCTGCTGTTGTTGGTCACAGGCTGGTCAATTGTAGCCTCCTCAATGCTTGGGGCCTCTGGTAACTCCACTAAGTAGTGGTGGCTCTGCACTGGTGGCTCCCTAGACTACGACCCAGCCGTGTGCCATACGCTTTTAGCTATCAGCAGCCTCAGCACACCTGCACACTGCACACAGGAAACAAGCAGAAGACTCACTGAGCCTAGTGTGTGGCTGGTTAAATAACCTTCAGACGGAAGTCACGCCCAAGCACACCTGTCTGCCATCAGCCCATCCCCATGCAATTAACCCATGTGAAAAACCACACCCACCAAATGGATTACTCACTCTAGGTGCTCACCCATCACAATACCACTGCACTCAAAATAGGCTGATACAGCTCTACCCCTCTAATTCAAAACCAATTGCCTATAAATGGCTCAAGGCACTAAATACCTGGTTTAGGGCGACACGACAACCAAGGGCATCCCAGAGAACAATGTGAAGTCTCTTTTCTTTCCTTTGTTTGTTAGTTTTTTTGTGTCCCAATTTAAGACCACGACAAGGCCAATATGTCCCAGATGAACTCGAAATTCAAGACCAACAAATTCCAAGTCCAAGTCGCAAACTTCTTGAACAATCAGAGTCCTTTGCACTTAGAAGAGAATCCTTTAGGTCTTTACCAAGTCCCAACTTCAAGATAGTAAGTTTAGTAAATTTACAGAAAATGATGTCTGCGCTTGAAAAATATGTATTTTTTTTTACTTTCAAATGAACATTTTAAATCAACAGTAATTGTCATCTCTGAGTTGAATATCTTGCTTGTTGCTGTGTTTTACTGATTACAGAACAGTCTCCTCCTTCAACCACTGAATCAGTAGTGATTCCAAAATTAACCTTGATCCTTAATCTGACTAGAGCCAGGGACACAATGTAGGGATTTAGTCAGATTTTAGCCCCAAATTGGTCACCCCTTCCTATTCTGGCCAAATTTCTGCCAGACCGGATGCCATTTGATGTGCAGTTTTATGTGATAAAGGATCAACGATTTGAACCTTGAACGATCTGATGACAGTGCGATTTCCCATGTGACTACTGTCAAAAGATTCATTCTAAACTACAGTGAGTCCATTTTTTTTATATAAATGGAGTAGTACTTTACACATTATGGTTAAAACTGTACATCTTATGACTGCTGTGATTTAAAACTGAACTTTATTACTGCAGAAGTCTGCATCTTATTTTATTTTTCTTCTAACTCTCCATTCATAGTAGAGCTTGTCTTCTTTGAATAAACTTTATTGGAATTGTCAGTGGACAAAAGTTACCAGAGGTTCTGTATTTACATACAGTGAGAGCTTCATGTGGGGGCTGGTCAACTGATCTGTACAGTTCAATTCAATTCAACTAAAATCAGAGGTGTGTAGAGTAGCCCAAAGTGTACTCAAGTAAATATACTTCTACTGTGCAAAAAGAAGAACTCAAGTAGAAGTAAAGTGGTCATCAAAAAACCCCCGACTTGAGTAAGACTACAAATGCATTTAAATTGCTTAAGTAGTGTAACTAAAAAAACAATGGGTCATTTTCCATAGTCTTTTATTTGATGTGGATGTGACTAGAATTATTTCAGAGGGTCTCTCTAAAATTTAATCAGTCTGCTTGTACTGTAGCTGCTGTAGCTTCAGCCATTATTCTGCTCTAAGAGTCATGTGGATACATGACTGCCCTAAGTAAATAAATAACGTGATGAATGTATCCAAATGTAGAGGAGTAAAAGTGATCATTTTCCTCTTAAGAGAAGAGAGGAGTAAAAGTATGATGCATTAAAACTAATCTGACAAGCACAATTTACTCAAAAAAGTTACTTGAGTAGCCTATATGTAGAGGAGTGAATGTAACATGTTACTACCCACCGCTGCAGTGCCAATTCATATAGAGTTGGTCTGAGTACTAGGATTATCTGGCTCGACCAGTTGGGGGTGAGGGGGGGGGGAGAGAGAGAGAGAGAGAGAGAGAGAGAGAAAGAGCGGGGGAGGGGAGACACAATATCCACACAGACAATACTAAAGTAGTTGTGATAAAGAAAATGAATAATGGTACTGATACTTATATTAATATTAATGATATAGGACTAATAATAATTGTAGCAGCAGATGTTGTGAAGGAACAGGAGGGCAGCAGGTGACTCCTCCTCTTCTTCTTCTTCTGCTTCTTCTTCTTCTGTTCGCAGGTACAGTGTGAGGATTATGCAGAAAGGCCCATCACTATGTGTAGTGTAGCTTTAAACCTGATGTAATTCTGGTCTTAAATCCAAATACAAGTCATTATCCTAGAAAAAATTTACATATGCTGAGAATTTAAATATTTGTTTGATATGAATGCATGAATGCATGTCACTAAAAGCAGAGAAACACTGTCACTCCCATACAGAGAAAGTTGTGTAATATGCTGCATTTGTCCCGCCTCCTGAGTTCCTTGTGGGATGGGCCAGATTGTTTTTATGCAACAGTTCCAGACTTGCTTCACTTCTGCAGAGTCACAGGACGTAAGTTGAGCTGATTTGTACATTTACAATAGATCATTTCTACATTTTTGGCTTCTTGAGAGTGTTTTTGAGACAAGACTTGTTAATAAACCCACAGGCACAGTTATTAACTGAACAGAATGGTAAACTAACTTCTTCTCTTCCTCACTGTCGTTCAGTTGTAAACCAGCAGAGATGGCAGCTCTGATGGAAGATGAGGTATTTATGGCTTTCACCACCTATGCTGCTTTAGTCATTCTGAAGATGCTGCTGATGGCACCCTTGACTTCATTTTATCGCTTCAGGAGAGGGGTAGGTAACACTAGTTGTGCTGTCTACATCTGTTCAAACAAGAAGTGTCTGTTTTACACATGTTTTCATGACTTTATGTTGAGGGCATTCAAGGTCCCAGGATGTGTTCAGCCTAACTTAGTATCCTAACAACCTAACACACTAAAAGCCTGAAAGGCTTTCATCCTGATTAATTTTTTAAATGAATTAATGTGAATGAAAATTAATGTTTTAAATGTGAACTCTAAAGCCTAACAACCTTCCAAAACCACCATGGATTTCAGTCTATAGTCAGACTAAAAGGTCACACAGTTTAACCGAGGTAAAACTCAGGTTTAAAGAAGAATTACTAACAAATGAAATCACTTGAAATTAAACTTAATTAACCATTAACTTACTTAATTAAATTAGACTTAAATAAATTTTAACTGAGTATTTTTTTTCATATTCTCTTTGGGTATTTCTATTTCTACATTATAGTATGGAACATTTCAACCTAGCTTCTTGTATACAGAGGTAGACTCAGAGGTTAACACTACAGACTGATGTATTATCTTTCTTGTTTAGGCTTTCGCAAATGAGGAAGATGTGGGCAGAAAGTCTGAAGAGGAGAAGAAGAGGCTACTGAGAACCCATCCAGATGTAGAGCGAGTTCGAAGGTGAGGTGATCTTGCCATGAAATGCAGACGCTACAACCATTTATACCTAAAGTTATAACTGATACACTGGTATTTTTAATTTTAGTAACACTATTTTTGGGCTGAGGCTGCCAAAATCCATCATTTTTTAAATTTAAAGGGGCTATATGTAGTTTTTCTGCTAAAATGAATCCTTTTTTTCTTGCCTGTGTGTGGAGGAGTTGTAATCTGACATTAAAATGATCCACTTGCTGGGTTTGGCTATTAACTCTGAAGGCAAGAATTCCTTTTCCTATTTGAAGGCTCTGGATCAGAAATCCAGTGACTGACACCTGCATGCGCGCTCCCGAGCCTCTCGCTGTCTCTACTGACTTTGTACTCAGCAGCGACGACACTGCAACTTACGACATGGAGTCTGCTAACACTAAGAAAGACCTGCTCCCAGCACAACACAGCCTCCAACACAAACTCCACATAAGGATAAAAAACAAAAAAAAAGTTTTATGTGCTGAAGCTCGTAGGGCCAAATGTGAATCGGATCGACTTTGGACGAAAACACGGAAAAACCATGGGAGGGCTTTTGAATCAGAGAAACCTCCGCTTTGTTTTAGGTATAAAAACAGACCTGGAGTTGGCTTTCATCCTGTTGGAGAGCTAAGCTAACATTACTACAAAGCATGTAAAATATATTTTAATTTTGTGCTTCAGTTGGCTCAGTTAGATAGTGTTAGCTCGCAGACTAACGCAGAGCAGTTGCTAATGTTGTCCGGTGCAAAGTTATATAGCTTGCACATTAACGTTACTTCACCAACCAATGTGACCCATGTTACTTTCCTCTGTACCACAATGTCAAAGTGTCAAAGCTTCAAAGCCTGCAAGAAACGATGTGAACGGTAAAATGCTAATGTGGAGCGATTTGTTTACTATCCCACAGTGATGCAGCCACGAGCAGCTAGCTAACGCTACATTAGCTTGGGCCCGCCGCTGTTTGCTTCGTAACGTTCAATTTAGATTTATTGCCTTTTACTGACAGGTACACAGCTGCTCCACCTCTCAGTCGCTGTAACTAACATGACCCACATAATATACAACCCAGAGGAAGAAGAGCCATCCACTAACACTAGTTACAGTAAATTTACTTACTGCGGTCTGACTGTCATAAAGTGCGACACAATAATAATCAGTCCAACTCATTATACGTTTCATTATCATCCAACACATGTAACTGCAGTGACAGATTCACGGATAGTAAAGGTAGTACTGAAAGCAACAGGCGAGCTAACGATGTAGCAAGTCGGCTAAATGCAGTAAATGTACCGTGATCATGTAACGAGCGTGGATTAGTTCAACCTGCAGCTGATAAAACTAATACTGTAACGTTGCAGTGGGAGTTTACCAGAGTTCCCAGCTCTGTCTGTCTAAAGCTGCTGTCTCTACCTTTTTTCGGGAGGATTGTGCCGATATGTGTCACGCTGCGCTGAATGAAGTAACGTTACTGAGCCGGTGTTGATCCGCCTCTGAGACGGGAAAATTGAAATAACAGAGCCTGAACATGTCTGAGTGAAAAAGCCACTGAAGGGACACGCTGTGTTCAGCTGAGCCGCTGGAAACAACATAATGCCCCTTTAACAATTTTATTTATTTATTTATTTACAATTTTCTCGTAAAAACAAAACTCCTCTTATTTGGTGTTGTTCACTTAATGATATCCCTGTCCCTGCAGAAACACCATTCAGTTCAGGGTTGAAATGGTCAGAGAAAGTCTAGTTTAGTTTTATCACAACATGTTATAAAGGATACTAAATAATGTTCACTAATAATACAAATCATTAAATCGGTCAAACCGTGAGTCAAAGTGCCTCTCACCTAATGTGTGCTTGGCTCCAGACCCGTTTAAACAAACAGATAAGTAGATTTAGAAAATGGATGGATGAAGGGATTATATTGTCATATGCTATGTTGTAAACTCCTAACACCATATAACAAGTGGTAATATGTTCAGAGATGCATTAGATAGTCATGTTGTATGTTGTAGTCAAATGTTTTTGAACTAACAACAAGCTTCATTTGTGTTTCTGTTGTCAAGGTGTCACCAGAATGACCTAGAGAACATTATTCCCTTTGTGGTGATTGGCCTACTCTACAGTCTGACTAGACCGGAGCCTTCATCTGCTCTGCTTCACTTCCGCGTCTTTGCCTGCTCTCGGTTCTTCCACACCATCGCTTATGTCGGCAGTCTGCCTCAGCCGTCTAGGGCTTTGTCCTGGATGCTGGGCATGCTGGCCACCTTGTCCATGGCTTACAGGCTGCTCAGCACAGTTCTCTTCCTCTAGAGATGATACAGAACCAGTAGACCTTGACCTCTTCTACATAAGCTCATGTTTCAACATGAAACCTGAATCTGTTTTATACTTTTCACTTTCAATGCATTTTAATAAACTTTTCTATCAACTTTATGTCTGGCTGATTACTTCTCAAGGAAATGGAAGAAGTACTGAAACTCACATGCAACTATAAATTACTTTGCAGAAAATGTACTTAATGTCGAGGAAATATCCCTGGTGAGGGGTTGAGCAAAGAATTGAGTTACAACCAACTGTTGTCTTTGAAGAATTTATTTAACAAAAGAGAATAAACAGAGAAGTACTGAAACACTTTTTACTAAACCCTAGTAAATGTGGACAGACTGACATAAGAAGTATAGGAGAGGAAAGGTTAAGGATAAAAACACAATACCTATCTACAACAATTATAGTGATAATAATGATAATATTAAAAGATCATACATAAAAGATTAAATGTAAGAGGACACAATTTTCTGCCATAACAATCTTCCCTCTGGCCATATATGGACATCCAAGAGCAGAAAATTGAAAATAGAAAATTAGTCTTGGCCAGTTTTGCAGAACACAGACATTGTTCACTGAACCTGGATGAGAACCTCGGCCATAAAAATATCATGTATCACATATTCATAACTGACCTATAGCGTGGTATCTATAATGTCTCCTAGATTAATTTGTAGGATAAAACAGGGACATCTACGAAAGCTACAAGTGTGAATGTTTCTTTGCAGGACTACTTTTTTGTCTGAAGGCTTTGTTTTGAAAAACTGTTGCCTGGTTCCATCAGATAAAAGCATTTTCACGTGTGTGCATTACTCACCAATCTAATGGTCCTGTCACTGGAAAGAAATTGATAATAAAGAATTTGATCTTTATTAGTAAATTAATTCCTTAAAATGAATTCAATTAGTCTTTCGGACAATCACGTTAATATCTCAATATTTAACAGTCACAAGCTTTGACGGTTGATTGTCATAAAAGTAGCCACAATTCTCCGTCTTTTTTTAATTGTGCACCCACATCAACAGAGACTTGATTCAAACCTGGTCGCGATTTGATTTCTTTCTTTAAACTCATTTGGGACCCCTCAGGGCCCCCCCGATGGCCTATTTCAACACATTAGGATCAATGGAGAAAAAGTCTGGGCTGGAGCATTTCTGCCTGTGAGGCTGTGAGGCTTTGTATGGCATGATAAGGACATCAAATGCCAATACTACGCCCGCGCATGTACCTCTCCATCCTTCCGGCAGAGTTTGGTACAGCCGGCCACTCCCACAGGACCAGTACAGGTCAGGGATGGCACGGATTTGGTCTAATAGCATGTCAGCGCTAGGCTTGTATGCAGTGTGGCAGTCTGTGTTGAGCACACACCAGGGAAATGCCCCACCGACTGACCAGCCATGTGAACACTTGGAATGAGTCTCACCTCGGTGTAAACATCTAAATTTGACGTCTGTTGCTACTGTGGTATGAGGAGTTGGTATGGAGGTGCTTGAGTGGGAAAGGAGTGGATATTTAGCCTAAGTTTCTAACACGGGCCGTGTCGACTTTGTAGCCGCGTGTGAGCATGCATTCCCAGCCACGGCTGGGGTCTGCTGGGCGAGTGGGAAAGGCTGTGTAAGGCAGTGGCAACTGCCTAAAGCGTAGCTTCCCCGTCAGGCATGCATAGCAACTAGAATTTACAGTGCGCGCACAGAACTATTCAGCACCCTGTCCCAGGCGTTCCCCTCTGGTGGGAAGCTCAGTGGTGCTACTGTGTGCTTTGATCTATTGAGACTATGCAGTATCAGTGTGATCGAGTTGGATGCAGGTAAATGTTTGTCAGATGTGTACAGAATAGGAAACACCATAATAACAGAAATACCAGTCAAACACAACATTGAACCCCTGAGACCGAACTGCTCCCATCCCACGGCCATGTGGAGCTGGATTCCATCATCGATTCCTTGTTGGTCACTATGTTCAAATACGTGTAGTGTAGTGTTTGGCTACCTGCTTCTTTCCTCTCCCCCCCTCACTCACCTCCACAGTGAATGTTATGACCTATGATGTGCGGTCAATTCAAAATACAGAGAATATAGTGACTTGTTGATACTTCTGGAGTGCTGTCCTTTGCACATCTGGTCTACTGAGCTCGAGCCGGTTGGGAGTGGATGGAGGCTCGATGTCATCACAGGGCTACGGCATAGACTTACAGTGGCTGGCGTGGACCCAGGTATCCCGTTCCATGACTTTCACTGCGATTTCGGTGGTTAAAAGCACTTGGAAAGCGACACCGAAAACCAATTAAGGACAACCTGTGGCCCCTGATGAGTACACAGCTCCCTGGCTCTAAGTGAGGGAGAGTAGCATGGCTACAAAGGGCAGCTGTGAAGGCAATCTTGCTTGCGTACATGAGAAAACAAATGTATTGCTTCACCAAACATTTTGTCATACTGTTACCATTTTACAGCACCAGCACTCTGTTGCTGATGCCGTCACTCAGGAAGGAAAACAGTGATGAATTTCAGTTATAAGGCTTGTTAGGGCTTTGGTCTCCACTCTGGCCTCCTGTTTATGGAAAGCTTTAACCAATTTATTTAACATGTCAACAATTACAAGGCAGCATTTCATTTATTCACATGGTGTTAGTTCAATCCACCATAAGATCACGCCTGGACCTGTAGGAAAGACACAGATTACTACAGCAGATTTTGAGTTGGTCCGCAGTTGTTTTGCTCCACAATCTCTCTGCGGTAGCTCTGGCTAGACAATCTTGGAGCTCACAGTGAACAATAACACCGTGTCTAATAACACAGACAGTTTACCTTCCATTTCTGTCCCTGAACAGCTGCTAAGTCTAGCATTGAAGCAGATTCAACCTCATACTTTTAGAGTTTAATGTAACCCTTGTTAATCATCCATCCGTACTGTTGGCAATATCAATTAAAGGAAAACACTTAAAAGAACAGTTAAAAGCATTAACACTGTTTTTCACAAATGTCATTGTAATCTGTTAGTTCAGTAATTCAGTTCTTGTTCAACCTCCCCCCTTTTGCCCACGTGGTCCCTTGGGACACACATGAGCAACCTTCTGGACCATGTTTTGAAAGGGTTAAACAATAACATTCAACAACATAGAATGAGCTGGCAGCCTTCCGTTCTGGCTTCTCCTGTGGGAATCTGTTAGTGTGCATTTTATTAAACGGCAGCAAATGGGTGCAGACACACAAACATCCAGTTCAGTATAAAATAAGCAACATAAACAATAAGCAACAGGACAACAAAGCACCAGGCATCAGGTTTCCCTAAGATAGTGTCAGAACAGGTCAGATACCTGTCTTCTGGTCAAACATCTAAGTGAGGTCAAAGATCAGGTCTTTGTAGTCCCCGAGTACGTCGGACTGTGGAGAGCCTTTTCAGTCAGTGGGGCTCTGTCGTCTCAGTGTCGTCAGTTTCAAGTTGGTCAAGTGCACTGTTTTCCAGCATGAATCATGGGAGAGATATTCATCTCTCTTTTAACCTTTGTTAATAATTAGGATCCTTTTTCTACAAAATCATCATCACCTCTTTATGGTGATTGGTTTTGGAATAGATGGAAAAGGCTTTTACGCTGTGGGAGGGAGAGACGTACACTCACTGTGATCACATGTCCCAGTTTTATCCTGTCTTTTCCAGTTGCAATTGAGACAGCCTAGCCTTGTGTATGGCCATTGAGAGCTAACCGCTTTAGCAAACAATGGTCATCTTAGCATGCTTCTTGTGATGGACTACAGAACGAAACCGACTAGCCGCGTGGTTTTAACCAGACCTTTGCCGAATCACCAACAGAGAAATATGTGGCATTTGATGTAATCAATAACAGGTTTGTGTAAAAATCTGAGACAGAGTGCTCACGGATGCACTGCACCATTTACTGCTAGTTGGTCTATAACACTTTACCACTCTGTGCTCTGTTGGTTGGCCTTCCCCACAGTTTTCCCTTGGATGGAAAGTTGTGGGAGTGGGCAGGCACTTTCATCCTACAACAGTGAATTCAAAACATAACCAGGCTTTTGAATCACTAACAAACAAACAAACGTGTTTAATACATTCAAGCGCTTTTTGTTTGGGAGATACCATTTTAGAATCTTCAACTCCAGGGCCGTGCAGAGACCTTTGGAAGGGCAGGTGCTCAAAGTATAAAAAGGGCACATGGAACAAGGATTTAAATAGGACTCTTCTCATGCTATTGAGAAATATATCGTTATGTTTTCCTTGTTGACACACATATGCAGATGCTTCTGTATCGATCAGCAAATGAGGTGACGCAAAAAGAAACAGCGAATGCCCAACTCTAGCTTTAAAACACTGGGCTGACATAACTTACAGGGAACAGTTGTTGTTGAGGGGTTGCTATGGATGCTGCTGCTGTTGTTGTGTTGATGCTGATACTACTGGAGGTGATCTGTGACTACAGATATTAAAACAACTACAGGATATATATTGGCTGATTAAACAATTATGTGACCATAAAAAGATTGTTGAGTGTTTGGGACCAGCTCACAGTGACTGAGCTGCTGTAATACTGCAGCCACTACCAGGCTGACTGCTGGGGAGACGCTCACAGAGCTGCACACCAAGAGCTGCAGGTGGAGGAAATAAGATACCAGATTAAAAAAAGTGTGGGAAATAATCTGAGAAGGAAACATTAATGGGGAAAGAATGAGGGTGGCCATGGCAGGGTGAGAGTGAGACACACTATAGTCTGTGTTGGCTGCTGTGAGTCTATCTTTTCATGGTCACATAATTGTTTAATCAGCTAATATATATCCTATGTTTGTTTTAACAATTCATACATTTTTCTGAACTCTTATAGGGCCATTTCTTCTTCACTCTTTACTTTGATGTCAGGAATATTATTTATTTTACATTGGCACTGACATTTTTATATGTATTTCCAGTTATTGAGTTTTTATTGTAGTTGAGCTGTTGTAAACACTACTGCTGCTGTCAAAATGTAAATATATTCAATACTGCTCTGAATTTAATGTTTTTTTTAAAGGGTTGAAGGCTGTAAGTCAGAGGAATAGGCTCAGAATTTTACCAATGTTATACTTATTTTAAGGCACAAAGCTTTTATTAGTTACTTTAATAATCCTGGTTCAAGTGCAGAGATCTTAGTCAAATTACATAGAAAAGATCAGACCTCTCGACGCCCGTGAAGCTTTTCTCCCAAAACAGAATGAAGTGAACAGAGCACCTTAGTTTATAGTGTAGAAGTAACGTCAGCTGTCGGGGTGTCGGCGTGTTAGCTGCTGATGTGGTGTGCAACATCCTGGACATGTGTTGTTCCGACCATCTATTTCACCTCTTTGCAGCACCAAGTCCACCCGCGATTCATTTTGTGTTACTGTTGTCATGGAGATGTCCCCCAATGGACTGCGTGACCTGCACGCATGAGGTAGTGATGTAATGGCGTAAGGAAAGCCCTGGAAGGGTGAGCGATTTGGACCGCTTTACAACATTTTGGTGTGAACACGAGTGACGTAATTAATTGATTCGGAACAAAGTGGAAGGCATTCGAACGTCTGTGTGCATGTGTTTGACTTCAAGGTCACCCTCTGTCCCCATTCCCAGAGCTCTGATTACTGAAATGAGTGTTTGGTCATGTTTCATCAAAATCTAAATATCACACACCACATAGTACCATATATACAACATTTGCCTCTCTTCTTGGGCAGTCTTAAACAAACAATGTAGCAATGATGTCACCTGCAAGGTTTGACCTAATTACAGTTACTCTGATCATTTACCAACCCCTTTGTGCTCAGTATTCATTACAAACAGGATGTTCAAGTTTAGTATTACTTACTAATATCTTAATATGGTATTCATTTTAGTCTCAGTGTGTTTGAGATTTTTACTTTATCTGTGAGAGGTTGTAACTCACCCAGTGTTTTTGGCTGGATCCTGTCTCTAGGGTCCGTCCCTCCCCTTTCAGCTCAGTCCATTTGTTTTCTTTTTTTTTCTTGCCAGTCTGTTTAGAAATTGTGCAACATCTTTTTTCCAATGTCCACTTTTGTCCTTTACTTTGCCTCCTTCCTCTTTACTGTCTGTTTCTTCGTACCAGGATGGCTTGATACAGCACCAATCATTTTCTTTTGACAGTTGTCTTCGTTTTGATCTTTAGAATGTTAAGCAAGCTCTTTCGTGCTGTGTGTCTTCCATGATGTGACATGCTGTAACATACAACTCTTCCTTACTCCAGCAGCAGTTTCTGGACCAATCAAACTCAGCACTTTCAGGGTCTCATTGTATCTCGTTTCAGACCCCTGTAGTCCAAAGGTGATGGTCATGCTGACTAGGAGAGTCCTACATGTTTTGGTCTGGTCTTGCTGTTCAGCTGCTGGCCTTCATCATGCGGGCAGAACTTAGTCCAGTGGTAATTCTGACTGGACTGGATCCAGGACTGGATCAGCCAGAATGGATTCCGTGACTTGTGTACCTTGGTTAAAGAAGAAATAATCAGTTGATTTCTTCTTGTGATTTCAGTCATCAATAGGCTAATCAGTTTTCAGTTCTGAGCTTTCCTTAGCCTTGAATCTTGTCTTCTTATAGCCTAACCATCAGAATTGCAGAATCTGGACAGAGCTGCACGCTCTATTGCATTTCTGCTCTCCTTTCTCTCCAAACATGTCTTAATCTGGTTCAATAGTTTTAGGCTAAAGCTTCCATTTTGCAGGAAAGCCATTTCAACCCACTTATCAAATTGTCCCATTAATGTCTAATATTTTAGTCATCAGTTTCTGGTGGTGGGAGTGGATTCAGACTCAGTCTTCACTTTACTCTCTAGTCAGTCTGTACTTGGGTCCACAGCAATATCTGGGTCCACTGAGTTCAGTTAAGTCTGAGGCTACGCGCTGCAACCCTTAACTTATCAGCTGGAAACCCCCAAAACCCCCGGACACCACAGAGAAAACCAGGACACGTCTGTCAGCGAGCCCCTGATCCAGTCCCACTCTCCACCCACATGTCAGTTTACAAGCAAATAGAGGGTCCTGCAAATCACTCAGCGCGAGATCAAAGACCACTTCCTTCACTCTGTTCAATCTCACTATTTTAATCTTTTCTCTCAATTATCTACTCATTTCTCACCGTGTAAGTTCTTTTTCTTTTCTTTCTGGAATGGAGCGAAGATCAGGGCTCTGCTGAACACAGCCTGTTCCTTCCACGGATCCCCCGTCCGTCCCATCTGGGGTGCCAAAATTGTCGAGGAAATTATATTCCTGGTGAGGGGTTGAGCAAAGAATTGAGTTACAACCAACCGTTGTCTTTGAAGAATTTATTTAACAAAAGAGAATAAACAGAGAAGTACTGAAACACATATACAGCAAGGTCCAGAGACCTGCTGCCCAGGGCGGCATCGGGCATCTGGCCCCGAGCAAAGAGATGCATTATCATTTACACTGTCTAGGTTTCTATGTTTTGGGGAACAGAGATCCTCTCTCAGCCTTGAATGAACATTCCAGGAGAGGAGAGGAACAACAAGAGAGGAGAACACCAAAACAATCTCACAGCTCTGACCTAAACCCAAATAAATGTGGACAGACTAACATAAGGAGTATAGGAGAGGAAAGGTTAAGGATAAAAACACAATACATATCTATAACAATAATAGTAATAATAATGATAATATTAAAAGATCATACATAAAAGATTAAATGTAAAAGGACACAATTTTCTGCCATAACACTTAAGTAAAGTACAGCTGTTAAATCTTGCAATGTTAAAGATAATAATTCATGTAAAACATTTCAAAAGTAAAATACAGTCTAATTTCAAATGTACACAGCTTTGGTATGAGTTATGTGAATTATGTCCAAATTCAATTTAAAATGGTTAAAATGTAGGTTGTACAGCAATGCTTAAAAGTCAGTGTTATTTCAGGTCAGGGTCCCTCCCACAGATAACACAACTGCAGGGCAAATTCCAGGCATTTATGTCTAACTGATCTTTGGTCTTGTTTTTGCTGTTCATAGTGACTGTGCAAAATTTAGGTTGTATCCACATGGTGCATGTTATAAACTTGAAAACTACACACCTCCAAATCTTCTTTGTTATGCTAAAATAAATGTGTCTTTATCATACATCAGGAATAAAATGTTAAGTATTGATTACATTTATTGATCAATTTTGGAAAATAATAAACTTTACTGTTTGTCTAACTTCATGTTGGACCACAATGACAGCTGAAATATATCAGTGCTAAGGGATTACACTTAGCTTGATCTATGTTGCTGTGCTGGCCCCTGCTTAAATCTATGGGGAGTGTGGGGCTGCAGCTAATCTATTGGGTTTTGCTGCTTCCTGTAGCAGAAGTCCTTATTACTGCAAAGCTGAAGGAGTCTCTGTCTGAAGAGACCTTTTTGTTCAACAAGTAGTTTGCACAGGGGACATATAGTAGTAAGAGTTTCCCACACCAACTTCAAATAAAGCAGTTGTGTCGGTAAAAATTTTAATGTTTATTATTTTTCCTTCACATGTTAAAATGCTGTACATCGAATCAAACACCTGATATGTGGAGATGGATTGTAAATATGGACTATAAATTATGATTATTTCTTTTGGTATTATTTGCCGCTTAACAGTATGTTTTAAAAGGAAGTTGAATTAATGTTTTCGGGGGTGACTGCAGTGAGCAACCAGGTGAAGCAGTGGGCAGTGTGGTGGGCTATGTGCTACAAAATATCCAGATGACTCAATGAAGCAATAACAGCCTACCAATTTCATTAGAATGTATATTGGGAAACCTCTCTGGAGTACTGCAGGACGACCCTTCAGCTACACTGACTGTGGTGAGATTGCGTGAGTTTTTCTTTGAGGATTACTATTTGGACTGATTGGACCTTGGATTTTGAGGGTTGCAACGTCTGAAACTGGAATGATGTGTCAGTTGTTTGGTTGATGTGCCGGAGCCGTGGTATAATTTGGGTTGCATTCAAACATATTGATAAAAAAGTTCATTTGAGTGTTTTTTTCCTTGGCTTATTTCTAAATATTAGGCATCAGATCTGCCTGTGACCTTATTTGCGTATGTCCATCCATCCATCGTCAACCGCTTATCCTGCGTACAGGATCGTGCGGGGGCTGGAGCCTATCCCAGCTGACATTGGTTGAAAGGCGGGGTACACCCTGGACAGGTCGTCAGTCCAGCGCAGGGCCACACATAGACAATTTTAGAGACACCAATTAACCTAGCCTGCATGTCTTTGGGTGGTGGGAGGAAGCCGAAGCACCTGGAGAGAACCCACGCGGACACGGGGAGAACATGCGAACTCCACACAGAAAGGCCGGGGCAACCGGGGTTTGAACCCATGACCTTCTTGCTGTGAGGTTACAGTGCTAACCACTGCACCTCCGCACTGCCCTTATTTGCGTATGTGCTTTTCCCTTTTTAAGTTTATTGGTAAGGTGTTTTGTGATGCATAATTTTGAGCAGTTTGTGAATCATCCTTCTCTCCACAACCAACTCAAGAGGCTTCAAGCACGTAGCCAGCTCTCTTAATCAGCTTGAACTTGTTCTCAGTGTCACTGGCTCTGATCCCCTTATGTGGAGACCCTCAGTGTTAAACTTCCAGTCCAGCTGGTTGTCAAGGTGAACACCCAGGTCTCTGTAGCCCTCCACGCCTCCTTTTAAGATGAGGTGGCAATCAAAGAACATTCTCCTCACAGTGTTACCAGCCTTGTCCGAGGGAGTGTGGGCTTGCTGATGCACGTACATGATGACATCCTGTACACCGACCTCGGGGTGGTGGGAGATGTGAGAGATGTGACAACGACCTTTTGTTTTTTTTCCTGGAGCTTGTTCTCCAGTTTCCATCTTTAGCTTCACTTTCAGCTTAATCTGCACACTCCTCAGTAATTCTCTGTCCCCATCTCTGAAGACTGTCTTCTTGTCCTTCTTCCTGTTCTGCAGCTCCTTCAGTTCACTGGTGATCCATGGGAATCATTTGGAGTCTGGAGTCAAACCGGCGACCTCGGGTAATGGAGGCGGACTCGTTGACAAGGAGGCCGAAACCCTTGAGCCCCATATTTGGTTGCCGTTGCGTCTCTTCAAGTGTCGGGGAGTGAGGTTTACTCACTGCACAGCTTCACTGGCTTCCGTTACACCAGCACAGTCTCAGGGCCCTACTCAGGAGTACTGATCAGCTGAAGTCAGTGTTCATGCATTTCAGTGTACAACAGGCGTATCTTCTATCACCTTTTATCAAAGGAATGTCTCCGCCTTCTCCCCTGTGATGGCTGACATGAGAAGTGCAGGTGCTGAGACATACACACGTACCCTGAGAGTAGGCAGTGATGTTTGATTTTAGAACATTTGCCCATTTCACTTCATTATCTGCTGGGAATCATGCTGAGAATAAATATGGGTGCGGTTGGGCTTGATAACATCCCTGGCAGATTGCCAATACAGATAATTGATGTTAATACTGGCATTTTTAACACGTCACTGTCACAGGAGAGTGTTCCCACTTGCTTCAAGGACCACAGCCACCATCATCCCAGTACCTAAAAGGTCTGCAGTGACTAGTTTGAAAAATTACCACCCTGTAGCACTCTGATGAAGTGCTTTGAGGAACTTGTTCTCAAGCACATAAAGAACAACATCCCAATCCGCCTGGACCCTCACCAGTTTGCTTTCAGAAGCAACAGATCCACCATCAGGACGGTTTGTGGATTTCAGATCAGGATTCAACTTCATTTCTCCCATGAAACTGAAGTACCACATTCTGCAACTAGATGTTTGTATATATGATGAAAGAACTGACTGCAGCCTTGAGAGGACTGTCAAGCAAAGCTGGTTGAAGTATATGGGGGAACTTTACAAGGAGTGGACTGAGGCTGGAGTCAATGCACCTTGAGCCACCATGCACATACATGTCCAGGAAATTAGCTACAAATGTCGGTGTCAAGCCACTCCTGAACCAGAGACAACATCAGAAGCGTCCTACCTGGGCTAAGGAGAAAAATAACTGGACGGTTGCTCAGTGGTCCAAAGACCTCTTTCCAGATGAAAGTAAATTTTGCATTTCATTTGGAAATCAAGGTCCCAAAGGCATACTATGTACAGTATATATATTTAGGCAAATATAAACTGACCTTGTATGGGAGACATCATAGACTTTATGGGATAGCAAAGAGATAAAAAGAAGCAATCTTCAGCTTTGGTTCAGCACTAAACTGTGTTCGCACAGTGTTGCTGTGACCTGGTTTAAGTTTCTTTAAACCTTCTTCAATGAGAGATGACTCGACTCCCAAAATTAACCTTGATCCTTAGCCTGACTAGAGCCAGGGACAAAATTCTACGGATTTAGTCAGATTTTAGCCCCAAATTGGTCACCCCTGCCTATTCTGGCCAAATTTCTTCCAGATCGGTTACCATTTGATGTGCAGTTTTATGTGATAAATAATTGCTGTAAGGATTTCAACCTTGAACGATCTGATTACAGTCCGATTTCCCATGTGACTACTGTCCAAAGATTCATTCTAAACTACAGTGAGTCCATTTTTTATATAAATGGAGTAGTACTTTACACATTATGGCCAAAACTGTACATTTTATGACTGCTGTGATTTAAAACTGAACATTATATTACTGCACACAGTGGAGCTTGTCTTCTTTGAATAAACTTTATTAGAATTGTCAGTGGACAAAACTGACCAGAGGTTCTGTATTTACATACAGTGAGAGCTCTATGTGGGGGCTGGTAAAGTAATCTATAGTTCAATTCAAATTTCACTGAATTTAGTTTTACTTATATTCAGAGGTGTGTAGAGTAGCACAAAGTGTACTCAAGTAAAAATACTTTTACTTTGCAAAAAGAAGAACTCAAGTAGGAGTAAAGTGGTCATCAAAAAAAACTTCTTGAGTAAGTGTAAGTGCATTTACTAAATAAATTGCTTAAGTAGTGAGTAACTTAGTGAGGAACTAAAAAAAACAATGGGTCATTTCCCCCTAGTCTTTTATTTGATGTGACTAGAATTATTTCAGAGGGTGTTCCTCAGGTAAAGGTTAAGAAGTGATCATACACTTATATTTATTTATGATAAAAAGACGAGTCATCATCTCCTGATTAGTTGGTATCGGACGCCCTGAAATGAAACAAGCCTGTCTGCAGAGAAGCGATGCATTTTAATCTGTCTGCTGGCGCCATAGCTGCTGTAGTTTCAGCCGTTCTGTTCTAAGAGTCACGTGGATGCATGACTGCGATAAGTAAATAAATAAGTAACGTGATGAATGTATCCAAATGTAGAGGAGTAAAAGTGATGATTTTTCTCTTAAGAGAAGAGAGGAGTAAAAGTATGATGCATTAAAACTAATCTGACAATTTAATCAAAAAAGTTACTTGAGCAGCCTATATGTAAAGGAATGAATGTAACTTGTTACTACCCACCGCTGCAGTGCCAATTCATAATAAAAATGATCTCATTGCACTTTTCAAACAGAGTTGGTCTGAATCGTACCCTTTGTTATATCATTTACAGAAACAAAACAATTCCCATAATAAGCATGCACTTGGTGACACAGGTAAGGAAAAATTCCTTTTCACAGTCAGAAACCTTGAGAGAAACCGATACTAGTGTTATCTGCCTCGACCAGTTGGGGGTGAGGGAGAGATTATATTAAATGAGATAATATTACCTACAGTAGTATTACAAAAAATTATGATCAGTACTAAGTAAGATATTTACGAAATGGAAAAATCTGGAGGTGGTGATAAGAAACAACCAAAACCCTCTAGATTACCCTGTAACAGAACAAGAATTAACAGAAGTCATCCAGTCCCTGAAAGGAAAAAAGGCTTGTGGTATTGATGGAATCCTGAATGAAATTATCAAATACTCGGATCATAAAATCAGATTGGCTATACTAAAACTATTCAATACTATTCTAACAACTGGAAATTTTCCAGACATCTGGAACAAAGGTTTAATAACTCCAATTCATAAATCTGGAGATAAAAATGATCCAAATAAATACAGAGGAATATGTGTATCCAGTAACCTGGGAAAAATATTCTGCAACATCATTAATAAACGACTTGTCAAGTTTGTTGATAACCACAATACTCTGCATAAATGCCAAATGGGTTTTTTGCCAAATTGCCGCACAACGGACAATATATTTACCCTACAGACTCTAATTGATAAAGAATTAAACATTAAGAAAAGAAAAGTATATGCCTGTTTTGTTGACTTCCAAAAAGCCTTTGATTCCATCTGGCACGAGGGCCTTTTCTGTAGGCTACTTGAAAGGAAAAACATATGACTTGATTAAGAACATGTATACAAAAAGTGAATGTGCCATAAAGGTTGGAAACAAACAAACAGCAATCTTCTCCCAGGGCCGGGGAGTGAGGCAGGGATGCAATCTAATTCAAATTCTCTTCAATCTATATATCAATTAATTAGCAAACCAATTAGAGAGTTCCACGGCACCTGGCCTCCTCCTGAACGACACAGAGATCAGAGGTCTGCTGTATGCAGATGACTTAGTGTTGCTCTCACCTACTAAAGAAGGTTTGCAGCAGCACCTTAACCTTCTGCAGAGATTCTGTCAGACCTGGGCCCTGACAGTAAACACAGCAAAGACTAAGATAATGATCTTTCAGAAACAATACAGAAATCAGGTTTCACACAATTTCTATTTAGACACCACTAAATTACAACATACAACAAACTATACTTAACTTGGCCTCAACATTAAATACACAGGGAACTTCAACATGGCTGTAAAAGATCTGAGGGACAAAGCAAGCAGAGCTGTCTATGCAATAAAAACATTAAAATATATATTCCAATTGAAATCTGGCTTAAAATGTTCCAATTTGTACTAGAACCAATAATTCTATATGGTAGTGAAATCTGGGGGCCAAAACTTAATGAATTTGACAAATGGGACAAAACAAACAGAATCTTTCCATACTGAGTTCTGTAAGAGCATCCTGCAGGTGCAGAGAAAAACACCAAATAACCTGTGCAGAGCAGAGCTCGGCCAATACCCCCTCTAACTAAAAATACAGAAAAGATCACTTAAATTTTACAACCACTTAAAATCAGTTAACCCCCAGACATACCATCACAAAGCCCTAACATACCAGGAGCTGAAACCAGAGAAGAGTCCCCTCAGCCAGCTGGTCCTGAGGCTCTCTGCAGTAACAAGTCCCCAACAGCCTCAGGACAGCAACACCAACTCAAACAGACCAAACCAAATTATCAACAAGCAGAAAGAAAAATATATTGAATACTGGAAAGAAACAACCAAAACACAAAGTAAATCACAATGTTATCTGAACCTAAAAAGAGAATTCACACTGGCAAATTACCTGAGTACAATAAAATGTCCTAAACTAAGAAAAATGTTGACAATATACAGGCTGAGTGAACACAGCCTGGCCATAGAAAAGGGTCGCCACACACAGAGCTGGCTACCACAGGAGGACAGACTCTGCCCCCAGTGTGACACAGGACAGGTAGAGACAGAGCTGCACTTTCTAACCTCATGCCCCAAATATGAAACACTAAGACAAAAACACTTTGCAAACGTTGCCCAAATATTATATATTATATATATATATATATTCGGATTTTAAATTTATACATTTTATACTTGATTTTTTTGTCTATTAATATACACACACACACATGCTACTGTTTCATTTATTTATTTTATTTTAACTTAACTTTTAAAGATATTTTTATTTTTAACACACACACACACTTACCTTTTATTTATTTATTTTGTTTTATCTTTGTAATATATATACTTTTTTTAACACACACGCTTACTGTTTTATTTATTTATTTCATTTCTAATATATTCTCTAACACACACACACACACAAACGCTTACTGTTTTATTTATTTATTTCATTTCTAATATATTCTCTAACACACACACACAAACGCTTACTGTTTTATTTATTTATTTATGTTTTTAGTTTTTTTTTAACACACACACACACATGCTTACTGCTAACACTGCTTCTGCTTATTTATTTTATTTTTAGTATATTTTAATTTCTTTAAGCACACACACACTTTTTTATTTATTTATTTTATGTTATAATATATATATATTATTTTTTTAACACAAACATATGCTTTGATTACATTACTTTAATTCTTTAATGAAATGTATGGGGTTGATTGTTGTTATGTTGTATGTATGATGCTTTGGCAATATTATATATTATTATATATATTATATTATATAATATTTCACAGTCATGCCAATAAAGATAATTGAATTGAATTGGATTTGAGAGAGAGAGAGAGAGAAAGATAGAAAGAGAAAGAGCGAGGAGTGGTGTGGGGAGACACAATATCCACACAGACAATACTAAAGTAGTAGTGATACAGAAAATGAATGATGGTACTGATACTTATATTAATATTAATGATATAGGACTAATAATAATTGTAGCAGCAGATGTTGTGAAGGAACAGGAGGGCAGCAGGTGACTCCTCCTTCTTCTTCTTCTTCTGCTTCTTTTGTTCACAGGTACAGTGTGAGGATTAAGTTGCAGGATCATGCAGAAAGGCCCATCACTATGTGTAGTGTAGCTTTAAACCTGATGTAATTCTGGTCTTAAATCCAAATGCAAGTCATTATCCTAGAAAACTTTTACATATGCTGAGAATTTGGAATATTTGTTTGATATGAATGCATGTCACTCCCATACAGAGAAAGTTGTGTAATATGCTGCATTTGTCCCGCCTCCTGAGTTCCTTGTGGGATGGGCCAGATTGTTTTTATGCAACAGTTCCAGACTTGCTTCACTTCTGCAGAGTCACAGGACGTATGTTGAGCTGATTTGTACATTTACAATAGATCATTTCTACATTTTTGGCTTCTTGAGAGTGTTTTTGAGACGAGACTTGTTAATAAACCCACAGGCACAGTTATTAACTGAACAGAATGGTAAACTAACTTCTTCTCTTCCTCACTGTCGTTCAGTTGTAAACCAGCAGAGATGGCAGCTCTGATGGAAGATGAGGTATTTATGGCTTTCACCACCTATGCTGCTTTAGTCATTCTGAAGATGCTGCTGATGGCACCCTTGACTTCATTTTATCGCTTCAGGAGAGGGGTAGGTAACACCAGTTGTGCTGTCTACATCTGTTCAAACAAGAAGTGTCTGTTTTACACATGTTTTCATGACTTTATGTTGAGGGCATTCAAGGTCCCAGGATGTGTTCAGCCTAACTTAGTATCCTAACAACCTAACACACTAAAAGCCTGAAAGGCTTTCATCCTAATTCATTTTTTAAATGAATTAATGTGAATGAAAATTAATGTTTTAAATGTGAACTCTAAAGCCTAACAACCTTCCAAAACCACCATGGATTTAAGTCTACAGTCAGACTAAAAGATCATGTACACAGTTTAACTGAGGTAAAACTCAGGTTTAAAGAAGAATTACTAACAAATGAAATCACTTAAAATTAAATTTAATTAACCATTAACTTAATTCAATTAGACTTAAATAAATTTTAACTGAGTATTTTTTTCATATTCTCTTTGGGTATTTCTATTTTTACATTATAGTATGGAACCTTTCAACTTCTGGTATACAGAGGTAGACTCAGAGGTTAATACTACAGACTGATGTATTATCGTTCTCGTTTAGGCTTTCGCAAATGAGGAAGATGTGGGCAGAAAGTCTGAAGAGGAAAAGAAGAAGCTACTGAGAACCCATCCAGATGTAGAGCGAGTTCGAAGGTGAGGTGATCTTGCCATGAAATGCAGACGCTACAACCATTTATACCTAAAGTTATAACTAATACACTGGTATTTCATCAGAAAATATTTTCAGAAATTTTGTGTGGGCCACTAGTCTGTTATAGTCCAATATGTCAGCAAGAGAGATATATTTTTTTCTTTACTTATATGGATTTTTGAATTGTAGTAACACTATTTTTGGGCTGAGGCTGCCAAAATCCATCATTTTGCAGCATTTTTTAAAATTGCATTTAACAATTTTATTTATTTATTTATTTATTTTTTACAATTTTCTTGTTAAAAAACTCCTCTTATTTGGTGTTGTTCACTGAATGATATCCCTGCCCCTGCTGAAACAGCATTCAGCTGTGTCAATGGTCAGATTCTAGAAAGACTGAGAAATCTAGTTTGGTTTATCACAGGGGTATTCAATTAGAATTCAAAGAGGTCCAGTTAGAGAAAATTTCCCGAAGCAAAGGTCCTGAACTTTAAAACGACTACCCTGCGTAATCATTCAGTACCATAATGCATAGTTGTATCAACATATGTTTTTAGTCAACAAGGGACTTCCAAATCAAATAATATTCCAGTTTTCACATCAAACTGGAGGGATAATAACTACTCTAATAATAAATTCTAAATTTAAGTAAACTAAAATAAAGTGCCTAAATTTTTAGAAAAAATCAAATAGTGTAGCTTGAAGCGATGAAGTGTAGTCTTAACCAATTCTATAATACACACTCAACACATCATAACATATGAACAGCTGTAATGCCTCCTCTTCTTTTTTCATTACTTCTTATAGAGCTACCACTTTCCTACTTTCTCTTGTTCAGTGAAAAACGTGAGCTAGAGTTTGTCCTGCCAGCTAGGATTGGAGATCTATGAGAGACTCTGGTTCTGATTCTGGTTCTGTTGGAGGAATGTACATGTAAGAATCTGTACATTCTTGATTAAAAGCCATGTGAAATCTCCTTCCTCTTTCGTCTCCTCAATTCGTGTGCGTTTCCGAAACAAAGTCTTCAAACCAGAATCTCGCGGACTCATCTCCCAAGCGTCAGAATGCAGAGATTTGATTGGTTGAGTAGCATCACATGAGATGACTGGACCACATGCGATTGGTCTGTGAGCTTCCTGAGCCACTAAACAGTACAGTAAATGCTAGAGAAGCTGCGCGGGTTAAAATAGAAACGTGTAGTGATTATTCACACAAACAAAACACTCCGTCATGAAGTAGTAAGTCTCAATAATAAATCGGCTAATAAATCAGCTGTACGTTGCCGGTCCGGAGAGGACAGCAGCTGGGTCCGTATCCGGACTGAGGTCCGCCTATTAGTGACCTCTGGTCTATCACAACATGTTATAAAGGATACTAAATAATGTTCACTAATAGTATAAATCATCAAATCGATCAAACCGTGAGTCAAAGTGCCTCTCACCTAATGTGTGCTTGGCTCCAGACCCCTTTAAACGAACAGATAAGCAGATTTGGAAAATGGATGGATGAAGGGATTATATTGTCATACGCTATGTTGTGAACTCCTAACACCATATAACAAGTGGTAATATGTTCAGAGATGCATTAGATAGTCATGTTGTATGTTGTAGTCAAATGTTTTTGAACTAACAATAAGCTTCATTTGTGTTTCTGTTGTCAAGGTGTCACCAGAATGACCTAGAGAACATTATTCCCTTTGTGGTGATTGGCCTACTCTACAGTCTGACTAGACCGGAGCTTTCATCTGCTCTGCTTCACTTCCGCGTCTTTGCCTGCTCTCGGTTCTTCCACACCATCGCTTATGTCGGCAGTCTGCCTCAGCCGTCTAGGGCTTTGTCCTGGATGCTGGGCATGCTGGCCACCTTGTCCATGGCTTACAGGCTGCTCAGCACAGTTCTCTTCCTTTAGAGATGATACAGAACAAGTAGACCTTGACCTCTTCTACATAAGCTCATGTTTCAACATGAAACCTGACTGTTTTATACTTTCACTTTCTGCAACTATGTGCCTGATCATTAAATGTTTTTTGCATTTATTCTTTGCATTCCCTTTGAAAATGCATTTTAATAAACTTTTCTAGCAACTTTATGTCTGGATGTCAACTTTAAGTACTGAAACTCACATGCAACTATAAATACCTTTGCAGAAAATGTACTTAAGTAAAGTACAGCTGTTAAATCTTGCAATGTTAAACATAATCATTCATGTAAAACATTCCAAGAGTAAAATACAATCTGATTTCAAATGTACACAGATTTGGTATGAGTTATGTGAATTATGTCCAAATTCAATTTAAAATGGTTAAAATGTAGGTTGTACAGCAATGCTTAAAAGTCAGTGTTATTTCAGGTCAGGGTCCCTCCCACAGATAACACAACTGCAGGGCAAATTCCAGGCATTTATGTCTAACTGATCTTTGGTCTTGTTTTGCTGTTCATAGTGACTGTGCAAAATTTAGGTTGTATCCACATGGTGCATGTTATAAACTTGAAAACTACACACCTCCAAATCTTCTTTGTTATGCTAAAATAAATGTGTCTTCAGGTATAAAAGGTTAGGTATTGATTAAATTTATTGATCAATTTTGGAAAATAATAAACTTTACTGTTTGTCTAACTTCATGTTGGACCACAATGACAGCTGAAATATATCTGTGCTAAGGGATTACACTTAGCTTGATCTATGTTGCTGTGCTGGCCCCTGCTTAAATCTATGGGGAGTGTGGGGCTGCAGCTAATCTATTGGGTTTTGCTGCTTCCTGTAGCAGAAGTCCTTATTACTGCAAAGCTGAAGGAGTCTCTGTCTGAAGAGACCTTTTTTGTTCAACAAGTAGTTTGCACAGGGGACATATAGTAGTAAGAGTTTCCCACACCAACTTCAAATAAAGCAGTTGTGTCGGTAAAAATTTTAATGTTTATTATTTTTCCTTCACATGTTAAAATGCTGTACATCGAATCAAACACCTGATATGTGGACATGGATTGTAAATATGGACTATAAATTATGATTATTTCTTTTGGTATTATTTGCCGCTTAACCGTATGTTTTAAAAGGAAGTTGAATTAATGTTTTGGGGGGTGACTGCAGTGAGCAACCAGGTGAAGCAGTGGGCAGTGTGGTGGGCTATGTGCTACAAAATATCTAGATGACTTAATGAAGCAATAACAGCCTACCAATTTCATTAGAATGTATATTGGGAAACCTCTCTGGAGTACCGCAGGACGACCCTTCAGCTACACTGACTGTGGTGAGATTGCGTGAGGTTTTCTTTGAGGATTACTATTTGGACTGAATGTCTGAAACGGAAATTATGTGTCAGTTGTTTGGTTGATGTGTTGGAGCCGTGGTATAATTTGGGTTGCCTTCAAACATATTGATAAAAAAGTTCATTTGGGAGAAAGTCAGAGGACCTGGAGAGACCACACATGCGGACACGAGAAGAACATGCAAACTCCACACAGAAAGGCTGGGGCAACCGGGGTTTGAAGCCACGACCTTCTTGCTGTGAGTTGACAGTGCTAACCACTGCACCTCCGCACTGCCCTTATTTGTGTAATTGCTTTTCCCTTTTTAAGTTTATTGGTAAGGTGTTTTGTGATGCATGATTTTGGGCAGTTTGTGAATCATCCTTCTCTCCACAACCAACTGGAGAGGCTCCAAGCACGTAGCCAGCTCTCTTAATCAGCTTGATCTTGTTCTCAGTGTCACTGGCTCTGATCCTCTATCCCTTTATGTGGAGACCCTCAGTGTTAAACTTGTCCAGTTGGTTGTCAAGGTGAACACCCAGGTCTCTGTAGCCCTCCACCACCTCCTTTTAAGATGAGGTGGCAATCAAAGAACATTCTCCTCACAGTGTTACCAGCCTTGTCCGAGGGAGTGTGGGCTCGCTGAAGCCTACCTCGAGGCGGTGGGAGATGTGAGAGATGTGACCACAACCTCATGTTTTTTTCCCTGGAGCTTGTTCTCCAGTTTCCATCTTTAGCCTGCACACTCCTCAGTAATTCTCTGTCCCCATCCCTGAAGACTGTCTTCTTGTCCTTCTTCCTGATCTGCAGCTCCTTCAGTTCACTGGTGATCCAGGGGAATCATTTGCCTACAGTAAATCCAGCTTTTCTTGTCTCTGGTGGGGCATTTGACAAATACACACACACACACACACACACACACACACACACACACACACACACACACACACACACACACACACACACACACACACACACAACAACACACACAGGAGCATTTTGGGGTTCAATATCTTGCTCAATGACACTTGCTCTACACTCTACCTCTTGAGCCACAGCCACCGTGCTGTACTATCATTAGCGTAATATCTTTGTGAATTGGACATTGAGACAGTGCAGATAGCGGTTGCAAGTGACATAATTGATTGTAATTTGTAGCATCAACCCCATATATCACAGTTTACAGGAGGCAAGACAGAATGGCTGAACAGATCCTGATGGTGACCAGAATGCACAACGGGTCTGGAGGGTGTTTAGGAAGCCAGCAGCTAAGGCAGAACCCTCTGGTGGCTCGCGGGGAAAGCAGAACTCCTGAGCCTTCCTGTCTACAGGAAGGGATAAGAGTTGATGTGAATGGAGACCAGGACCAGAGTCTGATGGCTGGAGGGCAGGACAGGACAACCTAACCAGAAACCAGTGATAGGGCAACTAGACTAGAGACTAGGGACTAGAATGCAGGAGTTGCTGCAGCTCAGCAGAAACAGAACATTTCTGCAGCTATGCAGGGACAGGGGTTGGCCAGACCTCTGACTGGACACGGGGAGCAGTAAAACCCATGGGCACAAGTGCATCTCTTAAGGTTTCGGGGAGTGAGGTTTACTCACTGCACGGCCTCGCTGGCTTTCATTACACACACACACTTGCTGCCCCAGAGTACGTACTGCACGGTCCGGAGTCAAACTGGTGACCTCGGGTACTGGAGGCGGACTCGCTGACGAGGAGGCTGAAACCCATAAGCCTGAAACCCATCAGTGTACAACAGGGTATCTTCTATCACCTTCTATCACAGGAATGTGTCTCTGCCTTCTCTCCCTGGGAGGGATGAAAAGAGGAGGGGTGACAGGCTGCCCAGACCAGACATACACATGCACCCTGAGAGTCAGGCAGTGTGACGTTTAATTTTCTAGTTAGACATTTACCCGTTTCAACATGTGCCAATCAGATAACTGATGTTAATACTGGTATTTTTAACATGTTACTGTCACAGGAGAGTGTACCCACCTTCTTCAAGCCACCATCATCCCAGTACCTAAAAAGTCTGCAATTACCACCCTGTGGCACTCTGATTAAGTGCTTTGAGGAACTGGTTCTCAAACACATAAAGAACAACATCCTAATCAGCCTGGACCCTCACCAGTTTGCTTTCAGAAGCAACAGATCCACCATCAAAATGGTTTGTGGATTTCAGATCAGGATTCAACTTCATTTCTCCCATGAAACTGAAGTACCACATTCTGCAACTAGATGTTTGTATATATGATGAAAGAAATGACTGCAGCCTTGAGAGGACTGTCAAGCAAAGCTGGTTGAAGTATATGGGGCAACTTTACAAGGAGTGGACTGAGGCTGGAGTCAGTGCACCATGAGCCACCATGCACATACATGTCCAGGAAATTAGCTACAAATGTCGGTGTCAAGCCACTCCTGAACCAGAGACAACATCAGAAGCGTCCTACCTGGGCTAAGGAGAAAAATAACTGGATGGTTGCTCAGTGGTCCAAAGACCTCTTTCCAGATGAAAGTAAATTTTGCATTTCATTTGGAAATCAAGGTCCCAAAGGCATTCTATATATATATATATATATTTAGGCAAATATAAACTGACCTTGTATGGGAGACATCATAGACTTTATGGGATAGCAAAGGGATAAAGAGAAGCAATCTTCAGGTTTGGTTCAGCACTAAACTGTGTTCGCACAGTGTTGCTGTGACCAGTCTCCTGGTTTAAGTTTCCTTAAACCTTCTTCAATAAGAGATGACTCGCTCACAAGAATTTCCATCACAATGGTTTTTGGTTTGAGTGTTTGAAAGTATCCTTCACCTCCTCGTGCACCTTGACTCCTCACTTACCTATGCCAAGATTATGTTTGTGGATTCAGCTCTGCTGCAGGACAAGCTCTTCCAGCTGAGCATGCCTGACTCCACCTGCAGGTGGATTACAGACTTCCAGTCTGACAAGAGGCAGCACCTAAGTTGGGAAAACCTGTCTCTGACTCCAGGGCCTTCATCACATGTTCCCCTTTAGGCTGTGTTCTCCAGTCACCAGTCCATCAAGTTCCTGAAGTCTTTGGTGAGTCCGCCTACTATGGGATATTGATCATCTGGTGAACTGGTGCAGCCAGAACTACCTGGAGTTCAATTCCCTTAAAGCATACTCTGGAGCAGACTCTGCACACAGACAGCTGCAGACCCCATGGATGCGAGACTACTTCTGTTTATAGTATCTACAGTGAGCTTGACTCATTCCACACATGTGCAGTAGATCAGTTGGTACACTGGTAGCGTAGTCGGCCTATTCGCAAGGTCACAAAAAATGAGGAGCACACGGACATCCACACAGAGCCTACACATACCCCCTCTGATGATGTTTTTTTTGTCACGCAGACCCTAGCGGCCCCTAGCAGCCCCTCAGCGTAGACATAATGACATAATGAATACAAAGTATGTGCCTAATGTGTGACAGTGGAGATGGTAGTGGATTTCAGAGAGAATCCAGAACAAACAAACACACTAAGACAAAATAATTTTTGTTGGTGTAGCTGGGTACAGCATGGTGCAGCCATGCCGTTGCTCTACATCATTAAACTGTGTCTTATGCTGCAAAATCATGCACGTTAGACCTTGGCGCCAAAAGGAAGTAGCCGTGCAGTAGTACTACATAGGAGCAAAACTGTACTGCTCTCCCAATTCAAATCTGCGGACTGACTGCGTCCATTAATTCTGTTTGTGTCTGTGTGTGTGGGCGTAGCGATGCACACAATACTCCGGGCCAATCAATATACCTACTGTGGCATCCTGACTCACCTGAGACTTGTTTCCACAATCAACCTCTGCAACCCAAAAACCACCCAAGCTCTTCACTGAAGTTCAGCCTGCCAAAGACAATGATGGTGTACTTCTACACCGCCATCATTGAGTCCATCGTCACCTCCTTCATCCCCATCTGGTATGCTGCTGCCACTGCCAAGGACAAAAGCAGGCTGCAGCATTTCATTTGCTCTGCAGAGAGAGCGACTGGCTGCAGTCTTCCAGCCCTCCTGAACCTGTACGCCTCCAGAACTCTGAGGCAAGATCTAGAGAACCCTCCCACCCTGGACACAAACCTTTTCAGACACTTCCATCTGGCAAGAAACTGTGGCCTATTGACCCACTAACACAAACAGTATCTTCCTATCTGCAGCTGGCCTCATGAACAAGGCCCAGGACTCCCTCTGACTCTCGTGCCCCCCTTTTACAATACCCACTGTAAATGTTAGCACAAACAAATCTGATGCACATGTAAACACCAAAGGTTAGTCAATGTAACCCCAAACGGGAACTGCCTGGCCTGGGACGTTTCCTGCATTGGGTCTTCCACGATGAAAGAGAATAAATTACTTAATCAGGAGAATGGGACTGGGCATGGTTTCCAGTATTTTGGCTCGTACATGCATTCGCTAGTGTGTTTAATCTCTTCATTGTTTAACATTGCTGACACTGGCCACTTTCCTGCTGATTCTCTGTGTCACAATGTCACAGTTCACACCAAAAACACAAGACGTCGCCAATGTGGTAATGATGTCTTTATTCCATATATTCAGACTTTCATTCCATGTATTCAGACTTCATTCCATATATTCAGACTTTCATTCCATATATTCAGACTTCATTCCATATATTCAGACTTCATTCCATATATTCAGACTTTCATTCCATATATTCAGACTTTCATTCCATATATTCAGACTTTCATTCCATATATTCAGACTTCATTCCATATATTCAGACTTCTCCATTTCCATATATATTCAGACTTTCATTCCATATATCAGAATTCTACAGACTTCATTCTGCTGTCCATATATTCAGACTTTCATTTCATATATTTAGACTTTCATTCCATATATTCGGACTTCATTCCATATATTCAGGCTTTCATTCAATATATTCAGACTTCATTCCATATATTCAGACTTCATTCCATATATTCAGACTTTCATTCAATATAAATTCAGACTTCATTCCATATATTCAGACTTTCATTCCATATATTCAAGGTTCAGTCCATATATTCAGACGGGCAAACAGTCATATATATATACAGATAGACAGATAGATAGGACGGACGACGGATCGGATATTACTTTAACAAGAGAGTATTAATATACTACTTTGTGTTTTATTATTTATTTAAATTTATTTTTCAAGGGGACAGGCAGGGGACAGACATGGGGATGGGGGATAGAAACACCACACAAACAGACAGCAAAGAGAAAGGACAACACCTGCAAGAGAACGGGGATGGGGGTGGGGACAACAGGAAATAGCAGAAGGAAACACCAATTGCAGAAAGCAACAAAACCTGCAAGAGAACGGGGAGGGGGGCTTGGGACAGAGAAAAACAAACAAACAAATAAACAATAAACAATCAAAAAACAAAAACAAAGAGACAACCAGCCGAACAGCAGCACTTAACAGCTGGCATAGGTAGACAACTGAGAGAGAAATGAAAATGAGAAACAGTCAAGTAACATATATAAACATGTCTCTAATGTCCTATGACACATGTCTCTGATGTCCTATGACATCAGTCACAACTTCAAAAGAAATTAAGAACTCTGAAATTAATAAATGAATAAGTTAATAAACCGAACACACACCAAGAAGATATACTTTATTAGCAACAATAATTCTAACTTTACTATCAACCACAACAGCGAAAAGATCAAACAAAAGTACAGTATAAATATGAATTTTATTTTTCACTTTCAACATGAAGGCCTCAACAAAAACTACAGTCTATGCACATGTCTACAGAAACATTCCGGTTTTTATCCTGTTTGAGTGCTTTATTTTTTATTTTACTTAAAGCTACCATAATCCAATTCATGTATTACAGGACCTTTTTAAAAGTAGATTAGTGTTAGTAACATGACAACTATATTTTCTATTTTCTTTACCTTGCTGAGCTTCAATTTCTGATCACTCACTGCTATGTTAAAACAATGTAGTTCATTCCAATACGTTTTCACAGTCATCACACTTTCCTCTTCTCCTGAAATTAGCTTGAGATAGATGTTACTTCCATTATGTTGTACGACACATGATTGACAGGTCTCTCTTTTACCCAGCTCTAGCTGTGTGAGATTTGGGGATTTTAATTAAAAAACATTTACTTTGTAATCACATTACAGACATTACACGCACAAAACACTTTTATCAGCTTGTACCATAAATCTTTCATTACTTGTAGGTTTTAGTAGAAATTAAAATTAAACTAATCTTACTTCTTGTCTTGTCCTGTTATCTGTATTATGTCTCATTATAAAAAAGTACATTTAAGATTCATACTGGTATTTTTATTAGCATTATACTATACTGGCTTTGATATTGGAAATTAGGAAACACATCTGCAGTATCATTTATTTTATGTCCTGTCGTCTGTAATAAATTTGGATGCCTTGCTGTATTGTTAATAGCCTCATGTTTTCATTAAGCCTAAATCCCCACATTTGATTTAGACTTTCTAATTATAGCAGACTAAAAATCTATGTATGAGGTCTGTTTTATCTGTATTTTTATATAATATTATAATACATATTTTGGTTCATTATTCATTTCCTTTATTGACTGAAACACAGATTAAAAAAAAGAATCATATTTTGATTACCCCAGCAGCTGATGTCAGACTGAATAATGTGTAATAATGTGCTGCCAGCTGATAAAACAAACACAAAGAATGAAGCCATGTGAGAAGAAGCTCAAATTTGGGAGATATGAAAGAGCTGTTGCAGAAATTCACAGTTTATGTTTTGCAATATACATGTGTTAATTACTGCACACAAATGTATTTTGTTTTTATTCAATCCAACATTCGGAGGTGTAGGAATATTCTAAATGTATTCTTGTTCTGTTTGTGGTAGATACAGAACAGAAAATACCTGACTGTGATGCTTTGGAAGCGTGTCTCTCTTCCACTAGAGGGAGGCATTCTAAAAGTCAACTGAGTTGCTCCTCATTAGGAGTTATTTATGCACCAGGTGCAGCTCATAAAAGTGCTTCAGCTCAAGCAATTAACTTTATTAGCTTTGCTGAAAACATTCCCCTGCATATACCACAATGTAGCTTTTATTTTGAATCCAACTAAGCACAAACACTTGGCTAGATGTAACATATTCATGCAAAGACTTTGTTGTTCAACTAAATGCATGGAACAACAACAGCTTCAGTATAATTTAACCCAAAATCACATTACCATTACTTTTTACTGTTAGGAAATAAAGTGTACTGACTTCTTTAGATGTGTCAGCTGCTGACATGATGAATGTGTCATGCTGCACATGAAGGTTACTGGCTCCAACACGGAGCAGTGAAACCCATGGGTGGGCATGGTAAATAGAAGAGTGAAATTACCATGAAGGCTGCTTTGGGCGGTTGCTCGTCTGCATTGTGTCCTGTCCCTGTATAAGTAGAAGGGTTTTATAGGAGCTCATTTGTTTGGGACCCTTGGCCCTCCAGGGTCTCTCATTCCTCAGAAAAACCAGACATTTCACAGCTCGGGTGAAGGGGGAGGAACACGCCGACTACCTTTATAACTAACAACCTCAGACACACCCAGGACGCCCAACTCATACTGCATGCAGTGTATGCTGGACTGGACAACCTCTCCAGTGAATTACACTATGCTCATTTGCAACTATTTTGCATTAGCACAATATGTTTTAGCAATTCTACTTGGAATGTGTCCTTCTGAAAAAAAAAAATCAGAATATAAATATTGAATGTATATGCAAAATGTTTGCTGCACACACTCTTTAGTTTGATACTGTCTATTACTGATTGGCTATGGTTAGACAACTAAACAACTTGATTAAGATTAGGGAAAGATGACAGTTAAAGGTTTAGTGTGTATGTTTTAGTGGCATCTTGTGGTGAGGGTTGCCAAATGCAACCAGCGGCTCACGGTGCAGTCACAAGCTCCTCGGATGGTCAGTGGATATTTTGAGGAAAGACAACACACGCTATTCTTCAATACCAGAAATGTTTGCGAAGAACACAGCACACAATACATTTGTGCACTTTACTACTAACCGGGAGTGTGTGCTGTCAAACTACAGATGTTGGATGACTGCATTGTGTGACTAACACAAAGACTGTATATAAGAAGTGGACGTATCATCATGACGTCACCCGTTGGTTTGTGGACTGCAGTTCTGAAGCCTGGAGTACAGCCGATAGGGCTGCCATGTGCCAGTGGCACCAGACGTGACCATATTTGGATGAGACGGTCGAGCTAAAGGCCGTATGTGGAGCTAGCTAGCATTAATAAAGTGTTTACTGAGGTAATTATTCAGGTGAGAAGTATTATTAGTATTTCTAATGGAACTGGACTTCTTTTTGCAACCAGAAGAAACGCCTCCTGCTGGCTGTTTAAAAGAATGCAGGTTTAAGGAACTTCAGTGTTGGTTTTGTGTCTCAGACCGGAAACTTCCCGCTTGGACTAACACTCAAAAATACTTGGAAATTTTGAGGGTAAAGTAGTCTTAATTTTCCCAGTCCGGATGTTCGACATACTAAAAACAGAGTAAATTACCATACAGTGTGCAGTGTCCAGTAACAAGGACAGAGATGATTTTATTTAACATCCTACTGAATTTTGGTGAAACATTTTTTTGAAAATAAAAACACATCTAAGCCCCTCTGACTTCAAAAATATTTACATTCCATCACCACATTTTCCATGTCCCATCACAGTCTTTTTCTAGCAGGTCTCCTCCTCTTCATTAGTTCCTGCTGGGTAAAGTGATTTCTCTCACACACATATTTACAGCACAGTAAAGGTAAGGAAGGAAGTAGTATTTGTATTCTAAGACATCTTACTCAAAAAAGTGCCATGAGACCAGGCTGGTGGATGTGTGTATGCACACACACACACACATACACACACACACACACACACACACACACACACACACACACACACACACACACACACACACACACACACACACACACACACACACCTAACCCCTCTAACCCTAAACCCAACCCTAACCCACTGGTCTAACCAAAACATTAACCAATGGCTCAAAAATAATTTACCCAATTGGGGACAGGCTTTTGTCCCCAATTGGCCACCCCCAATCAACTGGTCTTTAGTCTGAAATGTATCCCCAAAGGCAGCATAAGTCAGACCCACATACACACAAACACATTCACACATAAAAATCCAGGTTGACCCTTCTTGCCAGCTGACTCCTCATCATATGTTTCAATCTGTGGCTGAGCGAGGCTAGGGTCAGCAGATTGCTTATGCTGATCCTAGTGATTGGAGTGCAGGTAATCACCATAAGCAATTTAAATGTTATTGATTTAACTTCCTGCATGCTGTAATTGAACACTTTGGCCAAGCACCCAGCTTTACCCCCCCCCCACCCCCTCCCCATCCCCCCCACCACCACCACCACCACCACCACCACCATAATTTTCTTTTTCATTGCATTCCTGAGTTTTCACAGCATTTCTCAGCTCAGTCTTTTATCAATTCAGGGTCTTTCTCCTCATTCTGTTCTTCCTCTGCTCACATCTCTCTCCATGTAAAACTGTAGGCTTCTCTATCAGTCTGTATCCTCAGGCCAAGGGAAGTGGTGGACGCACCAATAGCTAATCAATAGGCAGTCTGTCATGGTAACAATGGAAATGTTCAATTAACAACCAGCAGTGGATAATACTGTACAGTCTCACCATCATTACTTTTCCATTGTGTGTGTGTGTGTGTGTGTGTGTGTGTGTGTGTGTGTGTTGTGTGTGTGTGTGTGTGTGTGCTGTGTGTGTGTGTGTGTGTGTCTTAGAGGGGGATGGTGAGAGGGGAGGTGGCACAACATGGGGGGGTTGTATTCATAGTAATCATTTTTTGATAATTCTACTCTTCAATAGGCCACCATTACTAATCACCAAACTTAACACAAAAGCCCAATTTCTTACTTAATTACAATTTTGGTGTTTTCAGATAACAGGGACAGTGTGATTGTAAATTACAGAGTGGGAATGACAAAAAAGACAATTCTTTCATTAAAATATTCCCAAATCTGTTTAATATCTTCTTCATTATACTGAGCCATAATGGAGGACTAGATTCAGCACTCAGATCAATTAATAAATGGAGAAAACTCCACCTGGGAGACACAATCATGCATTCTCCATTTTTCATCACGCTCTGCCATTCCTCCCGAGGGATCACAATTTCTTGTTTTAATATTTTAGTGTTCTAACTTAAGCTTCAAAATTCTCTCCAGGTAGCACACTAGATCATCTTGACATTTCAAAGTACTGAAACCTTTGGAATAAAGTGTTTTTTATTAAATTCTATTAACATAATTTATGTGTGCTTGTCAGACACCCCACCTCAGTGGCAGCTGAGTTGGGGTTGTGGAGAAACTGAACCGCCATATTTCATCCTCTGGTCCTCTCGAATGGAAGACTGGGCTGCTAAGACACATGTGACACAGCGGTGATGATTAGTGCAGGAGACAAACTGCCCAGCACTCTGTGTCATCATTCACTTCCTGCTTCACCATGGCATAAACCACAGGGAGGGTCTGAAGAGGATTAATACGCATTACTTAATTTAGCTAGCACTTTCTGTCTTTATGTGTTTTCCCGCTTGTCTGATTATCTGTTCCATCGTAACTGGTTCCCTCTGCGTCTTGTTCTCCACCTCTCTTGTGTGTATATGCTGTAGGCGTGTTCCCTTGTCATTTGTCTGATTGTCTTTGTCTCCTGTGAAGCATTCCTGGCCTTGCCAGCTGTGTTCTTCTGTTATCTTCTTTTTCTGTTGGGTTATTTGGACTATGGATTACTGCCTGAACCTGTCTTGGATGTTTTGCCCTATGGATTGCCTGCCTCACCACTGGTGTAAGTTAGGGTCACCATAATTTGTTTTTTATAAAAGAGGGTGGTTGGAGCAAGACGCAGACGGACACCAGCGGTGGGTGGAAGGCTGGGCTGGGGGTGATTCAAGTAATTGGTGGCACTGTGGCAATATGAGTTGGGGCAAGTGTTTTATTAAACTTTAATAGGGCCTACATGTGGGCTTCTAGATTGATAAAACCTTTTTTGACACTGACATGTACGTATCAGCTTTGCAGGTCATGCATTCAGCAACCGTCCACTGCAAAGGCACTATGCTTCTTGCTTCCAGCTTTCTTACAGTGCAGACGGTTTGCTGTTTTCTCTTGCCTCTGCTTGCATTGTTTTGCTGAAACTCTTTTTTTTTCTGCTAGAAATTATGATCAGTAGCTGTTAGATATTTATAAATAACTTGGACTGTCATTTATTCAGATAAAGTAGGCTAATGCCATATTTTAAACACTTTTATGCTCTCAGTACGCAGCTCAGTACATTGTAGCTAATGCTAATTAGCATTAGCATAATGCTAATAAGCATTAGCTACAACGGACGACTTCCACAAACTTCTACAGAAAATTGCAGTTGTGGAAACCAAGATCCACTGGTTAGAAGTGAAAGTGAACGTGAATGGACTATGTGGGAATGACACTAATTTACTATACACCCAAAACAGTGGGCAAGAGCATGCTAACACACAGCTAATTAGCACCAACAAGACCAAGCACCAAGAACCAGGAGGCCTGTGTACTGGATAATACATTTAAAAGTGGTAGTCCTCCCTGGAACTCTCTTGGTGCAACGCCTAACAGTAAATCATTTCCCTGAGAAAAGGGAGGATGAGTAAAAGGCAGAACCCAGCGTCCTGAGATTTGTGATGCAACTGGCTGACTTGCATTATCATTCAGGCATAGCACCACTTAAACCACCGTTCTTGGTCGGACACAGCTGTGGACAGCTGCGAAAGGGAGCAACAGACCTCCCCAACAACTGAGTGTGCAACAGGAGAACACATTTTCACCACTATTGCAGTACTCTGGATCTCCATCTGATGGCCTGGATAACATCCCCTTCTCACACAGAAGTGTAAGGACTGAGAAATCAGAAAGTAAAAGGCTGCAGGGAAAGCAAACGACTGGGCCTCAAACTCTGATTGTGGGTGACTCTGCTGTAAACAATGTAAGAAGCATGCGCAGCAAGAACACCAAAATACTCTGACTTGGCAGAAAGAATCCTGCATATCGTAACTGAAAATTCTACTATGAAAAACATCATACTGCACATAGGGACCAATGATGTTGTGAAGCAACAGTCTGAAGTGTTGAAAGAGGACATTATTAATCTGTTGAAGACAGTCAGCTTTCTGAATGCTGAGGTGTTTATCAGCGGCCCTCTACTGCCAATTCAAAGAGGAGCTGAGAGATTCAGCAGATTGCTGGCATTACAGCATGTACTTTCCATTCAGTGCATTTCACTGAAAATTTTAACTTTTTCTGGGACCGCAGACATGATTTTAAGGAAGATGGACATCGCCTTAACAAGTCAGGAGTAAAATTGTTTAGTTCCAACATGTTTTACTTTCTGTGTCACTCATCTGTTCCCTCTGCCAAGGACAAGATACAAGAGGAATCAAAACAAGAAGAACACATAACACAACACACCACAAATCTTGAAGGAGAGCCACCTGAGCCCCCACCAGAAAAGAGCTATGATCATGGGAGAGATCGGAGCCAAGAGGAAGGGTCTCCACCCCCTTACAGAAAACCAACAGTGAGGATTCATTCATCATTCAATCATCATCTACGCAACGGTGTAAAAGCCCAGCAAGCTCTGACTGATATGTTCTGGGTCCAGGCTGGAAAATGGAAAATGGCACTCATGAGTCTTTCCAGGACAGGTGGCCTTCTCAATTCCTGTCTTGATAAGTAACAGAAAATGAATGGTGAATGTGTAAACATATCCTGCAAATTTAGTATCAATTCCTCGTCAGCTGCAGCCTGTCAAAAAAAGTGGGCCAGATAATGTTAACACACTAAATTTAGCTTTATTAAACGTCTTTGGCAGGAAAACCATTTCCTATCAATGATTTTATAATCAAGTACAATATTAATGTCATGTTTTTAACCGAAACTTGGTTGGACTAAGTGCAGCTGTCCTTGAGTCTACCCTTCCCAACCTCCGTTTTATGAGTAAAGCTAGAGTGCATAAGAGAGGAAGTAGAGTTGCCATTTTGTTTGATGACTCCCTCCAAAGCAAAAAGATGTCTTATGGAAATTTTGCTTCTTTGGAATATGTGGCTCTTCAGCTGAATTCGTCTTCTCGAGCTATTTTTCTAAATATCTACAGGCCCCCTAAATACTGTGCAACTTTTGTTGATGACTTTGGTGTACTACTGTCTATAATCTGTATTGACTTTGACTGTGTAGTTATTCTAGGTGATTTTAACATTCATGTTGACAACCTCCAGGACAGAGGGACTAAAGAACTGTGTTGTGTTCTTGACTATGGACTGACTCAGCATGTGAATACACACACAATGAGGGGCACACTTTGGACTTGGTCATCTCCAACGAAAACTGACGAAAGCTGAACGCCGGTGGCGGAAAACAAATCTCCAGGTTCATTATGATGTCTATAAAGACAGACTTTGCATTTATAATTTATAATTGAGAAATGCAAAGCGGTCCTTCTTCTCTGACATTATCACCAAAACCAAAAAACATTAATAATGCATGTGCCTTGTTGGCTACTGTTGACAGGCTAACCAACCCTCCTGTGTCCTCTGAACTTCTATCCACCAGAGTCCTCAATGAATTTGCCTTCCTTATCACAGGCACATTTAAAACAAATAGACAAGCAATCAGTGCCTCCATGTGAGGTACAGGCATGTGTTGTCCCTGTTTCCACTTAAAAACAATTCATATAGCATGACACAATTTGATTCCATTAACCATAAAAACATGGAGGACATAATACAACATCTGAAATCCTCTTCCTGCTGCCTTGATATTCTGCCAACAGGTTTATTCAAAATGATTCTGATTGCATGACCTTAGATGGCCTACAAATTGACAACATATCTTCCCTCTCAGGTTTCTTTCCAGAGGCCCTGAAAACTGCAGTCATTAAGCAAACCTAGACATGTCACTAATGAGCAGTTACAGGCTCATTAGTGACATTTTACTAAAGAACTCCCGTTTTTTTAGTAAAATCATTAAAAAAGCTGTTTTTCGGCAGCTTAGTGCTTTCTTGGCACTAAATAACTGTTTTGATGTCTTCCAGTCAGGATTTTGACCACACCAAAGCACTGAGACTGACGGCAGAATTTCAATCTTAATATTATTAGATTTCAGTGCTGTATTTGACACGATCGACCATAACATATTACTAGAAAGACTTGAAAACTGGGTGGGACTTTCTGGCACCGTACTTAAGTGGTTTGAATCCTAATTAAGTAATTACACATCTGAGGTAACAAAAATGACCCCAGGAGTTCCCCAAGGCTCCATTCTAGGGCCTCTTCTGTTTAAAATCTTCAGAGGTATTCATTTAGAATTCAAAGAGGTCCAGTTAGAGAAAATTTCCCGGAGCAAAACGACTACTCTGCATTATCATTCAGTACCATAATGTATAGTTGTATCAACATATGTTATATGTCCGTCAATAACGGACTGTCAAATCAAATAATATTTCAAGAATATTTCAGTTTTCACATCAAACTGGAGGGATGATAAATAATAACTACTCTAATAATAAATTCTAAATTTAAGTAAACTAAACTAAAATAAAGTATTGTTTTTATAAAAAAGAATAAAAAGTGTAGCTTGAAGTGTATATCTTGAATGAAGTGTAGTCTTAACCAATTCTATAATAAACACTCAAAACATCTTAACAATTGAACAGCTGTAATGCCTCCTCTTCTCTTTCATTCCCAGATAAACTTCTTTCCTACTTTCTCTTGTTCAGTGAGAAACGTGAGCTCTAGTTTGTCCTGCCAGCTAGCATTGGAGATCTATGAGAGATTCTGGTTCCGAATGGCCCGTCGGAGGAATGTACATATAAGAATCTGTACATTCTTGATTAAAAGCCATGTGAAATCTCTTTTCCCTTTCGTCTCCTCAATTCGTTTGGTTTCCAAAACGAAGTCTTCAGACCTGAATCTTGTGGACTCTACTTGCAAGTGTCAGAATGCACAGAATTGATTGTCTGAGCACCATCACATGAGACGATTGGAGCACGTGCGATTGTTCAGTGAGTTTTCTGGGCCGCTACAGTACAGTACATTAAATGCTGAAGAAACTGTGCGGGTTAAAATAGAAACGCTTCGTCATGAGGTAGTAAGTCTTAATAATAAGTCGGCGGTAGGTCGGTAGTCTGGAGGGGACAGTGGTTGGGTCCAGATCCGGACCGCGGTCTGCCTATTATTGACCTCTGATCTACATGCTTCCACTGGCTCAGATTATGAAAAACAACAAACATATCATGTGCTGAGTAACTGTATTGAAAAAATTAACCATTGGATGTGCCAGAATATTCTTCAGTTAAACTAAGATAAAACTGAAGTTGTTGTTTTTAGAGCCAAGAAAAAACGATTGAAAGTCACTGCTCAGCTTCAATCGGTAATGTTAAGAACCACAAACCAAGCCAGAAATCTTGGTGTAGTCATAGACTCAGACCTGAATTTAAGCGGCCACATTATGACAATTACAAAGTCAGACTACTATGACCTGAAGAATATATCAAGGATTAAAGGACTTACGTCTCAGCAGGACCTGGAAAAACGTGTCCATGCATTTATCGTTAGTCAACTTGACTACTGTAATGGTGTCTTTACAAGGCTCCCTAAAAAATCCATCAGATAGCTGCATCTGATTCAGAATGCTGCTGCTCCAGTCCTCACTAAGACCAAAAAAGTGGGTCACCTCACTCCAGTTCTGAGGTCTTGTTACTGACTTCCTGTCTGTCAAAGAACTGATTTCAAAATACTGCTTTTGGTTTATAAAGTACTGAATAGTTTAGGGCTGAAATACATTTCTGATTCTGCTTCGTTATGAACCATCCAGACCTCTTAGGTCATCTGGGACAGGTCTGCTTTCTGTCCCCAGAGTCAAATCTAAACATGGATCAGCAGTGTTCAATTTTTATGCTCCATATATCTGGAACCAACTCCCAGATAACTGCAAGTCTGCTGAAACTGTCAGTTCTTTTAAATCAAGCCAGATGACTTTTCTATTTACCACTGCCTTTAATTAGATTAAATGTAAGGCTATAAATCAATATCATACACTGCACTGTGACTTTTACTGTCCTGTTTTACCCTGCTTTTATTTCCTATTTAACTATTTATCTTGTTTTTATTTTTAGATTTCTTTCAGTATATAAATACTGTCAAATGTCCAGTAGCTAAGTTGTCCTAGTAACGTTACAAACAGTTTAAGCTTTGAGTAGCAGACGTGGAGGCATCAGAATCTCAACTAGAACCATCTACTAAAGTCTTGTGACAATTATAAAAAAGTACCTTTCTCTCTCAAGTGTCCTATTTCAGACATTAATTTCACACAACCCTACCGACAGCAGCAACGTTACTCAAAATAGCAGTGTGGAAAATTAATTAACGTGATAGCAGCCATGGCTAGCGTTTTACAAAATATACAGTTTCCATCATGTAACTAAGGACTCAGCTTATTACGTTTATTACAAGTAACATAACCAGGTGTCATCCAAATAAACGACTCGTAACTAACGGTATGTAAAAGGGTTCATTGATTTGCTTCAAGTTGTTTGTTTGAGTAAACGTTAACATAATTAATAGCTGATTCATATTTAACTGTTAACATTGGTCTCAACAAAATCTAAAAACAAATGTAACCACATTTATGTATTAAAAATCATTTAAAACTTGTGAAGTATAATGTCAATAAAAGGTATCTTACCTTGACTGTGAGCTGGTAATGACCATAAACTGGTCACAACACGGCCACAGGTTCCAACCTCCACTATACAACACCGGCAGTTTGGAAGCTACCTCTGCATTAGCTACTTAGCCTGAGCTAACTTGGTCACGTCAAGCTAGGCGGGAGTGGTTTCAGCAACACTTCACCTCAGCTCCACCCACAACTCACGTCTTTGCCCATTTTTGGTTATCTTGCGGTGACACGCTGCCAAGATGTCGACAAACACTATGTCCATTTTTATATATATAGTCTATGTTCAGGAGTACAGATTTTGCATTTAATATGGTACCCTGCAAGGTTTTACCAAGCCCTGCAATTGTTTTTGCTGAAAGGAGTTCCTCTTGGAATCCCTGGCATTTCCTTTGTAGGATCATCCACTTGGCACATGGCATGTTACTCGAAGAGTGCTAATTTTGAATGCAGATCATGACATGCAAAGGACACAACGATGTTGTCATTAGATGTCAAGCATTTGATAGAAAAGAGTGGATTTATCTTTTTACACTACTTCCAAGATTTGGATTGGGTGAATATTTTCTTAAATGGATCCAGCTTTTGTATAAAAATCCAACAGTTGAAATCTTAACAATAGTGAACATTTCAAAACGATTTGATCTACAGCGGTCAAGTAGACAGGGTTGTCTTTTATCCCCACTACATTTTACATTAGCCACTGAACTGTTGGTTCAGACAGAGGTTCGTGTTCCCCTCAAAGGGAACACGAACTGCGTCGGTGACGACACTATGGGAATGCCTTTCGCGGAGGGCGGCTGTGGCTCAGGAGGTAGAGCGGGTTGGCCGGTAATCGGAAGGCTGGGGTTCAATCCCCGGCTCCCCCCAGGCTGCATGTCGAAGTGTCCTTGGGCAAGACACTGAACCCCGAATTGCCCCTGTGTATGAATGTGTCTGAATGTTAGTTTCCGTTTGAGCTCTTCGGCTCAGTGAATGAATGTGGGTGAAAGGTGAATGCAGATGTAGTGTAAAAGCTTTGAGTGGTCGAAAAGACTAGAAAGGCGCTATACAAGTACAGAGCATTTACACTTACTTTAGGCGTGGCAGGGCTGAATGCGAATGAAAACTACTCCAATCCTATTGGCTTAGTGAGAACGGTAGCATGTGACGACGTAACCGTAGGCGTATATAAGCACGCCGGCACATAAGCTTTTTTCTATTCAGCAGGCACTTTGATTAATGTGGTTAGTGAAAAGCTCCCGCATCTTGGCTAAAGAAGTGAACCTACCTGGAAGTTGCAGTATGTCCTCAGAGTTGACCCAGTTCCGGAGATGTGTGTCTCCCTGCCCACGTTTCATCATGGTAAGAGACTCTCATGAGCTGTGTGTTGCTTATCTGGGCCTGCCGCACACCACGGCAGCTCTCGAGGGAGCTGTTTGTGACCATTGCGAGGCCCTGCCCATGCGGGTACTGAGGTCCCGTATGGCCCTCTTCTCTGAGGACGGCCAGATACGCTCTCCCCGTGGCGCAGGCCCCGCGGTCGCTGAGGCGGCTTGGCGGTTTCAGTCATGGGGATTGCAGCAAGATCTGCTGGAGGATTCCGAGACGGCTGATGCCCCTTCTCGTCCTTCATCTGCTGACTCCGACTCCCTTCATTCCCGTTCGGGAGCCCGTTTCTCGGCTTTTTGAATCTCGGCAAGGTGAATGCACTCTGGCTCTGAGGAGCTAGATGTGCTTAGCATCATGGAGGAGCAGGAAGATTTCCGGGTGTCGGGTCGACGTCATCAGAAGAGCGCCGCGCCCGACTATGATGAGCTGCTGGAAGTGGTGATGCGAGCTGTGGCTAAATTCAACCTTGATTGGCCACAGGCTGTGAGGAAGCTTAATGATCCAGTAAACTGGATGATCGCTTCCTGAGCAGCCACTCAGCACCCCCATGCCGATCCTTGCTGTTTTTTTCTGGACTTTCATAATGAGTTATGTAAGTCTTGGGATAAACCTTTCTCCGCCTGGCTGTCTACTCCCCAGCTGCTGGAGTACAGCAACGTGGCGGGGATCAAGTACCGCTGCTACGGGACGAGTCCGCGGGTAGAGGACGCTCTGGCGAGTTACCTCTCCCCTCAACTGCCGTCGTCTCTCCATAAGCCAGCGCTACCGACCAGACCATGCCAGGTGACTTCAGCGCTGGTTGGAAAAGCGTTTAGGGCGGCAGGCTAGGCTGGCGCGAGTCTGCACACCATGGCAGGTCTTGTAGGCCTACCAGGCGGACCTGCTTCAGGATATGGCCCAGAGAGGGAGCCCCTCTGACGGAGGAGATGGCGGAACTGGGGTCCCGCTCGGCTGAAGCAGCGAGAGCATCTCAGCCCTCTACCGGCTCCCACCGTCAGAACCAGAAGCAGAGAGTGGTCTCCCTCGAGCAGCTTGGGACGCGAGGCAACGCTCCCGCGCACCCCTCCCTGACAGACTGGACCTGAGGGCCGTCATCCAGTCGCGGAGGGACAAGGCGAAGAGGTCCTGACTCTGTGTTTCAGCCCCGGAGGCTGACTGAGGTCCCCTCCAGGGTGGCCACTAGAGCTGTTTTCCTGCCGTTGAGGCGCTCGGGACGCGCTAGCCACCACCGAGCCTTCACCGTTCTGCCGGCCCCAAGGGGCGGCAGTCAGCCAGATGTTCGGCTCCCAGACTGCAGGTCATCGGCGGCTTTTTCCTGGTGGCCCGCTTCAGGAGATCGTCCGAGATCGGCACGAGGCAGCCACCAGTCCCGAGGGGTTGGTTCTGCTGGCGGATTTCGCAGAGGCTTGGCGGAGCATGACGAGCATATCTCCATGTGTCCTGCGCACTGTCATCAAAGGGTACAGACCGCAGTTCCGGCTCCGCCCACGCAGATTCTATGGGGTGGTCCAGACTACAGTACGCCCAGAGCAAAGCCTGGTGCTGGGACAGGAAGTTCGCTGGCTGCTGGAGAAGGGGGCCGTGGAGTTTGTTCCCCCGCTGTTCTACAGCCGGTACTTCATTGTTCCCAAGAAGGACGGAGGCCTGCGCCTGATCCTAGAACTGCGGGTTCTGAACCGGTCTCTGAGGAGATACAGGTTCAAGATGCTCACCATCCCCGCCATCGTGAGTCACATCCGGTCCGAGGACTGGTTTGTTACCATAGATCTAAAGGACGCGTACTTCCACGTCTTCATTTGTCCTTCCCACAAGAAGTTCCTGAAGTTCGCCTTTGGGGGAACGGCGTACCAGTATCGGGTTCTTCCCTTCGGCCTAGCACTCTCCCCTTGCACTTTCGCCAAGTGTATGGATGCAGCACTGGCCCCTCTGAGGCTCCAGGGCATCCGGGCACTGAACTATATCGACGACTAGCTCATCCTGACTCAGTCTCGAGAGTTGGCAGTTCGACCTCAAGATGTCGTCCTCGCTCATCTTCAACGCTTGGGGCTGAGGCTCAATGTGAAGGAAAGTGTGTTGGCACCCGCCCAAAGAACTGTGTGCCTAGGGGTGGTATGGACCTCGTTGACGATGCAGGCACACCTGTTTCCAGCACGTATCGAGTCCATTTTGACCACGGTGAAGAGAGTGAGGTTGGGCCACGCCATCACGGTGAAACACTTCCAAAGGATGTTGGGCCTCATGGCAGCTGCTTCCACTGCCCTGCAGTGGTGGCTGAAGACCAAGGGGTTCTCCCCGAGGGGAGATCCGTTCCGTCTGATATGGGTTACGCACAAATGAATGGAAGAAGCCTTGGTTCTTCTCCCAAGGACCCAAGTTAGGGGGCGTCTTGTCGCCGTGTGATTGTTTCGACAGACGCTTCCCTCACAGGGTGGCGCAGGGGATTTGGCAGGAGCATCACTCGTCATGGCACATCAATTGCCTCGAGATGCTGGCCGTGTTCCGGGCTCTGAGGAGCTTCCTGCCCAAACTCCAGGGTCACCACGTTCTTGTCAGGTCCGACAATATGGCAGTGGTGGCCTATCTGAATCATCAGGGGGGTCTGCGCTCGCGCCCTCTTTGCAGACTGGCGCATCAGATCCTCCTGTGGTCCCAGCAGAGACTACTGTCTCTCAGAGCGATGTTTATCCAGAGGGTCCGTCAGGACGGTATCCAACTACTTCTAGTAGCTCCGTTCTGGTTCTCGGACTTGATGGTTCTCCTGGACAGTCCGCCATGGCAGGTCCCTCTGAGGAGAGACCTGCTGTCCCAGGCAGGGGGGCCGGGTTCTTCACCCTTGCCCTGCCCTGTGGCAGCTGTGGGTCTGGCCCCTGAGGGGGCACAGTATCTAGAGGCGGGCCTAACGGCAGGAGCAGTCGAGACACTCCTTAGCTCCAGGGCCCCGTCCGCATGGAGGATGTACAGCATAAAGTGGAATGTTTTCTCCACATGGTGCAGAGAACGCATGGTGGACCCAGTTACCTGCCCGGTGGTTCAGGTGCTGGAGTTTCTACAGGACCTACAGGCCTTTCCCCATCCACCCTCAAGGTTTACGTGGCAGCCATCTCAGCTTCCTTCTAGGGATGGGTCTCTGGGGAGGCTTCCCCTAGTTGTACGATTCCTCCGTGGGACCCGGAGGATGAGGCCTGCAACTCGCCCCAGAGTTCCCACCTGGGACCTGGCAGTGGTTCTCGAAGCGTTGGCTGAGGCCCCCTTCGAACCCATGGAGTCAGCTGAGGCCAAGTACCTGACCTTGAAGATGGCCTTTCTCCTCGCCAGCACCTCTCTGAGGAGGGTGGAAGACCTCCAGGCTCTGTCGATTACTCCTCGATGCCTGGTGTTTGCCCCAGGGAACAGGAGGACCATCCTGCACCCTTTTCCGGGATACATCCTAAGGTTCAGTCCAACATGATGGGGCCCGTGGTACTGCAGGCGTTTCATCCTCCACCTCATGTGACGGCGGAGGACGGGAGACTTCATTTGCTCTGCCCTGTCAGAGCACTGAGTACATACACTCTGAGGTCCTCCCGGCGGAGGAAGGCAGACCAGTTGCTGGTGTGTTTTGGGTCCCCCAAGGCTGGGCTCCCGACTTCCAAACATACTGTCAGCAACTGGATTGTTCAGACTATTTCCCTGGCCTATCAGGTGCGCAAATTGCCTTCACCTATGGCTATAAGGGCTCACTCCACGAGAGGCATGGCAGCCTCCACGGCTCTCCTCTCTGGAGCATCTCTCCAGGAGGTTTGTGATGCAGCTGGCTGGGCCACTCCTCACACTTTCACCCAGTTTTATAGTCTGGACCTTCCCTCCACACCCGGCACCCCGAAGCGCTCTCCCTTTAGTTGTGCCCACAGGTTGCCTGCACGCTAGGGCAGGCGGGGCTTTGGCGCGGCATAGTGGGTATCTCATTCCCATAGTGTCGTCACCGACGCAGTTCAAGTTCCCCTCGAGGGACGTCTGGGTCATGAGGTAACCCTTGTTCCCGAAGGGGAATGAGACACTGCGAGCTAATGTACCTATGTGCCGGCATGCTAATATACGCCTACGGTTACGCCGTCACATGCTACCGTTCTCACTAAGCCAATAGGATTGAGTAGTTTTCATTCGCATTCAGCCCTGCCATGCCTAAAGGTGTTCCCATAGTGTCGTCACAGACACAGTGTCTCGTTCCCCTTTCTCGGGGAACAAGGGTTACCTACGTAACCCAAGACGTTATCATGGTAAGAGCTAACCAAAGTATATCAGAAATCAAAACTGGTGAGATTGATCACAGCATATATTTATATGCAGATGATGCTATTTTTTTCTGACAAATTTATGAGAAACTTTAGGATCCTCAACTTGATATCACTTTGATTGAAAGGTTGGGACAGCTCTCCAGATATAAAATTAATAACTCTAAATCTGTATTGTTGTTTCTTAATAAATAAAAAATACCCCCATAGAAGATACTCCATTTACAAAACCCTATCAAAGGTTTTAATTATTTAGGTGCTCAGAATCCCTCCTGAACTTAAAAAGATCCCAGAGAAGTATGACTGCTTATTAGACATTGTTACAGAAACATTAGATCGATGGTGTAATATCTCCATAATAACTATAGGACAAGTAAAAGTAAACTATAAAAATGTCTATTCTGCCTAAATATCTTTTCCAGGCGCTTCCACTCCCTCTGTCCAATGCATTTTATGGCACACTTAACAAATTATTTAGTCAATTTGTTTGGGGAACCAGAATTTGCCTTCAGCAACTGTACTTGCTTTATGAAAAGGGGGGTTACAACTCCCCATATTATATATATATATATATATATGTTTATATTCATCAAATATCCACATGTTAAAGAAACATACAAGGAATCCTTTTCTTAGGAATACAATCTCAATTTGGTATGCCTTATACAAACATATAGGTGATACATCAATAAAATCTCAAAGTCAAAGGTATTTTTTAAGTCCTGGTAATAAAGATGGGGGATTCAGAGTTTGGGCTGAGAAAGGTGTCCAAAAAGTGAAAGAGTTATGTTATGTAAGAGATAGCAAATTCCCAAAAAACATTTCTTTAAATATTTATAGCAGAAAAGGTACATATAATAATATATATAAAATATAAAATATTCTGTGCTTCCCTGGTGCAGAAAATGTCTCCAGAAAATGTCCCCAGATTGCAGGAAATTAAGTGTTTGATGCTCAAAATCTTAAGAGGGACGACCCCCAGACCCCCCTATCTACTACTTTTTCTAAATAATAGGCTTATTACAATATATACAATATATACAATATATGTGGGTTGTAATGCCCACAGTTTTGTGCAATGTTAAGTTTCATGGAACTATTTCATCACGGCCTTAATCTGAGCCCTCAAATAGGAGAAGGATGGTGTATTGGTGAGGGGTGTCTGACCGATTTTGGTGGGCCACGGGGGCCAAAAATGCCAGGACTGATTTTTTTGTCCCAGTGCAGCCATGGGCTGTGTGATGTGTTATTTTGAGGGGACAGCACTGTTATGCAAGCTGTACACTCACTACTTTACATTGTAGCAAAGTAATTTCTTCAGTGTTGTAACATGAAAATAGAAAGACTACGTTCAGGCTAGGCCAGCTAAAGAATCGAAACAAGTCTTCACCACTTCAAGAAACTTGCCAAAATAAATAACATGTAGTCCAAATACTTCTTTGGAAACAATTGCAAACAATTTTTTATTCCAGTAAAAGACAAAAACCTTTATAGTATGTTATTACTATAAAGGTGACTCTGTGTTTCAGCGTCACAGGATATAACCGGATGCCTAACAGGTTGGAACTGAGTGCGCAGTTAGTGTACACCTTCTTTTATAATCCAAAATATCCACCCACTTAGGCGGGATTTCTATGTGATTTCCTCCTCAATGTTCGCTGACCACACCCTGTCTGGGCTGTTCTGATGATGATTTTGTTATCTTCTGCTGCCATCTAGTGGCCACTTTAGTGAACTGATTTACTTTTGTCTTTATTAATTATTTTACTTTTTGTTTTTTAAAGTTAACCATTTTTAACTATAAATTGTCGTAATAACATGGTTTTTATATATTTTGGATGATCTTGTCCTAAAATTCACCATTAAAATCTCCAGAAGGTTAATCATATTTTTTAAGGCATACATGGATATGTAAGGCAGCTGTGTGTATAAGCCCCTAGGTGTCCCTGTTGCGCTGTCTATTCCTCCTTACGTCCAGCAGTTCATGCAGTTTGTACCTAGCAGGACACCGTAGTTTTAAAGTTCGTTCCGGCAGGGCTGCCGTGTTGCTTTATGTTTACTTTCTACTACTTTCTTTTCTACTTTAACTTTATGTTTTTACCCTCTGCCAACAGCCCCAAGCAGCCAACACGTCCACAGGCTGGTGCATTTCAAGGTCTCATTCCTCCAAGGAGAAATCCCCCAAGAAATCTAGCCGTTTACATTCCGTACCCTGTAAGGTATTGGCTGTGTATCAGAAAGAGGATTGTTGCAGTGGAGAATAAAGAGCAGCGATGGTCTCAACCACAATCCTGAATCCAGTGTCTGGTGCCTCCTTCCCTCCATACAACACCACACAACACCTACCAAAACACAACACAGAGTCCAGGGAAGGCCTAGAGAGGCCGTCACAGTCTGCACTGACTAAAATGCTGTGGGTTACAGATAATTTGACAGCATTAAAACTTAAAAAAATAAGATTGTATTTTTAAAAAAAGGGTAACATGTTTTCCGGTTTCACAATCATTTCAAATCAACCATGGTGCTTAACAGACTGTGAGGAATTTTCCCGGCTAAGAGGTTCCTTCACACTGTTGTCCTTGAATTTTAGCACTCTCTAAGGGGTCTCTTGAAACTACTATTTCTTGGCATCCATCTGTCAGTTTGCTTTGTGGGTTTACTGATTTACGTATGTTCTCCTGGTGCTAACATGTGTGCTGACAGACCAACGCGTGTTTTCCTGGTGTTGTCTTGTGTGTTTTGATGTGTATTAACACACAGTTAAAAACAGGGACATTTCCAGGGACAGCTTCAGATGGGGACAGGCCAACAAAACCGGGGACTGTCACTTATGTGAAAGACTGTATATGACCCCAAGTAAGCTATATTGTATATCTTCTTATTTTCCACACATTTGCTCCACATGCTTTGATGAGAATTCAAATATTCTGGAATAATTTTATCCAGTTTCTGTCTGCAAGATTATGAATTGAAAAATACCTTTAAAAGGCAAACTTTGTGTGCTTGGTATATATCCTGAGGACTTTGCTTGAACATTGAAATGGGCAGAATTTCTGGATTTAGGACTGCTTCAAGGCAGGAGGGCATTGTTTGAAGAGTATGGAGTATGGAGTTTTGTTGTCTCCATCATTGAGAATGTGGACAGAAGAACTGCAGCTTGTACTGGAAAGACTAATTTACATTGCTAACAGGAAGCAAATATGCATCCTGTGTTGAACACATAATGCAATACTTTTTTTTTTAAAGCTCTTGCCCCAGCAGCCAACTCTGCAGACCTTGAAGATTACCCCATCTTGACATTAGCTAGCTGAGTGATAGCCCCTTGCCTTGACAGCTAGCTAGCAGATGTCCACATGATCCCTGGCCTGCTAGCCACCAGTCTGATTCCTGGCCCACTAGCAATTAGCTAGCTAGCATCTGCCCGCCTGATCCCTGGCCTAATGCATCAGCTACTAGCTACCCTAGTCTTGTCAGCCTGCCTGCCTGACTGCTTGTCAGCAGCGGTCCAACTAACTGCTGTTTCCAGTGTCCAGTCGGAGGCATGACCAACTACTCCCTGTGACTGTGTCCAGTCGGCAGCCCGGCCAACTTCTACCTCGGCTAAACTGCTGCAACTGCCTTTCCCTGCTGTTCAACTGCAGCAACCTCCTGTCAATGCTGTCAAGCCAAAGCAACTCCCTGACTTTGTTGAGCAGCTGCAATTGACTTTGGCTCCTATGATGCAGCAGTTCTCTGTGCCAGAACCGTAGCCCCAAAGCAACAGGGAACCCCCTAGGCCCTGTTGAGATGCTGTCATGACCTGTCATTGTTGAGCTGCTACCTGCTGACTCTGCTGGGCCACAGCAGCGTCTTAACTCTGATGTGCTTCCGCAGCCCCTCGTCCCTGCTGAGTTACATATCCTGTCCTGGTCAAGCTGCATTTGACTTGACTCCTGTGCTGCAGCAAATCCCTGTCAGTGAAGTGCAGTCATCTCTTGTTTCTCCTGAGCTGCTGCAGTTGAATTAGCCATTACTGCTACTGCTAGATGGCACTTTAAAATATCAATATTGGTAGTCTGTACATCTGTCTGGAAGATTCTCCTTTAATTTTTTTCTTACATTTAACATTTCTAGGTCTATTTGTTTGTTTAAGGGTATTTACAGGGTATTTACAATCATTGTACAATCAGATTGCTTGAGAACCTCACAAATTCCAAAATATTCCACTATATAAAATGTTCATAAACATATAATGTAACAGACTATTATAGCAGTTTGTGTACGATAATTTTAACATTTCTCTAGGTTGAGGAGGTGCAGACAAATCTGCTCCTGGTAGGCAAAGACTGAGTACAGAAGGATGTCAGTGTGTTAGTTGTATTGCCAGCCCTCTGACATATCAGATTGTGAGGATGAGGGAGAAATCTGTCAAGGGAACACCCTATACACAATAAAGATATCACAGATTCTGTGAGTGTGACTGCAATGCTGCAAAACGTGGAATACCAGAGCAGCTGAAGGTTTGAGCCTGCTGGCAGTACTGGTATCTGGAAACGACAGCATAAGGCCGCAAAAGATGAAGACAAAGCCTAAGTGCAAACATTTATTTGGTCTGTGTGTGGTATGCTCTAGCTGTCGCTCCATGGAACTCGCAAATCAATAATTGAACAGAGCAAGGATAAAAGCTACTACACACATCATACACCATAAACTGAGCAAGGTGAGGAAAACTCATTTGGAGGCTAAATAAATTGCTGCTTGTATCCAGAGTCGCTCATCACCTGTGTCCTTTCTGAAGAATGGATGGAGAGTTGTGTTAGTTGGGCACACAATGACTTGTATGCTGGGATTCTATCAATGCTCTACACGTCTATATATACTCACCAACCACAACCACTATTTGGTACATCTGTTCAATTGCTTGTTAAAACATACAGTTAATCAGCCAATCACCAGCAACTCACTGCATTTGGGCATGTACACTTGGTCAAGACAACTGGGGAAATAGGGAGGAAAGGGAATTTAAGGTTTTTTGAACATGGTATGGATGTTAGTGCCAGACAGGCTGGTCTGAGTAGTTCAGAAACTGCTGATCTAATTGGATTTTCATGCACAACCATCTCTAGGGTTTACAGAGAATGGTCCGAAAAAGAGAAAATATCCAGTGACTGGCATGATGAGAGGAGAATGGGCAGAGTGGTTCAAGATGACAGAAAGGCAACAGTAACTCAAATAACCACTCGTTACAATCAAGGAATTCATAACACCATCTCTGAACGCACAGCACGCCGAACCTTGAAGCAGATGCCCCACAGCAGCAGAAAACCACACCAGGTTCCACTCTTGTCGGCTAAGAACAAGAGACTGAGGCTACAGTTGACACGGGCTCACCAACATTGGACAATAGAAGATTGGAAAAACGTTGCCTGATCTTTTGAGTCTCGATGGTGGGGTCAGAATTCGGCTTAAACAACATGGATCCATCCTGCCTTGTATTGTTAATGGTTCAGGCTGCTGATGGTGTTGGTGTAATGACGTGGGGGATACTTTCTTGGCACACTTTGGACCCCGTAGTACCAACTGAGCATTTTTTAAACACAACAACCTACCTGAGTTGTTGCTGACCATGTCCATCCCTTTATGACCATCTGATGGAGACTTCCAGCAGGACAATGCACCATGTCACAAAGCTCAGATCACCTCAAACTGGTTTCTTGAACATGTCAATGAGTTCACTGTACTCCAACGGCCTCCACAGTCACCAGATCTCAATCCAATAGCGCACCTCTGGGATGTGGTGAAACGGGAGATTCTCATCATGGATGTGCAGACGACAAATCTGCAGCAACTGCGTGATGCTATCATGTCAGTACGGACCATAGTTTCTGAGGATGTTTCAAACATCTTGTTGAAAGTATGCCATGAAAAGTTAAGGCAGTTCTGAAGTTAAAAGGGGGTCCAAACCAATACTAGCGAAGTGTACCTAGGCCAGTAAGTTTATATAACATAAACAATTAAGTTCTATTTAGTATTTTTTTTCTAACATTTTTTTCTAATTGACATAGTTTCACCATATAAAATTGTTGTCACATAGCAATCAATTAATCACAGTAATTTATTTGTCATTTTACAACATAGGGTTCCACAATGAAATGTAACTTCACGCAACTTCACTACACACTCAAATACATATGTTAGTCAGTAGTTGTCAATTTACATAACCAGCAGAGACAGAGCAAAATCTTGCATCACTCTTAGACTTGAGTTTTTGTCCATCTGATGAATATAAGTCCAACATCCACTTTCCTGTTATCTCTGGTTTGGTTTCCACTATCTTCTAAGAAGAATACCTGAGAACTCTATGGTACAGAGGAAAGATAACAGTGCAACAAGTGCCATTGCTAGTTTCCAATCAGTGCCGTTGTCATTTTCCCCGTCCAGCACCCACGTTGTTTAAATAGCAAATGCACTTGTGTCCCTACGTGTACACCCATGGGAGTGTTGGTCTTAAAATAAGGTGTGGTCAGGCGAATTGTTGGCACATTGCTATCTTGAGGCAGCAGATATGTTGGCCGGTCCATTTCAGGCTGAAATGGCTGATGGTCAAGAGTTTTAATTTTTCCGTTTCTAATGTTTTACTTTATCAGACTGGGCCAAACTGTCATGATCCTGTCTGTGTTTCTTGTTTGGGAGTCTGAGTTTTGGTTCTGTGTCTTTGTTATTTGTCCTGGTCCTTAGTTCATACTTTAGTATTCACTTCTAGTTCTGGTTTACATTATTTTGGTTTAGTCTGCTCTGTACACTGTGTTCTAGTTCTGTGTTCTGTAGGGGTGCAAAACCGAACCGAAAAAAAACGAATTGTTCAATACACAAACCACGGCTCGGTTTTTACATGTAATCCGCAATTTTCGGTTCTGTATTGACTGGACTGTACAGACCATTCTCAAGAGTGCTTTAGGCAACACCAACTAAACAGCGCCCTCTGTAGGTTGGCTTTTAGAATAGTCAGTATCAGTACAGGTTCCACAAAAAAAAAAACATTTTGCAACAAGCAAACACCCTTTGCCCTTCCCCTTCCCCGGAGAGTACCTGTCCAATGAACTGTCAATATATCGATGACGAATCATGTAACGTTACTGGAAAAAACTGGAGAGAGGGTAATCATACCGATGCTAATGAAACGCAAGAATATTTGCGGAGGAGATGGCGTGTGGAGGCGTAAAGTTAAAGTATGAGGATGCACCATCGTCTTTTAAGTGACCTGTGTGGGAGCATTTTGGATTTAGCGTTGATTACAATAGCGATGGAACGAAGGTCGTCACTAAAACGGAGACCGCGTCGTGCCAATGTAGTTATCGCCGACAGAAAGTGTTTCCCCTGCCGCGGGAGCGCGCGTGCATTCAGCGGTGAGGGCGGACCTTCGACTTCATCAAAGTGAATGAAAAATATACCATGTGGGTTGTTTAATCTATCGTTTTAGTGTTGTTTTATTAGCGACGTTTGTGTACAGCACGCTAGCACTTATAAACGTTTTTATAGGCTTACGTTATCGAACTTCGTATTATTCATTGCACTCAATTGAGAATGTCTATGGAAGAAGAGCATTTAGTTTCACTCGTAAAGCAAACATTTATTTCGCAGTAGACTGATGTTATAACTGACGACGTAGTCGATCATGTCATCCATGTTACTGTTTAGAAGCTAGATTCACACAGACTGTCATCCTTTACATCTGCTTGACTTGAAATGTACGTTAAACTGAATGCTGCATTGTAGACATATAAAATTATAGTCTAAAATTATTTGTATCCCACTATAACTTTTGTAGGAAAATAGAAATGTCTCCATATTCCCCACTGTTACCGAACCGAAACCGTGACCCAGAAACCGCAATACAAACCGACCCGTGGGCTTGGTGAACCGTTGCACCCCTAGTGTTCTGGTAACTCGTAACGTGTGTGTTTCTGTCGTGTTGGTTATTCATTCTGCCCCATGTCTGCTTGTCATGTCTGTCTCTGTTTTCCTCTGCTCTCTCTCTCTCGCCCTGCCTGTGCCTCGTTAACCCTGATTCCTGTCACCTGTGTTGCCCCCGCCCTGCCCGTTAGTCCCTGTATATATACCTGGTGTTTCTGTCTTGTCTTTGTCGGGTCATTACCTTCTGTACCCTCTGTTTCCCCGGGTACCCAGTTTTGCAGTGTGTTGCCAGCCTTATTGTCGTGTTTCCCTGTTTCTCTGCTTATTTTGGATTTCTCTTTGGACGTGGACTGTTTTTGGACTTTGTTTATCAGCCACTCCGCCTGTAAGTGTGCTCGCTTTGTGTTATTAATACACTTTGAACTAAATCTGGCAGTTGTGTCCTGCGTTTGGGTCCTGCTATGGTGGTGCTGTACCCTGCACCACCACACATCCATGTGACACAAACTAATACTTTTGGTCCCTCCCAACTTGGACCAATCCTTGTTTTTGCTGAAATAGTGATTGGCTCAACTGCGCCGATCAAAGCAATTTACTTTCCATGTGGGACAGTTCAATCTCAAAACGTCCATGGCTGTGTGAGAAGTGCAACAGGGACAGTAAATTTATATAGAAACAGGAAAAAGAAATGAAAAAATAAGAATTAAGAAGAAACATACCCGATGACAACTGAGAAATGTCGGCCCACTGCTTTTGTCTTATTGACTTGTCTGTTGTTGTTTTTCTCTGGAAGTGTTCCCAAACAGAAGACCTTAACAATAAGGGAGGGTCTTAAAGCTCTGGCTTCTCTGCACTGGCCGTGATGCTTAAGTTACTAATTAGCGAGAGGCTGGGCTAAACCAGCTTCTTATATAGCGCTGTAGTGCCGCAAGGCGGAGATTTGGTCTGCCGCTTAATATGTCCGTGTGGAAACTCGGAATTTCCGTATGTGTCACACACAAACCAGCCTAATATATGACGTTAAAGACTGTATTCGATGCACATGTACACCGTTCTGAAAGTCCTGTACCGAAACCATCCGGTACGAATACATGTACCGTTACACCCCTACTAAATTAGACAATCATACTATGCATAGATTAGAAAATGGATTATTGTTATTAATATTTATTTCTGATTATCTTCTCGTGCATATGTAGCTTTACAATCAGTACAAGCAGAGGCAGGGTCCAGCACAGGTAAACCGAGACACGGAGAAGCCTTTTCAGAGCTGATTTTTATGCACACACATACACACACTGCTCTATTTTATGGGACTGCATTGTAGTTTTTGATTGTATTTAACTATTTGAGCATTCTGACTGACTCAGGCTGACTGTACCTGATCTTGTTCAGTGCAGTCGTTCCTTGGTTAAACAAACTCAGTAGACAGGTGTCATCCAGCATAATCTGATTCACCCTATACAAAAAAGTATTAAAAATAAATGTAAAAATAAATCTTTTTTGCATTTCAGTCCCAGTACACCCCTGCCGACAGATCAGACAGGAAACACTGATAGCAGCCTCTTTAGTTAATAAAGCAAATCAAGAAAACACATATATCAATACGTACAATAAAGAAAAAACAGTTGTAAGATACATATGTGACTCACAACCAATTCATCATTTATAATAATACAGCGCAGTGAGGATACAGATGATTTATAAAGGAGATGAGCGTCTGTAGTGTAGTTTAGACACTTCACTGATAAACCACAAAATTGTAGCTTAACATTAGCCTCATGATCATAGAAAGTTTATATGTCAGGTCGGCATTTCTGTCATATTCCCACACCCTCTCTTTCTCGTCCACATCACACTTTTTTATTTATTCATATTTTATTATGATTTTTATAATGTACCATTAATCCACCATTATAACATGCCTATTAAAGGGAATAGGAGGTAACATTCTCATTGGTTTATTGCATGTTACACCCAAAACTCTGATTAATTAAGAAACCAAGTTCAACTCTTTTGAACCAACACGCTGACCATTTTTTCCACCGTTAAACTAGCAAAATTGGATTTGTGCATGCCCTAAATGCAACTGTGCCATGCGCTTTGAGCCATGGGCTTAGATCTTTAAAACAAAGCCCTTACAGTATTGATCACAATGTTTGTTTACAATAACTTCTGGGGAAAAATACCCTGCGACAAATACATATGATTTAATGGCAGCAGCTTGTTGAAGGTTTTTATTTGATGTTATTTCAATTCATCTAAAACGCATATTTTATGCTTTCATATCTAATGTTAGGTTGGAGACTTAATTTACCTTTACGTATGTCCACAATTCAAATAAACTGTCAGTTGTCTACCTGGAAGTGTTGTTGCTATTGCAACGTCACAGTGATTTGGTCTATAACAAGCTTGCAGCCTTTAGACACTGCTAGTGGGGAAAAACCTTAAGGTTTGCTATTTTTGAACACATGGAGTCGTTAATTTTTGAAAGTTAAACCAAAGCCAAATCTTTAAAATGTGTGCAGAAATCTGCAGTTTTCTTCTAATCCTATCAATAAACTTATTGTTATTTCATTTAGCTAATGCAGCAGGCCATACAGACACCTAGTTGCATACTGTATGTATGTGAATTAAATAGTCCCTGCAGAGATAAAAAAATCTGTCTCTAACTGCTTCTAGAGAAAATAAGAAAGAAAAGACAAGGGCTGTTCCACCAACTGCTTTGATTTCTTTACTCTTCACCAGCCTTGGCAGGAGGACCACAGACGCAGATTCATTTTCAACAATAGAATCAATAAATAGATTTTTGCCCCCTTTTCCTGTCCTCTTGACACAGACACATCTAATTTAGTGTTTACCTTGCATTTGCTGAGTTTTGAACATTGTTAAATCATACCTTTTGAGCTGTTTAATTTCACCTTGCCATAGACCTTCATTAACCTCGAGTGTCTTTATAAATGCTACTATATCTGCTCTGAGTACAGAGGAGGGATGAAGAGAAGGGACAGAGAGAGTCAGAATGGGAGAGAGACAGAGAGAGGGGAAGATTAAGCCACCCACAGGGTGCTAAAAAATCTTTCCTCTATTATTTGGTCTCTCCTCCCTCCCCAATAGCTTAGGTGTTCCTGCATGAAATGCTGATGTGGTTCCCCCCTCCCACCGCCAGGCCTTTCTTCCCCATCTTTTCCCTGTGGCAATAGATTTCCTCGAGGGAAATCATTACTTGGCATCATTACCATTCCCAACACTTTTATCTACTACCCCTTGTTTCCTCACTCCATCGCTTGATTAAGTTTAGGGAAGGGAGGAAAAGGGGGGGAAAGGAATACCTTTTAACGCCAGTCCCAATAAATAGGCCTTGGAGGAGTTGCTTTGATTGAGGTACTTTGAGGGTACCAGTGTGGATGCTGTCTTATGGGACAACTCTTTTTTTTTCATCCAAATTTAAAATAAAACACCTCCAGTGTTTCCACAGAGAGCTATCAAATGTCCTGTTACTGGTGAAAACCAACTGCAGCAGATGGTCCAGTTCAATTGTTATTAGCAATGGTAATGAATTTAGCAGACTGCTGACTATGCAGAGGATGTTTGTCACAGATGGACATAAGGTTTTGATTAGCAGGGACAGGTGAGAGCAGCAAGTAACAGTAATTCTTAAGTCAGACATTGGAGGGACTGACTGGGTTAGGGGTTTTATATTCGACAACATATATTTATATCTGTGGAAAGTATTCTTTCTGGGTTTTTTACTGTGGGTGTGAAGCGCCAGTCCTCAGCACAATTGGTGGTTTGGTGTGTACACGAAAGAAAGGGGAGTGGCACTTCCTGACTACGTGGACACTCATTGGCTATTAGGCCATAAACAGGGCATGGAAGTTTCTATTTGGTCAACTGAGGTGTAGATCAAAAGGTCAGTGTGTAGCCACTTTTTTTGTTAGGCTAATACAAAACAATGCAACAGCATTATGTGTATATTTGTTGATATAATAATGCATATAATGCAATAACAATAATGCAATAACGTAACAAGGCCATTTTTGTCAAAATGTTTTCTATCGGTGGACTACAGCTTCACAGATAAGTGGTGTCAATTTTGATTATAGGCAGTGCTTGAAGTGGGCCACTGGCACGAGGACATCTACATTTTACTCTTTGGCGTACCGGGACCAGCCCTCTCCATTTCAGGTTCTCTTGACACTACGTGACGCTTACTTGTTCCCGTTCTCGCCTGACTGCTAATCTCTGTCGGCAGAGACAGAGGAGGGAGAAGCCTTCATGCAGCCGTGTGCAGAAAGTTACTCAGAGTGTCAAAGTTACAGCGCTACAGCAAACGTTTGAAATGTTGAACTTGTTGTTCTGCATGAATGATTGAGGGATAAGTTCTTAACATTAACTAATAAGAGACTGACCACAATGTAGAGCATTTTTCTTACACGCGGAGTTAATGATTGAAAATAACCCACAGAAATGAAACTGCTGTCCAACTGGATTAATATTATACTAGTGGTAAGTTAGCCTTTATAGTATACTATAATGAATACACTTATTGTAACTGTCCGTTTCGAGTTCTTTTAAAGTGTATTGATTTCAATGATTGTGAACATATTTTTGTAACAGATGTTTTTATTAGGATTATGGGGTAAATATCACTCCACGCAGGTACCATTTGCGTCCACCAGTGGGCAGTATAGTTTCTGCCACCAGGCTAAACTAACCCCCTGTAAAGTGTAGATAAACCCTGTACTTACCAGTTTACAGCTGTCGCAAACCCACAACCAAAGGAAGAGCGAGTAGACAGGAGCACAAAGTAAAGACGCCAAACTTATAGACGATAAGAAACAAAGGAAACTGTCAGGGTTTGGTTAAATGCCCTTGGGAAGCGGAACAAGGTCTGTATGTTGGGTGTTGTGGGAGTGAAATGTTCATGTTTTTGGCTATGTATTGACGAAGAGCAATTAGCTTTGATGTACTAATCCAGTATGTGATTTTAAAGGTTATTGTGTAGAATATATGGTTCTTGGTATAAAGTGACGTGACTTGGTATAAAGTAAAGTTATTTGATTGTGTATTTAATGAGGGTTATTGTTATGGCATGGTTGATTTTAGCTAAATGTAATGTGTATAAAAGTACTTATGTTTATATAGAAATAAAGAAACCATAAAGACAATCTGTCGAGACTCTCTGCATCTTGCTTAACCCAATGCGGGTGGTAGCGCTAATAGGTTTACTGGCCTATACACATGTCAGCGTGTGAATGGGGAGTACCAGCAGGGCCGGGCAATGAAACAATGATAATTAGTATAATTTTCCTCAATAACAATATAACAAATGTTCAATAAATGTTTGATTAAATTCATTTGAATCACAAACAAATTAAAGATTTTATGAGGAAACGGAACTGAAAATGATTTTACTTGTTTTACCATTAAAGATTTTATCATAATTGTTTTTAATGTACCTCAGATTTGTTAAGTCCACTGTTTGGCAAGTGTCATATTCTGACGATGAAGAATAGTTTAAAACCACAATTAACTGTCTGGTTTCTTCAACTTTCACTCGTGCAAAAATCGCCTTTAAACTTGAAAGAAATACTGATTTGACATTTATTGTGATAATTAAAACTTAGAATAATAGCGAATTATAACGAATAATAGCCTGGGATTTTATTTGCTAAAATCACTGAATTGACCCTGCCTATATTTGGGTCAGGCGTCCATATGGGCAGGCCTTTTATTCCTCTTGCACAAAACTGAAATGGGCTACTATGAAACAGTTTATTTATTTCAAACAGAATATTACTTGTAGAAAAATGTTCCAATGATATTAAATACACGTCATTCATTTGATCTAGCTCCACCAGATGGCACATAACGAAAACAACAACACAGTGCAGGATGAGAAAAGTGTTGCAGAAGTTAGCAGACAGGCCTCGATGGACATGACAGTATTCATAACTTGGATTAATTTTTATGAAAGGCTGTTTTGAGTCTTTTGATTAGTGGACCCTTACAGAGTAAAGGAATTCAAAGTTAGCGGGAGTCTGCACTTTTCGTTGAGAACAAGCAATGTGCCTGCCCTCTCGGCTCCATCTTGTCTCAGGATTCAGGGTGACAGCAGCTCGGCTGTCCTGCACCCCAACCCCAATAACGGTGATTACTCTCTCAGGCTTCTTTCCTCCCACCCAAGGGTCTAAGAACGACACTACGTCCCACCTCCTCTTCCTAGTGTGTGCGCTGTCCTTTTACGTGGAGCACACGACCGCCTGCCGCCATTTGAGGCTCACATTTGTGCACTACAGGGAGCAGTCCAAGGGACTTCCCCTATCAGCGCAGCGCCTGTCTCACTGGCCGTACGAGGCCATTTCACAGGCCTATATGTCAGCCGGTGAATCTCTCCCGGGCGGCATCAGGGCGCACTCCAAGAGGGGCATTTCCTCCTCTGTGGCGTTGCACGGTGGGATGACGGTGGATGATATCTATGCTTCTATTTTCCATCAGTCTATGTCTAGCTGGTCTTGGATTTTCATTCACAGTATCCAGTCATCATTAGGAATTGTTGGCATGCGATTAGATGCTGTGGTCCTTTCAGGCCTATAGATCCCCCACTTTATTATTGAGTCATGCTGACATATATGCACATAATATTGTTGGCAATTGTTTTTCTGTCTTGATTACAAAAACACATCATAAGTTATGTTCTAATGTATTCTGAGACTTAACTTGGACATGCATTTGGTAACCCATCAACATCCACGCTCGACTAATTTTACACCTGAAGATCAGTTTAATCTTTATAAAGAGTGCCACTCAGCCAGTGTTGTATAATGTATTTTATGGCTCCGGAGGAGCTTTGACAAAGCTGTGAAAATAACCCTGATTATGCCATGGTGATTGCATCAAGGTTATCTTAGTTATAATATAATTATAATTTATGTGCGTGTAATACCAAATCCTTAGGGTACTCTTAAGTACCAATTTTCCATGACAACAAGGTAACAGTATGCTCAAGGTTCTCTGATGGAGCCTGAGTGATTTTATATAAAAGTCAGGAGCACAAACTCAAAAGAGATGCAAGTATATGACAGAAATTGCACTGGGTTCATAGTATTTTGAGTTATGTAATTAAAGAAAAAAGTTTCACAGAATATATGTTGTTGAATTCAAAAGTATACTTGTTTTTGTGTTTAAAGTCTAAATGATGCACTGATTCTTTAAAAAGTATTTTCTGTAACATATCGATTACAGCTGTAAGTCCTATCCTGTATTGTTGTATTGTTTAACAGCTTCCCTCTGTGCCACATATCTATAATTCATACTCACAGTTTTGGTTTCTTTGATGACCCTGCAGGCAGTCCCAGGTAAGTCCTGGTGCCTCAGTGGTGTGTTTGGGGTTGGGAGGCCCTGGGGTAGAGCCTCGGGCAATGGCTTTGGCCCAGGCGCTCTCCAGAGATGGTCCTGCTCATCTGGGCTGTAGTTACAGTTACATATACCTACAACTCCAGTTTCCATCAGCTGACACTCTTTCTCTCTTCTGCTTTGTCTCAGTTCTGTTCTTATTTGACCATAAGTGGTTTACACCCTACAAGTACTACATGGGTGTGCTCTTCAAAATTGTGTGAGTTGGTCAATGGTAGACTGAATGTAAAACAGCACAGAATCACAATAGCAACTCCCAAATGACAATTTAATCCAAAGCTAATACAAGCTAACGGTGAAGTTTCTAGAGTTGATTTCTGTGACAGCCCAACAATCCATCTGACTTTCTTGCTGTTCAGATGGGTCAGAAATGAAGCTTCCTCAGCCACTTGGCCTTGGCCTTTCACTGCAGGCTACCTTGGCCTATTAGGCCGGGGCTTACCAGGGAACTGGTGGTGTCAGGTACTGTGATGGTGAACAGTAATTACAGTGACCACAGGACTGCGCTAGATTGGCAGAAAAAGCAGAGGACCCATTACGGGGGAGGCCCAGTGTCTTGATTAGGCCAACCCCTGTGCACTATCACTGTACAGCTAAGCCTGCTTAGTTGTGGAGCTTTACTGTTGGCATCACCTTACTCCACAGCCTTGTTAATAACACTCAGTAGCGAGAGTCAGCAGGGTGAGACATGCAGGTTGAGTTAATAATAGTGGTGCAGCTTCTGTGTGATGTTAAATGAGATCTGATTGGTAGAGAGATCCTAGCTCGTGGTGCACTGGAACTATTATTGAATAAACAAGTCTGCTTACTACTTGTATTAAGGCTCCTTTTTAGGTCTGGTTTGTTCTCCATCAATTGCTGACGTGATGCGGTAAGAGGTGCTTGTGTGTTGTTAGCGTGTTTTGCTGCTCTCGCTAAATACCAGTTAAATTTGTTAGATTTGTCATTACAGCGGCCAACTGTCCGCTAAACACTTATTCTTACAGTATTTCTGTCTAAGCACTCACAGTTCTTCTATCTTTTAGTGACTGCTGTTTAATCTCATAGTCTTCAAAAGTTTTGGTAGCTAATGCTACCGTACTTTAGCTTAGCTATTTTAGCTTAGCAGCTAGCGATGTCTTCTCCTTCTCCCTCACGCTCTCCTACTTTCTCCTACTCGGTGTGTCAGATGTTCAGTTACTCTCTGCCTCCTTTAGCTGTAATGGTACATTTAACAACTGTAGTTTATTTGTAGACATGGAGGCGAGGCTCAGTGATTTAGAAGTCCGGCTCCGCACCTGGGCAGATCAGTCTTTAGCTACTGTAGCTAGCCAGTCCCCGGTAGTTGGTGCAGAACGGCCTGAGTTAGCCTCTGGTAGCCGTCCCCCAACATCCCCTGAGCAGCCAGGAAAGGGTTGCTGGGTGACTGTCCGAAGGAGGAATGGTCGAATGTTTTACTATCGCTTTTTGTTTCTCTTCTTTTTTTTTAGCTGATTGTTTTTTTCTTTCTTTCTTGTTGTTTTAATTGCATTACTTTGGACAGCAAACAGTTTTTACATTTACATTTACTCATTTGGCAGATGCTTTTCTGAATATAATATCTGAATATTTCTTTAATCCTAGGTCACAAGAGTGACTTTGCCCATGATGTCTGCTTCTTATGCAGTTTTTGCTGATTTTCTGCTTTGTGGTTCATCCCAAAGGTGTCGGATGGGGTTGAGAACAAGGCTCTGGAAAACGTTTTTCCCAAACACACTGGGAATAAAACATTTCTTCATAGAGCCTGTTTTGTGCACTGGAGCATTGTCATGTTGAAACAGGGAAGGGCTGTCCAAAACTGATAGAAGCACATTATCTAAAATGTTATTATACGCTGAAGCATTAAGATTTCCCTTCACCAGAACTAAGGTGTCTAGACCAAAGCAGGTGTAGCAACTCTAGCCTAAAGTACACAAGGTTGTCCACATACTTTTGGTCATACAATGTGTCTTGCACATTTCCATTGCCTGCTTGTACATTTAACTGAAAGGAAGTGAGTGTGTGTAGAATGTAGGAGACCTATTGCTTTCTGTATTTAAAACTGCACCTGTTTATTGCTGATACACACAGTTCTCATCAGATCCCCCATCTGCCTGTTTGATTACACTCACCCTCCAGAAAAAGGGGAGGAGAGAGAGAGAGAGAGAGAGAGAGAGAGAGAGAGAGAGAGAGAAGGAGAGCAGTGCCTCTGAGTCTCCTCCGCCATTTCACACAACAAAATAAGATGTTTCATCGCGCAACGCGTCTGCACCAAACAAGCTGGTTGGGTTAGAAACTGAGAGAAAATTGCCTTTTGAATAATCCACTTCTTGACATTTTTTCTTTTTCCCTCCTGAAAGGTTTTCTGAAGGTTATTGTTGAGAATAATGCAGCTCCTGCCCCCCTGCAGATGACAATCATCTTTCCAATTTGTTTGAGATTAGGTCATATGGAAACAGCGCATCGTAAACAGACAGGGTTGGCACGCCGGTGATGGAGCATGGGGAGGGTGGCACCGTTTCCCCCTGTTCTGGGTGCATCCAGCCTTGATTGCCATGACACTGGCAGTAGAAGAAACCAGGGCAACAAACAAACAGAAATCCACAGATCTCTGTTACTAACTGGGAGAAAGAGAGGAGCAAACCCCCCACCCTCCTCCTGAAGCAGCATGAACAGATTGGATGTTTGATTTGCGGCTGGATCAGTAAACACACTACGGCTTCGGCTGTTTCTTTTGATTCAACATAAATCATATCTAAACAAACAAACGAGTTCTCGGTGTTTGAGATACGACAGTATTGACATCAGAGCTCCTATCTGAGAAGAACATTAATATTTCTCATAGCACAACTAAAGGCCCACTTTTATCACTTAAAAACTTAAAATAACATCGCAGTGGATGGTCAGCTGTTGTGTGTGTGTGTGTGTGTGTGTGTGTGTGTGTGTGTGTGTGTGTGTGTGTGTGTGTGTGTGTGTGTGTGTGGTGGTGGTGGGGGGTTACAGTAATTTTCCTTGCATGGTTCGACTGGTAGACAAGCTGAAATGGGCATCTGGTAGAGGTTACCCTACTACATCAAAAGAAAGAAAGAAAAAAAAGATTTCTCAGCATAGTAACTGCTTTCTCTGATTAGAAGATCAGTAGACTGGTCAGATTTGTGCTGCAACATGCGTTTTAGATGTAACTAAACAATCTATAGTGTGCTAATTGTGTGTCTCAGGAACATGGACATCTTTTGCTATCTAGAATGTCAATAATCAACTGGGTTACCTTGTGACTCTGCATCAGAAGCCTTTTTTTTACTGCACAGACAACATGATACCACAAAGCTTAACAATAAAGATTAGCCTGATAATTACACAGAATGCAATTTAAGATAACTTTGCCCTGACAAAATATAAAGTGCTCAACAAAAGAGACTGATGGTCAGTCGGAGTGGTATTAACTTATTGTGCAATTAGCAAACAAGAGCACAAGAATGTGCGAATATACTTTGATATGCCCCTTTTTGGTGTGATGGGGCACTAACAGCTGTACTGGTAGTAGGACTGTGCACATGTAAACTTTGTCCCAACAATGGCTCTAAAGGGACCACTAGAGTCATTAAAACCCAAATGGTTTAATCCTATTGGGAGCATTAACCTACAGTAAATAACCTCTTTGAGGCCAATATGCCAATTGAATTATGAGACATACCGTGCGTAACTAGTGTGTGACATTTTGCAGGACCAATTCTGTGGGGACCACAAGTATTCATATTAATTTCAGCATGGAATGTCGCTACACCAGTGGTGGCGTTAAGCATCTGGGAGCCTGTTAATGTGGGGCCCTACCCAACTCTGTGCTGTGGCTGGTTAGCACGAATGCACAACATGACTTTAAGCACGAATCATCTCATTTTAGAGAACATGTGTGTATATTACAGCATATGGCAAATGGTCTGTATTTGGATAGCACTTTTGCGACCACTCAAGGCGTTTTACATTACATCACATTCATCCATTCACACACATTCATACACTGATGGTAGAGGCCAAGGTGCCAACTTGCACATCGATCCATCAACCTTCTGGTTAGTGGATGGCCGCTCTACCCCCTGAACCACAGCTGCATATTTATTTATTGCAGAGACCTTAACCTTTCACTAACAGTTGGTTAGAAAATTCTAACATAAAGTATATCACAGAAATAGGCAGTGTGAAAAGTGTGCCAACCAAACCCGGCCTCTCCTACACAGGGACACAGAGAAGGTGTTTGTATTCATTTGAGTGGCCAGGATAACATATAGTATGTGGTGAGACATATATTGAGACGTTTTACACCTCAGCAGACAGCACAGTTGAACACCAACATACAGTACAAAGAAGCCACAGCAGCTACACAGTCAATAGTCATGGTCATAGTTTATAATAATGCAGTGTTGTGAGGATACAGATGGAGGAGACAAGCGTGTATAACATGTTTGTTTGTTGTGTTAAATACACTTGTCTCCTCCATAATAAGACTGCATAATAACATATAACAGAGACTCCACTCTGCAGTGTAGTCCATACGTGATGAAATGATGAAAGTTTTTATTTCATGTCCACTTACATTCTCCCTCTGAAGCCAAGTCAGCAACCCTATTTCCGTGTCCATGCCTCTACACATTAAGTGAAATAGGTTGTTTATTTTAACCCCTTGATGCTTGAATTTTTTTACAATAAAAAAACGTTTTTTATTCTTTCAAGCTGATGTTAAATTAAGTGAAGGTTGTTAATTTGTCTATAGAACACAGAAAAGATATAAATTCAGGTATGATGTAGGTATGATGCAAATTAGTGACGAGAGGCATAAACGAGAAACCAGGGCCTACAAAAGGTTCCTAGGTACATATCGAACAGGCATTGGGGGAATCCATGTGCTATCATGCCTTGCAGTCTGCAAGAGGTATGATGCAAATTCGCGACAATCGGCGTCAAGGGGTTAAAAGTGGGTTCATCCATCCATCCATGGTTGGATGGTTTGGATTCCAGGCCAGTTGGGATAGTTAAACCTCCAAAGGAAGGTGCCCAGGGGGCATCCTCATCAGATGCCCAAACCACCTCAGGTAGCTTCTTTTGATGCAAAGGAGGTCATGTTCTAATGAAGCCAACAGAACCACATCACCTGCAAAAAGCAGGGACGCAGTTCTGAGGTTACCAAACCGGACACTTCCCTCACCTTGACTGCGCCTTGAGATCCTGTACATGAATATCCTAAAAAGAGAAGCGGAGTCCAGCACCCAGTGAAAATGTGTTTGTGCCGGGAATATGGACGCAGCTTGTACTTTAGTAATACAAAGTATAGATGGCTCATAGCAGTGGCCCCGGTACACCAACCTCCTGCTGTACCCCCCACAGGATGACCTGGGGGACCCAGTCATAAGCCTTCTCCACAAGTCCACAAAGCATATATAGACGCTAGTCAAACTCCCTTGACCCCACCACCCCCAATGGCCCTGCAAGAGTAAAGACTTGGTCCACTGTTTCATGACCAGGACAGAATCCATATAGCTTTTGCTGAAACTGGGTTTTAACAGTTGGTTGGAGCCTCCTTTTCAGCACCATGAAATAAAATTTCGGACGCTGAGCAGTGTGATATCCCAATAAACCTCACCCAACTCCAGGTTTTTCCATCATTGCCCACATGAGCATTTAAGTCTTCCAGCAGAGCTATAGTGTCCCCAGATGGAATCCCTTCCAGGACACCACCCAGACACTCCAAGAACACTGTGTACTTTTGAGTTGCTGTTTGGTGCAGATACACAATCAGAACCTTCCCCCAGCAGCTTGGAGTCACATAGAGGCAACCCTCTCATTCTCCAGGGAGAACCCCAACACAGCGGCGCTCAACCAGGAGCTTGTGAGTTTAACTTTGACAGTTGATATAAAGCAGCTGCATTCCTAGTTCCACTGTGGTTATTTTTGAGCACTTATACATTTAAAGAACACTGTATGGTATTAGTTTACTGCCCCTTGATTTGGGAGGGGTCAAAATCAGATCAAGGCCCATTTGACTTACCCTGAATAGTTCCAAAGTGGTTCCTAGTGTTAATGGACACAAAAATTAACACAAGTACCAGCACAGTTGGAACTTCTACATAATTAGTGGTGATATAGTTCTTTAATGACTTCAGAGAGACCATGACTTTGGTACAAACAATTGGTAAAATCATTATCCAGACAATTATGTACTCATTTGATGTTTGTCTTTTTATAGAGTGTCAAATGTCATAACTTTGTATGTTGTCCTCTGATTTGCTGAATCAGTAATGGTGACCTGAGTGTTGTGTATTGTTATTGCGGGCTGACTAATCTTTTGGAGAGTTGTACTCACTTGGGTAGTAGGCCATACTCAAATCAGACCAAAAATACAGAAGTCCATTATCTCTGCAATAGAGAGCTAATGACCCAACAACAGGAATATATTTGCCAGGGCGCCCATCTCCTTGAAAGGGCCAAAGGATAAGGAGTCATTAAAGCAGTGTTATCTGGTCCAGATAGCATTGGCATGTCTGTAAAGATCATTATTTTTGCCCCTGGAGCTGTTTAGCAAAGGAAAGCAGGGGTAACTGCACACCCGGCGCTAACTCCAGGGTCAGATGTAACACAGGGATGAAGACGCTAACGATACGCAGCCTGGCAGCTAATGCTTTTTCTAAATGCCCTTAATGACTGTGGACCCTAATGTGGGAGAGCTCAGGATCTCTGTTTTTCTTTGTGCTTCTTTAGCTCACTGTAGCTGAAAGGGACACAGCCAGGTTGTTGCTTTTGTTCAGGTTGTTCATTTTATTTGCTTTTATCAGGATTTCTTGTATTCACTGAAGGCTGGAATGAGTTGTGAGTGGCTTATATTGTATTATAGGCTCTTAAATAAAACAGTCCTACAGTGTTGCGCCTCCCAGTTCAGCCTTCCGCTTTGGTAAAGCTGAGTATTTATGTGAAGGACCACTAAATTTCAGACAGATGCAAGGGAGCAAGAGGATGCTGAATTTAGTCATTTCCTCAAGTCAGCTACTTGTATACTGGGATAATGTGGAGATTTAAAAGTAAAAACTACCCATTAGTCAACTAAAAACTGTATCTTTTACTATGGATGTGGATTTGGAGTTTGTAGCTTCTAAATAAAGCATTATCAATATTTTCTATGGGGCTACATCCAGAACTGTACTGTAACAGTAGAGTGGCAATGCTAACAAATGCTTGTTTTTAGGTTAAACCAACAGGATCATTGCAGACCTGCAAGAATCAGAAGAAGGAATTCTTCTGAGGGACAACTGAAACTGAATTATTGTCACTAAAATATCTGAATTTTTTTCTGTATGAGGCAAAAGGGGGATGGAGTGCTACAGTGAGAAAGATGAGGCAGCCCTTTTTAACATTACATTTCAGTACTGGCTATAATAGTATGAATAATGAAAACCACTTAAGGAAAGTAAAGAATACTGCAACATGTCATAGTTGTTTACAGGAGCTATACTTTCTGCAACATGGAACAATAACGAGCTTTAAGACCATGTCAGCTTGTCTTTTCAGAAACAATTTCCTGGTTACTTTGGATAATCCTCAAACAATCTGGAACTACTTTCCAAAAAGACATAGACTACATATTATACATGTAAATGTGTTCTTTAAGAGAGAAAAAATAAATTCTTAAGGAAAATACACCATAGTTTGAGTAATTTAAAGAAACAACATTTTGTTATGCAACATTGTATTAGTGGTTACACCAGGCACATGCACACATAGACATCTCTCTCTCTCTCTCGCTCCGCATCTCACTGCCCAACCAGAGCGCAGCACACAGACAGACAGCAGCCCCTCCAGCTTCTCTCCCAGCAGTGTTTATGTTTGGCTTGTGTGGAGGTGAGTGGTGATGAACAAAAGACTAAACTACCAGTGCCTCAAGTTTACCGCTAATTAAACAAAAGGCGATATAGGCCTATGTCTTGCTAATGAATGATTCATGAGCTGAGCTAATGTAATAAGTTAGCTGAAGTTTAGCTAAGGCAATATGGCCATACAAACTAATGTACTGATGGAGACACTACAGGTGAACACAGTAACATTTGTGTCTAATAAGGTCATCACAATCGCCACATTGATATGCAAATTAGGCGTTAACTAATTAAAATACGCCAATTTGGACACATTTGACAAGTTACTGCAGGTGAAGAAAATAACTAAAGCATATTAACCACAGAACTTCCCCAGTTAATGACTTACATCAAGAGTAATTTCCTCTGTAAATATGCAGATTAGCTTGTTTTGGTTAATATAGAAGAAATCTACAGATGCAAACAGACAGAGGCTTAAAACCAACACCATCTAAAGGTGTATTCTTGAAGTTTTATTTACATTAGAATAAAAGAAGACATGGAAGCAAAATAGACCAAAATCTCAAAATTGACCACTACATGAAAAAAGTGCCTTAAAGAGTAACTTGATAGTTTTGATGGTCGGCTCCTCATCTAATAACTCTCCATTCTATTAGTTGGTTGTATGCTGATAGATCCTTATATAATACAGACAGCCCTCCCTCAAATGTGAAACTGAGTCCATGTCACCATCAGTAATTGTGTGCGTGTGTGTGTGTGTGTGTGAGCATGTGCATGGTAACTGTAATATAATAGCAACAATGATAAAGTATTTGGTATCAGTACATTAATGTATTCAGGAAGTTCAGTATCCTGTTGCTTGGCTGTGTGAAGCTGAAGGTTATCTTTACTCATTTGGCATCTTGCTTGTGAAACAAAAAGTAAAGGTATTTGAATAACATTTATTTTAATTCTGCCTGCAGCCCAATGCCACAGTTTACTGTGAAGATTTATGTGACGTGTTATTTATTCCAATAACACCAAAAGAATTTAAATGATTTATTGCCTTGTGAAAAATAAACAAATTATTAATGAAATATGTCATAAATATATACTTGAAACCTGTAGCATAGAAAACATGCACATTGTGGCATAGTTTGCTTTGCTGTCACCTGCTCCTGTGATAAAACTACTGAACACTAAAGGAGACTGTGGTCTCTGTGTGAACTGATTATTTTGTAGAAAAGTAAAAAATGTTGTTCAGTTAATATATTTCTCTTGTTTAAAAAAATGCCCTTTTTTCACTTGAACCCCTGCCCACCAAAATATCTGTGCACGTCCCTGGGTTACACATTGCCATACACAGGGCAAAGGTAGAAAAGGGAGCGATGTTGTCGTTTTTATTTGGGTTTATAGAAATTTCATTTTGGTTCACAAGCCTTCCAGTAAGCCATTGTTTTCCATTCATTTCAGTATGGTGGATAAATCAACTTGAGTTATCCATCATAGAGAACAACCAACAAGGGATACTGAAATACTTGCAGGGGGGCCAGATGACGTACTAAATAATATGGGGCAAAGGTACTTAATAGTACCAGCGCTATACTAATCTTGAGTGGAAACAAGGTGTCACAAGCTGCTGATCATTTAAATCCTTTGACCCAACTGCATTCTGTTATGTGTGTTTCATTCAGATGTACCTCGATAATTATTACAACTATGAGTTTAAGACATTTCATTGTTTGTAACACCTGCATGGACTCTGTTTACCTCTGGTCTCAGTGAAATTACTGGACATTCTGATTAAAGATTACATAGTGAAATGCCAGAGGAGAGGGAAATGTGTGGATTTCACACACCACCATCGGGAATATTATAATATTATAATCTAGTACAGAGGCTGTGGAATCCTACATCAGCCTTTTTGAGGACTGCTGTATACCAACACGCACAAAGATGAGTCATAGCGATGACAAACCCTGGTTCACAACTAAACTCAAACAGCTACAGGTGCAAATGGAAGAAGCATTTAGGAGTGGGGAGAGGGCCAAGAGAGCCAATGTACATATTTAGTTAGGCAGTGAGAGAAGCTGACTGTACTCTGATCAGTTGAGGCAGATGGCAGCCCAAGATGAATCTAGGTTTCCACCTGCTGAAAGGGAGGTATCTATCCTCCAGATAGATCACCAACTACAAACCTAAAGCCCCCCACCCCATTAATGACCAACCCAACTGATTATGGACAGTCCTGACACCATCTCCATGACTCCATCTGCCTGCTCCAATTCAATTCAATTCAATTCAATTTTATTTATATAGCGCCAAATCACAACAACAGTTATCTCACAGCGCTTTTCATAAAGAGCAGGTCTAGACCGTACTCTGAAGTTATTTACAGAAGCCCAACAATTCCCACCAAGAGCAAGCACTAGGCGACAGAGGCAAGGAAAAACTTCCTTTTAAGAGGCAGAAACCTCGAGCAGAACCATGGCTCAGGGTGGGCGGCCATCTGCCTCGACCGGTTGGGGGTGAGAGAGAGAGAGCAAGAGAGAGAGAGAGCAGGAGAGAGAGAGCAGAGGGAGGCAACCTACACAGTATACACATAGAGGTACAGACAATAAAGGTAATGGTGCTATAGACTGAATGAAAAATGGTACAGATATTTGTAGTAATGTTTAGTGATATTAATAATAACAGTAATAATAGCAATAGGACTAGTAATAGCAGTTGCAACTGCAGCAGAGGGCGTCGAGCAGGAACACGGGGGCAGCAGGAGACTCCCAACAACAGATCCAGACTCCACAGCTCCAGAGCCAGCAACACCCGCAGGAAGTGAGGGGGAGGGGGGGAGGACAGGAGGGGGAAGCACACGACCACGGGAGAGGGAGAAAAAATCGAGTTAGTAACATGCATTAATGGGATGAGGTTGCACTCAGAGAGAAAGAGAGAAGAGGAGAGAGGAGCTCAGTGCATCATGGGAAATCCCCCGGCAGTCTAGCCTATAGCAGCATAACTAAGGGATGGTTCAGGACTCACCCGAGCCAGCCCTAACTATAAGCTTTATCAAAAAGGAAAGTCTTAAGCCTACTCTTAAATGTAGAGACGGTGTCTGCCTCCCGAACCCAAACTGGAACCTGGTTCCACAGGAGAGGAGCCCAACAGGCTGAACCCCTGGAAAGCAGCCGTGCCAGACTATAGCCCCTTTCATACAACCTGTTCAAGCCGGGAATGTTGTTGTCATGGTTCGACAGAGACTTGGGGCCCGTTCTTCGTACGTTGCTTAAAACATCCGAGATCAAATGAGACATCCAAGATAATATCATCGGCCTAATCATGATCTGGCTAATTGGGTTCTTCGAACACACCTGCCGGTTATGATTAGTATAGCTGGATTGAGTTATCGGAGATAATTGCGCGTTCATGCACTGGTGTAAAAAGGGGACATATATCGATAGTAGAAACATTGATCAGCAACGCTGCTATTGGCTGTTCACCATGGCCAAAGAGCAGAGCAAGAGTTATTGCTAGAAGGATATACAGAATTTGAAAACTTAATTAAAACGCCAGGGAACACCTCAAAGTGTGCAAAAGCTAGGAGAGAGGGCTGGCAAAAAGTTGCAGACAAATTAAATGCATAAGTGTTCCATGTTATGGTTCTATCACTTATTACAGTATATATTCTTGTATTTTAATAATTTCATAATTGCTTAATGTCAGAGCCACCTCAGGACCCACTAGAACATGGGAACAAGTGAAAGTGAAATACAAGAACAACCTGTGGCCTGAAGTGGCTTGGAAATACCACAAAACCCCCTAAAATCTGCTTGAGTGCCAGATACACTTTGCGAATGGCACGACAGACAGCACTTTTCCCCAAGTTTTCTGCATCTCCAATAGCGTAAAGGAACGTCCCACTCGCAAAGAATCTCAGGGCAATGCACACAGTTTGTGCCGTTGTTAAAGCTCCCGACGAGTCGAACTTTTAACGTGTGGTTCCAACAAATTAATGATGTATATGACACCCTCACGAGAAAAACGATATCTCGCGATACGGCGGTTAATTCGAAAAGCTCTTGAATTATTCTGCCACCTTCAGCAACAGGTTCTTCTCGTAAAAACGGACAAGACATGGCTGCGAAAGACTTCCCCTATCACCTCCGCTTATAAAGCCGGGATCTAATCCTGTTGATCCTGTTGACATGATATAAGCCTGCTCGCGAGCAGGTTCAAGCTTACGCACCTGTTGCTATGACAGCAAGTCCAGGATGAGCGTCGAAGAACCAAACAATCCAAGATCATGCCAAATCGCCAACAATCAAATCCAGCTAAGTGAGTTAGCGACGTACGAAGAACGGGCCCCTGGGGTTAGTTTAATGTTTTCTTTTGGAGTTTTCTCTCCCTCTCTTTGTTCTGTGTGTTTTGTCTGTGTTTGTGGTCGTAGTTCCTCTCATGCAGCTGGATCTTCTCCACACCTACTGGCAATCACCTTATCATCTGCGTGCTTTTAAGCTCCAGGTATCCAGACAGCCAGCGCCAGATTGTTTTACCTCTACTGTGGTATAGTCATTGAGCCAACTTTAACTTCTTTAGCTTTCTGTGTAATTTTTGTGCTTTTTTGGATTGATTCTAACCTCTTATGTTTGTCTTTAGTCTTTAGAGCCTCTAGTGGCTTATACTTCCTGCCACACCATGCCTTATCACAACTAGGGCTGCAACTAACGACTATTTTGAATCGTCGATTAATCTATCAAATAATCGATTGTTCAGATCATGAATCGTAAAATTACACAATGCTTCTTATGTAGCTATCAGCTTTTAAATTAAGCCTGAGGTTGTTTTGTGCTAATTAACAGTCATGACAATAAAATAAATACTGCTTTCAAAAATACATCTTTTAATGAACATTTCTGCTGCAGCAAAAGAAAGTTCCAGTAAAATCAAGTCCTGATCTAAGCAGCTGATCTGCTGTTTAGTGATGGAGCAGTTTACACGCCAGTGCTGCAACTCACTGGGACAAACTGACACCATATACAAAGAAAGGAATAACGTCATGCATTACATTTGACGAATTTACAGAGGGGTCAATAATAACAATTTCGTAGTAGATAGCGTTTCACAATGTTTATATTTTTCCCCCTAACTCAACAACTCACAGAACTTCGTGATTTTTTAAGGGAGTTTGGGGCAGATGACCCGCCGCCTCACGTACAGACAGGAGAACTGTTTTCTCTTCTTTAGAAAGTATGAAATTGTCAGGTGTTGTCTAATCTTGCGCACTCGGCAGCAACACGTTCTCCAGCTGGACACTTCGCCATGAGTGATGCATCATCAATGGTTGTAAAGTCGGCACATCTGGAATGCGCCATTATCAATCAATCAGTTAACTTGACCAAGGAAAACTGTATAGAAAACGCTACAGCTCATAACATGAATTAACACTTTAATGTGAATTGTTGTTTCACTGTTAAGTTGAGGTCTTAACAGTGTGACATTGATCTTAAGAAAGATTAGATGGTTGTGGATTAAAGGAAGTACCCAGCCCCACTTACGCCTATAGTGACTCCCCAGTCGACACTGTGGAGTCCTTCCATTTCCTGGGCGTGATCACCCAGGACCTCAAGTAAGAGCTGAACATCCGCTCCCTCTGCAAGAAAGCCCGGTAGAGGATGCACATCCTGCAGCAGCTAAGGAAGCTGCGAAAGATAATGGTGCACTTCTGCACCGCCATCAATGAGTCCACCCTCACCTCCTCCATTACCATCTGGTATGCTGTATGCTGGACAGGACAAGGGCAGACTGCAGCGTACCGTTCGCTCTGCAGAGAAGGCAATCTACCATCTACAGTATTTTGCACATCCCTGCACAAAACAGTGCAGCTCTTTCCTTTAATTAAAACATTGTACATATCTCAGCAATCAAATTGTGTTGTATTCCTGTGACAGCAGACAACATGGCAGTAATCATTACATTATCAGCGTCAGGATTCAGCATTTAACATCTGACTCCAGACCAGCTGATCCATAATTACACATGACATATAGTATGTTTGCCAATGGTGAAAAAATCTCCCTATGGTTGCCACACTTTCTCTTAATTTGACTGGCTGTAATCTCCATCTACTCTGAGTGTTTTCATCTACTAAAGGTCTTTCAACAGCTTGAGCCTAATCAAAGAGTTTCTCTCTCTCCTTTGTGTCTCTGGATAAGGAAATTCAATTAGCTTAATTGGCCTGGATATTATGTTCTGTAATATGATGTAAGCATCAGTGTCGACAAACTTCACAGGGCAGTTTAGAGGCACCTCGCTAATTAGAGCAATAACTTTAATCCAAATGTTTTACCTCGACATTCCAGATTATTCTAAATTGAAATCCAGGTAATTAGTTGAAACAACCCACAGGGAGATAGCTGGCCCCCTTCTGCTGCTGACGGTAAAGTATAAATGTAACACTGGTTTTTCTCCTGTTCCATGTTTGACACTGGATGGTACCAAAATAGAAAATCCACTTTTTCCTTTGACAAGATGAATGCTTATTGTGTTTTTAGTGTTGAACAAAAGATGGATTTGAAAAATGCATGAAGATCCCATTTGAATGTTAAATTTTAACCCTGCAACCGGCTGTTAGGTTTTGTCGCTACCTTTCATCAGAAATAAACTAAAAATTGCATTTTACAAGCAGCAGAGACAACAAACTGAGGAAATGATTGCACTTTAGATCAATCATAAATCATAGGCTGCAATATGCTCCACTGGTTAGGGTAATGGACAGGGAAAAGGCTCTTTCTAGCGGCTGTTTTGCATCTAATACTTTGCCCTTGAACTAGATATTTAACCTTAGTTGCTTCACCACACAGTAACTTATAAATGGTTATGTAAAGTATGAAAGTGTAAACTTTCTTCAGATATAAATCTCAGCCTGACAGCTATTGAACTAACAGTCAAAACTATAAGAATGAGAGAAAAAAACACACCACACTCACTGGTAACACAATAAAACTGTATTACATTTGTGCTTAAAATTATTACAATTATAGTATTTACAAGTGTTGGCCTAAAAATAAACATCTCATGCTGGATGACACATAAAAAGAAATCATTGTACAATAGCAAGCAAAAATGAATATTTATTTTATGTACACCCACAATTTACAAATTAAAGAAGGGTTTTTTATTTTCCAGCTAAGAAATGTTTCTTTGAGCTGTTGCACACGCTCAGATGCTGATATTTAATATACAAAGGTTTGTTTTTTTTTCTCAGCAGAAAAGGACGTAACTCTTCTGCAGCAGGGAGCCATTCTAACCGACATGACCGGATCTTAAGGTGACTGACCTGCTGCAGAGTGCAATTAACTGAACCCAAAGCTGTGTCCAAAATGAATCAATATAAGCCAAACAGTGACTGAGAAATCATTGATTGGATTCAAGTATCAGCATGTCAAACAATGTCACATTTTGGACAACAGGTGATGCACCGAATGCTTATCAAATAAATAGTGCACAAAAAGTAACCATCCCCCACCAACACCCACCACCCCCGACTGATCCCTAAACCACTACAACCGCTTTAACAACCTGCCTCTACAAGCATTTCCCGAAGATTTTAGTTGGACCAGTGTGAATGCAAGGTTTTAATAAATAGAAAGACTGTCTCCAGCAAAAAAAAATACACAGCCTTCCTTCACAAGAACAGAGCCTGGAGTCACAGTCCAAACTGGCTGCTGAAAGTAGCTCTGGAGGAATGCATTTCAGGAATAGAACTGACTTGTCACCCCATGAAAGATAGACTCTCATACGCAGGTGTTTGCCAACAGACATAAAGCCTGGTCCATAAAGTTTAAAGCTGCTTTAATTGTTTTTGGCCACTTGGGGGCAGTAGAACAAGCTCAAAACATAACATCTGACATACTGTGTTATCTCGGTATAAAGTTGTTGCCTAATGCGTTAGCAAACACTTGCCTGTTTACACATGTAGCAGACACAGCAACATTAGCATCTCATTGGACTCATGTTTGTGTCCACCTCTTGAATTGAAGTCCATCAGAGTGTTTACTCTCCTTTTATCTCTGGTTTGGTCTCCACCAACTCCTGTGAAAAATATCTGACTCTTTAGCTGTTAAATGCTGCTGTTTGGTGCTGAACACGCAAGAGGCTAAAAAGCTTAGAGGAGCTGAAAGTCAGGTGACAATTGTCTGTGTCTTTATCCCTACCAGAGACAACTTTGACACTAAATCTAGTAATTTTAGCCATTGCTTCTATAAAAACAAATCCTGTTTACTGCAGCTCTAACGTATTATGTAAAAAAAACCCTGCTAACTTTGACCGACAAAGGTATTTTAGTAGACATTCAAAATAGCCAATTGCATTTTTAATTGTTGATTCTGAAATGGTGCTACCAGGAAAAAAAAGAGCAATTTGACAAGGGTCAACAGAACATTGGCTCATTGGTCCACAAGCGACATGGTGGTCAAATATATTTAGGTAGTGATTATGAGCAGTGATGAGAGATTTCTTTCATCCAGACAAGAGCACTGATTATTTCACAAACTCTTTAGGCTTTGCCCGTTAGACAATGCAGGAGATTTGGAAGCATGGAGATACTCTTGTAATCAATTTTTCAATCTTAAGGTTTTGAAAAGAACTGTGTGGACCAGACCAAGACTCAAGAGACTGAAGTCCTTACCACACACACACACACACACAACACACACACACACACACACACACAGCAACATATCAGTCATCAGCATTATTTCTGCTGCTCTTCAGTTTTACATTCGCTGTGTTTTGAATCTGATATCATCCAGTAAAAAGGTCTTTATCCCAAAATTGATTGACAATACCTTAGTGTATTTTAGATTCAAGTAGAAGTTGTTGGACTGCGCAGTCAGGTGGGACGCTGTCTGTCTTTGTCAGATAAGGTGAGGCAAGACTGATTTTGGGTTGGTTAATTAATTTTTTTTCCCAACCACGGGGATCAGCTGTTGGTTAGAAATTGCTCTGAGGCAGGTATTTGTTTTCAGGAAAGAGGCAACATCCGTAAGTCACAAACAAAGAAATGGACAAACAAATTTTTTCATACTTGTAGTTTGTTGTAGGCTTCCAGGGCCTTTCCCTGCCACACTGGCGTTTCTATGGCTATTCTGTACAGCGGTGTGTCCCCTCCCTGGGAGGCTTGCTTAGTTATGTACATGTGGGGGAACGGAGCTGGACAGGAGGCAATAGTGCTTTTTGTTGTGTGATTACAAGGTCTCCTCCAGTCTCTCTCTTTCTCCCACTCTCCCTCTTCCTCCTTGTTGGCCTACAAGGGTCAACGGACCTGGGGAGCGTAGCCCTCCTTCATCAGCCCGTCCTCGTAGTCTGTCTGGCACAGGATCATGTTGTTCTTCAGGAAAAACTTGTCTCCCACACAAAACCTGCACCACACAAAGACACAGAGGAGGGAGGGGGGTTACATAAGCATCAAAGCAAGAATCTCATCATTAGCGTTGAGCTTTAGGCTAGCAGGCCCATCTTCTGACTATAGCTCAAAATCTTTACTTTAGTTACCATAACCTTGGTGCCATGACCCACCCCCACCAACCCAGCTGCAACACTGCCGTGTGCAGATGGGGAGTTCTCCTCTAGAAGACAGTCAACTCAATTACAAGGGGGAATATGTAGGGCTTAGGGGGAAGGGGTTGGTTTGAGTGGAGGGAAGGCTCTGGTGTATACGAATAGAATTAGATCTGTTTCAGGCCGGGGTTCCTTTCCACCTGCAGCTGTTACAGAAACACCCACCAACCTCAGCAGCCCTGTCCTGCTCCAGCCACAGTTACGCTTGACCTTTCAGCACAGCAGCAAGTGGAGATTATGAGCAGTAACTCTCGTTGTATTGTCCTGAGGGCTGCTTATCTCTATCAGTGTGCAGGTTGGACAAGGTCGGCCAGCAGCAGTGCCAGTGTTTACCAGGGGGAGGTGGAGCTGGGTTGTTGGTGGGGGGGGGGGGTGAGCCTCGCCTCATTTGACTTCCCTCGATGTTAAGACTGCTGAGTTCAGTGCTGGGAGCTGCACATAGCGGATGGAGCTCAGGTACCTGACGAGCATGGGGTGTTTGTAGCATTTGTTTAGGGCTACAGGGCAGATTGAGAGCATAATTTGTTACATCGATTTGGGACCAATTAGCAGGATTCTAATAAACCGTAGGTACTGGCACAAGATACCAAAAAGTGTGAGCATGGTGTGTTTCTGAAAATAAAGCCAAATGTTCTGAGAAAGAGCTGACACTTATTTTGAAATAAATATTAAACCTGCGCACTCTAATGTATTTTTTTTTAAATTCATGAACATTTCAGTAATGGACAGCAGGCACAGTAGGTGATTCCATGCTAATTTTGGTTACGCCATCCTGCCAAACTTCTCAGTACTGTCGACTCTTTCTTTTTTCAAGGAAACTGAAGAGCCTCCTTTCAGGGAGAAACTTCCAAAGCTATGCCCATTAATGCCTGGACATAAGAGACAGTAAAAGGCTGACTTTGCTCATAAAATCAGCTTTAACAATCTAGTGGTGAATATTATCACATAGATGGCTGACAAGTAGAAACTTGTGTGTTTTTTTTCCCAAATTTCTACTTGAACATATCTATTGTGGTCAATGGCAAATTGCTCGCACACATTTATTACCAAACTAACATAGACAACTCATTTTCATTCATCTGGCAGAGCTGTGTTTCATGTAATGGTCTCATCCCCTCTAATAAAAATGTCCTGTTAAAATGACACATTCTCTCCCAGAATCTATTAATGTCTGTCTTTACTGAACCCAAGCCCACTCCCACTTTAACTTTATCTCCCTTTATTCTTTTTACATCCTCTCTCTTCTAGTAATACTGTCTCTTTCCCTCTTCGTCATCCTCTTCCTCCTCCTCACGCTCTTCTCACAGCTCCCCCCGACCCCCCCCTCTTGAAATAAATGGTTATTTCACATGGCCAAACTGTTTCTGCTCAGTGAAATGTCAACAGCATATGTGACATCTGTGCACCAATTATTATGTGGATTTTACACTGGGCCCATCACAGGCGTGTCTAATAAAGGACCTTGTGTTGCCCCAGTATTTCCACTTTCTTAAAACCAATTGCCTAGTACACCTTCTATATTGCTCTCTATTAGAGAACGCTGATTTATTGGTTTGCTGCTACTGGACTTTCACTAAATATTTGATTGCAGCTAATTTGTGTTATCACCCACTTTAAACTTGAGCCCGTTTTTCAGTGGAAAAACCTAAAAAGCCAAAATCAAAAGAAAATAACTAAATCACTCAATAAATAAAATAATACAACATTAAATGTAGGCATTAATTTATTTTTAAATGTGACAGAAATTTATATTTCTTTAAATTTGGTTCTGTTTTTATTTACCTTTGTATTTATATCTCTATTTACTTTCTCCTTTTATTTTCCATTTTATTTACTTATTAATGTATTTATTTTAATTAATTTATTTTTAATGTATTATTTTATTTTATTTATGTATAATTACCCTTTAGCCCGTATTTATTTCCCCAGTTTTATTTCTTTCTTTGTTTTCTTTATACATTTCTTTATGTATTTCTGCTTCATTATGCAAATGAGGGGGGGGTCATTGAGGTCATTCAAGGTGTGTCATGTGACTTCCTCAAGTCTGAATGATACCAAATTTTTGGTAGATAGCTTATCTAAAGTTGTATAAAACTTGTTAATATCTCATTTCCTTTTCCAAATATTGACAAATGAACTTGCAAAGTGGAGTGGCTCAGCACATAAATACTCAGCAAACATTGGGCCAGCCATCACAAAACTCACCAGATAGGTCCACATAAATAACTGAAACATACCCTAAAACATTCATTCAACTCAACCCACGCAATCTTCATTTTTTTTAGTTATTTGTGTGAGTAGACTTACAATAACCTGCACATCTGAAAATCCTGTAGTTCTGATTCAGAAACTTTTTTCCAAACCTCTTGGTCTGAAAAATGAAGCTAATGTGGAAGTGCCTTAAACCTGCATTCTTTCTAATGGCCAGCAGAGGGTGACTCCACTGGTTGCAAAAAGAAGTTTGGGATTTACTTGCACATTCCTAATGGGTTTATGGCCTCAGTTTTTAGTTTCAGGTCTTCTTCAAAACAGCAGGATGTTCATTTAGTAAATTCTGGTCCCATTTAGAAGAAACTACACCCAAAACTAGAAGCTTGTCAATCACAAGGTTGCCACACTAGTGTGGCTACCTGTCGTTAGTGACCTGTTGTGATTTGACAATTTGCTACCATAGTGACCTGTCACTACATAGATAGTCGAAGTCGAATCATATCCACTGTACCATGTGCATTTAACTAGGCATGAACTTGTTTTTGGGGTGCAGTCCAGTGTTGTCATCTAAGAGCTTTCACCCTTTCACGGTGGGTTTTCAGTTCATGAAGTTTCATTTTGGTCACCCAACAACGTACTTATTCGGCGGTCGGTTGTACTAAAAGATACTCTAAGGAGACGGCTGTTTATGTTTCATGGTATGTACATTTTGTTTTGGGCCTGTTTTTTCGTTTGCTAAAATTAGCATCTCAGCTAATATCATAAAGGTGTAAAGTGTGACTGTGTGGCAATGGCAAATGGTCTACAGAGCCTCTTTGCAAAATTTAGGCACCAGGGAGGGCTTTCATTAATTTGTTTCTCCACCTTAAGGTTTTTCCATTTTTTTCTCACCTATCAGTACATGTAAATACATTTTACTGTGTGAGCTAGCTATAGCTCAACCTTCATTAAATCAGGCCTCCCATAACATCACATCTGTTACTACAAGTATAGTTATTATACACTTGGATTCATGTTATTGTGTGCAATCATATCATGGTTTCTAACTTAACAGTCAGTCAGCTTCTGCTCCCGCTGTCTTCCTCTTTCCCTGTACTGCCTTCACTTTCTTCCCTCCATCTTCCTTCCTTTACTTAGAGGTGACTGTGACTAATGAGTCTTCAGAGACCTCTTGTTGTAGGAGGAAGAGAAAGAATGGCTTCCACAGGCACACATTTAAAAGATGTATTGTGATGCCAGCAATTTGCCTCGGAGGCCCGTGTTAACTAGAGTATTCACTTTCCACTCAAATGAAGAAACAGGGAGAGTGTCAAAGAGAGAAAATAGTCTCAACTGCACCAAATCTAATTACTGTTAGGATGCACACAGGTTCGGAAACACTTGGCCCTGTGACACTGATGCTTAATTGCAACAGCATGTTGTAAATCTTATATGGCAGATTGCTGCTGGGCAATCAGACAGCAGCAGCACAAGGACACGCTGAAGATGAGTTTTCTTAAGGGTATGTAATATAGAGAATATAATTTCACATCTGGAAAGGATGAGATTACATTATTTTGTCTCCACCTTTTCTGCAGTTTTGTTTTGAAATGCTCTGGCCTTCTGTCTTCCTACATCTGACGTTCAGCACTCACAGATGTCACATTTATGTGGTGAAGCACTGAAAAATCACTTGATAATCAAACAACATGGCCACAAATGGAGGAAAAACTACAGATATTCCCTCTTAAAATGTCACAGAACTACCTTCACAAATGGAGCACACATATCCCAACCATCCAATTTAATATGACACACATGTCTAGTGCAAATATAAAATTTAAAATAGCAACACAGTCGCTATTATGTCATTTCCATGAGCAGAGAAAAACTGCCATTTATTTGTAGAAAATGTGTTATTTAACTTACTTACTGAATTGTGATTCCCCCCCTCCTCCTCCTCCTCCAATAGGGCAGGATGTGGTAGTTGAAATATGCTGGCTGCACAAGCTCTGAGTTCTCAACACCAATCATACACAATGTGACAACTGTGTCACTTATAGGCTATTAGGCCCCTGTCTAACAAGCCTAACTCATGACATACAAGGCACCAGTGGCTGAGCTTAGTTGTGCTGCACCCAATTGTGTCAAGTCTCTCCATCCAGTGCTCCAGTATGGAGCTTCCTCCCTTATCAGCACTGACCTTCCCCAGCACTGTCACCCATTCTGCTCTCCTCCGCTCCCCTCGACTCTAACCTTCCTCCAGCCTCCCCAGGCTGTGGCCTCCAGCTCATCAGGGGGAAATTGGGCCAGCACTGGCTAGATGATGAGGCTGGACGACAGCCCCATCGATTAGCTGTCCCCCAGGGCTGATCGGTGGCTAACTGCTTGCTGGATGGAGTCTCATATCTCTGCCCTTATTCCCAACACCCCCACCCTCACTAACACCCCCACTCCTCATAACCAGCACCATATCCCTTTGGCTTTAAGACCACGCTGGTGCTTCCTTCCCCCAGCTCAGGTAGGGAAAATAACAGGTCTGGCTGGTGGGAAGGTCACGACGGTAGATTTATGTCCAGTTTAACAGAGTAAGGGTGCAGACATGAGCAATCAGAGTCAATGTAGGATCCTATATTTTCACTGATAGACCAGGGACAGGAGCTATTCACTCCCCTCAGCTTGATACCATTTCAAAGTCATGCACAGAGCAAAGAAAGAGGGGGAAAAACGGCTTTTGCTCTCTGGCAGATACACAAGTAAGATAACTGGTGAGGCTTTTCCATTTATTTTATTCCTGAAGCAGGTTCAGCTCTCAGTGCTTCTTTCGTGGCAAGCAAGAGATTGCTGCCAATTTGATAGTGATGATGACAAAGAACAAGGAAGCAGTTGCAGGTCATGATCACAGTGACATGTCCACTCTCAGCTAACGGGCCAGTCTTTCCATCTCTGCCCTACACTAACTGGCCTATAACTTAAGCAAGGCCCTTAATAGCTTAGCATGGCAATGACCATTAGAGTCCCCGAGTGAGTCCCTGATAAAATCAGAATAATCACTGGCTTCGAGTTCCCTGTTCTTGCTCTGTGGGATACAGAAGGGGAAGTACCCACAAAGCAACTGATTCCGTGGGTAGATGCATAAGCAAGTACATGTGTGTGTGTGGTGGGGGTGGCTGTATTCATACTTGATTATAGCAATTCAACCTTCAAACGGCAACATGGGCTGCGGCTGACCTGCAGGAGCGCTGGATAATTACACTGCGTGACCCCTGCTGACCTCGCAATTGCCTGCTCTGTTTATCAGATTTCACATTTTCTGACGATGTTCCGCAGAGAAATCTTTGGGCCATTTGTGAGATGGATTAGATTGCTATATTGAAGGGCCCGTTGGGGGGAAGGGGGTCGACGGGTGCTTTCATGTTTGTTTGAGATTGGGAAACAAGAGACAGAGCTGGTGTAGATGAACAAGGCGGCAGATCTGTATGCCAGACGAAGAAAAGGAGCCCATTTCCAGGCCAGCCGCAACAAGCCACTGAGAAACTATTCAGGGAATCTTGAGTGAGAATCTCCTGATAGATCTCAGACCGAGGCTTAGAAAATGTGTAAAAGGTCATTCTATTAATCTGGATATACATGCTGAGAAACAAACCTAGACTAGACTTATTTAGTAATGTTGTATTCATTCCTGAAAAAGCATTAATTCAGAGATGAAATCTTACTGTGTCGGTAAACTCCAAAATCAATCAGATCGACAGCTTGCTAGTTGGCTGACTTGAATATAGTCTCATGTTTGCAGAAGAATCAGACAGAAACAGGGAATAAAAATAATAATTTGTGTATCAGGGTTTACATACCCACTGAAATATGTTGTCATTATTTCAATTACTTTTTTGACACTGCCTTTCCTCTAGGATGTGCATTAATGGCAAACAAAGTAATCTTTTCTATTTATATTCCTGCAAAGGCAAATCTATCCCCCAACACGTCTTCCCCAACAGCTCTACCTAGAAATAAAAAAAAACAAAAGCCAGAGCTGAGGAACAGCTCCAATTAAAGCTAGTGCCACACCATAAATCTTGGCCAGGCCTCTGTGAAATTGTGATGGGCATCTGAACAGTGCTTGCAAGGCCACAGCGGACCGTGTGAAACACACTAACGACAATTTTATTCAATAGTTCATCAGCTGGCCTAATGTAGAAAGAAAGATTTTCTTGTGCTTAAATGAGTTTTAATGTGGGAGAGAAGAGTTGGCCTGCCTGGGCCTGGCTGATGAAGATTAGCTGAATTCTTCCATTAGGAGAGGCTGTCTGGTGCAGCCGGCTGAAGTGGCAAGACAATAACCAAGTGCTAATTGTGTGCAACCAGGTCCTTTTTCTTCAGCATACGCAATGGGCCTGGTTTGTGTGCGTGTATTGCATGCGAGTGCTTGTGTCTATGTATTTGCAACAAAGCTGAGTTTGGGAAAATAGGTCAGAGAAATACAGGAACCCAGCCAACACCTAACCTTCCTGACGTTCCCCTAAGGTTTTCTGTTTGATAGTGTTTCTTGTAACTTTCAAAAAACCTTTGATAACATTCAAGAATGTTCCCAGAAAGTCTCCACTGTGTTCCGTTATAGTAACATGACAATTGTTTGGGAACATGGATCTCCACAATGTTCAGAGGATGTCCCTGCGTGGTTCACATACAATAACTATGCACGGGGGTGATTTACGTATGTCCAGACAACAACATTCAACAAAGAATTTGTGGGCTTTTATCTAGCATCTGAAACCTTCTTTCAGATTGACGTTTTAGGGGATAAGTTGTGTCATACACACAACTTCACACAACTAATTCTGTCACTTTCCATGTGTATAACTACTTGCCGCTGGATGCCTTTGATGGTAGACTACAGACACATGTGAACAAGCCTAAATTCTTGGGGAGATATTTGGAGGCAAGTTAGGCAAAGTTTTTGGCTTTGAGTGGGGCCATTGAGAATTTAGACATGGTTGAAGGAAGTGTCATACCTAGTTCATTTAAAGGAGACTCAAGCCTTAAAAGCACTGCAGAGACTGTTTCATATGGCAGCGGTCCTTATACAAATGGTCTATCAAACGCTTCTCTCAACATTTGCTTGTGAAAAATACGTGAAAGACTATGTCTTGTTGCATTAGCAAGTTAGGGCACTTTAAGAATCAGCTCTTAGAGGGTCTTTCCACTCTGTATGTTTAAAATACTCATGTTACTGTGAAACTTCAGTATCAGTTTATATTGTTACTATAATACTCACTCCATGTATGTAAATGGGTGGACAAAACATTAGAAGCACTTAAACTAGTTCAATTCACCACCAATGACTATGGACTCATATACGTGAGAGATAGGCCATATTGCAGGGCTGTTGTATTGGATTGCTATAAAATGAACCGGTGTACATAATAAACTCATTGGGTACCATAGAGGTTCATTGAGGGTGAAACTTTCACTGAGTTCTATGCCTCCAAAACGCTCCCTCTCTTTTCATGCTGTGGTAAGCAGCATTGTCCTGAAACCTCCGACCACATCCTGTCCACAGGATGCAGGTGGAGGCCCAGTAATGAAGACTGATGGGATGGACATATAACTGCACCTGTAACTCTAGGCTACTATCAACTGTCAACAACACTTGGGATTCACTACGCTGTAACTTGGCCAACCATCTGTATAAATGGAGGTATGAGAGAGGAGTAGGAATGTGCTCCAATCACTCACCTCTGATTGCAGAGCTGGCATGCAAAGCAGTCCAGGTGGTAGACATTCTCCTTGGCCCTCATGACCATCTCGAAGGCTGGAATTAGCTTGCTGCAAGCTGCGCAGTTCCCCGTAACACCAAACAACCTGAGCCACCCACACACAAAGAAGATATGATGTAAGTCATTCCTCCAAGCTTCAGTTCACAAACATACTTGTGTACAACTTAGGTGTTTAGCTTTCAAGCACCGGAAGAACGGGGAAACTGCGAACCTAGTCTGACTAACCGGAATTCCTGTTAGTCAAACTAGGTTAGCAGGTTCCATGATCTTGTTTATTGAACCTGTGAAGAAAAAGAAATGTGACAACTAAGAACCATCAGTTAAGCTTTCTTGGAAGGAATAAGGCTAGCAGTTTGCCACTGCTTTCAGCCTTTGTGCTAAACTAGGCTAAACACTCCCTGGCTTACTTCTGCATATTATTTTGGGTTTAGAATTTGTACACACTTTGAACTTTTGAACAATTTTGACTCAACACACCACTTTGTCCACGCTTGCTCCCCATTATAACTGGAGCTACACAAAACAGACTGAATGCTTCTGCTGCTTCTTGGTGACTCTAAGAATAAGAGTGACAGCTATCAAAGATATTGTAATACACATACTAATAGAAGCTGCTGAAACAGAGTCTGTGAATCACTCACAAAAATAGGTTGCACAGAGCCGGGCTACAGTAGCACAGTAAAAAATAGCAGGGCCGCAGCTTGTGCCATAGACATAGATGGGACATGGGTAGCGCTACTGCCCCGGGAGGACCCTATTATTTCTTGCTCCGGGGACATTAATGTGAGTATTCATTAGGGATTCAGGGCTGCTACTACACAGAGACCTAGACTAGAGTAGCAAGGGAAAAAAATATCTGATAACGAAATCATATAACAAAATAACCTATTAAGCAGACTTCTTGAGGCACTTTTAGCTGTCGTTGTTAAAATGATAAAACGGCATGCCACTCTCAGAGTCTGTAAGAGATCGCAATCTGATAAATGATCTCAGGGCTTGAGATATGCAGGGTTGTTTATTAACCTTCAGAAAGTATGTTTCCCAGAGGCAAAGGAAGCAGATAGATTGTGCCCTCATGAATACCTACAGAATTAAGATCCACTGTCAACACACCTTGAGACAATGAAGGATATCTCTTGCAACATGGCAGGTGGGTAAAAACAAAGAGGGACAATTCGATGGATTAGAGCTACCTTAATTAAAAGAATTATCCTTTTTCCTTTGAGCAATCTAAATTTAGATACATTTGTGGAATCTCTTGTTCTTTCTCTTTTCTGCACAAATGTACATTTGCTGGAAGGCCTTCTGAGATTTCTGCAAGCCGAGTAATTTCTCTAAAAAATAAAACTTCTATTTATTACGCGATAATGAGCATTTGAGCATAACAGTAGCACTTTGTACGGCATCTTACAACAAAGAGTCACACCGCCGCCACCTCTCACTGTGCAGGGGTGAATGTCCTTGTCAGTATACTGAATCAGACTGCATGCACTCAAGGCTCTGGATTATAAATGGTGGAAGGTATTCGTGTAAAAAAGTGATGTTTTAAGCTTTGTGCCTGTCAGCTTGAATCAAAGCAGTGTTCTGTTTCACTGTTCGCCGTGTCTGTCCATGCTTTTCTCTCATCTCTTGCAAATTTAAGGTGGCCTGCGCTGTTGAAAAGGGCTGTCACACCACTTTGTGTGTGCCTCCCATCCGGTAGGCACTTGAATCAATAAATAAGCCCACTACTTTCCTCCGAGGTTGAAGTGCTGAAGTGAAGTGACAACTTAAAAAGCCAGAATGAGACCACCAACAAAACTTCAAGTAAAAGGTTTGCACACTGTGGAAACACACTGAAGACAGAAAAAAGAAAACAATTGGGTAATGTTGCAGCTTGCCTATATATTTAGTCATGCTCCCTGGCTAAAATGTCTAAACAATGTTAGTGCAGTGCAAAGACCAGAAGAATAAGATACATCTGGACCAAGTTATGTATTCTGAATTGGTGAAATAAATGTCAGCATGGCTTCCTATGATGGTAAAAATGGTCCCCCCTAAAAAAAAAAGGCCCTTTCGTGGACATCAACATTCTACCAAACAGAGTTACTGGAGTCTGGGAAAGAGAAATTCTATTTTGAAGGATATTTTTCAGCCAATACATGTATTGATTTTTCTTAGTAAGGAAATGGAATCCATGTAAAAGACCCACTCAATAAGATTCCTTTTTGTTTTTTAAAGTGTTGTACCTGCTGCTTTAAATGATTAAACACCACCTCCCAAGCAGACATATGGGAAAATGCATACTGTACAATGCCTCCCCAAATCAAACAATCTTTTTAGTGTCTCTGACAAGCTGAGCTGAAGAAGCGGAGTTGTTGATAACAGTCTTTAGAGATTTACCCAAACTGCATCTGTGGCACTGCCAGCATCTAGCTCGCTGGGTTCTTGTGTGGCGAACACTTTTGAAATCGGCTCACCCTGCGGGAAGGGAAGATGGATGGAGTGTACCTGCCACTCGTCTTTCACCGCTCCGCCAGTTTGATGCCACAGATACTAATGGCTCTCGAGGGAGGAGGCAAATTAAGCGTGGTTTGGTTATAATGAATTCAAAAGCACAAGCTTCAACACAATCAGAGGAGGTTTAGAGGCATTGTGTGCAAGATCCAGGGCCTGGGATTATAATTGGTAATAAATGTATACATTTCTAATGCATCACTCTCAGGATGACAATGGTACAGCTGTCTGCCACATCTAGAAAGCTGCTAACTGTGGGCCTGCTGACAAAAAAAACAAAAAACATAAGCAGAATAGCAGACTTGACATACACTCATATCCATGGCTGACAAAATAGCATGTATATTTAAAGAGGATGAGGATACAACATGAAATTAAAATTCATGCTTTACTCAAATCTGAATTTGAAAGAGAAGAGAGGCATTCAGTGCCCAGTACCTTGTTTCAGTCAAAAGGCATTCACTGTGCATTACAGCCTGGTACGGCTCAGTGGTACCCATTTGATGAGAGAAAAACAGACACCAATTAAATTATTCCACAAGGCTTTAGTCCAGTGGACCCCAAAACCCAATCTGAGTGCGCAGCCCCCGCCCCATTTAGAGAATCCAGGAGTGGTGTCATGCCAGTTCTTTTTCTCAGCTTCGTCAAGCTAAATCCAAAATACGACCCCCTATGGTGTAGAAAATACATGCATTAACCTAGAATATACACATGAAGCCATACATAATGTACAAAGGCAAAGACGTCTGATGCTGGAGTGATTTTCAAAAGCCTCATCTCTGAATGTATATGCAACTTTGTTATAATATAAATGTTTCACATTTCAGACAACATACAGCTGCAGACAAACCAAACTCAAGCAGCTTTTAAAAGTAAGTCAGCACTGAATCACATTGGACAAAAAGTTGCTGCTTCACCGCTTTGAAAATCAAAAAATCACAGCTCAATATGTTTGTTCACAGCCGGTAGAAAACCTATAGGACATGTTCGGACAGGTAAAGATGTTTGTTGATAATTTTATAGGCTTTAATCTTTTTTAATTATTCTAATAGAAACATCGGTGCATTGATGATCCTTTGGTTGTAGCTGCCACATACTTTTGAATGATTTCAAATTACATGTTGAGGTGATACACTGTTTCTGGACATTGATTTAAATACTATTTTCCATGCTGTGACCACCACAAGCTGAAGTCCATTCACCTGTACTCCATTGAGGTAGAGGCAGAAAATCTTAAGAGACAGATATCTCAACACCTGAACAGACAAAACCTGCCATCTGCATCGACAGATGCTACTAGAGGGAATAAGACATTTTTATGTAATTTGGGTGAAACGCTCCTTTAAAACTAATTGCTGAAGGCTACATAATGAACAAACTTTGGTCAAGAGGATCAATCAACTCCCCCATCATTCACCTATACATCACCATCAAGGGCAACAAATTAAGCTTTTTAGGGTTAATCCATTTTGGAGAGCAGAGGACAGTGACAGCATCAGGGCCTCGAGTTGGCGTTTGAAATTCCGGTGGCGGCTTCGCTCTCCTCTTCCCTCCTCCAACCCCCATCTCTTCCATCCCTCCCACCACTTCAATTGCTTCAGCCTCAGCATGCATTCATCAGCTGCCGGATTAGAATTTGTTTCCTCACAAACCATTGATCATTGGCCTATTACTAGGCAAATGACAGTTAATTACCCACTACATTAACCACCGGGACCCGGGGACTAACTCCCTGGGCCATCAGTCAACATGATGAATGTGGCAAGTTCAGTAATGCACGACCATTCCCTCGTCTGCCTGCCATGCTGAGAACAACCCCAGGATCTCACTTCCAGGCACCCAGGGAAAATCTATGGCAATCTACATAATTACAGGCTCAGGGTTAATAACAGACAAATGATTTGTTGCATCTCAACATAGGCTTTTTTAATGGGACTGTGCTTTGTCCATTTGATGATCCACACTGGTGTCCCACTTGGAATTTAATCACAGTGAGGAGACGCTTGGAAATGCAACCAAGAATCTTTCCATAAAAGGGACAAGAGAGGCAAGAAATTGTTGATATGGTTTGCCCATCAATGCTTCATCTCAAGAACATCTTGACATGAGCAAGACAACAGAAACAGAATAGAAAAATAGAAAGGAGTTGATGTACACTGTGGCTGTGAGGGTAGGGGAGACAATTAAGGATGGCAGATGTAATTAGACTTGTGCATTCCTCAATTTTGCCACCCCCCTGGATGTATGGTTGTCAGTGATTAAACAACTCTAGGGGCAAAATTATTTCAATTACCACAGGCTTGACCTGGGAATTGTCCCTGGGATAAGATTTTCCTCCTTGAGTGCCCCGACTTGCCTGACTGCCGGCTCTATCAGTTCTCATCTGCACCTGGACTCTGATATCCTAATGATGAATTATGGCCTGCTTTGTGAAAGACTGCAGAACATACAGAGGAACATTCGCCTAAACTGTCAGCCTGAAGTGCAGCCACAGAGTGCTACCTAATTAGGTCCTATAAAAACTCCTTGAAAAGGTTGAAAAACACTCACCATTCTACATCACACATCTCTGAAACTGTGAGAAGAGATAAACTACTGGGGGCAATCATGTCCTAGGTTACTATCATCAAGTAGCTTTATTTAAAGTGAGTGCATCGACAAATCTTTTGAAATTAAATTTTTTCAAAAGCAGACCCTGTCTTAACCTATCACGGGATTACCCCTTATCTAAACCTTTAACCCCTTCTGTCAAATCTACTCGTAACATCACATAATTCCAGGTCAAGATTTACCCAAGCTCTTCTGTCCTTAAACAAGAAAACACTCCAAGTGTACTCAAAACAAAGTAAAAGGCTTTCAGCACAGTTTTTGGCAGTGCTGTATTTGGGTCCATTTTGAAGAGGGTGTAATGAAAGTTTTTGAGCCCTGCAGGAGCCAGATGTGCAGTTCGATAGGCACTTCTCTACGCCAACCCACCTGCAATCCCAAACATGGTGCCAGGCTGTGGCACACCAGCCCTGTAATTATCTTCACCAAACATGCACAGTCCCACGAGTCATTGCTCTTCACAGCTAATTTAGCTAATCTCAACCGGAGGGGACAGTCCAAAAAATGTGTCCGGGCGACTGAACTGAAGCATTCTAGTTAAAATGAAAATACCTGTTTTATGTCCCAAATGGACACAAAATGGTCAAAAAAAAAGCAAAAATCTGCAAGTGCAGAACTTTTTCTTTAGAAATGTGCAAAGGTGATGTATTTGGAAACAAGAAAGAATTATACAGGTTGCTGCACTAGAATCAACAAAGTTTTGGGAAATATTGATAGAGAAAAGAACCTTCTTAAGAACATCACACCTAAAAGGAGGCATTATTACTATTACTATATAGATCAACCAGTGGACATGACACAGGCCGGTAACATTTTCAAGTTCAGATCAATTGGAGTGAATTAATTTGACGAAACCCACATAACGTCATCCTAAACTATGTTATAGAATTGACCTTAACATCTGCCTCACTTGGCTCAGTTGTACCCCATTTGGCTGTTAGCAAAAGGAACAACAATAACCTATTTTAATAATAGGACAACAGGGAATGTTATGAGTCAGGTAGCAATTTAGGAACACTCTGATTAGATTGGAAGGCACATCCTGTTGCATTTCTGACTATATATGGGCACCTGCCTATTTTAAGACAGACTTAACTTTGAAGACTCAGAAAGTTAGAATTTGATTTTTACAGTGTAAGGTTTCAGTAAAAGTTATGTGAAACTCTTAATTAGCTTTTATCTCAACATACAGAAATTCATCTGCATAATTTTTTCTATTTTATTAATGATAGCGTTGCTTTATTTTGTTATTAGAAAGGACAAGATTACTTCTTTTTTTTTGACAAAATGACAAGATTACTAAGAGCGTTGTGTAATAGCTGTCTCCCCAAATCATACAGGCTGTACTTCAAATGCATGCTAAATTGTATTGTCATTGAAAGCCAGTAATTTTTCCCATCAGTGGCATTCCTTCTGTGCTTTTGGGAAACAAAACAAAGGTACCCCACTCTTGACCTCTCCTTAAGGAAATGTAACCCCTCTCATCAGGACAATTAAGCTCTGGATGGAAACAGACTCTTCAGTATGTGTGACCCTCCTTCAGACTCAATCACTCGTGATTATTGGCACTCTGTTTGACCTCTTAGCATTTTCAGATTACATGTGAAAGCCCAATTTAATTACAGGAACTTCAGAACACGTATTTGCGAGCTCTGGCATTATTGGCGAGGTAATTGCTAGACGTGTGAAGTGAATTGTGGTGTTGGGAGGTTAATGGCAGCCAAGCTTTCGTAAGCACAACATAACAATTATAGGGTGCTTTCAGAGCTTTTAACATCCATGTGCCATCTCATTAAACCGCAAACTGAGGTGTCGGCTGCAGAGGTAGACACGCATTTCTTTGAATCAAATTTTCTGCCATTTGAACCTTTAAAAGACACAGAAAAACATAACAAATTGATTGAGACTTTATAAAAACAAGTGATATGTTCACAAACATTACACTAACTTCCTGTTGTGGTTTGTAGCTTGCAATGGTCAAATCTAATGTCTCTTCAGGGTTGATTTTCAACAGTAAATTTTTTTTCTCAAAAATATCTTGGACAGAAAGGGGATGCCGTGCAGCGCTGAACAATTTTACTCCCAAACACCCAGAGCTGAAGCATGTTATTACACCCCCCAAATCAGCATCTGGAAGATGTGGCCTTTACACATGGTCCATCAGGTGAAATCTGATTGACACATTGTTAAAACACTGACATGGATGGGAATATTATAAATATTTCCACCTCTGCCTCCAAGCCAACTGTCACAAGCTGTCAGCAGCAATATCTTTTCATATTCATTGCGTTGTCTTATTATCCTGTTAAGTATCAGAGAAAATCTCTTAACAATCTGCCATCAAAAAAGTTCAACATTTTGGATAAATACAGTGGATTAATCTGCCTTTCAAAAAAATTAGTGGAAGGTACAAAAATATCTTAAAGGGACAATTCAGATCCACATTTTATGTGGATGTCCAATCAGTGGCCATGGTAAATGCAGTCGAGTGGAGCAATAAATTCATTAGTGCATGCTATGTTGAATGAAAAATCAGAGCTTGTTGAATAGTTCTTCCTGCATCCAGCACCGTCATTTGACAGTGACGTAGTTAGTGGCACGGAAGAACGCAGGCTACCTCAGCTTGGATTTCTAGCTACTGCCTGAGTAGCCAGGGGGCATTCTTTAGATGCCACTCTCTTCGCTTCTGTTGCTAGCTACATTTCCAGTAGCAAAATTGGCATTCCAAAATATGACTGCAGAGGATATTATGGACGAGGATACGTTTTACATTGTTGACTTAGATAGTCAGCCATCTTTATTCGAGCCAGAGAAAAAAAGGCAGCGGAAAGAGGCCAAGGCTGCCACTGCAACCGCAGCCGTACAGAGGATATAGCCCCAGTGGGGAGCCAGAGTCACAAAGACCAAACACCAACTGGTGGTGCCTTTGATTCAATTGCCCTCTGATACCAACAGAAACTGAATCATTCTGCTGCAATAAATTTTAGAGTAAGCAGTTTTGATGGATACTGACCCCCGAGAGAGCCCGTCTGTGCGTTACAATGCAAAAGTTTTACTCCAGATTTGGACAGAGGTGTGCTGGAGACCTTCTTCATTATTTAACTGTAAAAAGTACACCAAAACCAGCAGGGCAGATGAGAGGCAGATGACAATGATTTTTGTCACCTTATGCTATGTTTGCTATGCTATGTATACTGCATTGCTAGCTAAGCTAATATTGTCACTGTTGGTAACTTACTCCCACAGGCTGGAACTTTATACTGCGGCGTTAAGAATTTACCATCAATACTGACTCCACAAAGGAGAAAAAAATGTCTGCTCATCCACGCAGATGGTCATGAAAATGAAAAATCCTTTGAGTGTACATTTTCAAATCTGCCCCAGATTTCATGTTGGAGTCCAGGCCTGAGATATCTACATGCAAATTATCAAATACACTTATTGTGTACCACCCACTGGCAACAGGAAGTAAGTCTTGTGTGACAATCATCATGTGATTTACATTAAATTTTCACAGCGTGGTCCACACTTGATATACTGGAACATGACCTATAATTAGCGGCTGTTCAGTAGCGCTAGTAGTAGACGCAGGTAGTGACATTTAACTCTGTCATGCAGTGTCCAAAATGCTTTAAAATTCAGAGCTCAGTCAGACCTCCGGCAATGGTGCCACAACTGCAGCAAGACTCAAAATGCGGGTTGCCATGTTTGATAAGAGTCCGGGCCTGAGGACATCTACATGCCTATTAGGAGTTATAGTCATTTCACTACCTACTGGCAACAGGAAGCGACCCTTGTATGAAAATAATGATTTGATTTGGAGCTTTAAAGAATACAAAGCCTTCATCCAATTAAGAAAAACCTCGAAACTTCGAGCCATGTCAATTGACCTCGGGAAATGACGTTGCGGATGCAGCTCGCCCGGACGTGCGGGAGGTTCGAGGGCCCTCTAATCACTGCTTGCAGCTTTAATTTTTTATTTTAAACCCTTTTTCAAAATGTCAAAAAATCCAAGAAATCTAACAATACATCTGCAAAAGCCGATCACATGATGATCAGAGAAATGCCCATCGTCACCAGCACATTGTCACCAGAAAGAAAATTAAGATCTTCTTTTGGACCTGTGTGATGTGTCGTGAAGTGAGCTGACATAATGATTTCTGCAGCTCACCACCTCGGTGTGCAGGCCCGGCTCTCCCACCCATTGATCAGGCTTCTTAATGCAGCAGAGCTGCCTCAGAAATCACCAGACTGACACACGGCTGCTTCTCTGACTCTGATTTCAGATCGCTTTGATTGCATCTTTAGCATTTCACAGATTAAAAGCGTATGGAAAACTGGTGGAAGTTGCAATCAATGCAGCAGGAACCCCTTTGCAGCCACTGTTATGTCCTCCAGCCTCTAACCACCATGTACATCAGACATACAAGAGGCAGGCATGACCTCAGCAATATATTGATTCTTTTTTAACCCCAAAACCAATTACAGATTAGACGCTTTCTCAATAATGAGTCTTTGTATGGATTTGGCCTGACTGATTATTTTCAGTTTTTGGATCCTGGCTTGAACAAACATCCTGGACAATAGGACAACATGAGATGATGCTTTAAAAACCGTTTAAGCCAATACTGTCCTCAGGTTATTAAGTCTTAAGATGTATGTTTGGCACCTTCTGTAGAAGTAGATAGCTCTCACATGACCCAGCACAGACAAAAGGCTAAATTTGCCAACACTGTCAGGTAGCTTAATTAAGTTGTTAATTCCTTTGCTAAGTGACATGTTTTTCTGTGTACCTTGGCCAAGGGCATAGCAGTATGTTGCATTATGTTGGGACCTCACATGGGAAACAAAGAAGATGCCTACTTCAACAAGGAGGCCTCAAGCATTAACAAATAAACTGCGCCAAAGCCCCTCTGATTCCACTAAATGACACCAGAGTGTGACATTAACCTCTTTTCCTGGGCCCTATCCCCAGGTAAAAAAAAATTAATAACATACCCATAAAATAACATACTCAGGAATGAATCAGGTATACCTCCTCAACCAATAGGCCTAAATGCATATTTCTGGGATCCATTGACAGGTCATTAGCCCAGGAATATGAATCAATTGCAAGTAAACGTGTTTCTCTTATTAATCCAGAGTAAATAGAGATGTAACAATTTTTCATCCTTGCCTAGTATAAAATCTACATTTCAAAGGCAATATCACCGTCATAACCAAGACCCTGCTGATGTTAATGCAAATGAAGGTCTTCTCCTACTTCTTGACTACAACTGTAGCCTTTCTGTACAGTCCCATATGTTACAAATAACATTTTAATATACACAATAAATGTTTAGCAATAATCACATGACCGAAGAGCACCATGTTATACAGGCAGATAAATCGTAAATCGAGAATAAAAGGCCCCACAGTGACATGCCTCAGCCAGGGCTAAAGAATGATATAAACGGAAAATTGAATGGTTGAATGGAAAATTGCAGTAACGCCTACTGCAGTTCCCCATGTAATGCAAATGACCTTCATCGGACCAAAAAAATAAGCAAAGGTATGGCAATATTTGTAGTTGTATATGTATTAATGGGTCGACATCCCTGTATATATAGTTTTTGTGCTCGAAAGGGATTCGCTGCCCCCTGGTACCAGGGGCACTCAGGCTCATTTAAAGTTAAATTCCAAATCCTGGATTCCTACTGAACAAGCCACATGGGAGCGCAGGAGGCTCCTGTGGTGTAGTCATGATGCCAGCAGACCAATAAAAGGGAGCGTATTCGTTTCTGCCTTTGCCTTTCCACTACAACTTCAGTTGCTACAGAAGATGACCTGCTTCAGAGATGACCTTTCTTCTCTAGGTAAAGATGTTCATGCTGGCCCCACACTAGAGGGGACTTGAGCAGATTTAGGAATTCAATCACGGAGGTGTTCTGAATATGAAACATGTCTGAATCTGCTGTTTTCCTTTCCTGTGTGAAAAAAGGGCAATTATTATGTCTTGCCGCAGTACTCAGGATCTTATGTACCTGGCTTTGTGTGACTTTTTCTGTCTCTTTTCCTGTAACCTCCACACAAACACGCCAATACGCCTTATGTGAATCCACACACATTTACATCTGGTACCCACAGATAGTATGGTGGCCTAACGCACTTGTGCTTTACACCATTTTGGTGAGGATAGTGACTCCACGTGTGTCCGACCCCTTTGTTTAAGCTTTGCGGGCCTGAACGTCTTTTTTGGATCATCACGTGACGAGCCACCCACGTGGTCATGATAACCAAACCTGCGGTACCGGATCCCTACAATTAGCATTACTCTCTGGGGTTTCCTCATGAATAAATCAGGCTGTTAAAATTGCCACATTTACATCTCAGCAGAGCACAGCGACTACAACTATGATTGGTTATGCAGGCTGTGTTATCACAGAGATTCAGGTTCGACCATCACAAAGCATCCCACTCTTCCTTTCTGAATAATGCGGTTATAGTGAAGGAGAGCGCGATGTCAAAAACATCACATTATGTTCACTTCTGCACAATAAAAACAACCTGATAAGTTCTTCTCAGTGCTCCCAAACATGATGGTTAACCAAAGATGGTTTACAAAAGGATTCTATCATAGCAGGTTCTCACCAAGTCAGCACAGAATAAATTGACCAGCAATGATCACTGGAGAGATCTGATTGCCGTGTGGCCTGGGAGGCAGCGTCTTGATCAGGGGGGTGGGGGTGGGGGGGGCACACAATAGTGTCTGGCAGTTCCGCTAGGCCGCCCACTAATTGAGGAGTCGCTCAGGGGTTCAGCGCAAGCCTCACAGCTCTGCCTATACCATCCAAATAACGCCTGTAAGTGGGGCTGACACCAACCAATCAGCATTTTGAAATCCTGTTTTCCACAGTGCTGCCCCTGCCCCTCCTCCACCCCTCACTTTTCTAACAGCTGCAGCCAGCTCCAGTCTCCCTGGCTAGCGATCATCTCCACGTCCTCCTCTCCTGCACCCCCACTTTATCTCCATAAAGGCCTCATTAACCAGGGGTGGCACAGAAAGCCTGGCTGAAGCCCACCACATACACTGCCACGTCCACAAACGCTGCCAAGTCCACACACACCACCGCACTAATTGGTGGCGAGCTGAGCTGACTGACTGCATCTCAGGTTCAGTGTAACACATGCAGACTTGCTGCTTCCACGCTTTCATAATAGAGCTTGTCTCCATCTCACATTTATCCATTAACAATACGACGTGACCTCCTTAATGTGAAACACCACCTCAGACACAAGCAGGTTTTAGGACAACTGCTATGATAGACTTTCTGAATTTCCACACCGTTTTGGCAATTTTAACGTGCAGTTTTTCTGTTAGAAGCCAGCAAAGTACAGCGGTGGCTGTTGTTTTCTGACCTTTTTTAAAAGATTATTTATTGGACTTTTGCCTTTATTTTAACAGCTATAATAGGAAATATGGGAAAGAGGGAGTGGATGGCATGCATCAAAAGGCCGTGGGCTGGCTGCTGTGGTAAGGACTTTGCCTTTATGGTGCACAAGCTCTACCAGGTGTGAGAACGGGAGCTACCTTGTTTTCTTATTTTTGTCCGTCATTTCTATCAGTAATGATAAGACTTTACGCACCAAGCTGACTGAAATCTGGCAACACAGTGACATCAAGGAAGTCCACTGGGTCAAAATGGTAGATTGGCTGCACATAGCGTCTTCTGACCATTCAAAGTGCTTTACACTACATGTCACATTCACCCAATGGCAGAAGCTACAGTGCAAGGTCATCGGAAAGAAACTAATCATTCACACACACACGTTTGTTCCTCTATTATCTCATTGACATAATACATTCCCTGACCCCTTTCCCTAACCATTACACCAACATGCCTAACCCTAAAACCAAGTCTTAACCCTCCCAACATTGACACAAGACCCCATCGGTTAGTATGTACAGCCATCTGGAGCAATTTGCTGTTTGGTGGACGCTTTGACATGCAGACTAGAGGAGCCAAGGATCGAACTGCCAATCTACTGATTAGCAGACGACCCGCTCCGCCTATTGAGCTGATAATATGTGTGATGTCCATGTGAGGTTTTCTGTGATGCTGATTACCAGGAACCGAAAAACTGTTCACCTGCTCATGAAGGCAGAAAGTGTTGAAACCTCCAGTGTAAACCTCCAGTAAGTACAGCAGGACAAAGTGCATGTGATTTTTGTCCCATCAGACTTCTTTTGAGTGCTGAGTGGTCCCAAATCTGTTTTTATATTATTATCAGATAATGTTGGTAATGCGTTTTTTTTGTCAAGAGCTGTTAAAGTGAAACAGAACAATGATGCAGAGAATTAAAACAAGTTCCTTTGGTCTGACGTTTTAATCTTGACTGTCACACTCCTACCAGCGAAAAGGCTCATGTGGAGAGAGTCCTATTTGACACATAAATAGCACTTTCAGATTTTCCACAACACTGTGGACTTGACCTCACAGATGTAAATTGACATGCACTCTCTTTTCTGTGTCTGGATGTTCAAACTAATCCAGTTCCTGTTGAGGATTCAGCCCCCAGCGATCATTGGAACATCCCGTCTGAGTGTGTGGAGGCTGATCCCTGACCCTGATGTCTGTGCTGCTCTCAGCCCTACAGCTAAATCTTGCTGGATCCTCTCTCAGCTGGTAAAGTGTTTACTCATACACCTGCGCATGCACGCACGCACACACACACACAGGTTAAAAGTCATACTAGAGGGGCAGTGTTTGACTAACAGGTGATCTATCTCTATCTCTCTTTTTCCTGACCTCTCTGTATCACCGCCTCCAACGCTCACTCCATCCTCTCTTTGTCGGGCGTCAACCCTTGTCTGGCTTCATCTGCTCCAGCGGGCCACATTAATCATGCAAAGCTGCATTTGATCATGCCCGCCAAGACATCTGCTTTTGTCACTTGGAGCAATTTAGCATCAATAGTTAAAAATAGAGAGGGGAGATTGTTGTCTTGCCTTTTGGGCATCTTCTGACTATGACAGTGTGATTGTATACAGGCTGAAAGCAGTGGATGATTCCCAAACACATAGCCCTGAAACAAAACAAAACCGATGTGTGCCAAAGCCTGTGGGGCTGCGGAGGGGAAGGGGTGCCACATATCACTGTGTGTCAACCAGCAGGGCTGTTATCGTGCTCTCACATGCCTGCAGAAGAGAGGTGGCAGCCAAATATGCGACAGCGCTGCAGCCAGCTGTGTGTTCCAGGTGAGGCATGGAGCCTGTGCTGCAGAGGCAGTGACCGCAGAGGGCGCTTGCCATTACCACAACATTAAACATAACAACAAATCACTACACACTAGGACTGTCGCTGAAAGCTGCAGAGTCCTCCAGTCCCGGCCTGACCACCGTAAGGAATCTCTGAGTTATCGTTGATCAGGGCATGTCCTTTACCTGCCACATAAAACAAATTTAAAACTTCTTTGAAGTTGCAAAAATCAGGCACATCCTGTCTCAAAATTATGCTGAAAAACTGGTCCACACATGTATTACTTCTACACTGAATTATTGCACCTCCTTATAATCAGGCTTCCTGAATAAGTGCCTTAATACTCTCTAGCTGATCCAGATTGCTGCGGCACGTGTACTGACAAGAACCAAGAAAAGAGATGATATTTCTCCTGTCTTAGCTTCTCTGCACTGGCTCCCTGTAAAATCCAGAATGAAATTTAAAGTCCTTCCTCTCACCCACAAAGCTCTTAATGGTCAGGCACCATTATCTTACCTTATCTTACCTACGAAAGCTAATCACCACCTGGCCCCTTCATACCTCACTGTCCTCCTCTCCCCCAACCAACCCTCACGGTCCCTCAGATCCGCTTCAGCCGATCTCCTCTGAGTGCCCAAGTCCAAGCTCCACGGTTTTGGGGACAGAGCCTTTCCCAGGGCAGCTCCCAGGCTCTGGAACTCCCTCCCTCATGAGATCTGCACCTCTGAGTCCCTCACCATTTCCAGCCCCGCCTTAAGAGCCATCTCTTCACCTCTGCCTCTCCCTAGCCGTTTGTTATCATGCTTCTTTAAAGCGACTTTGAGTTTGAGAAAAGCGCTATACAAATTCAATTATTATTATTAAAGAGCTCATAGTACCTTACTACCCCACCAGAGCACTGCGCTCCCAGAATGCAGGGTTACTTGTGGTTCCTAGAGTCTCCATAAGTAGAATGGGAGCCAGAGCGTTCAGCTATCAGGCTCCTCTCCTGTGGAACCAGGTTCCAGTTTGGGTTCGGGAGGCAGACACCGTCTCTACATTTAAGAGTAGGCTTAAGACTTTCCTCTTTGATAAAGCTTATAGTTAGGGCTGGCTCAGGTGAGTCCTGAACCATCCCTTAGTTTTTCCTTGCCACTGTCACCAAGTGCTTGCTGTTGGTGGGAACTGTTGGGTGTAAATATTCCAAAGAGTACAGGCCAGACGTGCTCTATATGAAATTCAGTTATGAATTGGCGCTATATAAATAGAACTGAATTGAGTTAAAACTAGCAGATATGGTGCATATGTGCAGTATAACCACGAATTGAAGAATTGTAAATCTACTTAAGAGGAAATTGAAGGGGAAAATCATGGTTCAAGCGGTTAACCATGGCTATAGACAAAACACAATACAGCCACCTTGACTATTTTAACTAAAGCTTAAACATTTTGCTTCTTCTCTTTCAAAGAACTTTCCACATATAGCAGATTAAAAATGGGCAGCACTTGAGACCGGAAACCTCTCCTTAATCTGTAAAGCCTTGTGGATCATTGCCTAAGAGGGCAAGAGAGGAGGGTGAGCCATTAATATATGCATGGAAATGACCTGCAGCACTCCCTATATAGAGGGGGCAGAAAAGGTCCACTCGTCTCCAAACTGCACTTAAGTTTAATTAAAAAGACAAAGAAGAACATCATTTCGGAGTGGACAGGCACTGTTTGGTAAGAAGGGGAGCTGGGTTTGGGCTCTTTCAGCAAGCCTGTGTTCTCTTTCCCATAAGGCATAGTGCCATCTTTCCATCCTTTGATGTCAATACAGGCCGTTTATTAGGGTCATAAAGGTTAATCTGGATGGAGAGAGGATATCAAATAGTTGGCATGCGAAAATAAAGTCCACATGAGCTACCACAGTGGAGGAAAATTTAGCCTGAGTCCAGTCAGCAGGTTATGGAGTTACCAATATCAATTTCTACACTGAAAATCCTGAAATTGAATGCTGACACTTTGACCAGCGGGCACAGTGGGTTTCAGACATTTAAAAGGCTTGATTTACTTGAATGAATTTAACTCAAAGTCAATACTCATTACAAAGATGTGTACTTTGTGTGTGGGGGGGAATCATGACTTAGTGGATCACACACAAAGTATCAGGGGATGATGTGTTCACAAAGTAACTGACTCAATACACTTTTCTTTATCCTGGTTGACATGTTTAGGACGTTGAATTAGACAAGCCCACTGATGAAACACAGAGCCGAGACTGTGGTCAGCTGGCTCAGGGCCGTGATGCTATACTGTCCATGTGTATATTTAATATAATGCCCAACACTATAATGACTAATAGAGGGTTAATATGGTATCACTAAAACATAGTTATTTTGAGAAATAGTGTCCCATTAGCCTCATGTCAACAATAAGAAAATAAGGACTTTCCCCCCTGTTTCTACAGGAGGTAAAGATAGTGAGCAACAGTATTCTTAAATTATATTTCTATTTTTTCTTATAACTTTTCATTTTTTTTGCTTTGGTTATTGTACTGACTAAGTTGCAAGCAGAAATATGGGAACACGGTGACATTATTTAAAAGACAGTTATTACTGATGAAATAACAGAGCTAAAAAAATAAGACCCAAAGTGATCTCATCCAAAAAAAAACCCCAAAACATAATGGCAACGGCCAAAATGCCAAACTCAGAGCTTTAAAAGAAATGGGCCCACAAACCAATGGGTAACATCAGGGTGGCTACGTCCACTTCTTTGTTACATTCTGTGGTTGTGCAACAGAATGCCAAAAAGCAGCAGGGTGAACAGGCTGTGGATGGGTGGGTGCTGTCCTTTAATGTTCTTTAAGCTCTGCGCAGATATCCCGTCTCTTCGGTATCACTGATGCTCTGTAGATGTGTATCTATGATGTTCTGGGCAATTTTAATCACCCGCTGCACATTCGGTGCCAGTTTGTAATGTTTCCAGGCTGGATGCTTTCTATTGCTCTTCAAACTTCAAAATAGAGCATGACTTGACTTTTACCAATGCATACATCATATTATAGAGTCAATACTGATGGATGATTTGAATGAAAGCTATTGAGATTGGTTTGACTGACCACCTCATCCACTAAAGACTCATAAAACATGACATCGCAACATGACAAGAAACTGAAATTAAACCTCATAAATAGACAGACTTTGAATTCTACTTTGACCTTTCCCCGATTTGTGTTATGCTACTGTCAGTGAAACACAGATGTTTCACATTAAAAACCTTTCAGTAAGTCAATCCCGTTCTTTGTTCTATCTGCAGAACAGGTCAGTGATATTGAAGCTTTACGGCGCACAAAAAATTGGCACGGTAGAATATCCAGCTTCTTTAGGTATGTAGTTGTTTATTATTATCTGGAGGGAGAGCAGAGGTAAACACAGGATTTCAGGCACCTAAGTGGCTGCTTAGGGCCCTTTAGCCAACCGGTTTTTGTACCGGTTTTGTACTATAAGAATAAAACTGCACTGCACAGATGTTAAGTTTTACCAAGTTCTTCTATTTTCTTGTTGACTGTTTTCTACAAGTATGCATTCCACAGCAACTGTATGAGGGTTTAAATTATGTATGGGCTATAACAAATTTGTATTCATCACATTCTTTTCCTGGGTCAAATTTTGACTACATGTAGTCAAATTGCTCGGTATTTGTGCGTGGATCGAAAAATATTTATTTGTAATTATGCGCAAATCATTGTACACATTTGTAAATCTTATTTTTAACGTAGAGGATCATGTTATACACATTTGTGACCATTTTGAGTCTAATTTCACTCTATATGTAACAGCCTGAACCAGCGGACTCTCCTCTTACTGGCCGTGCGGGAGGAATCCCAGACATCTCAGCTCCCTTCAGAACCCCAAAACAAATAGGAGAAAGTCATGCAGCAATTTTAGACCTTTATACCGAGGCATGAAAATACAAAGCTATAGGTCTGATAGCTGCGTGGGGAGAAATCTAATTACCCCATTCTATTTGGAGAAATGGAGGGCTGTATTGTGCCGTCGTGTCAAGGACGTTAAAGCTTGATTTGTGACGTATGCAAACAGAGTGAGGCCTAAAGAAACCTCATGAAAAGGTCAGAGGGAAGAAATTGTAGTCACATACCTCCCTTGGTCAGAAGAAATTTGTAAAAGGAACAGGAACATGTGGGAATACAGATACACTGCATTTCGTATTAGCCATGCTGGAAAGCAATTTCAGGGTGAAAAACATTTCCCTGCTTTGAATAAAAAAAAACAACAAATCCATGTTGCCATGTCTTTACTCATAAGGGGAGACATTTAGACCACGCTTTCAAACCTTAATCACACCCACTGTATATTCACTGTAACTACACTGTTGTGCTGCAATGCTAACCCTCCCCCATGAATTCCATTAACTACAGATGTCCAGTCATTTCACTGGTGGTTAGCATTTGTCCCATTTTCATCTTTGCTCCTCACTCCTCATGGTGCACTCACCATCCAACTAAAATCGATTAATTAGAATTTAACACTGCCATCTGAAGTTCAACGCCAAAGCAGGGGTGCAGAGAAAGAGACGGAGGAAAGTTATAACCCCGGCCTATTCAAATTCTAATACCTTCAGCTCAGTGGTAAAGGTACGCTTAAAAGCGCCAGGTGGTGACATCTTAATTTTTCACGGCCGAAAAATGTGGCTGCGCGGCTCTCCCCTCTCTCCCCCATGCATTATTCTTGCTTTAAGCAGTGGGTCTCCTCAGGGAGAAGGGGGGTATTGTTTTACAACACACCCAGCTGCGACCTACTTGCCTCACCCGGGGTTCTTTTCAAGGAGTTGTCTTGGGTGACCCCGCTCTCTGGCAGTCATTAATAATAACACGTGCCGGGGAATAGTTCACCTTGTAGCGCTGATGCCGCCTCACTGCTGCATGTATGTCTAGCATCATACAGAGGGGTCTCTGGGGAAGGGGGGGGGGGGGTTGGTCGGTGGGGGTATAGCTATAGGAAGCCAGAGGGAGAAACACACAATAGACATCAAACAAAGTTCCCCCTTGTATGTAATTAGAATAAGGTAATCATCGATGGCCCCACTAAAGTGATGGAAAGCCTGATTAGCAGCATCAAAGAAGGCCAAGAGAATTGAGACTTGAGAGGAAGATGGAGAGGTAAGCTGTGTGTGTGTTTGAGAAAGATGAAGGAATAAGAAGGTAAAGTGGCAAGGCTGACAGACTGAGTGCTGCATTCTCCTGCTATAAGTCCCATTAAAAGCTTGAGCAGGAGAGGTCCTTTGTGCATGCTGAGTGCTCTATTGTAATAACAAGCAGCGGAGACAGGACTCAATCTAGAGCCTGAATGAACCAACGCATTCCAGGCAAATTCTACCCCTCAAGTGCTCAAGGGATTCAAAAAAGGCTGCTTCTTTTTGTGGCCTCAAAAATCATTTTGTCCAAAGAGGAATCTGTCTTTGAGTTAAAGACGCAGACCTCTGTATACCAGTTTTAAGATTTAACCTTAAGGTAAGTTTGTGCCAATTAACATACCCTAATAAAGGATAATGCCTTATATAAATGGGAAATGCACTTAATTTGAGAAATTTGAGCTCATCTGTTAAAAAGTGGATGAGCTGAAGTCTGTCATCTGACTGACTTGGATTTTATATTTCAAACTGCAGCCATTAACAGAAGGTGTTCTGCTGCTGTCACGCCAAAGAAAAACAAAAATGTGGCAAAGCACAAGGACAGAGTAAGTAATGATGGTGGCATTCACTGGCACAGCAGGCACTGTAACCTTTTAGAGAACCACATCTTTCAAAAAAAAAACTAAACCCTCCCCTTTCTCCTCCAAAAAAGAAAGAAAGAAAGAAACAAGCAAACATACTTGCTGATGTTGACCTTACAGAATTTAAACAAGGGAGTGAAGAGGACGCATCAAGCTAAACAGGTGCGTCGGCCAGCTACATTAAGGCTCGTGCAGACTACACGACTTTCAGCGTCGGCCGATGGCCATGCAGTTCACACAACTTGACTGGAGTCTTGAAGTCGTTGTGGCGTTCACACTACGTGAATGATCGGTGACAGGGGGTCACACACTACACGAGCTGACAGCGACTCTGTCACCCGACGCTGGTCTCCAAACCACGTTTAGTCAAGAAAACACACACGTGAAGTGTGAAACAGGAAATGATGTGAACCTACACATGAAACAGCTGTTTGTTATTATAAAGCAATTATAAAGACAAAGAATCTGGGTGACAGAATGGATTAGCACACTCGATCAGCAGGGATCGTCTGAGCTACAGAGAGCTGAGGGGAGGAAAAAGTGTTTTGTGGTGCTCATTGGCTGGATGTGGATGTCGAGTCGGTCTCCAGATATTTAGCGTGCTAGATGTCTGGCAGACGTCGGCGATGTGTCAGAAACGTGTCGGGGAACCGTTGTGATGCGTCATTGAGTAGTTCACGCATAACGACTGGCGACTGCCGATCGATCGCTTATTTACTCCCGATCCCAGCCTGACGGTCGCAAAGCGAGCGGCAAATCAGGCTAAAAATCGTGTAGTGTGAACTAGGTTTAATCAGTTGTAATGACTCTTCTCCTGCTGCCTTCCATTCGTGGTGTCTTATTTTATATCGAAAACAGGTTACCTACTTCTGTTTTGGTTCTAAATCAAGATCGTTTAATCTTACTTCCTGAACACCTGTGGCTTTTGAGCAGTCAAGTGCAGCTTAGACATAATTCTTTATCTCTGACTTTGCCTCATGGCTGCTCTGATGTAATTTGCACTGTTTTGTGTTTAGATTAAGTCTTGACCACATTTCACTCAAAAACGGTCGAGTCTCAGACTCAACTTAAGTGGCCCCGAAAGTAGTAAATCTCCTCTCATCATGTAAAAGCATGTAAAAGGGTGGGTGGCAAAAAGGAATTATTTCTCTAACTCAGAATTCTGAACCAAAGCCTCACTTATTCCAGTTTTGTCCTGCACTGAGTCAATGGACCCCTCAGACAGGACCATTTACAAATCACACTTATTTTACTCACATTACTGCCAGTCATTTTCCAGGGTGCCTAGTATTTCAGATATTTAAAATCATTTCTCCACATACTTTCCACACAGCTGCTGATTTCCGCCTATTTGCAGAATGCATATGAATTAACTTAGAGACTTCCAGTATACATGTGCTTGAGTATGGTTATTCTTCAGCGAACATCATGTCATTGCAGTTCTTTTATGACAGACTCAAGTTATCATTGTGCGGTAATGCAGGACACACTTTAAAAAACAACCTGCACCTATAACTGGATTGCCACACACTGATAATGGAACAAGCAAACATGACATTCACCAGTGACCCTATTGACAGACAGAACAAATCAATGTTCAATGGCATTGTTTTCAAGATTTGTTATTTGTACACTATCTGCGCAAAACAGTTACAGTATGTCTAGGGGAAAGATCCTGACTGTGGTGGCACAAGAACTATGGTTAAGGACATGCAATAAATCAGGTGGTTGCAGGTGAGGAGTCTGTTACATAAACGTTTCTTCCATCTGCCTCCTTGATGCATTTTCTTGTTTTGCTACAGTTATGCATAACTGTAGGAAAAACCCAAGAAAATGCAACACAACTGCATGTTTTAGGAATGATCAGCAGTAATGTGAAGTACTGACTAAAAGATGCACTGCGCTGCGATGGTTCAACTCTCTAAGCGACCCTACACTGAGCAGCTGAGGAAAAGTAAGCTCTTGTGGCATTGACCAGCGGCCTGGCTGAGGATGTCCTTGTGCCCTTCAGTGTTAGTTGGGAGAACAGCTGAGCATCTGAGCTAGTCAAAGAGGAGCTGGCCTGAATCTTTCAGCCTGCAGAGAATCGTGGCGGAGAGAGCTGATGACAAACTACACCAGGCTTCCTGCAAATCTCCCAGGAGCATGGCTATCGTCAAGTGAGCGGTGTGTTGTGCAGTGGCTTCTCTAAAATCAAGGGCTTTCAACTCCCTGTGGAGCTGTTTGTCATCCATCGATGCCTTAATAATAAGTGATCTAGCTTGTTCTCAAAGTCTACTCTGGAATGAGGCTGTGTGTAATTTGCTGTCTTTAGCCTGATATTCATGCTGAATCAAAATTTAATTGACAGTGACTAATCTCTTGATTCTTTCAATCCCTTTTGTGGGAGGAGATTTTATATAAATCACTTTTCCTTAATCAGTTCCTAGCCCCTTATTACCATGGTTACCAAGCAGTTAGGATAGGATCTGCCGGTAAGGAAGTTTGTGTAATACGGCCCCAGCCTTCTACTGATTTAAGAAAAAGGCCATTACAGATTAACAGTTCCTAAGTCAATATTCCTTTCCTAACTTTAGACAGGAAAAGTGTTTTACAGAAGCATCCTAACTTCGTAAAATCTTAAATAAACTCTTCTAACTTTAGGAGAACTGCTGAGCTGTCCTAACTTTACTTTTCCACCAGCTAGTGTTTGCTAACTTGTTGCTCTTTAATTGCTTTTACAAAATCAACAAAATGTCAACAGGTGGAACTTTAATGATTCGATGTGTTAGATGCCAAAACACTCGTTAGTAGAAATGCTGTAGCCGATTAAACGCTAGATAATGTCTCATTATGCAACAAAATGTAAAGTCTTGATGTAGCCTAACAAAAGGATCCTAATGCAAGTCTTTGATAGTAGGAGATCGTTAAATTCAAGAAATACATAAAAAACATGATGACGTTAGCCTTTATTGTTATTATTAGCCTTTTTTTTTTTACCCGTCATTATTAGCCTAACTTTCCCGAGAAGAGTAGCCTCCTGCCGGGGTCAGTGAGGGAGCACAGGAGGAGAACAGTTGCCTGTGTCTTCATATCACTGCAAATAGAACTATTTTCTTTTTGACAGCATCAACGCTCCGCTGGATGCCGGATGTGTGGCGCAGACTGTGTCTTCTATTTTTCCCCACTCTCTCTCTTTAATCTCCCCAGTAAAGCGTTATGTGGATTTGGATTTCTCGACGGAGGTTACAAAACCCTCTCAGTCATCTGACTTGAAGTTCAATGATAGTTGTTGTTTCTGCTGCATTTTCAGTTTGTTTCAATTTCAAAAAATGACCAAAAAACAGTGTTATGTTAAAAACAGCGTAAACATTAAAAGCTGTTTAGCTCAGCGAAATGAGTAAATTGCCATCGGTTGCTATGTAACAGACGTAAAAGTTGATAACCGATGTTGGATTGAGTATTTAGGATTTCCTAACATGAGATAAGATAGGATGAAGTAAGATAAGATAGGATTCCTAAAGTTAGTTTAGAATTTGCTTCTGGAATACCAATTTGGGTAAAATCCTATCTTAACTTATGACTTAAGATAGGAACTTTCTGTAATACGGCTCCAGGAGAGGAGATTTGTTGGCGCAGCTTGGACTTAATTCTGCTCCTAAAGAGCTGGTCTGGACAAAATGGGAGTCATATTGATCAAGCAACGGAATTCAGAGACTGTTGTGCCCACATCGTTACAGAGACCAAGCACTCGGCAGGTGGTCCAGGTTCCAAGCTGTCGCAAGACTCGGTCAAGATGACAGGAAGCAGACTCGACTTTTACATCGATGATGCTTGGTGCTCAAACGCAGTCAAGATGGACTCTGTTTCCCGAAAGTCAGACTATTTATTCTGAAGATGAAACTTTCTTATTATCATCTGGTTGCTGCTGTTTACATTCACCCCAGATACAAATTCAAAAAATGCACTGTGGAATGTTCGGGGTGTATACGTGTATGTATATATGTATATAAATATCTGTATATATTGTATTATTTTATTTTATATCTTACCATATTTTTATATAAGCCTACACTTCATTGTATGTTGTTTGTGTAGCAAGGAGGAACTCCAAATTTCGTTTTGTTGTGCAGCCTTGTGCTGTATAAAGACTAATAAACAACCTTGTACCCTGAAAAAATATATAAGCTGCTTCTATGTCATGTTATCGCTCTCCTCAGAACTCCACAGGTAGCTTTGGCCATGTTGCGGTCTAACTATGGGTGTGTGGAACATAATGAGCATACTGAACCGTAATGAGCTGTACAAGTGGTTTTACAAATTTCTATGTGCATTTTCATACATACTTACATCCCTATTCTGCAGTGATAGTTTTGTATTGGAACATGAATTCAAGATGACCACAACTACAGCTCAAGCTAAAAACCTTTTACAGCCATCTTCAAGTATATGGGGAGTGAGTATAAAGTCTAATTTATATCAGACACACAGAAACTCCCCTATTTACTGGGAGAAATGCCCAAATGTCAAATAATTGCAGCAACATATGTCTCCTCATGCCACGAACTGAGGACAACCAGTGGGAACTCAGAACAGACTCATAAATATAATAATTGTAATGAAAACTTTTCAAATTATTATTATTTTCATTGTCTGTTATTTTAGTAATCATTCCTTTTATTTGTTTTTTTATCTCCCATTTCATACTGATTTTTCTTGTCTCTTAATATACACACACTCACACACACGTTTACTGTTTTACTGATTTAATTTAGATATATTAAGATATATACATTTTTATTACTATTATTGTTTCTATGATTAATAAACTGTAAAAAATGTGAGAAGTTTTCTTTTGTAATTTATTTGTAGTTTTGGCAATATTGTTGTTTTACATTCATGCCAATAAAGCTAGATTGAACTGAATTGAGTATCTGATACTCATTTCTGGTTGTGTCACTTTAAAGGAGTGTTTAGACTGAATATGGACCTAATTTTAGAGATAATACTAACACTAATAGTACTACTAATAATAACAATAATAATAATGATGATCATCATCATTATGCTAGTGGATGTGAATTTGCTCTGGGCAGCACAAGCTGAGGAAAAGATGCATCCACTGCACTGAAAGTGTTTCAACTTTAGCAAAAAAACGTGAGCTTATCTTGAAGCTTTTTGACTCCAAGTCATTCATGGACATAGAGAAGAAGAAAGGAAAAGAGGTGTGGAGCGAAATAACATTTTGATTGAATTTAGATTGAATTGGAGTTCCTGGTGAGTTGTGAGAACAGTCAGATGGTTAGTTGATATACAAAGACACACAAACAAACACTACACATACAGATGGTGTATGTTGCTAGCTAGCTATAGCTCGACACTACATCATTTTAGCCTCACTGTTAACCTGAATGCAGGTCTGTTAAACATGTAAAAAGCGACATCATGGTAATTTCACTTTGAGCTTACAGTGAAGCTGTATGCACCAACATATTGCCATAAATTTAATGCAGAAAACTGACATGTGGCAGAGAAGACTGTTGCCACAATGCAAACACCTCCCCACCCGCAACAAACAGACTCCATTGCATTCTTATGAAGTACGGCATGAACTCTCACCAAACCTCCAACAGACACAAGAAAGTTCGGATTGCACCTCCTCCACTCAGTCCATCAGGGCTGTGTGCTCAGCCCCCTCCTGTTCACGCTGTACACCCGCGACTACATCCCTTGACATGGAGGGTACTCAGCTGGATTCTTTGCAGATGACACTACCATTATCATACTGGTTTTCAAACAACGATGAGTAATATCATATCATATCAGGAAGAAATTGCCACTCTTGCCGGATGGTGCACACTGTTGCAACCTACTGCTCAATGTCAGCAAAACCAAGGAGCTAAACAGTGACTTTTGGAAAAAGACAAAGACACACACTTCTTGCTCTGTATGCAGAGAAGCCTGAAACAGGTAGAGAGAGAGGACGGACTCGCCATGTGTGGGTTTGGCGATTACCACCGTTTAGTCCAAGAGCTGAGGTTCCAGGATAGTAACCGTTGCTACAGTGTAGTATTTGTCCTGCCCCTCCTATACTGTGATTGGACTGCTGAATAAAAAACAAGCACAGCCTTTTTCCCAAAATGAACATTTTTTAACTCTCTGCAACTGGAAAAAAACACCCAGCGTGGAAAAAACGCTCAGCGCTTCATCACACTGCTAGTGTTTTTATCAGCTTGTAAAAACGCTGAACTCCGATTACAATCAACTGGGAAAAAAAAGCTTTGGTGGACATGTGCCCTAAAGCGCTTTGAGCGGTTGGAAGACTAGAAAGGCGCTATATAAAATACAGTTCATTTACATTAACAGCTCCCTGGTAGAAAGCTCAGAAAAGACTATATTTCTTAGAGTAAACTTAAGGCAAAAAAAAGAAGGCAAAATTCCCACGCCAAAATATTTACAGAGAAGCAATAGAAAGCATCCTGACTAGAAACTAACTGGCATGGGATGTGCACGGCCCAGGACGGGTGATTAAATCTGCTCAGAAGATCATTGGTACCCATCTCCTGAGCATCAGTGATATCTGTGAGGTGAGGTGCCTACAGAGCCCAAAGGATACTAAAGGACAGTACCCACCCAGCCACAGCCTGTTCACCCTGCTGCATTCTGGGAAGAGATACAGAAAGAATTACTGTTGCACCACCAGACTTAAAAGTAGCTTATTTTTCTGACATGAGACTCCTCACCCCACCTCATGTTCTGTGTTACCACTTTTCCACCAAGGCAGTTTGAGGGCCGGTTTGGAGCCGGTGCCTAATCTCAAAGCAGTTTATTTTGTTTCAACAGCTCAAACTGTTGAAACCCAAAGAACTATGTATTTCTTAGCTGTTCAGCGACCTGCTACCTAGACGATGGTTAGTTAACATTACCCAAGTAAGCATCGCTACTAATTCCACATTGGTTGAAAGTGGGAATGTGTGTAGCTTGAAGGGGCAACAACTTTAATTTTCCAGTCTTAGTCTTGTGTTGTAGATTGACAAAAAAATAAATCTTTATTAATTTATATTATATATATTATTTATGTAATTTGGATGCACAATATGTCTAGCCAACCAGCAAAAATTCAACACGTAGCAACATGTAGCAGAAAAACTGCGGGTCAGGCAACCCTCATAAAAATACAAATGTACTCCATAGTTAGGAACTATATAATTTGCCTATCCTTATTTTGCTTTCCCCCTCCAGCGTAGGAAAGTAGAATATAATTTTGTAATGTCCTAAATCTCAGCAGATTAATAAAATGCTACGTAGAACTGCCCCATCTTCCGTTCAAGCTTTGTTGCTCAGTAACAGTCACACCTTTCTGCCACAGTTCTGTTCACTGCCACAGAATGGGCATCTGATCAAAAAGACATACTGTATAAATTCCTATATAGTATCCCATATTATTCACTTGTACCTACCTATATGTTTATCAGCATGTACTGTAGCGGTACACCATTAACGCAAGACACAATTTGGGAAGAATTACGCTGTTTGATCTTAAAACAGTGAATAATTTCAAATCTGGATCATGGCCAGTTCCTTGGACCTTGTGTGTCCCAGCTAAGAAAACTTTATTCTGCTACATGTTCATAAGGAAAAATGTATCTAAATGAGATTTCTAAAAAAGAAAAGTCTCAAGCAGCCTGGGCCTTTTCTTTTCACTCCCCGCCAGGCCCTGGAGATAAAGCCTGACTTGATGTCACAGTCACGGCAACATACAAACTGACAATGCACCAAAAGCCTGATGCCAGATGAAAAAAAGATACATTTTTCATTTAAATTTACATACATGGTTATACAAGGTGGCTGTGGACTACAAAGTTGATTCTGAAGGAGGAAAAAATGTAAGTTATTACACTGAACCATGCTCTACATGTTGGTTATCTCTCACTGATAGCCAGCTTTCCAAACGTTAATAAATCCAGTCATGTTGACGGCTCTGTGAGTTTGCTTGCATTTACAATCTTAGTAAAACCACTGTAGAGGAAAATTGAAGTTGGATTAAAAAAATGAATGAATAGATAAATAAATAAGTGTTCTTCTGGTGCTGTCTTTAAAATGGATGCCTGGAATTTACAGTTTTCCATTAACTGATGCCCACCAGCTTTTTCACGCCTGCACCCGGCCTTGGAGCCAGCGGTGGCGTTGTGTGTGCGGTGGCACTCAGCAGGCTACCCTGCCGCAGTCTTCATTTTCTGTGTTTTTTAACTTAAATGTGTCAGTCTGTCTGCTCTCCTCCCTCCTCTGGGCTTTCAAACATTTTTACTGTGTACTGTGAAAATCACACATCAGCATAAACAGTGGTGTCGCGCTATTACCAGTATCATCAATGGAAGCTTTGGTTTCAAAGGGATCATTTGTTGATAAAATGTTCTCCACTGCATTTCTCCATACTCAGAGAGAGCAAAGCACAAATCAAGCTCTAGGAGATAACACCTGTAATTATGTTTGCAGGCGCAGGTTTATGATGGGATTGCTTAGTTACACACACACACACACAAATTCCTTTCTGTACATCATATTTGATCACACGGGGAAGTTTTTTCTCCCAGTATTTGTTTTTTTCCTCCATTTTTTTTTGTGCAAGTGTTGCGATAGATTATTATTTCTCTGGTGGTGGCCACATCGCTCATGGTTGTATTCCCCTGAAGAATTCTATTAACCCTGGTTATGTCAGGCCTAATAACATGCCACCCTGCTAAGCAGAAAATGATTGACTTGGAGAAGGAGGTGGAGGTGTATAATGAAGGCCCAAATCATTTATTTTTTAAAGCCAATGGAATATAAAAATGGACTAAATGTGAAGTCATCCTTATTTTTCAACCTGGGCTGACAGACTGAGATAAACATAAGTAGAAATAATATATTTGAGGTTGCTTTTTGATTAAGGGAGAGTCTATGCACGTGTGTGTGTGGGGGTGTAAATTGTATTGCTTTGTGATCTTGCCGCCATTGATTGCCTCAGTGATGGAGCCTGACTTTCTTTGTTGCTCTGCAGATCAGATGTGGAGTGCTGCGGTTTGCTATATTTGCCATTCATTAGCCAGCAGTGAGGAGATGTCAGGGCGCATTCGCAGGCAGGCCACTCGCGTGATAGCGAGCTTCAAATCAATTCAGTCACCTTGAACTTTGAAGATGAAAGAATAACATGTTGGAATTGGTCCGCCTCTTAGCCTGGGCACCTGTTCAGAAATGCTCGCCCGGACTCACGCCTACTACTGTATGCACTGGTGTTGAGCAAACAATGTCCACATGAACTGATTCACCGATGACGCTCACAGCTTTTGCTCTGCAGGTCTGCTACACAGCAGCCACCAGCCACTAGATGGACAAACAATTTCCAGGGGGCATCACAATAACACACTAACCTACCATATCCATGAACTGCACTAAAGGATAAGTCTGCCACTATTCTGTATTGTATTACTCAAACAGGAGGAAATAGTGCATTTGTAAGGGACTATTTCCAATGGTGGTTTAATCCACATGTGGTGCTCTAGTGAGTATTTGGGGCAGCGGGACGGTGTACATGGGACTGAGTCAAAATAAGCTAAGCAAAATAAACAGTGTGTGTGTTCATGGTGATGGAGTTTTAAGATGATCACTGGAACTAGGTAAATATTTGGTCTGTCTACAGGTGTGAAGTACAAAAAGAGAGCGAGAGCGTGCTAGGATGTTTCCCACCAGTAAGATCTCAAATTCCCCAAAGCAGCAGTTAAACTGAACGACTTTACACATTGATGTGCTCAACAACATCAAACACAACCACAAAAGGAAATGTTAAAGCAGTTACTCTGCAGTCAAACATTTAAGGTGCTTTACTAATTTTATCGTAGACTTACTGTAGCCAAAGTATGCACAGTGAGCTGTGCTAAGTAGGAAGAAATAGATTGCAGTGGGGATGGGCAGATACTCAACTATTATATCAACCATATTCAACAACATAGATCTTGTTGTCACTTCTAACTGCCCAGGGGCCGGTGCCTGGTAGGGCCATTCAGTAATTCATCCTTGCATCATTGAGAGAGCACCTGTTACTGTGGCACATCATGCTTTCAACAGCTCTTCTTTCTTTGCTTTCCACCCAGTATAGTTTTTGGTAGACATTTTATCCCCGGGGGAACTTACGTTTTCGCCCTAACATGCACACACTGGGAGCAATTTGGGTTTCTGTGTTTTGCTCAAGGACAATTTAACATGTGAACAGGAGTAGCCAGGTATCAAAACACCAACCTTCTGGTTAATGGATGACCCTTCCTGCTGCTGTCATATTTGTTTTCATGATTTGTGACATTTTTCTGTGTGAAAATGTAATGTGCATCAAAACCAGTAGATTGAGGCCGATACTTGATAATAATGAAAAGCGTCTCAAATGGTCCATCAACACCCGACTGCACGCTCAGCTAGCGTGAGAGTTCGATTCAAGTCAGTGAGTAGGTTGATAATCCAGCTAACAATTAGCACGCCAAAGTGACGTTTCTTCCTTTACGGACTGGTAACGTAGCTGTGCACAGCTTCACGTAGCTTAACAGTGATACATTACTTGATTAAGCACAGGACTGTTTAGCTTTTGTTTTTCACTGAGTTTTATGGTTGTGATCATTTCATAGTTAACATGATGTTATTATTGTAACCGTTCTCAGCCAATGTTGATGTAAGTAATGTTATGCTCCACACGGACAGAGCACTTGCATCAAACCCCTATTAACTTTGCACTGTTCTCCAACACGGTTGACATGTACATACTTCTAATTTGGCCTTTAACACAACCACACCCGCAGAGAGGATCTTTAAAGCTCCCGCTTCATGTGCGCTCTTTGTCTGCTACGTGTGTTCATGCTTGTGCATGCTGAACATACATGCAGCTGATCACAGAAACAGATGCATGTTTTTTACGCACACACACACACAAACACACACACACACACACACACACACACGCACTCACACACACACAACTTAGTTTAGTGCATTTTAGTTAGTTCATCTTGTGTCCTTTAGTTTATCTTCTAAAGTAGTGCTTGTGTATATACATGCTGCTTTCTATAATGTTGCATAATAGTGAATGTTTCTACAAACTCTTCTGTCTAACCTCTTAGGTTATAGTTATTAATTTAATTATGGTAAATTTAACACTTTGTTAAACTATATTAGTAATTACAAAATAATAGTTACAATTATTATTGATATATTATTTAATATAAATATTAGATGTCTTTATAAATAAAGACGCCATTTATACCCTAATTCCCAACACATCCATAAGCTAAAAAATAATTTTTTATGTAAACAACTTTAAAGCCAACAGCTATTTGTCTCTCAGCTGTCTTCAGTGTGAAAACCTCAACACTGGCAGCTCTGAGGAGAAAAGTGATCTTGCACTTATAGACTGAAAATAATCTTAACCAGCCTCGTTAAAAAAAAAAATAAACAACCCTCACTGTGCTTTACAAAATGTTAAAATGACATGTCAATGAGGAGACATGATTTCTCTGATAATGTTTAAGAAATAAGGGTCAGTAAAAATACATAAAACTGACTCAGAGTTTTCAAGGATAAGAAAGCTAAATTTGGATTTATTGAATGACGATAATTTTATAAAACGACAGTAATGGATGTAAAGTAAAGTAGTTGTTTAGTGTTGGTATGAATTGACCTATTTACTATTAAAAGACCTGTCAATCAAATGAGTTTTAATCTTGTTATTTAATTGACAGAAGTGAGGCTACCCTTTAGAATTTGTTTAGATAATAAACGATCACGGTACAATCCAGGATCTAAACATTTACTTAAATACCGACTTGCTACCTGATAATGACAGTGATAAACTGTAATGCCAGACTACAAGACACTCTTTACTCTTGCAAATAAACAGGATGTTAACTTTTTCAGTGAATCAAAAAATGTATACATCCTGTTCCAGGGAATAACCTGAACTCAAATCCAGCAAGCAATATCAATTCAGTGCAGGTAAAACAAAGCTAAAATGAAAATAAAAGCTCCAACTGAGGGGATTTAAAGTTGGGGTATAGGCAACAGTGGAGGAAAAGCAAGAGACCGCTAGATTTTAGAGTGTCCAACTGAAAAAATCCCACCTCTTCCTTTCAGGCCTCCCTCAAAAGCCACTCGACCAAAACACATGTTCATGCACAGTGAGTGCAGAGTGCGCATAGGTAGGCAGGTAGACAGGCAGGTTGGCCAGCCACTCATTTTAGTCAGACTGAATGAAATCAGTTCATCCCTGAGTGCAAGTGGATGTTTCAAACGTGCCAAATTTAAAGACAGTCCCTCACCGTGTTTACGAGAATGGGACAGAGGGATGAACGGACAAAACTCCAATAATTAATTAATCAGGCACAATAAAATGATGATATTATAGTCGCTGTAACTAAAGGTTATGCAAAATCAATTAACTGGCCAAAGTGCTGTTCCTGTGTGTGGGAATCATCTTGACTGGTTGTGACGACTCTTTGCTTTTGCTAGTGGAACATCACGTTTGGTCTCCTGAAACAGGAAAGAGGCTAAAAAGAGTTTGTTTTGCTACTGTAAATTGAAAAGGTTGCGTATGGTTTTTATTGCTCGTGGTGCTTTCTTTTGAGAATGATTCACATTCTTCATGTGACCCCTTGACCTCTATGAAGTCAGAATGGTTAGTGGCATGGTTTGACTGGAATGCAAACAGAGGGAGTAAATGTTCATATTTTCAGACGATCAATTTTTGCCTCTGTTCTTTATTACGTACACTAATACTGTTTTCAGCTCATACCTGCTGCCACTTTCACTAAAAATCTCACATTTTTTTGTTGATTCGTTGGATTATTATTCTGTAATGAGCTATCATATGAGTTGGATTCTTCAAAACAAACCTATGCTACTATTTAAACCAAATGTTTCTTCATTTTCAAACAGCCCTGGTTATCCTAAAAAAGGGTGCCATAACAGCTGTGTTTGAAGCTAATTAGAGATTCTGGAAGGCAGATAAATGGAAACAGTAAAATGCAATTTATGGAAATGTTGTTACATGAGACTCCAAAGACAGCTATAGTGATGTTTGCTAATTAAACATAAAACAGGAATGAAAAGATAACAACAAAATGTACACAAATGTAAGTAATTAAAAACTGGAAGTAGAAAACAAATGCTACACCATAATTTACATCTCAGATTTCTCACTTTCTAATTGCTGGGTTGTGGCAAATTCAGAGGCCTTAAAAAAGGTCACAGGCTTCTTGTAAAAAAAAAATCGGACTGTGCTACATTCCACAAAATAAGGAGAGCTTTTAATGTGTGTAAAGTGGATTTCAGTGAGTTATCTCTCCAACACCCCTGTACACACTGTGACCAGACTGGTTTGTAGAGCGTCACGCAGACGCTATGAAGATGTCGGCTGTCTTACCGTAGGTAGTCTCTCCGGCACAGGATGAGGTTGGCTTTGGTGTAGAGCGTGGAGCCCACCTCGCCCAACCGGCAGTCACAGCAGGCACACTTGAGGCAGTCTTCATGCCAGTACTTATCGAGGGCCTTCAGCAGGTAGCGGTCCTTGATCTTCCGGTTGCAGCCGGCACAGCCTTTCGGCTTGGTGTCCGGCTGGACGGAGAGCATTTGTATACCTGGGAGAAGCAGAGAGAGAGAGAGAGGCTTCAAACACTCATTGAACACTGGCGCTCTGACTGAAGAGGAGGAGGCAAACGTTTTGTTTGGCTGACTAGAAAACTGAAATGATGGATAAATGGGCAGATACACATCAGCTTCATTGTCGAGGACAGTTTCTCACTTGTTTTCATTGGGCTCCTCAATCTTTAATCAGCAGTGGTGGAATAAGCACAGTATTTGTGTCTTTAACAAATTTTTTTTAAATAACACTGAAATGATATAAGACACAAGTGAAAATGATCATACTATATTTCTAAATTGAGAATTTAACCTGTACAGCTAAAAAGCAAATTAGGTATAATTCAATCTTTGTAGGCAAAGGGCATTTCAGCATGTTAAGAGTGAAAATAAATGTCATATTTCTCACTTATTTGCACAAAAACATGGATAAAACTGTGGGTCTCAAACCGTGGTACATTAATGACCATGAGTATGCAGAGCTGTCTCCCAATTCCAGACTAGACATGCTCTGAATGTTTTGAGTATGTAGAGCTTTCACACTGGAAAAGGGACAAAATTAGGCGTACTCCAAATGTCAGCATGCAGGCTGTTCTAAAAAACAAATGAGACAGCTTCAAGGAGATTTTGGGAAACAAACAGAAAAACTACTTTTTAGAAGGTTTTGACTGTTCGAGCATCTCGTGAGTTTGTAGTGTGTTCACACTTGTGATGTAATGTAACAAAATGAAGTGTACTAAAAATGAAGTGTAGCAAGAAAATGTCAGTATGCACACTAGAAATCAGTACGTGTTTAACGGTCGTGGAAATACATCGGATTTCACAGTTTAGCACGTTACTCAGAAAGGAGAATGCAGCCTTTGGTCTGTAAAGAAACAAACGCGCACTGATTGCACGCCACTTTGTATGGGTAAATAGTCTGAGGAGAGAGAGCCCTGCATTGATCTGGCCTTAACTAAAATGTTTGACCTATGTGTCATATTTAAATAATAAAAACTAAAGCTTAACAAACAGATGTGACGGTAATGCTATTGTTAAATGAAGAAAACATACATCAGTGGTACTGTTATGGTAAAGAAGCCTAATAAATATTAATGTAACAGTTATCATTTAAAGTAAGTAATAGCTAATATAGCAGCAATAGACTGATTGTGACAAAGAGGAAGGCAGACAGAAGAAGAAGAGGACGCAGGCTGTTCAGTGATCAGCAGACAACAGTAACAGCAGTCACTGTTTAAATGTTGTGAGCCCAACAAGCTGCCCACACGGACACAAAGCCACAGTTTCACGTTTCTTCCTGGACATTTTTTCCCCCCCGTTGACCTCCTCTGTGCTTAAAGGGGCGTGGCTACAGGCGAGGGGCTTTGCTGCGGCCGCATTGTTTGGCCTGCGCTGACTAGAGAGAGCCTTTGTTGGCCCACTGGTGGAGAGAAGAGGGGGACAATGTGGCCTCGCACCAGGCTGGAATTAGTATTCTCCTACCATTCCCTGAGGAGAGGCACACCCCCACTCCCCTTTGTCCCCCATTCACCACACACACACACACACACACACACATGCTCAGTCATTCTTAAGTTAGGTAGTTTTAGCTTTTGTCGTCATTTTTAAATAGGCTACTGAAACTTTTTAACCATTTTCCATCAAAATGTCAGTAGGCAAATCCATTTAGGCTGCTGATCCTTCCCAGAGTGCAGCCTTTCAGTGTTTGATGTTTAGCCCATTAGCTGCTAATCAAATCACAGCTGACCATTTGGAGAATGATGCTGTTTTACTTTTTTTTTTTTTGGGGATGTTTTTTCTTCCTTCCTGGAAGACTGTTGTTTCATTTCACTACACTTAACTGCAGAAACTTTACGGTTAATCCAGCTCAGCGCACCTATTATTTTTTTTATAATTGTGTGAATGCAGTTGTAGCGCAGACTGATCTGAACAGACCGAACTGACCACATAACATTAACTCCAACCTGATGTTCACCAGGACGGACTAACAATCTCAAGACGGTGTAAAGTTTCTGCAAGTTACAAATTTATGTTGCAAATTAATAAACTAGTAATAAACCCTCACGGTTTCAGTAGCAGTGGGGAAAATAAGCTGGAGCCTATTAAATGGGCTCAACACATGCACGCTGGTACGGTCCTTAAACTGAAACATTTGTCACAACACAGACAATTCTTCCTCGCCTACAATACAGTCTGTACAAACGCATACATTTGTAGTAAGAACTCATTTGCTGTATCAAACAAGTTGCGGTGGGCAGCTCAGCTCGTGCGTTGGGGCTGCTGGTTTGTTAATTGGCTGGATTTAGAGAGCGGGGCGCGCGGCTGCTCGCCCGGCTTGCTTTCCGCTGCACTGATCCATCCAGCCTCGTTAACACTACAAAGTGCCCGGCACTCATTACCAAGCCAAAAGAGGTAAGAGTTTCGACTCCCCTTTTACTGTGCAATCAACTGGGGGGAGGGTGTGGTGAACAAAAGCTTCATTTTCAATAATGGAAAGGAAATCACAGCTGCTCGGAGCCCTAATGATATCTGTTTTGTTTGCGCGCTGGCTCGTATCCTCCCTTTCCTCATCTCTCTCTCTCTCTCTCTCTCTCTTCTCTCTCTCTCTCTCCCCTCCTCTCTCTCTCTCGCTCTGAGCTGCTGCCGCTGCGCGTCCCCCGCAACATGTATCATCATCTAAGCCCAGAGCGGATGGAGGATGACGGAGGGCTGGAGCGGAGAATAGCCTGCTATTTCAGTCCCAGCTGTTCGGCAGCGCGATGCTGACATTTCACCAAATCAGTTTAATTACTGTTGCCATGGTAGCGGAGTGCTGGTAAAGGCCAATAACTGATTTAATACAGAGACTCAATTTGCCATGCAGCTTCCACAGGCACAGACTGGAGCTGTTATGCACCCACATCAGCTGTGTGGTCGCTAACACAACATTACAGCGTATGTTTTTAATGTATTAGTGAAAGGTTATCAAGTTAACGGGTGGAAAAGCCTAATGGATCAGGGAGCAGCAGCAGGTCAGATCTGGTCGCCTTCGACGCAGAGATGCTGTAGCCTAACTTGTCGTCGCAGAGCACACTAAACACACACACGGTGCCGTTCATACAAGCCAAAGCGCAAAGTAAGCATCTTACCGAAACTTTTCTCCCTTTTCTGCATTTGTTGAACCGCTGAGGCAGCCGAAGCACCACCATGCAACCCGGAGCCGCCTGGTCCAGAGAGCAGCTGTCTGCAGGCAGGCTGGGATCGGGCTTTGTTAAAGGGGAACAATCCACCACGGCAACCAGAGAGGAATGAAAAGAAGGGGGGAACACCGGCCAACAAAACGCAGGCGAAGGAGCTAGAGCGAGATGTTCGCTGCCGTCGGGCGTCACACGGCGTGTGAGAGAGAGCACGTTTATCTACGACTAGAGCTGCATGTGCAGAGAGATGCAGGCAGCGAATGACAGGACGACGAGATGCTTCCCCTCCGCGGCGCAGCGACCATCTAATCCTACTGGTCACCTAACGCAGCGGCTCCTGCTGCACGCTGCTTCGCTAATCAGCGCTTTGACGTGCCACTAGGCATTGTGCACACAGAGGGAAGGTCTCCCAGCACCACCACAGGGACATTTAACCTGCTCTTCCACAACTCCCAGTGTTCACTCACACGTGCCCTATTTTTTTTTTTTATTGCACTCACGAAATTAAAATTAATTTCAGCCTTTCAGCAAAAATGCCAAGTAACATAACTTATCTCCAGCTCACTCACCTTTCTCAACGAGTTAAGCAGAACCTGAACTCCAGCAGTGGGTTCTAGCTACAGATCCCCTCTGAGCAGAAAAAGTTCACCAAACCGAAATCATGGCACCGCACTGATCTTCAGGATGGAAATAATGAGCTCCACATGGATCCGAGCAAACAGTTTGTAGGATACCACCCAGCTACAGGTGTCCATCCGCCGGCCGTGGAGCATGCAGGGAGTGTGCGGGATCAGGCCGGCGTCCCCATGCGTCAGCGACTGAGTGGCGAGAGACAGGAGAAGTCAAGCTTTATTATCTCCAAACCCCCAATCCCTCACCGATGAGACATAACGCCGCCACGATAAGGTCATTCACTTATTACCAGCCGCTCCACTATAACGGAGAGCAAGCACCACGTGCGCGCCCCCGCAACACCCACTTTGTCCAACGTCCTCTAGTCTTTGAGCCGCGGGTGCGTGCAGATGCACGGAGCTCATTAGGATACATTATAGACAAATACAGCTGGGTTCCTTTAGGAGTTTGGTCGTCAGGATAAATGGTTTCTGACATTTCTTTAATTTAAGGTGTCCACTCTGACACCTGAGTGACATCTGGCCTCCACAAATGGCACCAGAGATTATTCAGAACAACAGCGGTGTCCAAAAGGTTATTTTTAAATGGAGGTACAGTCAAGTCCGTTTGAACAGGAGCACAGTGGAGAGGTGACTTTAGGCCAAACACCAGACAAAACAAAAACTAAGTGAGAAGCAATCACCGCACATGATTCACATCATGAATTGAATCCAGTCATGCGGTCAGACCATGTTTCATGATTTATTTAAGGTTACTCAAATAGGACTGTCAAGTTTATTAGGCGGGCCAATGGATGCACCTTTAACAACTAGTCTGCGCACAAAGGAGCACGAAGAGTGTCTGTTGACCGTCCGCTCATTCAGCCTGTACTTTTAGTCACCGTGGTGTTTTTCCTTCAGATCAATGACAGACTAGTCTGAGAAAATAAAAAATAGAGTGCAATTAAAGAGGATGCATATCTAATGTGGGCAATTAAATCAGTCTTCGCCGAGGTCACTGTTCTGAGGCATTCTGTCTCCACGCGCGCACACACAAGCGTCATGTGAGGTCCCTGGCTCCCATGTGCTCGCCCGGACTGATTATCTCCTCTCCATAGTATTCATTTAAATCATTCCTTTAATTAAACGATGGAAAGATTCTTCGCCCTGTCATTGCGCCAGTCCGCACGAATTAGCGGCCCCGTTTGGACTGGATGCGGCCATGATGAGGCCCACACGTCAGGGCACGGTGCCCCCACACATCAGCCTCCCCACTACTTCGGGCCTCCATATTGCATACACACCTCACAGTGTTCCAATGCACGGCCTGACAAGTGTAAGTTATTCCCTTAAATATTCTGGTAGGGGGATGGGGCAGGGAGGGGGGTGAGGGGGGGAGGAGGAGACGCAAGTCAATAGTTGGCATGCTGCTCCAGCCTAAAATGCAGCGATAATGAGATGGGTCATAAAATGCTCTCTGCGCCATTATGAGTGATGAGATGCATTAAAGCTGACAGGGTATTACCTGCCAGTAATTAAGTTTTGTCATGGATTGAATTATTTCAAGGCGGCCTATCTTGGTAATCATGCAATTTGCTGCAGAGTGTGTGTAGTGTGCGGGGCTGCCACCTCTCCCCCGGTGCCCTTCCGCCCTCCTTTCACTCACTGCGTTCCGCCAGTTATTCATCCTCCGTATGAATGGAAGACGGAGACAGGAGGCAACGGTGCACCGCCGACGACGGAGGAGAACGTCACACGCCGCGGATCAAGCCTCTTCATCCAGCGGAAACACGCACCCCCATACATAGGCTATATAAACGGACGGAGGAGAAGCTTGTTATGTTTGTACCTGACCCCAACCCTCCGCCCGCGTCTCTAATTAAGACAGAAAATGACAGCGGGGACCTGCATCAAAATCCGACAGCACATCCTCAACACCGGCGGCGGCTTCGTTTAACCACTATGATGAACAGAAGGAAGGCAAATACACGCTGATGTGATGTCCTCAGCAGCTATATGCTGGCTGTGTTTATGTCTTCTCGCGGAGCTCGCCCGACACTTTACGCGCAGCCCTCGCTCTGCGGAAAGCGTTAAATTCACAAGCCAGAACACACACATACCTTGAAGTACAGCCAGAGGTGCCCAAAACAAATGCCCAAATGTCGGCGTGGCGGTGTTTATCTTCTCTGTTCTGTTGACTTTGAATCAAAGTGTCCACGCGGCAACTTTCTCAGAGCTAGTTCAACTCCAGATTGTCTAAAGAAGCCTGGCAACATGAGTTAGAGAACAGTTGGCTCTCCGCTCAAGTTGTTTGGGATGTCGGATCACCCCCTAAAACTCGGCTCCCTCTGCGGCTCTGAGCGTCCCGGACCAGGCTCACATGGGCAACCCGGTTGCAGCTTCCACACCTTCTCCCTCCCCTGTCTGTCTGTGTGTCTCTGGTTCTCTGGCAGGCAAGAGCAGCGGAGAGTCGTGCCTCCTCTCCTATTTAAGCCTCTCCACCAGGTCCCCAGTCAGCAGCACACTCCAGCATATCCAAGAAGCTGACAAGCACCGTTAGGGAAGGCAGCGCATGTTGCTCTAATGGACCTCATTAAGCTCTACTTACAGATGTTCTCTTAACATAATTGATCTGCAGCGAGTTGAGAGGACGGCAACCTATTCCCCAGCCCCCAATTATGGCCCGGTAATTAGATCCCCAACCTCCAGTTCTCCACATTCACCCTTCTAACATTCCGAAATATCAAAGTATCTCTTTCTCTCAAAGCGACCACCCCCCCACCTCCCTCCACCACCTCACCTCCATGTCTCCTCCCTCCTCCTCCTCCTCCTCCCACCCACAAGACACTATTGACAGTCAGATCTGCTAACCTTTGTAGTGTAGCCAGACTTAGCAGTGCACTCACTCCAATTGACAGAGCTCACTCTCTCTTCCATTCCTCCTTTCTCTCCCCTTGCCTTTCTCTATCCGCTGGGAGACCGAGAAAGAGAGACAGAATGAGTGGCACAGATGAAGAAAGAAAGAGAGAGGAAGGGGAAAAAAGTAAGTTAGCACTTTCCATAAATGGTTGTAATGATAATATCTGTCAGGGGAGAATATTTTTCCATAGTGTCTTTTATCTTAAATAATTCCTCAGATGGCAGCTTTGAAGAGAGAGGGGGGGGGGCAGAGAGGAGTGATAGTGCAGCTTTTATAATGCCAATCAGTGCCACTCCTATCACCCATCTAATTAGCCAGTGCTAAAACAGAAAGCACTTGGGGAGATGGTAATGTCACGCTTTTGCACTTTAAAAAGAAGGAAATTTTCGCACAGGCGTACAAAAAACTATTTATGATGCGGCGTAATCAAGTATTTTCTGAGAAAGCGGCGCTGGATAAAATGTTCTCACATCTTTATGTTGTCACATATGTACTGCACATCGTTTTTCTGGATGTCTGGATGCATGACCCAGATTGAAATGCTCCTTCGTGTGTGTGTTTCCAACAGCACACATCAGCACGGGACACCGTAGCATTTGTATGAGGCCTTACAGTTCCTGACTGGAGGACAGATATCCAAGTGTGATAAGTGTGTTGGTGTCATTTTATGCATTTATTCTATTGTATTTATCTATTAGCACAGGTGTATCACTTGTTAAAGGTGTTTTCATCTGTCCTTAAAGTCCAGTGTAAAGCCTTTCAAAGCCTTTATGTTTTACTTATTGTGAACAATGAATATATCCCCTTAAGAAGTAACGTGTGTATGTCTGTGTGTGTGTGTGTGTGTGTGTGTGTGTATCTAGAGCTTATATATATTATTTCTCTGCACCTTAGAGCTCCATTGTTGTCCAAAGCCTATTTAAAACATATTAATAAACCACACTTCTCTGTCATTATCATGAACACACACAGGCACATACTGTAGTTTATTCTGACTCAGTCCCACATACTGTCACAGTGGGTTTTGGTGGAATTGGACCCAAACACAGATGGAACAGGCAGACTGGTACAGTTGAATGATTTATTAGGTGCTTAGCTTACAGGCAGGCAGGCAGACAGGTAAGCAGGTAACAAGCAGATACTAGCATGTAAAAAAAAAAAAAAAAAAACAACAAGACAACAAGTGATGCAGGTGAGGAGTGGGCGGAGTTGGCCGGGTAACTGTAGTTAATTGAGAACAAGTGTGTAGTTAGGCATGGCAGTCAGGTGAAGAAGAAAGGAAAGTCCAAGGGCGTCTGGTGGGCAGCTTGAGGACGGCAGGTCTGAGGAGTTAGAGACAGGGACAAAGACGTCCACCCTAATAAAACTGGTGGCCACCCCCCTGACAAGTGGCATGCTCATAAAATGCTATATGCAAACCCCCTGGTTTGAGTTAAAGTTGCATAGCAGCATGTAAGTGGTGTAATATTAAGCTCTGAGACCTTTCTATAGTTTGTTCGAAATGTATATCAATTGACCTTTTGGTGTGACAGACTAATATGTTTATTGTAAGAGAGGCCTCTTACTACTGTTGTGATTGGTTAAGGGGTGGGACTAACAGGCAGTAGGTCAGAGTTACACTGGTCAGCCTGCGGCAGCGAGTGTGTGTTTTTCTCTCGAGGTGGCGACCAGGATTATTTTGTTCAGTATGAATGAGTGAACATGGCGTATTGGTGGATATTCTTTCTGTGTTCATTGCAGGATCTCTGTGTGAAAGCGGCCTTCAGTGGTGGTAAGATCACTACTGTTCTCATATCGTCCTGTAGGCTCTTTGTTTTGAGCTTGGTTGTGTCAGGTTTGTGACAGCTGTACTGTAATTTGTTTGCATTCGTCCCATTCTCCCACTCTCACACGGAAACACAAACACAAGCTCGCCCTCTCTCTCTCTCTCTCTCTCTCTCTCTCTCCTCCAGGTGGAAGCAAGTCTGTCTGTCTTTGAAAGTTCAGTGTGTAATATTTCTGAGGATCTATCAAGAGAGTGGTGTATAAAGACCTTATATAATAAACCATTATGTTTTTATTACCTTAGAATGAGACATTTCTACATAACCACGGGCACCCCCTCCCATGGATGTCGCCACTTTGCGTCATCATGTTTCTACAGTAGCTGAAAACGGACAAACGGTGCTACAGAACGTGTTTCGTCACTACATTCTTCTTGTTCTACTTCTGGTAGAATTCATGCAGTGCAGACACTCATCACTATGTTGAATACGTATGTTAGAAGAAGAAGAAGTAGAAATAATGTACTGCAGGGGTCTTGCAAATAAGTTTTGCGTTGGAGCAATATTTCAACCCATAGATGGTGGATGAGAATAGAAGCCATAATATTGACTCACATCAACATGTTTGCTTTGCTCAGTAAGGTGCAGGACTTGTACCCCAAGAGTTGAGTGTTTAATCCCACCTTGGTGTAACTTTTATTTTTTCTCTCTTCAACAAATTCTGCTGCAGCGAATGTTTCTCAGATCACAGCATGTGCTGCACTGCTTGTGTTTAGGTGTTTGATCTGCATCCATCAACCTACAGAAGCTTTTTCATTTCCCCAGTATCTCCAGGCAGAGGACATTTAGGCGAATCACGTTTTCTGACGCTCTTTCAGATATATGTCAAGCAGCCTACAGACTCTTTTAATGTTGTTCAGAATTTTTCAAAGTAAAAGCTCAGTCCAACGCCAATTACAACATTACAGTAAACAAGCTTCTCGCACATTTATTTTGTAGGCAAAACTACTAAAGAGGAAGTAGTGATTATGTGAGTAACTGTTGCTGTCATGACTGAAATCAATTTCAGCACCGCTATCAAAGTATTTATTTAGTTTTATTTTTTGCCGCTATCAAAGCACTATAATCTGGCCATGGAAAGCTAAGTAATCAGTGTGTGTTTACTTAACTCATATTTTTATGTAGTTATCAACTAGTCTACATAGTGCATAATTGAATTCCTGAAATTGAGTTTTGGCTTTTGGTTTTAGTGTGCCACCGCAGGATTTCCAGTAGTCCCATCTGGCCACCCCTATGAAAATTTTCTGGAGGCGCCACTGGACATCACCCATTGGTTTGTGGACTACCATTTTGAAGCCTCACGTTTGGCAAATTGGCAATTGGCATCTTGTTTTTTTGGAACCAGAAGTGACCATATTTGGATGAGAAGGTGGAGGTTGCTAGCTTGGTTAACTGTTAACTGTGTTAATGTTAACTGTAATATAACTTGGGATGCTACGTTTGGCTAGTGAAAAACAGGCTTAGTATAAAACTTGCTGGAAAAAATGAGCAGCCTTAGAGCGTCTTTTAGTACAAACAAATGCTGAACAAGACATTTTTAGGCAACCAAATGTTAACCTTGATCTTCCATGAACTTAAAACATACTGTGAAAAGGTCGAGTTCTTAGAGGAAAACACAGACAGCACACCAAAACAAGTTCACGCTAGTAAAATGTAAACAGAGCAGAGGATATAATTTGCCTTCTGAATGACAATCACAAGATATGATGTTTTCCCGTCTGTTTTCCTCCGACCAATGTATACTAAATAAACATCATGCTGTTTTGAGGAAGACTCAAATCTAGTGATTGAGATCATAAACTCATTAGGAAAGTGTTTCCTGAGGTAATAAATCAGGTGAGAAGTGGGCTCATTTTGCAGACTTCTTTTTGCAAACAGTGGTTTACCCTTTTGGCTCTTAGAAAGAATGTAGGTTTACAGCGCTTACCCATTGGCTTTACTGTTGAGACTGGGAGGTTCCCATTTGTAACCATTTTTTAGACATATATAACGTGTATCTGAACATAATATGAACAGATTTACAATAGTGTTACTTGTTGCCTTTTCTTTGGATGAACACATACAACAGATTACTTATTACCTGTCAAGCATATTATTTACAACAATGTACAATATTTGATAAATTTAAGAAAACGATACCATGTCCAAGAAAGCTGACATTCTGTAACAGAAACATATTCGAAATGTGTATGTTCCCTGGCTGAGTGTCAGAGGTTGTGAGGGGTGCAGTCGCAACCAGGCTGGGCCTAGTAGTCACATCTACCTCAATTAATCACTGATTGATTGAACCATGCTAAGTGACCCAAACCTTTCCCTTCAGTGGGGTGTGTGAGGCCTTCCCGCTGTTTGTGACTGCCATAGCTGTGCTGCATTTAGCTCAAAACCTTTTGGATATGAGAAGTGCAGTGGTATGAGTAGGACAGGCTGAGAAGACTAGTTAAGCTGTGCATTGAGCATTAATGAGCAGAGAAGTCTATCCTAGACCAGCCTGAGGAGGACAAGGCTACATGGAGCACAAGACTCACACAAATCCGTTCAGATAGGTAAGTAGAACAACAAACTTCTGATGGATTTTAACTCTCTTCAGATGAGAACCAACAACCACCAAGTGCAGCGCTGTGCATGTGCTACATGGTGTGCATAAACTGCAGGCCCTCTTTTTCTTTTATGTGTGTTTTTGTGGGCTGCAGCTGCTTTTGAGTTCAAATTGTCTCTACATCTGTATTGGCTCCTTTGGTGATGCTTTACTTTGCTGTTGAAGTCGATGTGATTAAAACAGTCAAAATAGAGCCATGTTTCATAATTTTTTTTGTTACTTCGGCCCTGTGTCCATTGTTTTTCCGTCATATATGGAGGTATGGTCAAGACCCGTTGGGTCGCACTGGGGATCCCTATAGCGTCATAGTTCAACGCATTAGGGGAAGCCCTGCAATATCACTTTTGAAACTGGACTTTCAACCAGGAAACTGGTGTTAGTTTTCTGTGTAAAACAAAAAGTCAACATTAGATGTTTTTATATAAAGAGGTGGTATTATACTCATTGTCAGGTTCAAAATCCTATTTTGGGATTGTACCAGAACAGGTTTACCTGTTTTAATTTTCTAAAAACACCATGTTTTTGTCATACTGCACATTGCTGCAGCTCCTCTTTTCAGCTTGTGTTGAAAGCTTCATTTTAGCTAAGGAGTGATGCATCTTGTCTCTAAATGATCTTTGTTGGGAGTTGCACATGCGCAGTTCCTAGATAAGGACTACTAGTCAATCAGATACAGAGAAGGACGGGTCAGCGAGAAGCCGGTAAACAGCTTCGGTTCAGTTGTAGCATGTTGCTGACCAGCTTGGCAACATGGACTGGAGCAAGAGTTTCAGAGTGGTGAGTTATTAATCTGTAACAAAAGGATCTTTCATCCATAAAGTTTTAACCGAGCGCTGTCTCTACATCACAGTAACAACTTTATGTTCACTGACTGTCTGAAGGGTAGCTAGTGTTTGGAAGGGAGAGGAGAGCTGTGAGCTGCAGCTCACTGTTTTTCCACCAGTATTTTTGAGGGCGTGTCGGAGTAGCCGCTTGGTGAGTGTTATATGAGGCTTTCATCCCTGTGACTTCACAGGGATAACTCACACATGTAATGTAGTTATTTTAAACCATTACATGATCTTTTCCCAAATCTAACCAAATTGCAATGGTAACAACATGCTTTTTCAAAATGGCTGAAAAAGTGTTTTCAGCCATTTTGTCTAACCGCAGTTTACATATTTTTTGTTTCTAACTTGATCATGCGGCTCTAAACGTCTAAAAACAACACTAAAGGGGTTAAAAGCGACACCAATGGGTCTTGACCAAACATCCATATGTGATGAGTTTGGAGTGAGAATGTGTTGGGTTTTATCTTGGAAAATAGCAATATGGGGCACTGACTTTGATGTTGTTTATATACTCTGTTTATTAGAGTGTTGAGAATCAGGAAATATCACTTCTGAGAGACAACGAGTTAACAATTTGAGTCAAGCATAATGGCTGTAAAATGTGAAGCCAGTGTGCAAACTGGTACAATCCGCTGGCTGTTTGTCTTAAAAATGTGGGAATGTTAGATGGGGAAATGTAAGAAGTTGAAAATGATGAAACATGGCTCTGTATTCATACCATGACTGTTTTAATCAAATTAGCTTTGAAGCCACATTATGAGGTCATTTTATCTTAAAATAATGTAACCTAAAATAATGTTTGCATGCACAAAGGACCAGTGTCTACCTTACATAACAAGGTACCTACAAACAAAAAGAAACACAAAATTCACCACAGTGAATGATACTGTCAGTGCTCAATACAAACCCACAGTTCAACCACCAATAAATGAGTCCTTATGTCAGTCCAAATCTCCACAAGAGTCCACATCTCAACAAAAACCTTCTCTTCTGAATCACAGCAAGCAAACAAAAAATACTTAGTTTCAATACAGTGTATATGGGACCTCAGTTGAGCGAGTCTAGAACATTGGTATCAAGCAGTCATGATGACCAGATGGACATGGTTTGTTCCATCAGTAACATTTCAGATCTTTGTCCTTCTAAGAGAATCTCCTCTCTTGAGGGCTTTGACATTAACTAGAGGACACTCCAGTCCCTCACTGCTATCATTCCCCTCCTATAATAGAGTCCTCACAGGCCATCCAGAAGCTTAAGGATTTGATACTGCACTCTGGTCCTCCAACCCCATCACACACACGTACACATACATACACACATCCTCTTCTCCCCCAGGTTGATAAGCCAGGGGGCTGTCTACGCTGACGAAAAGCAAAGCCTCTCCTTAAAGACACATTCAGTAATTGCTGCCAGTATACGACCTTCAAGTGGGGTCAAGGGATACGTAATTTTAATGACAACTTTTCCTCACCCCTGCAGGCCAATTTTGTCTTTTGGCAAAGAAAGAGAAGTGGCAGAACTAAGTTCTGAAGCCATCTCTCCTTTACCTTCAGTAATAGGTCAGAAGAGAGCCCTCCAAATCTAAAGAATAGCTGGGACAAAGAGTATTGACCCTTCTTATTACTCTACTGAGAGTTAATGGAGATTACTTAATTCAAGAGCCTATTCGTTTAGGCAGAATATAAAACGAGAACAGCAGCAGTCAAAGAGCTGGGACGATAGTAATAGGCTGCCTCTTCTCAGACTCTGAACAGGAAATAAAAGACAGTGGCCGATGGCAAGTGAAAGATGGAAACAGCAATCAAAGAAAGCTACAGCTTTACCTATTGGAAACAATGAACATTCATAAATGATTTGTGTAATTTAATTGAAACATATCATTCATCCAACCATCCATTGTCTACCTTTGCAGGCTTGTGGGGTGGGGGGGGGGGACCTGGAGCAGAATCCTGTTAACATTGGGCGAGAGTCTGGCTACACCATGGACAGGTTGTCACTTGATCACACGGCTGAATCAGTAAATGTAATGTAACACTGTGAATCACAGAGAATGTGATAAAATAATCCACACACTGGGCCGTCTTGATTTAAATGAAATGACTTAAATCAAACACTTGAAAAGTCCTGTGCTGGATATTGTGGAAGTCTATTCAAAAAAAGTGAGTTACCATTAATACCTCACATAGACTCTTAACCCATTCTTTTTCCACGTATAAGGAAAACAATTTTTACCATTCTCCCGTGTAGAAATGAGGCTAAATTTTTCATTCATCTCATGTCAGATGTTATGTGTAAAATGTCTTAAAATGTCTTGAACACTAAACATGTTAACTATACATGTTTGTTTTTACTCAAAAATGAATGCTGTATTTTAAAATAAAACTATCAAAGAAGTCGGATGAACCTTTTAGGAGACACCTGGGGGGCACTACTGGCTGCTCTTGACACCTCAAAGTTTCTATCAGACAAACAAAGACAATTTTAGACAGTCAAAACGTAGCAAAACATTTTTTTCAATGGAAATGATGATTCCCTGAACACCCTGCTGTGTACGCAAGCACGCTGAATTTTCCTGCCTTTTTAACACCGTTGTGTTCACGAACGTTTCGCAGCTGATTGGGTAGACATGCCCACCAAACGGGAGAAAACCTACCTAGAAGCCTGTTGCAGAACGTTGCAAGGAAACATATTGTTCAATCCGAAAATGTTGCAAACCAGTGCAAAACGTTTTGGGATTTCAGACCAGCTTTACATGTAGGGGGAGACTAACAATAACACTACTACATAAACTACAAATAACTGCAAAAACAACACAACACTTATTCCAAAAGAAATGTAATCTTACTTAACATCAACCAAATAAAAATACTTATAATATGAATCAAAACCCAAACTATCTAGGGAGAGAATGAAAGTCCCCCCTGACAAACAATGGTAGGGTCCGGTGGTCCAATTTGGCCACCTCCCATATAAAGCTGCTCCTGCTCAAGGCACCTCCCCTTTTTGTTCCAGCAGACTGCCTGAATTCTTCCCAGGGGCGAGTTCAGCAGCAACAAAACGTACGGAACGGTGGTTCCCTGAACACCCTGCTGTCTACACAAGCGCACTGAATTTTCCTGCCTTTTTAACACCGTTGTGTTCACAAACCATTCACAGCTGATGGGTAACACCTGAGACATGCCCACCAAACGGGAGAAAACATACCTCGAAGCCCGTTGTGCAACGTTGCGCAACGTGGAAAGGGAACATGTCGTTCAATCAGAAAATGTTGCAAACCAGTGCAAAACGTTTTGAGACGTAAGGAATCCACACCGGTAATCTCAAAGATATTGTTATAAAAACGAAACAAAAAATTCCAAAGGTTACTAATTGTGCACACTCCAAAAAAGATACCCTTGTACTGTCAAAGAAAGTGTGCTGCACGTTGTTACCACTTTTAAGGTGGCTGTGGCTATCACTCATGTCATCACAATGATCCCTACAGTAACTGTCTGCCATTAAATATGACTATAGTACCATAAAAAAAACATTTTATAATGTGGTCTAGTATGTAGCATTTGTAAATAATAATTATTATTATGTAAGTTTAATTCCGTCAGATTTGACTGTTTTACAAGCAACAATATGGCAATCTGGGACCCTGGTTAGTCTGCAGAAGGTCAATAAAATTTAGTTTGTGGTTTGTGGTGTGAAGAATGATATTTAAAACATTCAGCAGCAACACATCTTTCTAGAAACAGTGTCCCTGTTAGGGTGGATGATCCACAGAACCTGCTATTAACTATTTTCAGAGAGGCTGTTTCTTTAAACTTGAAGTCAGGTCTGTGGATCATCCAGTCTTCAGCTACTACCTTAAGACCATCCTATCGGTTTTGTCTCATTTGAATCTAAAAAATATTCTCTCCTTATCAACACCATCTTTATTCTTGAGGAATTATTTAAACCTGTGGTAATTATGTGATGATTTGTAATCCACATGCTCATGAACAATGCCATAGATGATGGAATCTCTTTAAAATTAAATGACTCCATTTGTTATGCTACAAAATGATATTACTGTTAAAATGAGATTGCTGTTGGATTATTTTGGGTAAATCTCTAGTGAACGTGCTTCTCAAAAGAAAAAGCAATATATTCTAATCCCTACATTCTGACAAATACGGAGCTAAGCCACATTTTGTTGCATTTGAAATGTAAAATTAAGGAACTCATCGATCGTCACAACAAAATAACAACTTTTTATTTTTGGTCCTCTGAGTAATGAATGTAAATTAAAGCCATGTACATATTAATGAATAGGGGGACATCAAAAAACACCTGTAAAGTGACTATAGTTGGATCTTTTGAATATGTTATGGAGAAACAGACCTAACCAGGTCAAGACATCAGACCGTACTGTAGCTGCAGGAAAATAAAGTGAAGGCCTGTTTCAAAATCAGATCAGGAAAAAGCTGTTGAAGAAAAAATATAACCAATGCGTGGGCTTGAAATGGGCTGTCTGCATTGGCTCAATACAGATCACCAAATGACTCCTTAGATTATATTCCCATAGTATCTCAGAATAGGACACATTTCTCTGCCCTGCAGGTATAATGGGGTGCAAATTAGCGAGGCGGAAAATAATAAATGATGCTCCTGAAGAAATAAACTGGTCATACAAATTAACAGTACCTATTATTAAACACAATGTTGTTTAACAGGCAGCATTCAAAGCATATGTATGTATCTTCATCCAAAATCAAAACTGTATTGAATCCAAACAGCTCGTTTAGATTTACATTGGATGTTTCACTTGTACTGGTCAGCTTTAGCTGCTATCTGTTAGCTGCACATACACTGCTGCCTAACCTCATGTCGTGCAAAATAAACAGTGAATTAGATTTTGATGAAGATATGTGGATATACTCTGCATTTAGCTTGTTTGCTGGACATGTTAAAATATTAGTTATTGTTTGATGTTATGTTCCGTTAATTAAACATTGAGATCTCATATTTGTAAAATATAGCAGGACTGACTCAGCGTTTGGGCTGGCGTTAACTGGTGTCTCCTAACCAGCTGTCTACCAGCACTCTGACCCAGCTCTAGTGCTACTATAGCCAGTGATTTACTCACTTCAAAGTAGACTAAAATACCACACAAATGCCAAAATCCAATACAACTATTAGTGCACATATTTTATTTGTCAATTTAACAATTTATTATTATTGCAGATCTCTGGGGTTGTTGAGTTTGGGGGAACTTCACACCATGAAAATTCTTAATTACTTGTAAATTAGGAAAATGGAATACATTAAGGTATTTCATTCTTTGTGTCAGTTTGTCATTTTGTTTGTTTTTACTATACATCTCTATTTCATGCAGGTATTTTTCATGTAGTTCTTTTAAAGGCACAGAATAGGTATAATCAATAACTAGGTGTGTCTCTTTCAGTCTTCTCTTTAAATTTGAACAATATTTTAGGCAAGATACAAACAAATATCTGTGTCAGTGTTTTACAAAATTCAAAGGCTGTCGCCATCTTGGCAGACTCAGCTGGAATCTGCATGTGCCCTGCCAGGGCCAGACAACAAATTTAGATGGTTGCATCTGTATAGACCCTAGATCATCGCTAGAACATTCTACAATCAGATTAATGACAGTGCCACAGTAACACCACAAGAACAGCACACACTTAGACAGAATTCTTTGCCATTGACGGCAGCTATATGTGCTATTTCTCAAGGCCTCTGACATAATAGAATGCCTATAAATCTGTATATAATGTGGGAAAAAGATGAGAGTTGCCCAGGAAAATAATCATCCTGCAAAGCTTACATCCTATTTTGTATTTTGATTGTTCTCCAACTGTCTTCATCATTGTGAAACCATAACACAGAGAGGATGACTAATTTTCACTCCTGCCACTTAAAAGGCAGAAATTGTCTGGCTATATTTCAAACTTACATAACTGAGGTAGAGTAGGAGTTTGATGTAAACAGCATTACCATTCTTGAAATCTTAATTTTTCTTATACAATGCTGGAGTGCAGTTCACAGAATGAATGTTTAGTTGACAAATATTCTACTTTTGAATCCATGCTATAATAATCTTGGTCTCTTCAATGGCAAATTAAGGAACCCCAACAGTGCCAAGTAAATGTGGTCTTAATTACTCTGAATTCAATATCAGATGAAGAACATTTGTCTCTGGAGTTGGTGGCTTTTAAAACTCTGTAAAACCTTCAAGACTATAACTAATTCTAGCCGTCCTTACGTAAAGTAACCCTAGAAGTCAGAATGGACACTACTTGCAGACTGAGTAGCCTACTATTTAAATTAATTTATTGTTTCCTCAACTGTTTTGGCACGAATAAACTTCCATAGATTTGGGAGGCACATTGACAACATATAGTAACACAAGCTCTCTCTGTCTGTATATCATGATAACATACAAACATATTCAGAACCACACGATGAGCCTTTGAATAATGATAATTTTGAACAATGGAATGCTGGTAACTGCTACATAATATCTATCGATTCCATCCGCTGTGACTTCCTTGAGAGCTTGGGCTGAAATTACTTGTGTGTTCAGAACTGAGCATTTCAAACAGACTGCTGTATACCTCAGTAGCAATCAATCAGCCTTAATCCAAAACCAATTTACTCCGCCTGAAGAGGAAAATATCTTTTAATCTCTTCCTGACAATCCCTGATTGCGGTCCCGAGCATCAGTTGACAGTCAAACTGTGCCGCTTAGAATGGGATGTTTATATTGGATTTGCAGTTGCCATTTTTACATATACATGAATGAATAGTCAATTTAATACCTGTGAGTACAGTTGTTCCCTCGCTGATGATGGGATATTGCTTTCCCCGACATCTTTTCCAAAATCATTTCCTGTTCTATCCTCCAAGATATTGTAGCAAAAAAGACTCAAAGGTAATCACGCGGGCCTAAGGAAACACACACACAGCTGAGTTATATGTGTACAAATTGGGAAAAAAATGCCACAGTATGCCAAAACACCTACTTTTCACATTTTACCGAATCTCAGACTGAATCGGAGATTTCAATATAAACAGAAATCTTTTACTCATTGTACCTCGGACATTAAGCCATCTGTTGTACATAGGGATAGTCTGTGTTGTCCTCCATTCTTCATAGCAGAGATGGTTACCTCTGTCTGATGCAGGACAATAGTCGTGCTGAACCTCCCTATGCCAGTAGAGTTGGAAGGATCTGTCTGTTAGCAGTGTGTCACAAAAACATTTATTTAAATTTTTATTTCCAATTAATATTTGCCTAGAAAAATATATGAGTAAAAATGCAAGATACAGTAAACTATAAAATATCTCAAGTGAAGGAAACTAAAAGTAACAAACTGCAGTTGTTGTACAACACTGAGTTCAGCATTAGCTCCAGCAGCTTGAGCTCTGCTGTACACTAGATCATCATCATGCAGTGATTTTCTCTATATTCACAGCACTAATTAGAGGAGAATAACAACAGTCACAATCTCCTCTGGCCATAAACAATAATGTGTCAGTCATGTGCTGTAGAACATATTCCAGTGCAGTGTCTCCGAGCCCCACACTTAAACTAATTGAGGGCCGAATGTAAAGCAAGTAGTTCTTGCTTAGAGTGAGCGCAGGAAGGGAGCCTTACAAATTAGCCCCCTTAGAGGGAAGCACAGCTGAGCAGAACACGTAGAAATAGACAGAAGTAGACAGAAGCCATGATTACACCTGGCATTAACATGGGTCTTGGGTGATCCGGTCACAATGGACAGCTCGAAGTACAGGTGTGAATGACCCTCAACGCATTGAGATCTGGCTCAGACCACATTTAGAGGTGGCCACATATGACTACATTCTTTTAGCAGTGTGTACACACAAATGTGTCCTCCTCTGCATAAGCACAGTGCTGCAACTTGCTGACTTTGGCGACTTATTAAAACCATAAAAGAAAAGCACAGAAATCGATTCACAGATATTATATAGTAATTCATTCCCATGCATGTTGCATAGTAATTGCAGTCCAAGGCTTTTCTGCCAACAGCCATATACAGGCAGTCAGTTGTAGTGACTCTCACGCTGAAACTTTGTATTGGACTTAGTAAATAGTTTGTTTCTCTCTCACGCTTTCTCTCCAGATCTCTGAATTAGGGTCTTCCTATAGCTTGTAAATAAGTTAACAGTTTATTTAATGTTCTCCCTCCCATCGTTGATTTTTAAAAACATTTTAATTCAAATATAAGATGCCACTGCAGTGAGTTTTTGATTATTTGTCAAAATATCTCTCTATACCTTTTATGTGGCTTTAGCTGATCTCTCCCTGGCCGCAACCGACACAGCTACTAAGCTTTATGCAAATTAATAAATAACGAAATCACAAATATGCAATTGAGCATACGTTAGTTAAAAGACTTTTACTGATGTTTGAAGCAAGTGCTAGCTACTTTTCTTAGGAAAGCGTTGGCAACACTGTGTATGTGGAAGTAAAGTTCACAACAACAAGAACAAAAAAGAACACCAACAGACGAAATGAATATTTACGGATTTAGCACAAGAAACACACTGAGATTTACGATCTTCCTGATGAACAGCTTTACTTGTTGCTAAGGTAACTGTTAGCTGCATGGCTAAATGTAGGTGTTCAACTACCATTTGATTGTCAGTGCATACATTTTCAAAACTCCTCCTGACCTATATTTTGTCCTCACACTGTCATTGAATGTGTAGCTGTCAAGCAGATATTTTGTCCTGAATGTAGGTGCTTGACAAAAAGTCTGAAAACTGCAGGAAGATACAGAACAGTCTTGCAAAAAAAGTCGATCCTGGCTCAACTTTTGCTCTTTTCACACATAGCACTGTCCGATCTGAAAACACACATTCCTATTAGAATACTTTGTAGTAATCACTGTGCACTATGCAATCAGTACTGTGGCTTTGCACATTTTATATTTAACACATTTATTTGGAATGAGGACAGTTGAAGGATCTGCACTAGATTGCACTAGATACGTGTCTGTTCCCTCCTAAGTAACTACTACTTAGTTTGTAACTAAAATTGGTTGCACCACAGTTACTTAGGGCAGAACCTAACTAGTTTGGACCTAAAGTCATAGCTATGGCACCTGGCCAATCAACGTTCAAAGACAGAGTTCCATGGTCATGGTTACCCTGCGCATTATCTTTCTGGCTGGCATGAACCACTTGGCATGGTTGCACATTGAAGTAAGCTAGATCGATTAAGAAATATCTATCAATAAATGAGGTCTCTACTGGGTTACTGTCTTGCAAAATGGCACGCAATGAATGAAAAATGATGCAGTGGGGCAGAACAATTTATTTACACCAACCCCAGGGCATGTGTAACTATTTAGTTGTCACTTAAAGTTATGTTGTAATATATCTCTGTGCTGCAACCCCTTGTTTTAGTAATGCATAAATAACAACTTAGTAATAACTTACATCATGACTAGTTGGAACTTACACACAGCTGGTGCAACAGGCTGCTGGACTGGACCTGGATACCAATGTTTGGCTATGCGGCAAGATAACAGTGGTTTTTCCTTCTATTAATCATTGCAGTACGGCTTCCTTCAATACTGATTTATATAAGAGGTCAAAGGTGTTGAGATTAACAGTAGTTGATGTAAAAAGCATAACACCTACTGACTGGATAAATAATGAGCAGAACTGACAGCAATAGCGAGAGCAGACAGTGTCCTCTACACTAACAGCCTGCCTACCTTCACTTTTTCCTCATGTTTTCAGCTTCCAAGCAGAGGAATGGTTGATTAAGAGGAGGCTTGTGGGTGACTGTTGTTTTACTCCCTATTGATCCTCGGAGCACAACTTTCCATCATGCAGAGAAGGCCAGGGCCAAAGACGACAGCTAATTAAGATGGCTAATCACTTCATTTCACAATGGCTGCAGGCTCTGTCACTCTTCTTCCCAGCACCTGTTGTTTGCTATCAGTGACATGATAAAAAAAAAAAAAAAAAAAAAACAAGCTGGAAATTTGGAACGCTACTAATCTGCAGTAATGGCGAGAAAATCAGGGGCGGAAGGGTGGTGTACGGCAGACGACAGGCCTTTAAATTCAGGACTCCTGGGATAAAGTGGCCAGCCACTGATGAAGCTCGTCTGATTAGACTGTGACACAGAGAGCCTGCTCAGCTATATTAGGCCAAAATTAAACACTCTAATTAGCCTGACACATGTTGGTGCCTTTTGAACAAAGCTTTGCAAAGTTTGGATGTTCTACAATTGCATATAGTTGGTGACAGGGCCATATCAAACATAAATTATGTTTTGATGTTCAAGCATTACGCCTGTAACGTATTGTCTTAAAAATGTTTTGGTACATTTTGAGTGCCAAACACTAAAATAAACGTTAATTCCTAAATAAAAAGAGATTGCAATGCCGGTCTGTGTGTCGGTCCACAAAATATCTCTACAAATATTGGACGGATTGGCACAAAACTTTGTACAGACAGTCATGGTTACCACACAATGTGTCCTAATGACTTTGGAGGTCCACTGACTTTGCAAATGTTATTGTTGCTCAATTTGGTGGACTTCTTGGTTTCCCACTCAGTACATAGTGTACCTTGAATGACAACATTTAAGGGCTCATTATCAGGCTCAAGTATCACTATCTGCACCAAACACAATAACAAACTTTCCTCCAACTTTTACATTCTTACCCATAGAGGAAAATAACTCTTCAGAACTGCCTCTTAAAAAATAAAATCTCTTCTCTGGTCTGTCCTCGTGGAAGGCCCGGAAACTGAACTGATCTATGCTGATCCATCTTGAAAGACATGTCTATTTCTAAAATGCATCTTGAGGAGAGAGGAGGAAGGAAGCTTGTCGGAGGAGCTATGAATGAGGATGTAGCGGAGTATCCTTGGCGGAAGCTTTTTTAGCAAATGTGACTTGCTGAGTTGAGACCCAGCTGGAATATACAAACCATGGTGGAGGAAGGACTCTACAAATGTTTTTATTTTGTATTCAGTTGTATTAGTTTTTTAAGATCATCAGATGAACATTCAAACTTCCTGCCCATCACCGCTTGTGTGGCGCCTCGTAAGGTTCTGTTCTAAACACTTTCCTCAATGACATTTCACCTTGATATTCCTTAGGCTGTGTTTTTATCACTGAATGTAGGCTAGATGCCTCATAGTAGGAGTGAGTTACTGAATTTCAATGTAGTGCATGATACTGTAATCTATCTGTTGTCACGATGACTATGTCCACTTCTTTTACACAGTCTGTTGTTTCAACCACAGACTCCAGGTGAAAGTGAAGAACCTCTTTCACAGAATTATCTCCTAATTTGATTTGTTTGCCAAATCGTAATTTAATATCGGGGACAGAAAGAAAATAATTTATATTTTTAAACAATTTTTTTGCAATATTTTGAATGACACTTGATGGATACGCAGTGGGAATATTATCCTGGTGTAAATGTGGCAGGTTATCTAATCAGGAGATGATGATTTGTCATTTCATCACAAATAAACACAAGTGTATGATCACTTTACCTTTACCAGAGAAAGTAAATAATTCTAGTCACATCTACATCAAATAAAAGACTAGGGGGAAATGACCCACTGTTTTTTTTCTTAAGTTGCCCACTATGATTCTCACCAGGACACTAAAGTAATTTTTAGTAAATAATTTTGTAGTCTTACTCAAGTAATGACCAGTTTTACTAGTAACAGTACTTTTACTCGAGTAGAGTTTTGGGCTACTCTCCCTCCATTTGGTTACAAGGCTGTTTATTTGTCATTACCACACTTTTGTAAAAAAACAAAAGTTTGTAGGCTCTTCATGCCACACACACACACACAGAACATATATAATATATAATAATATATACCATAAAACTCAATAATAGCCCGGGCTTTTATTTGCTAAAATCACTGAATTGACCCTGCCTATATTTGGGACAGGAGTCCATATGGGACAGGCCTTTAATTCCTTTTGCACAAAACTGAAACTACTATCAAACATTTTATTTATTTCAAACAGAATAATACTTATGTAAAAATGATCAAATAATATCAAATACACGTCATTCATTTGATCTAGCTCCGACAGACGGCGTATGCGCTTTTATTTTGAAGGCAGCAACCTAATGAAACAACAACAACAACAACAACAACGGTGCAGGATGAGAGAAGTTAGCAGACAGACAGCGATGGACCTTACATGACAGGATTCACAACTTGGATTAATTTTTCTGAAAAGCTGTTTTGATTCTTTTGAAGGTGGACCCTTACAGACTAAAGGAAGATAAGTAATCAAGGAACATTTGGGCTTAACGAGCGGACTTAACGAGCGCTTCGTGACTCAGCACTTTTCCCCCCTTTTCTGACATATTCATGATCATATGTTTAAACATTAATATTTGTATTAACGATCTAAGCAGCTTAGAAGCAGCTTAGAAGCAGCCAAAGCGGCGACCCCGCAAGAGGTTTTATACATCCAAAGAACTTCTAGAAAAACCAGACCAGGTGTTTCATTGAGGCAGGCGTTTATTTGTCAAAATGTGTTTCCATACCAGGCCAGCAAAGGAGGTAGGCGGCTATTTGGGATTCGGCTATTAATTGCAATTTTACGGTAATTAACATGTGTATTAAAATTTGGTAACCTATAAAATAAATAAAATAAAACAATAGGCTATATATAGTTATTTATATACAAAGGCTTTATACAGTACACATATACACATACTGCAGTGCATTTTTTAAATTTGTTTCTTGGGGAGAATGTAACTAGCAGAAACAAGATGATCATATGGTAAATGGTAATTAAATGCGGTAAATAGCACCTCCATCCGCACCTTCATCATGCCAAATGCTTTGGCATGTGGTTGGTTGAAGTGGCTCTGTACCCTCCCCTGCAGTGGCTCCCAATATGTGGTGATGATGGCAATAAGTTGGTCACTGCATGGGTAGCCACCTAACCCTCCATGTCTGAGACTCTAATAAAACGTGAAAGTCAGTAAGCAGGCGCTGCCATTTGTGTTAATGTACATATGAGTGGGATTACACAACACACAATCTACAGTAATTGTGTAATTATTTAAACTATGCAGTATAGTTCCCATCAAAACACTAAAGCAGAACCCCATTTTAAAAAACACAGGTGGACAAATACTCACAATGTATGGCTCACAATTATGTGAGCATGGTCACATAATTTTGTGGCCTCTAATGTACAGACCAATGAGGTCTAGATGGGAATCTATTGTGCTGTCAAACTGCAAATTAGGCATGTAGTTCATGCTGCTTTGGGATTCAAAGGCCCTCAGGATGGAGAGGGCTTTCACTCAGATGCAGCAGACGGCAGAGAGAGGATGCCGCTGTTATGTACAAGAAAGTCTTTACATTTCACTTCGTTGTTTAATTTTTTTATTTTTTTTTTCCCGCAGACGGCACCCTTCCTCCTCCCTCCTCCTTCATGTTTTAATTGACTGCTCTCTCAGAGCGTCGGGGGACCCTGCACAACAGTCTGCTAATCCCCCTGTGATCATCGCACCCCAACCCAGCCTCAGAGGCAAAACTTGGATCCTGCTCCATTATATCTGTATGTCGGCGGGAACAACCACCTAGGAATACATTGTGAGACAAGAGCTTCTTATACAGTAAGAATCCAGCAGGAAGCATATCACCTCAGTCCTTTTCAGAATCACTCTCTGTGAGCTATTGGATGCTGCTCTTTATGCCAAGTGGACTTACTCTGATTCTTAGAGAAAAGGGAGCAAAACATTACTCAACCAGTGAGGGTGGTGGAGTGTATTTATGCACGGCAGGCAGAAGATCGCCAAGTGCAGCTTTTCCTTTTTTTTCTCCGCCAAAGTGATATTGATAACAGAGAACTCCATCTGGAAAGCCAACCCCAGCCTCGGTGTCACTTCTATCATTTATTTGCTCTTTTGACCATTCTGAAAAAGTAATTTGTGTGCTGGGATAAATACAGCGGAGCTAAGCCCCAACCAGCGCTTATGAAAGGAAACTGTTATGGAATGATTTCCCACCTGGATTCAGCCTGGATAAGCAGTTTGAAATGGCAGCTGCTCGTATACTGTTGACTACATTACCGAGTCTGCGAGGCCGCAGTGTGAGCGCCACTGCGCGACGGATCGACTGGGACAAAAAAGTCTAAGAAAAGAGTGCGAGAAGTTGAGTTAAAGCATGCAAGTTGTACAACACACAAACTTAGCAAGAGATTATAGCTGGAGTCACTTCACATCAGGGAGATCCACCAGGGAGCTAATAGAGACAGGAGAAGCAGGAGGAGCTGTCTCTTCTCACTCTTATCCATCGGGGGGATGATATGCTGGGAAAAAAACCGAAGGGAATCACAAAGGATAAAGCGGAGAGATCCGGGCTTCGCTACACATTAGGCCTGTCATCTTCTGTAGCCATTTTGATATTTCCCCCCTTCTTAGGCTCCTTTCAGCTTGGCTAAGGGCTGTTTTCAAATGCACTCCACTGATCAGTGTGGGGGAGGATGAGCACGGGAGGGTTTGGAAATCCAAAATAGTTGACTGATAAAAAGGAGAATTTGATATTTAATTTCCCTTACATGTCAGGTGTCAGTTGTCAACACACTGTAGCTGACTGTGAATGAGAATTTATTTTTGCGATACTGTGGGTGACACATCTAATAGGCATTTAGCTATCATTCTTGCTTTGACTGTGCTGCTGCTGCTTCAGTATACGTTGAAATTGGATGAGACTGTGTAGTCGGAAAGGCTGAGAGAATGCAGTATAATTGGACTCCTATGGATGGGAAAACTGCAGTATGTGGCAAATCTGAGCAACAAGCCCCGTGTCAAGGCATATTAAATGGAGCTAGGTCATCTGTAATTATGCCCCTGTTGCAAGGAGAAAGACATATGATCATTCTGTTGCAGTTTTGGAAGCTTTTCAACCACCATTTTGATGTGAACACTTGGGCCACCAAAAGGAGACCCGCTGCTGACTCAGGCCTGCTTCTCTTTCATTTTTGAGATTGTTTTCCCACATTGAGAGCTGATTGTTTGATTCCCCCACACACACACACACACACACGTCTATATACAGAAAGTGGGCAGGGGGCTTTCCCCAGAGTCTTACCTTTTCTTTCTTTATTGGTAGTAGCACAACTGCAAATAAATTGAATGCCTTCAGTCATTCTGTACAGCAAGGAGCAAATAATCTCTGCTGTCTGAGGGGAAACGTCACAGAAACAGTCACCCTGGAATAATTGTTTCAAATGACAACAAACAAATGAGTTCTTGGAGGTCCGTTAGGCAAGTATTGCTCCCATCAAGCAGTTTGTGATACTGACACAGAGTCTCATATGACTGACCGTTGTAGCTATATAGTGAAAACTGTATTTAAAATCCAAAATATTTTATTTTGCACATGGACCAACTAAGCACAAGCTCATTATGATGAGATACACAGTGTAGTGTTAGTCATATTATACATTAGAGCATGAATGCATGCTAAGTGTTCCAGAAGCAGTACAGCCAATACTGTGTACATCAAGGCCAATCAGTTTTCAAGTAATTATTATGCCG